>LR737381.1:10113643-10189671 GCA_902655005.2 Marronus borbonicus | reverse complement strand
AAATGAACAGGGCCATTTGAAAACTGTAACAATAAGCTATAATGAAATCTTAAAATGTATTTAAGGTGAAAGCAAATCGATGTTTTTACACAAACAAAAGTTTAATACACAGAGGGATCTGAGACCAGACTTAAAATTCTAATGTACACAGCGATTGAAAGCGTACTATGAATGGGTGACTCATCTGTCGTATAGCAGGAAGTTCAGTTAAAGGCAATAAATAGTGGCGTCAATTTTTTTATAACGTTAACATTCTCTTATACCAAGTATTTGTTGTTCGTTTCTCTCAATGCACAACGCATAACTCTGCCCAGTCAGACACAGGCCTACTGATTGTGCAATACTAATTGCAGGAATCAATCTTTGTTTTCTAAACGAAAAGTTCAAACGTACTTAAAGAATTTCAAACTAAACGCCCTATTTTGGATTCCTTTCAAACCAAAGATTGATTGAAATGGAAATTGATCGATAATAGTTTTTGGATAATGGTAGGAGTATTTTTAAAATTGCTCTAAGTTCCGATTCTTTTTAAATTCATGCATCAATGCATAACTCTGTAAATGTTATTCACGTAGACAAAACGTACTATGGGAATTTTTCAAACTCAAGACTATATGTTTTGGATTCATTTTCAATTTTTAAATAATATAAGAAATTAGGATTGCACGATAATTTGCCGAAAAGGCACGGCTTGCCTTCTCGTTCTCCCAGCTATCTCCGTTGGACAACGGAAATTTTATATGGGCACTTCAGCGATGAAGAATTCGAATTACTGTAATTTTTTAAATTAGAAAATTACTCGGGAACGATTCTCGAGACCGTAAAGTTCGCCCAGCTGTTACTTAAGAGATTGATATCGGTTCGCTGTACAATATTGCAGGGAAAGAGAGGCGGCCGAAATTTTATGGGTTAAACATTAGCTTATTGAGAGGCCTGTGTAACTTTATTAGTACATTTAACACGTATTCTTTTATTAAAACTTTTAAACGAAATGTGCTAAACTGTAGTGGATATTTCATCGATAGGTACTTTTGGCTACATAAGTTTGCACTTTAAGTAAGTGCAAACTTAAGTGTTGTGAATTGTTTGAATTACTAATGATATACTTTATCATCATAGAAATGATCACACTAAAATCCATCCAAACTTGGCGAATAGAAAAAGGTTTTTTGCTCCAATTTTGAAAATATGGCGGTCGTTGCGTCAACTATCATTTATAAATGGGCTATATAAACTATTAAATCTAACAGCCCTTAAATGAAGTGTGCAAGCTCTTCGATGCATTGGTTTCTAAAGCCTCTTGGGCATAATGGGTAAAGCAGGATTAATTGCTCTTGGACATACAAAGAGTTACTCCAAATTTTACCTGGACTGTTAGAAAACTTTCACTCAGGTGCGTTCAAGTCCCGGTAAAACTTAAACGGACAGTCCCTAGGCCTGCCACAGTAGGACCTCTTACCACAAAGTCATCGCTTCGTTTTATGGAAGAGTCGTTTTAATTGTTATAGGTACCTTAAATCTTCGTATATTTTTTGCAAAGCGACTTATTAGCGTAACAAGATACTATTGCATGTAATTTTATGCTGTAGTCTACAGCATAAGTTGCAGATTGATTGGAGTACAATAAATTGCTTCTTTTAGCCTTACACTTAATTTCGTCTCTATTGTGTCTTTCAATGTAGGTTTAATTATGGTGTGGCATATGTTTACGGGCACTTACAGACTTGGTGCTAATTAATGGTGACTATCTGCAGAAGAGTACATAAAGATATTCTGCACGACGATATGGTGTCTGGTGATATGGTTCCTCATATACTGAAGTAAATTTTTACAAGACAATATCCGTACGGAGTTCTTGCAGAAACAGAATTTTAAAATCAAGTGGAAACAATGATAGCAAAAACTATTGGGTAGTGTGGCAAAGGACACTAATATAATATCGGCACACTCCGCACCACACAAGTTATTATTTGATTAATTCGGGACAACTGTTTCGAGAATTTATTAATTCCCATTGTGAACCGTATTCGAATGATGTGCGAAAAATTATTTTATTCTAGCATGCCTCCGATAGGAATGTTAGAATAAAACCTCTACTCTTGAGAAGATATTTACAAGTACCTACTTTTGCCTCCTATATACCCTAGAACATGCAAAATATACAGAAGATAAACGAAAAGGACCTCTTGGCTAAGTAGCACGTCCGCTTTATCAGATAAATCAACAATAACCCATATGGTGCGGAGTATGTCGATACTAGTGTTATTTGTCAAGTGAAAACACCAACAACCACCAGACCTGTATGCTCCCCGGATCTGAATTCTATTAAATATGCTAGGCAAGCGACATTGGTCAAGAATCTCTGCAGTTCAAAGCACAGAGGAAATTAGTGTAGCCCTTGAATAATAATTCATAATGTCAAGTATGGCAGGACGAAGAACCACAGCTATAAGGGCTGGTGGGGATGACGCGATATTATAAGAAACCGTGTAACTTTTCTTGTTTATTAAATGTTTCAATGAAGTCAAAGTGTGCAATTCATGTTATGTGACAGGAAGAAACCTGGCAAAAGAAGCAGCAATTAACTTACTAGTCAGCGACGTTTTCCTTGGAAGAGGTTCCGTCCAAATTTGTTAGGGGAAAATTTATGGAGGAGCCAAATCTGGTTTATTGTCGTTCCTTTAAATTTGCTGCGGTGTATATATTATGTTTTCATATGTCTGAATCCATGTAATTATACTTTTTTTCTTAGGCAATTGGTCCTCACCTTTGTTACCTATGCATTTGAAACGACCCGCTTGCTTAATATTTACTAAAAAACAATATCAATAAGTACTCCATAAGCTCTACTTCAACAACTTTTGCTATTATTGCTACAATGTTATTGTTGCTACTATTCTACTGACAACATTTCATTTCTTTTTCCATTTATTTAAACCTAAATAACATGAACAATAGTCCTTATACGTATGTAAGTGCCTCAGTTGCCGATTAAATTAATATTACAGTAGTCCCCAAATTATTATCTTTGAGGGATATTCGAAAATGTATGTATGTTTTTAATAATAATAAATGTTGATACTAGAAGGACGTACACTTCTTTACTCTTAAATAATAATTATAATTTCTTTATTATCGCAAAATTCAATCAAATAAGCGAATAATTATTATGTTGTGACAATCACAAGGCGGGATTCACCAGTAGGTCACCAATCCACGCTGTTTTTTCCACAGAAAGATTCGCTTAAATAATCAAATTATATATACAGAATACCTTACAAGAAGTAAGTATGAGTACGACATACGTTTATAAAAAGAGAGAATGCAAAAAACATGATGAAACGAACACAAAAATTTAGTACTGTAACACCACATTTCACCACTGATACGCAAAAATGGGACGAGGTAAAATCATGACGTTGGTGTGAAAAATAAATGAGAATAGTTTGCCACGTCCTCAAAGCAGCACAATAATTAATTAGGCTACCAGAAAGGCAAAAGATCTATGCAAGGAGTTTGAGAAAGGGACTAGGTCAATTAGTTCATTGACGAGAGAAAAGTTGTTGGAAAGTATATCCCTTAGATTGTACAGAGAATAAGTATACCACTAAGTAAACCATTGTAGGGTTTATAAATGTGGTAACTGAAGCTTTTCTCAAACACGGTTAGGCGATGCCGTGGTGGATGGAGAGTGGCTTAACCACGAGCACTGTAGTCATAAATTTTATTGTATACGTATTCATACGATACGTTGCCACCCTTCGATAAATATCCTCCATTTCGAAATTTATACAAACTCTTTTCTGAGAGCAGAGCTTTGGCCAATAAATTGTAGTAAGCGGCGTTATACTTAACAAGTATTGCGAATTTTGTACTATAGCGGTATCTAACGGATTTACGTTGTCCCAATCAAATACCAAACACCTTACAGTATAGTAGGCAAAATTACGTAGAAAATAATTCTTCAGGATCAAAATAATTAACGAGAGTATTTCCGTTTGTCCGTCCTTTTATAAGAATATTAAGCAAAACGCATTAAACTCAAACAACTGCAATATCATTGAATTAAATACAAAGCAATTATTATGGGTTATCCCTTAAACTTTGAACGAGGAAGTCATTATTGCAATATAAACGCACCAGTAAATGTGTGTCAAAATGCAATGTAATACTGGACGTCAATTAAGTACCTATTTATTATAGTCATATTGCTAATGAAGCAAAGTAGCGGCTGAAATTACAGGGCAGAAATAAAATAGACGTGAAAATATATAGAGAAGGCAGGAAACTATTTATCCTTAATTTTTTACGGCTCATTTTTACGCTTAACAATTTACGTAAAAGAATAATTAATATATTCTCTGCTTTAATAATGGGACTTAGTTTTAATAGTTTTAATAGCTTTAATAATAGTGCGTATAATCGTTATTTGTTAAGGAATCGACAAAAATAATGAGAGAGATAAACGGCGATTACATAAATTATGAAGCTTGGTTGTGTGAAAAGGCATCCTTTCTCAAATTATAAATAATGAGTACTTTAATAGCGTTAAATTAAAATACCTCTTCAGGAAAGTCATCCTATTAAAACGTACTTGTAAGTACTAATAAATGATTTCAATTGGGACCACGCATTAACATTATATTGTACGCCTCTTTCCCCTTTGTGAAGAAGTTTCTTTTTTAATTAATATTTATTCATTTTTCATTTTTATTTATCTTACGAAGTAAGCCACTATAACATCAACACCATAAAAAATTGAAGAATAGTGACGTTGCAGAACACATCAGAAAATGCAAAATCGTGAAAAACACGAGATGGCGACGCTGGTAGCGCTTTGGAAAACCGCACGTGGGCGTCGCCATCTCGTGTTAAGCAGTCAGAGAACTGCTCGAGGGATGGTTTGAGGAACAGTACCCGGTTTATGTCACTGCTTCTTGAACGGCAGGCATGCGTTTCTTTGGCACTAGAGGGCGCCAAGAAATGTCGAGTTTGTCGTTTTGAAAGTTGTGGCATTAATTGTGAGGCAACAGCGATAGAAGGTAGAGATAAAAAATACTCTCGAAACCACGCTGATGACGCCGAGTAGGCAGAAACATGTAGTGTATTTTTTTCTCTCCTTTTGTTGCGTTTGCCGTGAATTATTCCATTAATACCATGAGAAAGCTAAGCTATCGGAGCATTATATTTTTGGGTTAAAGCTACGTTGTTTATCAAAGACTAAATTTAACCAAACCTGCCTTAATTGTAATAAAATTCGATAAAGTGAAGAAATAACAGCAATTATCAAAGCAAGTGCAAATAAGAGAAAATACTTTAGGTCTTGGACTGGATGTAGAAACAATAAAAATGATACATAATTAGTAATCATGTAACATATATCAGGATAGGTGTTTTAGAAATTGCCAAAATTTAAAGGATTTTTCCTTGAAGCCAGCGGCAGGCTGGCACCTGTTGTAAGTGATAAAGGTAAAGATGCTCCTCGAGGAGCACTTTTCAAACAAGAGGGGCTGACATTCTCCGCCAGCTCCTCTCCGGACTTTGCTCTACCTGCTGCCGAAATCATGGGACTGTTTTCCAAAGCAATAAGTATCACGCAATCGCCAGTGCCGTCTTATAAAAACACGAACTGATGGTACCTGGGTACATCAGCACAAGACGTTAAGGCTTTCTGGCATACCCAGTACATGAAATGCATGTTGGCCAGGCACAGCGAGAATTCGTAAAATAGTACCCTAACCAGCTAATATCAACAACGAACTGTATGTTTGACAGGATCTGTGTTAACTGCGATAAGAAAGTGTAAGTTTTTGCGAACGAAGAGATAAGTAAAAAAATGCATAAATGCTACGGAAAGGAATAATCCTTTGTAATTAGGAAAGCGTCTATCGGCGCATAATGTATTTCGCCATAAATACTCCAGACACTAGTTAGCTGTAGATGGCAAATTGTATCTTTATAGAATTAAAAGCCTGTCAATCCCAAGAACTTTTCATATTTTTTCAATCATAAGGTTTTCGAAATTCAAAACGACCTTAAGAATTTCACAATGAGTAAACATTATTTATGTATGAGTGAATGCCTTAGGCCTTAAGGTCATATGCGGCAATGATTAAAATCGACGGTATTGTATTACACTTACGAATTTTAATTCAAACCCCAATACAATTATATTAATTAGTGAAGGGCTATAAATATTCCGAGTGCCGGTGTGAAACAATTTGCAAATCATTTCCGTTCTAGTGCTGCCGCAGTGAATTAATTTTATGTTCACGGGCGGTAGATGCCGCTTAAATTCAGCGTCTTCTTAATTTATTCATTCATACCTCGAGTATTTGTTTCTCTTGGCCGTTCGTTATTGGGCGATCGTAAATTAATTCAGCGGATAAATTTATTAAGCGAGTGGGCCATTGCCTTGAGCCGACGAAGTTTTATTTAACAACTGCCCGTAACCTGTGATCTCCGAAATGACGTTACGAGGCATCGTTTTATTCAATATCCTCTCCACTATGTGGTAATTTACATTTTTATGGGTTAATATCCCGTAAAGCTAATGCCAGCCATTTAAGAGTAAATTACTCGCTTTAACTAATTTTTTAAAATGCCCTTTATTAGTTCTTAATACGAAAAGACACATTAATTCTAAAATCTCATTATCAATGTGATAAAATTGTTTATAAGTTTTTCAATTTCAACTACAGCTTTATATTCCCATTACCAGAGACACTGGATATGATGGTTATAAATATGCGTTAGAAAATTCTGTCTGTGTCATCGTTATTTTAGTGCTCAATAAGATAACCTTTTTCTTGTTTCAAAAAATACTATTTCACTAAGTATTTATTGTTGTTGGATATGTTATTTTGGAAGAGTATTTTAGTTAGTAGGGAAGAGTATTATAGTTTGGGTGTCGCCTGTAATTGGTTCTTAAGCATAGAAATTATATTGCGACTGAAACGGCTGTACGGTGCAAAATGTAATCCTTAGATTGGAAGACTTATTTCGATGAGTAATAGCTGCTGACAAAAATTACTTTGTACTAACTATACACTTAGTGCAGAGTAATTAGTTGGAAACATAGAACGTAGAAAAGTAGAAAGAGTGAGTGTGCAAGGGGAGGTGTACAAGGAGTTTCTGGGCAGGTTCAATAATCTAAATACGATTTTTTTCGCTTACTCAATTCTTAACAATTGAATCCTCCCATAAAAGAAAATGAAGATTCTATCTTTCTGGGAAATATTGACGATTCTCTATGGCAAAATGAGGGCATGCTTCATCTTGCTGAAACTAAACGCTCCTACGGGGTATACTAGCATTCTCAATATCGGGAAAAAAGTTGCAAGATGTGACACCAGGTCAAACTTCAAAAGAACCTTAAAAAGCTGATGTAGTTGAGTTTGTATGCTCTTCGGCGACACTTTACTCCACATACAGCACTGAAAATTTTACTGACAACCATTATTATTTGATGAAGTTTGACTGTGACATGCCTAAGCTTCACTGAGACTTGTTGTAGAATGATTGAGAAACGAGAAAATAGAATACAAAAGAAGTCAATGTCTGTTTTCACCACTACTGTCGTTGGCTGGACTTATAACATATACCACCCACGTTAAAAAGATAACAGAACAGAAAAAGGAATTTTCGTTTAGAAGTCGAGCTTTCTACTTAGAGGGACCTTTATTTTCGGCAGGTAGACAAACTGAAGTAACTAGACGAGATGTGTAGGTGCGCTGATGACAGATAACCTCCTAGGTACGTGCTATCCATTGTCGCCAATCACACAATAGTAAATTTCCACAAGACCTTGAAGTGGGAATGATCGATAAAGACGAACTCTTCGGGGATAGGAAAAGGAAGCGAGAGAAAAAGGCAGGAAGTTAGTTAGGCAGTGAATGCATAGTTTGGAGAGGATAATTATAGTTGCAGGAGAGAAAATATAAAATAATAGAGTAAAACAGTTGTTTAGTTGCTATTTTTCTAACAGTTGTAACATTACAATATTTATACAGAAGCAAATGAATTGCTAGTAAATAGCAAATACGGCAGAGTAGACATAGTATCACCAATTAAAAAATTATATCAAAGCTTCACGAAGAGAAAGTCTACAAACAATTCTCTTTTAAATAAATAAAAACAATTGTTGTAATGCATGTTCAACTACAGTAACGGTCACATCAAAAAGCATCATAAGTTTCTGTCTTAACATAGTGATTTGTTTCCAAATGCCTTCAATGGATTTGAGAACTCAAACAATATTTTAATGCGATTTTGATGATTTTAGTTCATATACTCTACAGGATCCAATTTGAAGCGGATTTTTCTTGGTGCGAACTCCTCTAGCAAGCTACACACATAACTTTAGCACGTTTAGTGTTTAAATAACACTATTTGGTGTTATCTGACAATGTTTTGGAGGAATTTGCATGATAAACGTACTTCTCTTCATTCTCAGTAAGCGAACGTGACGCACTGTGAAAATAGATTTATCGTACTTGTAACGTAAGACACTCATTGAATACTCTAAATTCCTCTTCCAACAGTTTATAGGCCATACTTTAATTCTTGTCCAGTACTTGGCTTACCTATATTATTTTGTGTAGTCGCCTTTTTCAAATCACTCGTAAATTTTTGTACGGAACAAGTTATAATAATAATAATAATAATAATAATAATAGTCTTTACTGTCCAACAGTTAATACCATTTACAGGACAAAATAAATACAACAAAACAAAAAAAAAAAAACAAGATAAGGTGCTAATTAGGTTAAACAACTAGTCCAGATAGAATAAACTAAATATAAACATAGCTTAAGGATTACATTAATACCAGAAACGGCGATTAGCTAGGTATTTAAAAAATCATTGCAGCAATCGTTAAAATTTCTCGACATGTGATACACAGGCGATCCAAGTAACATGTTTGTTCGGGCTCTAGGAACACTTAACAAAGTACATGAGCGAGTGCTACGTAAAGGTACATTGAAATTAAATTGCGAGAGTAGGCATGGTGTATCGATTCTACTATTAAGTAACTTTAGCAAAAACATAGCACTATATCTCTTACGTCTATCAGACAGTGACATAAAATCATGTTGCGACAAGAGAGTTACATAGTCAGAACCTCGCTCAGGATAAGTGCCAGATACTCTAAATGTTAAATATTTTAGAAATCTTTTTTGAACCTTCTCGATCTTAAGTTGTTGATACGTGTAATGAGGATACCAAACCAAAGAGGCATATTCCAGTTTGCTCTGAACCAAAGCGAAATAAAGAGTTTTAATTGCTAGGAGATTATTAAAGTTGCGACAAGATCTTACAACAAACCCAAGCGATCGAGAAGCTGATAAACATATTTCAGAAATATGGTCAGAAAAGTTTAGACGAGAATCAAAACGCACACCCAGATCATTCACCCCATCCCTTCTGGAGATTATTTGAGATCTAACCGTATATTGAAACAAAGCAGGATTAGTGGACTTAGTGTAGGAAACAACTGAACATTTGTTTATGTTTAAAGATATCTTGTTTAGAGTACACCACTCATCAATAATATTAATGTTGGTTTGTAAGTTAATACAATCAACAGTATTGGTAATTACGGTATAAATTTTTAAGTCATCTGCATACGCCAAAAGTTCACAATGCAGTCTGCTAAAAAGATCATTTACAAATATATTAAAAAGCAGTGGCCCAAGATTAGAACCTTGTGGCACACCAGAGGATATATTGAATGTAGCCGATGTAAATCCGTTGTAAAACACGTAACCCACTCTATTAGTGAGGTAGGAAGATATGATTCTGAGGAGCGCCGGAGAAAATCCAATGGCATCTAGCTTTGTTAGAAGAAGACCATGATCTATAGTATCAAAAGCTTTAGTAAAATCAGTATAAATGACGTCAACTTGTTTGCATTGGTCCAGTGCTGAAGAAATATACTGAGTAATGTTGAGAAGATTCGTTGTAGTTGATCGACCTGACACAAATCCATGCTGGTGAACCGACAAGTATGGTCTTACATTAACATAGATACCACTATATAACACCTGCTCAAACACTTTTGCAAAATTTGATAATATACTTATCGGTCTATAGTCACATATGTTTTTACAGTCCCCTTTTCTCTTGAAAACAGGGATTACTTTGGTGATCTTCCATATATTGGGAAACGTTGACGACTTAATACATAAGTTAAACAGCACTGTAAGTGGTCGAGCAAGTAGTGAAGCACAGTTCCTTACGACAACTCCCGGTATACCATCGTCACCAGACGTTAAGTCAGCTTTGATCCTTACAGCACTGCACAATACATCACTTTCCGTAACCGAGTGAATGTTGAAAGACGGATAGAAGGAAGGTGCAACCAAACTAGTGGTTGTTGTAGTGTGAAAAACTCCAGAGAAATGCAGGGCAAATGCCTCAACTACATGCGCAGGCTGTAACAACTCCTCCTGATTGTAGTACATGTGACCCGGAATTCTAGATGTCGATCTCTTATTATTTACAAATGCCCAAAAAGTCTTAGGATTGCTGACAATTTCTGATTGAATGCGTTCCTGATAAATAATGTATGCACTTTCAATTTTGGTTTTAAGAACCCTACGCAATCTTTTAAATTCATTGAGATAGTACTCAGATTTGGTTGATTTCCATCTCTTAAAATATAATTCTTTTATTCCAAGTAATTGCCTGATGCTGTTATCAAACCACACAGGATATTTACGTCCACCCGACCTGACCCTAGGCACACACCGATCGAAGACTTTATATAAAGTGCTATAAAACGCATGTACCGCTAGATCCACATCACTATAGCAGGATAAGAAATTCCACTCAATAGCTGCTATTTCCGAATTCAGCTTCGCCATATCCACACGACGAAAATTGTAGCGTACATTATTGTTAGATGGAAAATTGATAGGTCTTTGCACAGTATCATAATGCATCATTATTTCTAGAGCAGGATGATGTAAATCTTCAGAAACAAACGGGACTACGTCACGGACAGTTTGCAGCAATACAGGCATGTTCGTAAAAACAAGATCAAGCATTTTACCATTGGAATTTAGTACTGAATTTACTTGTCGCAGGTCTAATGCTTCCGCAAAATAAGTAATCGCGGCAGTTTTTCCATCGCCAGAGATATCCAAACTAAAGTTAGGAGCGTTAAAATCACCAATTATAATACATAACTTGCCCAATAGCATAATTCCTAGGGCATCGAGAAATGTTTCGTAGTAACCAAGATCAACATCCGGCGGTATGTAAAGGTTAGCGATGTACACCGAGAGATGAGCAATCTGACACCTGCATAGCACTAAGTCAATTAAAGGGGCCAATCTTGAAAGGGCAGAAACATCAACCGCAGTTACATCGATTGTGTCAGTAAAGGCTGAGAGAACACCGCCACCAACAGACCGGCCAACCAAACCAAATCTTCTATCACTTCTATGCACCACATATGAAGAGTCAAAGAGTTCACTGCTGCTAATATCCCCACTAAGCCAAGTTTCTGTAAACAGCACAATATCCGCGTCAATATTACACTGAGTAGAATAAATGCTATTAATTTTAGAGCGTAAACCACGCACGTTTTGATAGCGGATACGCATAACATCACTACTGTTGGACGTAATCAATTTAAAGATTTCCTCAACTGTATAATTTTCGGGACATCATTTACATATTTAATAATAATATTCTTCTCACCTGCGTCCTTACGTCTGAGAAATTCTTGTCTCACCCCACGATAGAAATTTATCTGATAGGGAGTCTTATCCTTAGACAGACCCACCATTCTAAATTCATTAGAAGACTTCAATTTTTTATAATTGCGCATGGCTTTACTAACTTGAGTATTATCAGCGAGTGATAATTTAATCGGTCGTTTTCTGTCTGATTTGGAGGGATCGAATTTTCCTAATCTAATAGGTTTAGGGTCATCTAGTGGTACACTCAGAACACTCAATATACTCCGCACAGCATTCCTATCCGCCGCCACCTGGTTATCCCTATCACCATGAACTTCTTCAGGGATATTAAAAAGAATGATGTTATTCTTCCTATTTTCCCGATCCATGACTTCTTGAACTACCGTCTCCATCTCGATCTCATCAGCACACTGTTTAGGTAACACCTTACTTTTTAACACATCAACCTCAGTTTTAAGTTCTTCAACCAAGGATTTAAGCGAGTGAAGATTTTTTAGTTGCAATTTGAAGTCTGAGCAGTCCGAGCAATAATAAGACAATTTTCTATCTTTACTCTTGAGACATTGAACTTCAATTCTCGTGAGACCAGCGCATGTGGTATGTAAGTAATTTCTGCATAAATCGCAGGCAATTTCCTTATCAGGAATAATATCTTTCCTACAGATACCACAAAATGAATCCATAGTAAAAAATAACAGTGAACAAATGGTAAGTAAAAACAAAGGAAAAGGATGCAAACAAGGACACCTTTCACACCAAGGGGCCTATCTTGGTGACTTACTAAAACACACGTTATCATTCCCATAGGTTATTGTTAGTCCTAGCTTTAAAATGTAGGTAGAATCAATCATACGCTGAATTTAACGTGGGCGCATAGCTCCAAAAACGTTGTACATAGCTTTACAAATACAGAATTTTTTCTTTCATAACCATATGGTACAGCTACTACCACCTATTCCAGTATCTAAAATGAATTGCTACTGATTTATAAATAAATATCATTATAGTGATCATTCTATGAAATAAGCTTTTTAAATTTCACCCTCCTTTGTTCTCGGACATAAAAATTTATTAACGGCCATAATTTTTATTTTGTCCGCGCGGTTTAGACTTGTCGCCTTGGCTAGCCTCGAGAAATGCGATACGAACTCTTCGCAATTAGACACGGTTCCGGAGTGTAACAGTAATTTCACTTTATAAAACGGAATCATAACAAATGAATCACATCGAAACATAAGAAGCTTATGATATAAACGTCAAAATAATGAAAAATATTTCATTAAAAAAGGAAGAGCCCGACGCAGGCGAAACGACGAGATTACAATGAATCTTTGTCAAAGCGGAGTAATCGAGGATTACACGGTACCTACAGGACGAATTTGTTTAGTGAAAGAAAAAATTAAAACAGATTAATCACTGACAAAATTTAAATCCATAAGTTCCAGCTCCGTCCGATATTAAATGTGCCAGCGGAGAACGAAAAAAGAGATATAGAAGAAGTTGCAGAAAAGGAATAAGAAAAATAATGTTGAAGAAGCGCCTGATTGCGAGTTATACTTTGCGTAAATCTAATTGTACGCTATATACATTTTCGATAGATCGTTTCCTGTTTCAAAAGAAATACACTATACTTTTCATTTAGCTGCAATTCGAGTGGTTGTAGCAAATGTTTGCATACAGGTTTCCTCCTTTATTTTCATTCCCACGTGCAAAAGTGACTGGCTTAGAAAAATGATTTCGTGTGGAGAATATTCCCTTAAATTCAGTCTAATGGCACTAGATTTATGAGTAAAATGCATTCAATGCTATGTCACCTACTAGCAAAGCATTATAATTTTCACAGTATATTTTAAAACTACGGAATTTATTGGTTTTTAATCAATATTACTGTTTTGTTCCAATAAACGTTTTGTACACATTATGAAGAAGTAGGTAAACACTAAATATATTTTGCTTAAAATTTTCAATAGTTTTTAGCCGAATCGTCGATGGTATTCAAATAAACCAGGAAATTATATTAACTGTTAATTCTGGTTGTGGATATGATGATAGCGAAGACAGATTAGATTGAAGATTTTATTTCTTTAAGTGATCCATTTAGTACCTCCCGTTTATTGTTATTCATATATTGTTCTTAATTTAAATTCATTTTAATTTGTGCATTTAGTGTACAGTTTTTGTTTATATTTATTATTTATTTTTATTATTATAAATGTAAAGAAAATAATCCATGGTGACTTTGCGAGATGTTCATCATGATAGGTCTAAGTATAGAGGGTCCCTTTTTTTACCAGTTCTATAATATAATTAAATGTTATGACCGGTTTCATACTTAAAGCATATATATCTTCATGCTAGAGTGTACGAACCAGCAAAAAGTTCTGTTCAAAGATGGATAAATCTGACAGCTTTATTATATAATTTAATAATTATAATCTTTGAGAGAACTTTTTGCTGAACCATACTCTCTATCCTGAAGATGTGCTACAAGCATGAAACCGGTCCTAATAAATTACGGAATTTGAAAAAGGCATACTTTTTATTTCTAACTTTCAGGAATATAAATAAATATAAATTTTCGCAGTAGGGGGAATTAGGGAGCAAAAGGGTTTCGATTCCATGTCTGTACCATTCCGGTGGTTTAAAAGCGAAGATCTCATGGCGTCTTCCTTCTACCTCCACGATATTGGCAAAAACTTGCCCAACGAGAAAATGTGCCAGTAACCTAAAAGAGTGATGATCGAATGGTGGTAAGTTCGGGCTGCTAGTCGCATGTGGCAGCTCCACTCCGTCAAATTCTTTCAGCTTCTGGAGAGTTCTTTGAGCAGTACATGGATTAGCAAAATCTTGATGGAACAACACTCTGCCTTCTGGTACCAATTTCAACATCTTCCGCAGATAGATCCACTTTTCGTTAAATGCTATAGATAGAAATGGGATCTTCTGGATTGATATGAAGTTAGTTAGAGATGTGTATTCGTCGATGTGTCCGTTTCGTAGTCAATTCGATAGGCATTTCTCTGCAAGTTTACCTTTTCCAATTTGTAAAGGAGGGAAGAACCAACCTCCCGTGACAATTGTCACATAGTGGCCTCAATTCTTTGACGAAGAACCTCTTGGGTAACGATAGATGTTTGACCAACTTCTCGGAGTATACACCGGCGTCTAATTTTCGGTATTGCCGCAAAACTGTCCAATTTTATTAGAATTGGACATTTTGGGTTTACGAAATGTGCACAGTGTGTCAATAGCGTATGAAGATAACTTAGTGACGTACACTCAAAAAAAAAAACAAGGAATCTTTGCTATGCGCTAATATTACTTAATGTTAGTAGAAACAGTTAGAATATCCACATTTTATAATTTGAAATTCATGTACTGCTTGTGGCGTAAGCAGCGTGTGACGAAAATGCAAATATTCGCGACATGAGCTGTATGTATTATTGCAATACTGTAACAGTCCGGATAGTTTCATTTAATTCTGAAGTTTCGAGTTGCCGGTGTTCCCTTGTTACTATGAATTTATCTTTTTAACAAAAAAATCACCGGAGAAGTTATATAGAACCAAAGAAAATCGCCGCACTTCGCAATAAATATTAAATGCTTTCATCCGAAAGCATTCGGAACGTAATCATCTGTTTAAATGTTGACTTAATCAAAGGGAGAAGACAGACCTTTCAGTAGTCTTTGATTTGGTTATGGCCCATTGTAATTGAACTTTCCGAAGTGATTTCCAATCTAAGTTTTATGGCGCAATTTAGAATTTCTGCCCCGGAGATGAAAAGACGTTTGCACAAAATCGGGAACAATTAAAATGTTGCGCTCAGGACCTAGAGGCCGTCCTCTCGCAGGAAACTTTCCGGTTCCGGTTCGACCCTCTTTCTAGCCTCGAATTTTAAATAAAGCAGGGAACGCTTTAATAAGAGATATTGTCTCTCTTCTTAGCCACGGTTTCGGCGCCGATGCAGGAAACGGAGGAACGCGGTCTAAGACTGCGACAAAGGAATAAATTATTTTTTTTTGTCTTTTTGGTTTTTGACTGATTGAAGACGTCGCCTGAATGACAATTAAAAATTTTAATCACTTTGCTTTGATCCCGAAACTGTTCTCGAATCTTTTTCACTGGCGAAATTTCCAGGATCTTCAATTTTAAGGATAAGTCATCCGAGCTAAAATTTAACGTTAGACTTCTACGTGAAATAGGATTTAATGCCTTTAGGTGTTTCTCCTTTGTAATTCCTTTGAGAACCTATTAATTCATAAACTTGGCTTCTAGATTACGTGAGTTTTACCAAATTGCATCTGAAATTTTTAGCATAATAATTGTCCTACGCAGCATACGAACTGAAAACAACCACTACGTGTGTTAAGAGATTTTATTTAAATTACGTTTCGTAACCACATTATCAACGAATACCTTTATATATCGTAATATCGCTCGTCTAGACTTTGATATTCTTGGGTTGCTCTATCTAAGTGGAATTTGTAATAAACGAGGCGGTATACAACAAAATAAAGAAGAACAAAAGCTTCTTAGAAGTAGTAGTAAGTGTAAGTCGGGATTAATAAAATCCTTACAGCATTAACAGTCCTGTCACACAACCAATATCCTACACAATTTAGAGTTCTGTTGTATCTATCCTTGTCCTACGGAGCTCATCAGTTTCCATGTGTTTCCTTTTACTTGATTCTTCTTCTACCCCACCCACATTCCCTTCAGAGAAGTTACTGGCCATTTAAGCTCAGACGCGTAACAGTCGACGATAAAAAAAGAGAAAATATTTACCAATAGAGCAGTAACATAGACGGCTTTTGTTAGAGGTGGTTTCTAACTACAATATGTATTGGACTAAACTTTGAATACCATACTAAATATAATAGGAAAATATATACATATGATAATAATAATAATAATAATAATAATAGTCCTGCAAAACCTATTACAGAACAAACTAAAGTACATATGTACTTGCATATAGATAGATAAGTACAAAAAGAATCAAATAGTCTAATGTTCTGTCTCAGAGCGCCACACCCACTATTCTCTTCTAGCGTGGGTGACAGACAGAAGGATATTATAAGTTCAGCCAACGACGGTAGTGGTGAAATTGAACAATAACTTCTCTTGTATTCTATTTTTCTATGTTCCCTAACTTCTAAATTAATTTAGAACATTTCTGCAACAAGACTCAGGGTAAGTTTAAGCATGTGAAAATGTAATTTTATCAATTAAAATCGTTCGGTCAGTCTTCGTCAAAATTCTCGGTGAAGTTTCACATTGTAAGGTTGCCTACGGAGTAAAATGATATCGAAGAGCATCAAATCAATTACAGCTGCGTCCCTGCATCATCGTTCATAGTTTCCCTTTCAATATCTTAAATAGTAAAAATCATTAGAAATAAAACAATCGCCAACGTGATGAAACAATGGGATTAAATGACGCTAATTTTATAATTGGCTTTGGTCATCTAGGCAACTTGTGCCTGTGTAAAAATGTGTTAATTTGAAGAATTCACATTAGAATTCAAGTATAAGTCCTAGTATATAATAGCTGATCACCAAAAAGAAACCACATACACTACATTGTCAAACTCCCCTAAAAATTCATTTATCTTTTTAAATCAATTCTAAATTGCTGACAGGGTGTTTTGGAGGCTTCGGAATTCTACGACCACAAATTTCATTTAAATAATTTTCGAAAATCATAATTTTCTAAATTTTCTCAAAATTTCTTGCCGTAAAGCATTACAACACATTATAGAAGAAAAACAAAGACAAGAAACTAAACCACTTTATCAATTACATCAAAAAATGTATACGTTTTGCGGCACATGGTGACTAATGGTGACTTTTGTAATAAATTGGTTCGATGGAAAGGTAATGAAGAAATAGAGAACGAACGAGAGGATAGACGAGGACATATCATTGAAAAATGATATACCATCATACACGGAATGAACAATAATAATAATGATTTTACATAAAAGTGTAGAAAACTACAACAATCAACATGATGGGTAGTTACCTCAAAATTTTTGGTTTCGACAGATTGGAGTCTCTGCCTATTATAGTAGACAAGTTAGGAATTTGTTGGATGCTACTTTTCCAAATCGATGGATTGGACGTAGTGGCTCCATTTAGTAGCCTACGCGTTCTTCAGACCTTAGTTCAATATAGTTTTTTCTTCGGGCTCATTCCAAATCACGTATTTGCGTTAGACGACCAACTACTTTGCAGTAGTTGAAAGAAAGAATAGTCGCTGAATTTTAATTATTTTGTAGAGAAGTCTTGGGAAGCGTAACTCAGGAATTTCTTAACCGGCCAACAATATTTTCAGGAGGCAAGCAGTTTGATCTTTTCAAATGATTGTGTTCACATTCACGTGATTCTTATTTTGTCATTAATTTACAACAAATAAAATTAATTTTGCAGTAAATGCGCCAGCTTCTTACATAGAATGTTGACATGCGTGTCGCTTTTAATATTACAGTCTAGGTAGATATCCAACATTTTTCAATATTCAGTGATCCTAATTACAACTTTCCCAAATTTTAAATGCTCAACGTTATATTGAGGTCTGTTAGGACGAAATAGCACGCAATAGTTTTTTTTCTGAATTAACGATTAATCTGTTGTCAGACATCCAAGTTGCAATTTGTTGATAAGCTGTTTTGGTTTTCCTAATAACAGACTTGTTGTTGCCGCCAGCTACTATAACATTAATGTAGGATAAGTTTTAGTCGTATTCAATTTTCCCATAGTTTCCGACGACGATCACAGATGCTAGCGTGGTTTGAGGGAGGTATTCGCTAAAAAGGCGTAAGCGACGACAGACCAGATACAGCTAACCCCTAAGCGATTTATTAGAGATAATAGGTAGTCAATTTTATATTCCCAAGTTAAAAGAGAAGAACTGTTGTTGGATGCTGTATCCTGCATCTATTGGGAAGCAAGAAAGAAGGAAAAAAGGAAGGACTATTGCATCTGATCCAATCAATTGGATCATTCGCGATTGGAAATTGCATCCAAACAAGAAGGCCCATTGTATACTTACCATGTAGATCATGTAGGACCCATACCATCGACGAATAAAAATTATCAGTATATTTTGGCTGTAATTGTTGATTTCTCGAAATTTGCTTGGTTGTACCCAACAAAATCAACTATGTCTAAAGAAGCAATAAGTTGTTTAATGAAACAGCAAGCAGTTTTTGGTAATCCTACAAGAGTTATTACTGATAAGGGTACTGCGTTCACAGCTAAGGAATTCAAAGATTATGCCACTGAAGAAGGGATCAACCACATCAGTACTACCATCGGCGCACCTCGTGGTAACGGCCAAGTAGAACGTATGAACAGAACAGTAATATCCATTCTTACGAAGCTGGGTATCGAAGATCCAACTAAGTGGTACAAGTTTCTAGATCGTGTCCAAAGAGTACTAAATTCCACCTCTCCAAGAAGTATAGCGACTACTCCGTTTGAAGTTTTAGTAGGCGTAAAAATGAAGAGCAAAGAGGACATTGTTCTAAAAGAAATTTGATGAACATAGAGCAGAGGTAAGAGCAATGTACAAGCAGAATCTTTTAAAGGTACAAGAAGAAAATAGAAAAGGTTATAATTTAAGAAGGAAAGAAGCAAAGGCTTATAAGGTTGGTGACCTAGTAGCTATTAAAAGAACTCAATTTGGAACATGATTGACGTTCACCCAACATATTTAGGACCATATGAAGTGTTTATATCATATATCAGGATTGCGTATAATAGGCCGTAACTTTACATTCATGCATGACAACGACCCAAAACACACTGGGTTAGTGTGTAAGAACTATCTAAAGGAGCAAGAAGAACAGCACACCCTGAAAGTAATGACATGGCCCCCACAAAGCACAGATTTGAACCCGATAGAGTTGTTGTGGGATGAACTGGACAGGAGGATCCGAAAAATATGGCCAACTTTACAAGAACATTTACGGAATATTCTGCAACATGAATGGATTAATATTCCACAATCCTTTTTAACAAAACTTATCGAAAGAATGCCTAGAATAGTTCGAGCGGCAAAGGAGGTTTTTTCGATGAAAAAAAAAAATATAATGTTCAGTATGTTATATTAGGCCAGAATAACTTTTTATTTATTTATTTTTGTCTTTTTTACCTGTACATACAATAAAATTGCATTTTGTTTTTAGTTTCGTTTGTTTCTGTAACTTTTTCATGTTTTTTACTAACCGACCGAACTTCTCTGACCGGCAGTGTACCTTGTCTAATCAAGTAAGCTGTGATGTTGCTTTCATCGGGTGTCTTTGGGAATTTGAAAGAATTTAAGCAATCAGTAATATCGGTACCTGTAACAGGTATATATAGCGCAAAAAAAATGATCTGAGCTTTTAGGTGTTTGTCTAACTCATAAATACCTTGAAGAGAACTTTTATATCTGCTTGGTTCCTTATTTTACGCCAACTCTGTGTGTTCTTTGTCAAATATCATATTGCTACAGTACATTATGGTGTACCCAATACCCACCGCATCGCAATTTTTGAACAAATCACTTTCATGGAGTAGGAACAAAATAGGTGCTTGGGAATCAAACCTATAGGCAATTATGGTATATATACAAAGATTTTTGTACGTGTACTTAGTCTAATTCTCCAAAAAAAAAAGAACGGAATAAATAGAAGCGGATCTAATATCGAACTTTTATCAACTTAAAAGCATTGTTTTTTATTCCGTACTTCCAGATGGCCTTTAAAAAAAATAAGAAAAGCCATCGTCAAAGTAAAACATTGGCTGTATTTGAATATCTAAACTACATGAACAGCAGACGATTTCTTCTAATAATTCGAATTCTTTCTCTCTTTTGAATGATAGCGCGCAATAGGCATATAGAAACATAAGGTGAGTCATCATGCACTATTAGGAGATAGTGATTCTAGCCAGACTATAGAACGACCTCTGGAGCATTAAGTATTATTATCATTGATTCGTTTAATATCAGTTGCACATATTTTCCTAATATAGATAGTCATATTATTTAATGTAATCGCATTGTACATATCTACGCTAGTTGATACCTACATCATTTCTATACATGAGCTTGCATTATTACGTTATAAGTATTATGACATGTCTGCCGCAGAGGTACCGATGCGATGCAATCCTAATATATGCAATCGAAGTACGAAACCATCCCATTATTTCTTTCATTCAAGACTTCAGATATAAAATTTAATTGAAATGCGTTGAGATTAGAATAAATCCCCGCAATGGTAAGCATTTCGTACGAAATTACATTTCACAATGCCGTTAATAAAAGTTGTAATTCAAAATATTATCATAATCTGGATTACCTGGGGTTAATCTCTCTGTCGTATATTCGAGTTGCTCAGATGTTTGATTTAGATATTCCGAAGGTATTCTTTGTATAGCCGGCCCGTGTATCAGCTTTTAAAACCATTTTCCAAATCGTCTTCTGCTCATTCAAGCTTTTTCGGCGAGATATTTCTATATATGCAAATATTTTCAACTCCATTTATTTCCATCATAGGCGTAGTAGTATTTACACGGATATATGAAATATTTTCCCTTCCGTCTAACCATTTTTATGCAAGGGAATGGATATTTTTAGATTCAGTTTTGAATAAATTTTATATTTGCGTTTGGGGCTAGATGAAGGTTTCTCAGCGGAACATATTTCGTTTTCAGTAATAATGCGCTTATTCTTGTATAGCTTCAAAGCAATGGTTTCAAAGCGCTTAAATGTTTCTTCTCTTTATTCGTATACCACAGTGCAAAAACGCTATGGGAATTGGATATAGGTTTAATATTAAAGCAACGTACGGAGCACAGTTGAAACTGAAGAAAGTAATAAAAATGGAAAAAACGGTTCGAGTTTCGTTGGAATTGAAAGTAGTAGTACACACAAACAATGCCAAGCGAAATTCTACTTCTGAAATGAAAACAAGTGTACTCATAAAATATTAGCATACTTTCTTCTTTTATCGTTTCGAAAGTTTAAAAATCAATGTACATTGTCTAGTATCATGTACGGTGATGTTATATTTTGATTACAATTTTCATTATTTATTAACTGCTCATTTTGAGTAGTTGCGGTTGAGAGGTTTTTATTTTAATGTCCGAACGTTTCAGAATGTGGAGAAATGCTCTTCATAGATTGTATGCATTTCAAGCGCTTACTGGATTTGTCTATTCCATTATCCAACATCTAGGCAGTGAGCACATTCCCCATGTCCTTCGACATGTCCTAACCCTTTGACTGTAGCGTGACTTGCCAAGCGGCAAGCAATTCGGCTCACATATTTCCTATTCCAAAAATTACCAAAATATCCATAAGCTGGTAAGCTACTTCCGCTTGTTTAGGTTCAGGTGGTCGCAAATTAAATTTTCTTAAGAAGTTTTGATATACGAGTAGTTCATAAGCTTCTACACAATTCCCTCCTTTCTCCTGTTTTATTTGGCACGGTGCGCAGAAGTTAATGGCTAATTAATTATATTCTTGTATTTTTCTGTGAATATTCTCATCACATAATCTCCATGGTCACTCGTAATTACACTTATCAAATTAGAAAACATTTGCATTGCTTACATAGATCTATTGCATTGAACATCAATGAAGGATGAAGTCTACAAAAATCAAAAGGTACATAAGCAGGAAAAGTGCACGCTTTCTGAACATCACGTAACATTAAAATTCTTTTTGCGCTCTTAACATATTAATATAACATAAATTGATAAGAATGCATAATTCAAAATTAAATTTTATTTTCTACTACTTCCTCGGAAGAAAATCTACCATCTTATTTTTTATGCTGGTTAGAAAAAGACGTGTTACTGAGACAAACAGAAGAAACAAATTTCCCGGCTGTATTACATTAACTTTATAGCTCTATTTAACTAGACACTATATATAATGATGCAGATAGTATATTTTCCCACAAAGTGTAAAAGTACATAAGAGTTCTTCTGCGATATGCACCTAATTATGTTCATACTCGATCCATTCACATTAGAAATCTTCAAGATGTGCTTCCTTTAGGACACAAAGGACATTTTCATAAAAGCTCATCGTAAACGGATATTTTTAATTTTTAAAAGATTTGTCACATGATAAAATTTGTTCGTAATTTTGATTTTATCTTTTATGCAAAATAAAAACTGCTTTCCATTTATTTCTTGTGCTGTCAGTTTACATCACAGCCAACAGTAATGTCTTATATCTTATAAATTTAGAAGGAAAAAATAGAACTTATAAAGTGCGCCGAAACATTTAAATGTAGCTGGTGAACTTCGAGTTGGTAAATCCTCAGATTGTGAAAGAAAGAGGATTTGTTAAAAGAATTAGGGAACAGTGATAATATTAAAATGAGAAAAGGTATCGATAACTGGAAACGAAGCCATTAATGCAGGTTATTAATGGACTCGTAAAGTTCGAATTTGGCGCTTTCTATGTGCAGGATTAAATTAATTTTAATTAAATTACGTTTTCTACTAGATATCGCTATTATGAACAATACTGGACTAGAATGCTAATATTTTTAAAACCTTCAAGTTATTAATTTATCTAGAGTTTAATAATAATAAAAATTGCTCTGCTTAACAGACGACGTACACTAGCCGCAATTAAAAATGCGCCACTAAAACATTTTTGCAAAATAGTAGTAATTTGTTAGTATCAGAAATGCTTATACTATCTATAAACATACAATTTAAGGAAAGAAAAGGAAATAAGGTTCGTCTAGCGCGTCTATGGTCAGGTGTAAATGATAGTTGCAATAAAAGCCGGTAGCTACGGAACCCCATATGCATTATTCGTCCGTTAACTGTCCGTAATGATGTTCTATGACGGACACCGTTTCACCACCACTGAGCAAAAAATCTTACCAGGAAAGAAACCGATGTGGCACAACTAACCGCTTAAAAGAAAAAACTTCTCGGGGAATGGTCCTTCTGACTGAGTCTAAACCTGCTCTACGTGCTTACCTTCATTTGAAACGCACAGGTTCCAACGCCGTGATACAGTCGAATGATTACGATTAAGCCTAAGCGCAATTTCTCGGAAACTAACACCGCCTTCCTGTAGCCCATTAATGTACCCACGCCCGAAGGGGGTTAATTGTTTATAATGTGCACGTTCTCGCCTGCGAGGCATTATTCACAATTGCTTGAAATATACACTAAGCATTTTTATAATTTTTGTACAACTATCGGATTCTAACAGTGTCCCTGTAAACATCTGGCGCATGTAAATGCTGGAAAACAAACTAGACCAATGCAATATAAGAAACAGTCGTTTAAGATGACCTTCAGAAATACATCTATAGCAACTTAGAGGTGGTGAATTTTTAATTGCAGCCTGCGTATATGTATATGTATATTCAATTGCAGGTCAGGAAATGAACACAGGACATAATTTAGTATATACAATATAATGCATTCAAAGACTGAAAAATATAAGTAAACCACACAAACAACAATTTGTCTTGAATATTGCAAATTATAAAAACAAATGGCTACATTACTGGGCATCAACTAAATTCAGAAGTTTACGTAAGAGGGAGGCTTAAATATTAAAATTAGAGCTTAAAATGGGAATAGCTTGAACATCGAATTGATGGGATCAAACGAGCAGCGGAAAGTATTAATTTGACGGGCCGAATATTGGGGGACAGGAAAGTAAAGACGATTGGTAAGCGATATTGCACCAATAACATTACGGTATAATTTAAAATCTGAAATTTCCGCTGTATCTTGCGGCGTCTGGTGGGAACTAGTAGAGTCAAGATGATGAGTCGATGGCGGGAGAGACATTATGTTTTGGATGATTAAACGTTTTTCTTTATATTTTTTATTTATGTAAAGGAGACAACAACGGAAGCGATCAATAACATTGTTCGCTAAATTCTATAGAAATTTTGTAATTTTATAATTGTATCAATTTGTAATTGAGAATTGTAATTCAAAGAGATTCAACAATGTAGTATGGTCGGCAATCATAAAAATTGATTGCCTGATATACTGGCTAATTATAGCCCAAGAGGTATTTGGTATTTAGAAGAAACCCTGTTCTTCAGAACGCTTTGTCATTCAAATGTGACAAATCCAGCGGTGTCAAAGCTGCGAATGAACTACAATGTTGAGCAAGACAAAACATTTTCGGTTTGTTTTTTATGTAATATCATCCTTTATTTAAAAAATATATGACTAAAACTCTATTCAACGGAAACCTCTAAATCGCGGACACCTTCTAATCTCCGCGGACGGCGATTCTTCATTAAATCAAGATTACACCTTATAACGTTAAAAATTACAGTTTTAGTTATTACTTGCTGTGCATAATAAACTATTTTTACACATATTTACTTAGTGCACATTTACTTCCACAGCACTGTTAGGTGCGCATCGCTTTAATTCTCCAACTCTTCTGTAACTAGATAACTACATACAAAAGCTAATCGTAAAATAAAATCGCAAAAGGTTCGATTGCTATTCGCACGTATATTATGTGCGTTGTATATGCAGAGTCATCCACCCACTCACACATCTATCTAACAATAACACCATTTGAACGATTTGGACAAGTACAAGCATCAAGCGAACGGACTCGTATAGAAAGCATGATCAGACCTCGCCAGAGAATTGTGCTATCTCGTGAATTGTACCCGTTGACAGTTTGTGTTGTGAACAGCACTTGAGGAAATGTCCCACAATAAACTACATGTCTGTGTTTTCTAATCAGGTTCGATATTTGTGAATGACGTTTTAGCGCTGCGGTAGCTTTCGTTACAACATCGATGAATATTTTTTCTGATTCGGTACGGAAAACGAAGCAATTCGATATTTTCCTTTGATTTGATAGGTACTAAGTCTCTATTTTTTTTTTTGATCATGTACAGAATATTTCAGCTGTTTATTATTGCTGTGTAACTTGTCTATATATGTATATATCCACTGTGGGCAGGATTCTATTGTAAGCAAGTGTGTTGCTTATAACACTATTGATTTAGCTAGTTGATTAACGCTCAAATTAAACTCCAATAGCTTCGATGACTACATTAAAAATGGACGGCACCACTTGTGATTAATTCTTTATTTGTGAAAATTGCAAGTTTTCGCCCTACATAGATGCAATCTCCCATATGCAACATATACATAAATGGCTTCCAGCGTTGAATATTGAAAATTGATTCCTTGATTTTGCCTGAAAAAGCTTTTGCAGTTGTGATTAACTGTGTTTGTAGTTTGCCTGTGCATAATGAGAAACCTAAAAATGTTCCAAAATATTTGTCCCATCGTATCTGCATCAATACGTAAATGTTATTTAAAAATTTGAAACGCCCAAGAATGACAAATATTAACAAAGAAGAAGAAGTTGTTCACATCTACTGCTATCTCTAGATTCCAAATCCAAAGTGTGGTTAACACAGGTCAACTTTGTTCTTTTTTACATTTGGTTAAAAATACACCCGGTATATTTTTCAGTAAATTTTCATCATCGGTACCGGTTGGAAATCAAGGATTCGTTTTAAGAAGGAGAAAATTTAATTAATTGTTCTTTGTTAAGAAGGTTTGTTTTCCCATTTACGTAGAAAACACTCTCGGACTATCATCATATTTTCGTAATTGAGAATGTTAATACTGGAGTCATATT
The DNA here is from genome assembly GCA_902655005.2 of Marronus borbonicus. Classification (NCBI taxonomy): domain Eukaryota; kingdom Metazoa; phylum Arthropoda; class Insecta; order Coleoptera; family Scarabaeidae; genus Marronus; species Marronus borbonicus. The sequence goes on along the minus strand of LR737381.1, from coordinate 10,163,292 downwards.
GAGTTGAGATGTTAGAAAATACATCTGATTCTTTTTATGATCTAAAGAAACTCCGTTAAGAAATCTTCTTGCTACGAAACCTCCTTTAAGGTCTCAGAGCTAGTAAATGTTATTGTCTATTCTTACAACAATATTTGGTCAAATAATGATATTTTTGGATATTTGAAATTCTTAAATGATATCTACATACTGATGCGAATATGATTGGCCAAATATTTTGGAACATTTCTTGATGTCTAACGAAGCTCAGACAAACTACAAACACAGTTAATTTAAAATTAGAGACATAAAAAAGTTCCCATATGTTGCGCACTTTTTGGCGGACACTGTATGTTAGTTATTACAGTGTCTTTTGGGACACAAATAAAGGTCTGTCGAGGTATTATAATACATCAGTAGTCATCATAAGATCTAGACATGTCACAAAAAGGATTTAAACTTGCAAGGAGACTCGATGGCGTAGTTATTAGTGCAATGGTGCAAAGAGCGGAAGGACGCAAGTTCAAATCCTACTGGCGTCTAAATCAAGGAAGAGCTAACCTCAATTCAGTACAGGAGGATGGTATGATAAATAGCTGTATTAAGAAAGACAATGGGATTGTTTTGCATTTAGTAAATCTATTTCTCAACATAATCTCCTGCTGCCCACTTACAGTTAACCCAGCCATATTCCAATTTTTTTAGTCATCCAAATAATAGTATTTGTCGAACTCAACAAAATAGATTTCAAGTGTGAAAAAGGAAATAGTCACAGGCGCCCAAATCTGGCGAATATGGTGGATGAAAAATGGGGTTGGAGTGTTGTTATGATGGTAGAGAATCTTTTTCTTCTCATTTTTAGTCCAGCGTCGAATCGGGTCAATAAATTCGCATAAGTAAGTTATCCTTCCCTTTTCCAATTAATATGCCTTGCGAATTTCAAAAAATTGCCGGCATAACTTTTCCGACTTTCGATTTCTGGAGTGTGGTGATCTACAGTCACATAATAATCATAATAGTAATGTTTATTGCCCAACAGATGGTACCTAATCTCAAGCTATAGTGGTACAGAATCTCAATTGTATTGTGCTTAAGCATGTCAGAAGAAGCACTTGCCCCGAGAATACTGTGTAGTGGGATTCAGAATGATGAGTACTAATTTATTCGATGTTAAATTGTGTAGTCCCAATTTAGACAATTGTGCAATGAAACTCTGTACACTTCTTCTCATGAGGTATTCAGATATATTGAAACCATAACAATATATATTCTTTTTCGGTGATAGACACGTTTTGTTGTATCTTTTGTTACGGGTATCGCTTCCATTTCCACCTTAGACAGGCTGCATTATGCTTAGGTTTCCTTTATATGGAGATCCTGTAACTAAAATATTTTTCTATTATAGGCAACGTTTGGGGTATGCTATGAACAAACTTCAGAGTATTTCATTTCCAGTGTATTCTTTTATACTTTTTAATACAGCCTTTACCAGAATCTTTTGTCTATTCGACCTTCGTTTACAACTGTAATCCATATAGAGGATTTTAAATTTATGCTGTTGATTACTGTACTCAGAAGCTCAAGAAATGCAATGACGCCAAGAAACGAAAAATGGGTGAGATTTATGTGTTAATAATATCGCCACCTAGGAACATATATCACAATGAAATACTACCATGACAATACACCCTCGTGATTTCTCGGTATTTCATACAATTTGTTGTCAATGCCCACCATTAATTGAAATAGGTCAGGGAAAATCATCATGCTACAAGAAGATACGAAAAATTTAAGGGTGTGATGAGGTTTGACGGAAAAATAAAGTTATTACCTGTTAATGACTTCAGCCTCAAGAAAGAATCAATTACAAACATTGGAACAATTGGTTTTTCTGGAAATCATGCATAAGTAGAGGTCTTGTAATATCTTTTCGTATTTTTTGCACAAACTTTGTATACAAGTGATAGTAGCATTATTTGCTTTTAATAGTACCTTATCTCGGTGGAATGTGGTTTTTCAAATCTACGTTTTAGCTTTTGTGTTATTTGTTTTGCGATTATAGACTCAAAATGCAATATACAAAGCCAGTTCCAACATCACTAAAAGAAGAAAAGTCAAATTCTCTCTTACCTTTTTGCAACGTTCAGCTTTGAATACATTTCTTTATTTGAACTCTTCAGAATGGTAGCACGTATCGAAACAAAGGAAGTGATTCGCACCCCTACACTTTTCGCACCTAATAAAAACAACATCACGTGAGCTCATCCCTTAATGTTTCCTAGTTTTGGTCGTAATTCGGTTCTCGATAGTGAGGGTAGAGACGTAGACGTGTTTAGATGCAGAATGCGTATATTCCCCCAGGGTCATCAGACTTGGGGAAACATCTCCGACGTCTATACGGACGACCGATCCGACGGGAATCAATATTGCACGTAACAATATATACCATATAAGAAACATTTTTCTATCGAAATTGATTGGACTTGGAGTGTCGGGGAGACATTTTGTGAAATAGAAAAATTCGGATTAGTCCTTTATTAAAGCTAAAGCGTGGAAGTTTTATTAACTGCGAGTTTTGTGCGAAGAAAGCGATGCCGGTAGAATACCGATATAACGAACGGGGACTAAGGGGGCAATCTTAACGAATACGGATATTTATAGGACAAAGGATCCTCACGAATTTTATTTTTAGTTTCTACTTTAGTCTCCCACGGAAAATACCTTTCAAAATCGATAACTTTGGTCGCCATTTCCGTTCGTACCTCTGGAAATTCTGATGATTTTTTCAAAAATATGTATGAACAGTAAACATTCATACTGTTAGTTGAAACTAAACGTGTTCCGGGTTTGAACCGTGTCATGTCGTTGGTTAAAATTGGTTAAAGTTTGTTTTTTTTGTTTGGTTAAATCCGTTGATACGGTTCAAACCCGGAACACGTTTAGTTTCAACTGACTCTGGCCGTGGAAGCCTACGTTTTTACTCATACTGTTAGTTTGTATCGTATCCTGGCAAGGTTAATGCTGATTATTATATAATTTTACCGACATGGCCAAAAATGTCGACCTTTGTAGTCATTTGTAGCTCAAAATTTTCCAATTAGTAGGATAGCTCTTATACTAGAAGAACAAAAGAAAAAATAAAAACAAGGTTCGGTTAATTTAAAGTTTACGTAAACGTGATGAATAGCGTAAATTCAAATTTTCTGCAAATTAATCCATAGGATGCTGATTTAGAAAAAGTGACGAAAAATCTTATCTTAAGAATATAGTAAAGTTGTCATAATATTTATAACTAAATTCTACATGAAACATGCACGACATACAGGCAAGAGCTGCTGAAGTTGATTGCTTTGTCAAGCTACTCTGTTGTTTTAGAACTCTTTTTATGGAATAACATTTATCTATTCACGTTAATGTGTTCTTTTGACATATGATTGCATTGTTGACTTTAGACGAAATAATTTAAAAGCAGGTTTCCCGCACAATCCAGGCCATAGTACGTATAGATATTTGAGTTGGTTTCGCAACAATATCTTCAATATTGTTTTTAAAATAATTGCAAACATTGAATCAAAGGATAATGTTCGGGAATAATCAGTCTCTTCTATGGGATGCTTCCAATATCCGAACTCTCAGCGGTTGTCGGCACAAATTGTTTGACACGATTATGAACACCAAATTGTAGAAAACTGATGTACATATAATGAAATAATACACGGGACACGAGAGATCATCTCCTTTTAGTGCGAATTTTGGTTTCTACGCAAGTGTAATCCAATTTTAACCGCACCTGTATATTGTGGTGAGGCTTAAAGGAAATTCTAGGCTGCAGCACCAAAATAATATCGCATGATTTGTGAAGTATCAATATAAGGCAAACACATTTGCCGGAGAAAAGTATCTTTACAAAAGAATTGACGTAAGGGCAAAATACTTAGGTATTGCGAAAGTCTTTTAAAAATTACTTAAATAGTGCGTTCCTTTGCATGTTATGAGAAAGTATTTCTGATGGGCCAGCGAGAACGTACGGATGCAGATATCGATCAGTAACCAGAAATAATTAAATTTGGAGACCTTTAAGTATTGATTTGAATGAGTTAAGTGCAAGTAACCTAAATAAAGAGATGTGCTATGGTATTAGTTTAGGAGTCCTCCAAGTTGCAAAGTCATGTTAGCAATGGCTGTTTTAATGACATTGTATCTTAGAGAGAGCATATAGTAGGATTACGTTCCTACTTATGTGGAATATTATATTATTAGTTCCAGCATACAGCTGAAGTTTGGACAACGTATGCCTAAGTGTAATAAATTATTCGTCACTTCCTGTGATAAGGTTCAGATTGTTTGTGCATTACTTGCTACTTTAAACAGCACCGGCTTTGTTTATAGAAATAGTTTGTACAGCATTTTTGCAGTACATATGTACATAATCATTTGCTTCTCCGTAATATGGAAAGTTTTCGTCTTTGATCATAAAATATACTATATTATATTAAACACTTTGTATTATCAGCCTTCTAGTTTCTATGCAGAACATTGGCTTAGTTTTAATATGTACACTGCCGTTCAGAGAAGTTCGGTCGGTTGGTAAAAAACATGAAAAGGTTACAGAAACAAACGAAAGTAAAAACAAAATGCAATTTTATTGTATGTACAGGTAAAAAAGACAATAATAAATAAATAAAAAGTTATACTGGCCTAATATAACATACTGAACATTATTTTTTTTTTTCATCGAAAAAACCTCCTTTGCCGCTCGAACTATTCTAGGCATTCTTTCGATAAGTTTTGTTAAAATGGATTGTGGAATATTAATCCATTCATGTTGGAGAATATTCCGTAAATGTTCTTGTGAAGTTGGCCATATTTTTCGGATCCTCCTGTCCAGTTCATCCCACAACAGCTCTATAGGGTTCAAACCCGGGCTTTGTGGGGGCCATGTCATTACTTTCAAGGTGTGCTGCTCTTCTTTCTCCTTTAGATAGTTCTTACACACTAACGCAGTGTATTTTGGGTCGTTGTCATGCATGAATGTAAAGTTACGGCCTATTATACGCAATCCTGATGGCACTGCATGATTCTGGAGTATTGCAAAATAATTTTCCTTCCTCATTACACCCTGTGCTTTGCATAAATGTCCCGTCCCAGCAAAGGAGAAACATCCCCACACTAACACAGAACTACGCCCTTGCTTCACTGTAGGCGTAATGCAGTTCGGGATCACTTTTCGGTTTTAGATCTTCGGACATAAACTCGTCGATTTTGCCCAAAAACCTCAAACTTTGACTCGTCACTCCAAAGCACGTGTTTCCAATCATCTGACGACCAATCTAGCTGAGACCGGGCCCACTGTAGCCGTTTTGCTCTGTTGCCCCGACGTAATAAGGGTTTTCGAATGGCAATGCGTCCATGAAGGTCCGCTTGTTGAAGTCGACGTTTTACCGTACTCGCCGAAACTTGTTCTTCAGGGCCGCGATTGACTTCGGCTGCTATTTGTGGCGCTATTTTCTAATGCGTTTGCTTAATAATACAATTCTCAAATCTTCAGCTTTTGTTGTTTTCCTAGATGCTTCAGGACGAACACGATTTTCTATAGTTCCAGTTGTCCGATATCGCTTTATGATGTCATTTACTGTTGAACTTCTCATATTTATTTTTTCAGCAATTTGTCGCCCCGAATATCCTTTTTCAAACAGCGTAATAATGCGTGAACGTTTTTCTACACAGGTAGGCTTGCCACGTGCCATTTTGAAGTAAATTTTCTTAAAACTTTCGCGCAAAAACGACAGATGCATACCAACACACGTTTAACAGTAAAATGAAGCAAATTTATATCTTTACGCCTGTGATAAATAAACAAGAGTGATACTGCGATATATTTCCTAAATGTATTGTTCGTTAATAATCTCCAAACGACCCGTTTCAAAAGATCGGTACTTCCGAGAAATTCTTCGAATGATAATAAAAGGGACTTTATTGTGGTCGTCGCAATATTTCTACTTTACATAATAATTTATGGCTTTAATCTCTTAGAGAAGAGTGTATGCTTAATATTTTTCTAATTTTATGTATTAATAATGGTATACAGCGTGATATAATAGATTTTTATTGTATGACCGGACTTCACTGAACGGCAGTGTATATTCGACACATGTAATAGCAGCCTGGTGTTTACTACTCAAGTTTCTAAATAATAGTTTCATGTGATAACAGATAATCTATAGGACCTGATCATATTGGAGGGTCGAAATAAGAAAGGTCTTTTGCTTACAAAATCGTTGCACATTTGATGATTGTAACGATCGTAACCGGAATTATCCATTGACTAAATTATCAATAACTAATTATCAAATACACAAAAATTTTGTGAAGAAACACATTTTTGAATTCCTCCCTCAAATATTTCATGTGATATTTTGATATCAATTTCTTACGTAATTGAAGATTTAAGAAAGGGTATCACACATATTTAGGTAAAATTGTGTAAATAATGATATCTTTATTGCGTACGTAAACATTTAGCTTAATAGTCTACCTATGCTTCAAGTATAATAATTTACCTTGAATACCTCAAGTGATACGGGTGGTATCGGTAGGCGGGTAACTATCAATTTAAAAATTCTCATCATTGACAAGTTGACTATTAATCAAGGATCAATAATTGAGCATATTATTAGACGTTTAATTAGGTAGTCTATCACTTGGCAAAGGAATAATGGCTGCAAATATTGAAACGGAAAGCTATTACATTTTTTCATCTATAACAAGGGTACAGAAATCACGTATCGATAATGAATAACCGGCAAAAACCTTCCATTAATTTCAATTTCGTCGAGGCTATAATTTATCTACATAATCTAATGACTTCAGTGCAATTTTTACGGACCTCTCCAATAAAACATTCCGAAAAAATACAAAAAATTCCAATTTGATCGCAAAGCAGCGACGATAAATCAAGTGCGCCTAAACTCGGTAACATCTCTCAGTTAATAATTTATCCTCGCGGTTTTATGGCGTTCTTATTTCGAAGTAGGTTTAGTAAATATCTCGTGTTCCGCATTACGACGAGTACTACACTCGTACATGCTACGTTGGTAACAGTAGGTCATGTATACGGATTTGTATATACGATTACGTGTTGTTTGATGATGCAGTTGCAAATATTCGAATTATGAAAGAAAAATCTGAATTTGTAAGTAATACTCACGTTCAGATTAATGAGATGCTCAAAGTTTTAATTGGAATTAGATGATGTGGTTGATGCAGGTTTGGGACAGAAATTCGCACGAAAAGCGAGAGCAAAGAAAGCTAGATATTAGAAGTTCATTGCAGAAAAGGAATGTGTCATGCATGTTATGCGGCAACCATTATGGTTTTACCTAGGGACATAATTGGCCCCGGCTTATTAATAGACATCTAATGCGTAAAAAGGTTATCCAGTTGCATGAATTCAGAGAAAAACTGCAGTGACTACAAAACGCTAGAGGTTGTCAAACAAGCTATAATATTAATAATAACGTAGACTTCCACGGTCGGAGCCAGTTAAAACTAAACGTGTTCCGGCTTTGGACCGTGTCATGGTAGGTAATCGAAAACTCGACGGTTCGTCCGCAATCATATAGAGCCTCTGAAGGAGAAAAGAAGGAAGAAGAAGGAGCTGTGGCATGTCACAGCTAACACTAGCAGTAACTTAACGTGTAAACCATGTCGGAATCCAAATTAACTGAGCAGTAAGCTATTGATCACGGTAACTCGAGTTACCTTAGTTACTGTGACCTACCACCTTCCCTTCTCATGAGGAATCCCCACATGATGTGGGTGAAACTTCGAGTGTTCGTTTACCAACATGGTTCAAACCCGAAGCACGTTCAGTTTTAACCAACAACATTGGTAAGAAAAAAGCAAATTGATAATATTTTTTATTCATATTTCTTATTCTAAAAAGAAACAATTCTGAATTACAATGCCCATTTTTACGTGGTTCTAGCTTATTCACCTACGTACCGTTTGCATGTTGTGGAAGAATTAACTGCGCTTCATCCTATACAGCAACGATATTAAAAAGCTTCTGAGGTTTATGACAAGCCCGTCATCACATGTGAGAGGGCGTACTTTGTTCAGCCTGTTAGTTAATTTGTTTATTTCTTAGGTTAGTTATGTGTAAGACTACTCTAACATACAACATTATATTAAGAATGGAGAATTTAAGGAAAGACAAATTCTCAAACTGCTACTAAATTGGTGATCTGGAAAACGCATATTTTCTAGTGTCAACCTCAGCCAAAGATGCTAACCCTAACAACTTATTTCTTGTAATGTGTAATGAAGATGGCAACTTTTTATTGAAGTAGGTACTGGGCACACAGATTGACGATTCAACTTTAGACAATAACGGACTATATATTTATGTTCACTAACACTAATATAATTAATTGATAGATTAGTATAGTAGTCATTATAAATTGTATATAATAACAATGATTATTGAAAACTACTTAGGATGAAATTCGTCCGTTACAAAGGATTTTGCTTCATTTTTGTATTTACGTTTCTTCATACCAGGCGTCTCAGAGTAGGCATATTTGTTTCAGAGCACCAAGGCTTCTATTTCAAAGTATTAGTAGAAGAACGGTAACCACTAACAAGAGGAACCTCTGAGATGTCGGTCGCCACTCGGATTGAGACTTAGCAGATTTGTGGTACTTACCAAGTGCTATAAAACGCCGCTTTCCGTTTTGGCGGAATCTCACGTTAAACGGGTGAAAGCTACCCCTGAAATTTTGACAATTTTCGAATTTCTGTAACGTAGATCGCTATTACCAATAACAAAATATTTATATTTCTAAATATGCCTTCTATAGGTCTATCAAATTAGCCGGGATGACAGTTTCTTACCATCCCTGAAAAACATTATGGGTAAGGATTTACCTCTTAAATATATAAAAATAATTTCTCTTGATTAAATCACAACTTTCTTATTTTTAAATAGAACACCTTCTACGTTATCGATTCTTTAAACATTCCTCTTAATTGCAAATTAAAAGGTTAGGATGTACCAAATTTCAGAAATTAACTTTGTTGCAAAAGTTCTTATAGATGCAAATTTTAATTCAAACATCAATACTTTTTTGCTCTTTGCTGTGCAAGTCAAACTAGATTTTTATGAACTACATAAGTAATTTACAGTAATTAATTTATAGTAAACATGTCATACAGGATGCGTTGAAAATTCAATCCAAAAAGTCAAGAAAAGCCTTTGTCCACAATACAGTTCACCGAAATTTTTACTTCAATTATTTCCAGTGATAAGTCTCATATGCCATCGCGGCGAGTGATTTCGTGTACTTACTACACGACACCCCAAGTTAAAGCAGTTTGTGGTCATCGCTGGAGTACAAATCATATCATGTAGAAACTGATGTTACTTACTACGTTTTCTTCGAAATGATGTTGCAAATTACCTTCAAAATCACTGCATGAGATTTATTAATGCATATTTAAATGTATTACTTTACATTCACTTGAAAGATAATGTGAATTATCGAAATGATTACATCCGAAAATTACAGTCAATTTCGCTGAAAACCCGTTATTTAATTTATTCTTTTAAGATGAGGCGTATAATTCATGCGTACGTACCGGTTAATATTTAATTTCATTTAAATTATTTATTATACATTTCTTGCATACTACGTTCTTATTCTTTTTGCGTTCTCCGCGATAGGTATTCAGTCACACCGCAGTCGACGGTCTCCCATAGAGCACCCGAAGCTAAGTGGTGGCGTACATTAGTCATGGACAGTGCGCGATTTGGAAAAAAGAAAAGCACAGAAATTGATTGATAAACACTCGGATAAAGAAGACGGAGCGAGAGAACGAGGGATCCAATCGAGCAGTTTCTCCTACTGGGGGCAAATATCCATCAAAATTTTCGAATCAGAAATAATCGAATGCCACATTCTCGTTTGCCGCGCATCTGGTGCCGTTTTACGTAATATTCCTTTTGTTTATACGTTCTTTGTACGTTTTCTTTTTCATTTTCTACATACGTATGTTGTATATATGTATGTTTCGTTTTATCGGGGGTGCCGTGCGTGCATGCTCGTATTTTATTCCTTTCTAGGCGCTGTCATATTGTATAAACACTAATCATTCATCCGTACTTGTTGTCACTTCATTGTGAAAGAAGTATTTATTCAAATTACCCGTCCGTAAATACTCGTATGGGGGCCTTCGTTGGCAGTGAATAATTATTTTATTCATCATTTTTCAGGAAATCGACGTAATGGTTAAGTGCATCAGGGAAAAGTAAAACTAATAAAGCCCTGGATGTTTTGAATGATTTGGATGAGCAATGTTAATTTGTGGCAATGTACAGTCTGAACAGAAAGCTTTTTCACAGTTACATAGCTATCGATTCGATAAGAAACAAAGATGAGAATGTTAATGGAAGAATTTCCGTCATATAGAAATACTTGTACACTAGACTACTACATTTATCTTGCAATGCTCTTTGCTTATTATATTCTTTATTCTACGAAATTCTGTATAATATACAGCTATACCACCTCCAAAGTGAATGCATACCAGAGTCAGTGCAGGAATCTACTATTACAAACGTCTAATTTAACAGACATGTAGGCTGGGCAGATAAGAAACAATCTTTCAGGCAGAAATATTAGCTAGTGGTATAAGTGTGGGACCTGAGGACGGTGTGCTGGACCCAGGACGTCTAATTGGCACATCTTTAAACAATACCGAAAAGCATATTAGACCCACTAGACCTAACAAGAAGTAATGGGAACCTGGAGTAATTCCACAGATCTATCTCTTGCGAGGGTGTTTATGTTGCCCAGCAGAGACAGCTGGGGCTCTAACCGTAACTCGTACCGGCTACGCTCGATTGGGGAATGAAGGTCCATATAGACTTCTAGAATTCACCGAAATGGTAGATCTATTCGGTGAACTCTAAAATTACGTTGCCGGCCTGCGATTGACCTTGCTGATCGATGTAAATGGGTGGAGTAAGCCACCAACACGACATTATTATTGGAAATTGTAATTGGATATGCTACGATATTGTAACTCATAGTCATATTAAGCGATCCAAAACTATTTGAATCTGAAAAACACTGATTTTCCCAAGGTGATCGCTTAATGCTTACTTTACTTACATTGATGTCCCTGGGTCCGACGTCGTCTTTTTTTAGCTGTTGGAAGGGAATATATTCACAACTATTACACACGTTTATTTTGAGAAAAACCAATATATGTTGATACAACAATGAGAGTGACAATGACAGCACCGACGTCCTCCAAGATGATGCAATAGTAACTTCCTTAAATTGTCGTTGCATTCGCCTACTCTGCCCCGAAAGCCAGACCTCAGGCTTTAGAGAAACCTTATAAGAACATTTATATTGCATGTTCGGCACTGACATAAACATTTTGAATCGCTTGATATTCATTAGTGCGACTAATCATACGATGCTTAATGTAACTCTGGCCATGGACGTGGACCTGTATTTTGGCGCCTCTCGTAGACATACCACAACTTAAATTTTCTTCAATTTTTATCAAATTCTGTATTTTAAACCGATATTAGAACACTTGCATAAGTGAGGTCTAGATATGAGTGCACTCATAGGGCGTGCTTCGATGTAATCAGTTTCTTAATAGAGAAAGTACATTATCCACGTTAAAGCAAAGGTCATATGACTTTCTGTAGAATGCTAAAAAACCTGCTGGTCCATTGAATTGGAGTCTATGATGATAGCACTACAATTATCTATTGCTGCAGTTGTAATACTTGTATTTATATAACATTTACCTGTAAAGGCTAATTTCTGAACGAAAACTTCATGCAACAGAACTAATGTGAAATGAACAAATCCATTAAAATTCATTGCTTGCTGCTGACATTGAGCGGGAAGTCATGAACTTGGCTAATGACATTTTTGACCACAGTTACTATTGTTACAAAGTTCGAAACTAATTTTGAAAGAGATAGACATAGGTTACGAGAGGGCCAAAAATAACTTTCTCAATGGATTATTAGACTGCTTACCCTTTGGTATCTAATGATGAACCATGATAATGATGAGCAAAAGTAGACGGTTTTAGTGGATGTCCTCGCACCGAACCCCTTTTAAACTGATTTCATTGACTTAAGTTTTCTTTCTTGCAAATTATAGTCACTGCTATTATTTCCACTTAGAATTACTATTTCTGCTTTTTACAATAGATCAGCGCCATACACTCCGAACCTGATTACTATAATTGTTGCCCTTACATATGTGTCTTCCATCTACGGTTAATTCTTTGCATTAGATCGCATTATTTGCAACATATAGGCCATGTTTACATGTTGTGGATATATACAAGTACTTATTTGATGAAAAGAAACGGTAAATTAAAATTTGACGTAAGAGACGGATTTTGCGAGCATGTTACTCGAAAACCTAATTGGTAATTATAATTGTATAAATTAATTGCACCCAATATCTAGCAAACGTGAACAGTATGAATAATTATTCATATTTCTGCTTCTTTTTTCAAGTGCATTCGCTATAACAGCGATCGCAAATTACGGAAACTGGAAAATTATTAATAGCTCCGCAAGTGTTTATCTAGCCATCTACACACACATGCGAATGAAATTTAAGATGGGACTATCATTACGATCTGCTACATTTGATATTATGTTGCATTCATTTTCTTCTTCGTGGATCTTTATCCAACAATTAATAAAACAAAGTCTGAAGCATAATTAAGTTAGCATTAAATCTGTATATCTGCAAGTCGGCATTATTAATCTCCTTTCACCCGGTAATTTATGCAAAGAAATTGTAGCTTCTCAAATGCAGAAACGGCGAAACGACATGATTTATTGTAGCTACTTACAAATAGGTCTTATTCATTACACGCGTCCGTTGATCGATCTAAATTCATGCCATTTCTCAAGATAGACGGTAGATATAATTGAATTACATTGTGCTATCTGCTACCGGATTTCATATCGATATGCAGGTGATTTATATGCATATGTATCCAATGGTGCAATCTTAAATTATATCTACGTACGCACAAATCTTAAAAAAGTAGTACATTATGTAGTTCCATGATCAACTCTTTTATCTACGCGTTCGTATCTCATATGTAGCTACCATTAAATGTTGAAGGTAATTTTTATAGATTTATCCTAGATTACAGTCCGTTTTTTCCGAAATAGCGTTTAACCAAATCAAATATTAAACAAATTCCAATGGATTTAACAAAAAAGAACGAAGACTATTTTGGGACTTATCGCCTCTGAACCTCTTGCCTACGATACATTTACTTCCATATATTACATGCACTTGTATTCAAAAATTACACAGTGTTCATGAAAAGATTTCATACGAAACTGTTAAGTATATATTGTAACATTTTGCGAGGGGGAAAAAATAGAGAAAATATTGAAATCAATGCTTTTTGGAAATTATTTGGATGGAATTGAGGGTCGTGAAATTCAGGAGTGTCTCTAAAACACTCTTTCGCCAGTTTTAGAATTGATAAATTGAATTTTAAATGAATATTAAAAATTCTAACAACCTTGTTTACAGAAACACTTCATAGACGTTATGTTTATGAGTTTCTTTTTGAACTTAGGCACTTCTGAATTTAGATAGATTAGTTATTTATTAATTTAGAAGTTGTGGAAAGGAAAGAATGAAATACAAAAAAGGTAATTGTCCGTTTTCACTTCTACCGACTTATCCTTCTACCACCCATGCTCCAATAGGACAGAAAATTGAATTTTCTGTTAGAAATCGAGCTTTCTACCACCAGAGAGACTTTTATTTTTCACTGGATGAGATGCTGATGACAGATAATCGCTTAAACGTTGGTTGTAACATTACAACACATGTGAGATTTATTTTATTACTTTCTTAACCACTAAAGAATGTGCTATGGTTAAACCTAATGGCCAATATCAAGTTTAAAAGCTTCTCCATTTTGCTGCGAACTAGCTTGCGTTGTCGCATAAGGAAGATGCAATAGTAACGCCTAAATCTCAAACATGTCAGGCATTCGTTCCCAATTCATTGATTTTTTAAAGAAAATTGAAATTATGTTTTATTTTTGGCCAATTGTTTAACTTTCGGTACCTGATATATCCTAGTCTTTAAATGCAAATCCAGAAATCCTTCCCAATCTTGAAATCCTTGCGAACCCGTGTCCGAGTAATCTCAAATTTTGATTGTTACATACGAACAACAGTACGCATGTCTGAATAAGAAGTAGAATATTGATTTACGTTAGTAAGTTTGATTTCTCGCAGCACAAGTTGTTTAATGGACTTAAAAAAAAAAACCTGTTTTGCTTAATGTGTAAGACGAGGATGAAAAACCCAAACTGGGGGAAATTGAAGGGGAAAAGTCGTCAGCGCTGCTCACAACAAAAGATAAACTATAGTAGTAAATACGTCAACTGGAAACACTTTCCAACCTAGACAAATAATAATACTACATTTACTTCAAGGTATATACGATATAAAGTAAGATACCTTTTAAAGGATAGAGGTCCGTGTTCAATAAATTTCGCGAAAACCTTTTCATGCGTATAACGCCCACACATTCATATTTTTCGACACCGAACACGGAGCGTTTAGTACTAGCTAAAGATTGCATTGTAAACACATTGGCTGTTCTTGGGGATAACTAAGTTCAAGGTAGACCTGCCGTATACAAAAATATATTTATTTTAAAAATGTTCTTTGCATATTTGTTGTGTTCCAACTTAACGCCACAAACGAATTCCAGGCAAGACTTCACTAGGCTACCAAACAACGTAGACATAGTTGGTACATTTAGAAGTATATAGGAAGTTTTTAGAACTAATACGAGGGCAATCATTTCTATATTTAAAGGAAGGTGCTGTCTACATTTAGAAGCAATTAATCAACAAATAATTGAAGTCTTCGTTAGAGGAAGTTGTGTTGTATTCCATTGTTAGCAGTAATAAGACAAATTCTAAATAAATTAAAATTCTATAACAACTCATAGCGTATATCAACCTTATCCACATTCATTTGTATTATTAGCGAATGTTATGTAAAATCTCGTACATTTGCTACCATTTACAAAATATTTTATAAAATATATGTAAGCGTCTGTCAATATTTCAAAAGAAATAATTGTAAAAGAAGGTGTACCCCCAGCGTAAAGACTCATTTCTACGAAAGAATAATCCCATATTTCCTGTCGTGTAAATCATTTATACTCCACGTATTTCAAACGAACAGTAAGTGAGTACTGCATAGAGTGTTTTATCATAATAAGGGTACGCAGGTATACTTAGCAAACCCAGTAGCAAGAAAGCTTTCGAACAACACAAAGCATTTTGTCGCGGTAGTTACTGCCATTTCTAGTTAATCACATAATTACACCGTAGTACGCACTAATATAATTGCATTGCTTGTCTCTTTGAAGGAAAAAATCGACGTTCTTCGAAACAGACGTATAGTCACGCTAGATTTTCACAGGACCCGTAATCGCATTACGGTTATTGAAGATAATTTGTTTCGAGAATAATTTGCAAGTTTATTGTGTTATGGGTGTATTGACGTTAATTAATTATCAACCGAGAGCGCATATGCAAAAATGCTATAGTCGATTACATTTGATGATACATGTATACAATGAACGACATACGGCGTAGCTCACGTTGCGTACGTTCATTGCGTAAATGGTTAATTTCGTCGATTTGTTAATTAATTGGTGAATATTATGCTCTTTGATGTGCAATGAAGAGGTATCAGTAATCATGTATACGTGAACAAGGTAGTTGATTTATAGGCAATTTATTTAATGAAAGGATATGGTGACAGGTTTATTAAATGAAATCGCCAACCGAATAAAGAATATTTATTCGTGTCGGCTAATAGTAGCTAGTTCATTTCTATAATTGCAAAGGCATTACACTTATGCGAAGAATTTAATACATTTAAAGATTTAATTTGCGAATAACGGTTATTTCCATTAGCATACGGCCAATGTAATGAGGTTAATCAAGGCATTCTGAAACATTAATTTAAGGATAACACACGTCTCGCGTTCACCTTTTGAAATTAATTTTCGAACCGAAAAATTTTACGGAAATAGAATTTGTACATCAGTAAAACGTAAACATCATTAATTTTCTGTATCGTTTAATTTAGCAATCAAAGCTACTTTTCAGGTCATCGATAAAATTTGTTCTAATACGACAACCTTAATATTAAAGCATTTCTAGTGTTACCACAGCCAACTATACATGAATTGAAGCAGCGCACTTTCAATTATTAAGGCTGCCCAAAACAACCCGGGTCGCTGCATTTGATTTTATTCAGTTATGGTGGACTTTCTCAATTCGTGTGTCACAATTTGTCCTAAAGAATTCTGTCTTTAGGAACAGATAATTTCTGGAGCAAATCACTATTTAAGCATGATTACCGAAGTGTTGGAGAACAGTAAAGAAAGGTATTAACGATTTTGTTGTTAACCTACTTTGAGAAATAGAGAACTAAATCTCGAAAACAAATCGGGGAAGCTTTGCAACGTTGCTTCACAGGCATAGTCGAACCTCACGTATAATCGTTGCTATGCACATTCAAAGCGTTCTACAATAAATCATTAAGGGGTTCAATGCAACAATCGATTAAGTCCACTTGCATGGACGAAATCCTCCTTCGTCCTGTGTACGAAGGTTGCCTTTCTAGTTTTGCGTATAAGCATGACTGCAAGTAAATCGACTTAAATGCTTTATTGCTTTTCAAAGTATTCTCCACAAAGATTGATACATTTTTTCATTCTTTCAAGCCAACTGCTAAAGCAGTTAAGCTAATCATCAGTTGGTACCATCAAAATTGCTATTAGGCATCGACTGCTTCTTCTCGTGACTGGGACCGTTCAACGTTCTTCATAGTAGGGAACGTAAAAATCGTTAGATCAGGACTGCATGGAGGATGATTTAATAACTTTAGTAGTAAGTAGAAAGCTTTATCGTCTTTTGAGATCTGTGAGAGCTTGCATTATCCAAATGCGTTTCGACGGGAACAATGTAGATTTCAACAGTTTATCCCTAGCAAAATATAATTTAAGTTGTTTTCAGGCCGTTCAAGAGATGAATTATTTAATTAATAAATGGTCATAACATACTGTCCTATAATGTGCAACAATCTGTCCCGGTAAGCTATTCTGCGCGGGGTTATTTAATGTTCCATATTCCTTTTAACAAAATAAATTTGTTTGCCTTTAACATCAGCATATCAAGCCGAATAACATTTATCGGTATGGTATTTTAGATTTCTATTAAACTAATACAAGTTTTTGAAATTAAATGCACGCAAAAATCATAGCAACTTGGCTCACACTTGCCCCCGTATTACTAATCTCTACACTGCTTTATGTTTGGATTATTTATTATTTTGCTCGTGTTTATAGCCCCTATCCCTACTAACTCCAGAAAAAAATCCGAAAAAAACGGTTTTTTTCAGATAGCTAAAAAACAAGTCACTACATTTTAAATGCAATAATAAATATAGCTTGGGTGATATTTATGAAATGGGTCAGTCAATAGAGTGGCGTTCATGGATGGGCACTTTTTTTTAATTGTAGATTAAAAAGTTATCCTGGATGAAATGAATCACCCATAATAAAATACTCAAATTTCACAATGGAATAATTTAGAGTGAAGTTGACCAATCTAGTAAGGCGATATGTTTACAATACTAAAGTATATGTATATTTTTTTATATAGCTAAAAGTGAAACCTCCCCTTTGTGAACTGTTTCAATTTAATCAAATTTATTTTTGTACATACGTACTGTGCTTGATTTCGGGAGGTGTTGAGCTATTAAGCAAAGCATTTAAATAAAATCAATTGGTCGTCCCTCTTCACAAGAAAGCTACGCCGAAGCAGATGTCTAGCCGCATTATTCTTTAAATCAGGAGGACGTAACAATGGTTAGAACCGCTCTTGTTCCAACAGATTCAGTTGAGCAAATTTTTGATTTTAGATACAAACATTTTAATACTTACTGTTCATATTTAACTTGCACTTCCGGGATAACGATTGTCCGTCAGCCCTCGACCGTTGCAACCAGGAGACATTTGATTGTTTGTGTGTTAAAAACAAAATGTGTGTATCGTACTGATCTACAATACTTCAGTTGCTTATTAGGACAAATAATAAAAGATTCTAAATTCAATTCACTAATCTCATCCTCTTTATGTTCACGTTCCTTTGTTAGCTTTGTCGAGATCTGAGAGTCAGCTTCTTCTTAAATAATCCGTTTATGCATACGCTACTAGCTTTTATTATGAATAATATATTAACGCGACAAATGGTATGTGCTGCAAGATAAGGTTAAATATTTATTTTAAAGAAGCGATCTCACCTTTTAAATATTTTATCATACATGACGCGGCGAGATGTTGGCTCTCTGAAAGTAAATGTGCTGCATATACGGCAATTAAGAATTCATATGAATACAATATTCATAAAATCCGAAACCGACTAGCACGTCGGCATCTTCCCTCTCTAATATGAAATAACATGCCGTGGGTTCCATAATGCACAGCTACTTAATGATATGAGAGCGGAACACTTCCCAAAAGATCCCAAGGTGATATTAAGGGGCTCCATGCAATTACCTTTACATGCGTAACGTAATATATGTAAATATGTGCTAGGATGTAGTATTACCAGAACAGAAATGGTAACAATTACATGGTAAAAGCTTGTCTATTATATAATTACCGTAGTTTGTAGTAGCTGGCGCTCATAAAGTATAGAAAGGCCAGTTTCTTGCGTGAGATAATAGCCATATCTGCCTTCGGTCTGCCTCGGAATTGAACTTAATTTTTAATGTATCCGCAACCTAGTAAACCGTATAGCTCTTTGGTTACTTTGCTTAATAATTACACATTTAGTATTTGCTCCTTGTATTTTGGTTATAATGATTTAATGACTACTTAGCATTTAAGAAATGATACCCTACTAAGTTGTTGAGTGTACGTACCTACCTGGTTTTCGGTAATATTATTTGTTTGTCAAGTACTATGTAAGACGGTAAGCTATTTTCTTAAGGTAGATCAAATGTCACCCAGACTATTAGTTTCTTTAATTGATGCCAGCGTTGTTGGTACCTTAAGAGGTGGTAAAAAATTTTCAGTTAGATAAAATCGACTAAAATTTTATATAAAGAACAACCACATATAAATTTATTTGATTGAAGCATAACGCTTTAGCCAGTGCAACCTCAGGTTCAAGCATACCATCTGGGAATAGACTACACGATCGCGTATACATAATATTTATCTGGGTGTTTTCTTTATACTTGAATCCATCGCATCCAGGAGAACAAGAAAAGTAATATTAGTACTAACATACATGCATAAATAAGTAACATAATTTTTTCGAAATAAATTGTGAAATTTTGTAGATAAGAATTAGCAATACTTTTTAAAAATCTATACTGCAACTCGGTCAATCATTAGGTTGAATAGTCCTTCTTTTTTGAGATCCTCTTCGTTTAGATTAATCGCTGTGTGTGATTAGAAATGGGGAAGCGAGCGAAGCTCCATGAGTGTATTGTATATGTCAATATAATGTAAGAAAGCTCATGTTTTCTTATTCGATTTTCATTTGTTTCCAAATTAGAGTACGTTTTTGTAACGTACGCTAACTTGGATGGACCCAAATATACGCTTGTTTTCGAGTTAATACGTCTTAAAAAAAATAAAAATATTCTTGCATTGACTACCCATATAAAACAGAAAGGCACTTCTTATCACATATGACGTACCGGTTATCAGAATCGATTCTCTCAAGGCTCAAAATCATTTGAATAATTTTGTTATTCTACGCGTCAATGTATTGTGACAGTGATTTAACGTTTAGTTTAGAGCCTCTATATTATTTCCCCGTTTCCACATCAGAGGAATCCTTGTAAAAACGTCTTCATCAAAACTTGAGATCAGCATGCTTCCACGTGGTAACATCTCAGTGAGCTACTCGACAAAGTTTAGAAGAAGTAGAAAGTGTTCTGGATTTAATATAAGATGCGACGGCCAGCTCATGAAGAATTGTTTTTTTCCCACTTTTGTGGAATTGAGCATTCCACAAAAATGGGTAATAAACGTACTCCACGAGTAAGGTTTATATCCATACTATATTCACCAACAATTGAAAAATTATGCTAAGCAAATTGAATTTTGAGAAATGAGATCCGTCTGAAATGTACAAATTATTTATTTTATTCAATTCGATGTAGCCACATGAAAAGTTGCAGACACTCTTATGCTGCAGGCGAATTCAACACTACGTGCTCTAAAATCAGATAACTCTATGCAGCTTGACGTAATAGTTAGCAACACTAAAATATACATGGCAGTTAATAAAACTCGAAAAAAATACTTGGTACTGTAGTCTGGGAGTGACACAGGGTTTGGTAGACGTAAAGCTGTGTTTAGTTCTTCCATTGTCGCCTCGATGAAGATAGTTTCGTACTCTATAGGAATAGTTTGCAAGAATGGAGTGATATAAATGTAATTTGGAAGTTTCAATAAACCTAACGAGGTGACGAACTATTGTTGCTATTATAGAAAACTATTGTTTTATATCAGAACACTCGTCACTGGTTCATAAAGTCGAAAATCGGTAAATCTCCTACTTGTTAGTCATCCTGAAAAGTGTTATACGTATTAATATAATTATTTTAAAAAAAGTTGCTTTTCTAATAAGAATATTAGCACAGTCGGATTTATTTCTCCTAGTTTATTACATATATCCTAGAATAATTATTTGCTATTTCGTTTTCTTGAAAGAAATTCAACTGCAATACATATCGAAACGTATACATATGTGTATCTATGTCCGAAATCGATATTGCAACATATTCAAGGCAAGTGTAAACTAATTTTCCGCACCATCGCATATGCCCAATATGACGTGCTTCGGAACACGATAAGTATTTCCGTTTTCCCGGCGTTAGTGCAAATCATTAAATTCTCTCGTTCCACCCACTTTTGGGCATCGCCCTCGCTGGACTATTTACATAAAAGGTGTGGACACTAATTTGATGAAATTACGCTGTAATTTTCGGACGAATTTAGGCAACTACGTGATGCTTAATATGTTATAGGTTTTCAGACGCCACCTGGCGTCTCCTATTTTACTAAGTATATGGTCTGCAAGCGATACTAGAATTATTTTGGTGTAATCATGTTTTACGAAAATTTAGAAGGCGAGCATTGTTACGGTTTAATGTAATAATACAAATTTGATGTAATGCCTGTAGTTAAATTATTTGATCAACAGGAAAAAAAGGCTATTCTTTTGGAATTACAATCATGATTATTTCACATATGGTACCATGTGCATCATAATACTTCGCAATAAACAGCGCTATGTAGTAAGAAAAGAAAATTATATTTAAATGCAAATGAAAATGTTCGAATTATTTACACAGAAAAAAGAAGTCATTATTTAAAGAAACAAAATTCTCCAAATATACGTCAGTCCTGACTTCCATAGAATTTGCAGCAACTTAGTTAATTTACTACAGCGGGTAATAAGCTAATGACACACATTGTCTTAGATTGTTGATCGTGTTACCAACACCGATAAAATTATTTACAGTAGCAAGAATTAAGCAGGTAAGAACGAATACAGTATGGAAAAAAAATGGCAGAAAATGTGTGTATAGGAAAAGAAGTAGTATTCTCTTGTAGTGAAGAATTTAAAGAAGATGGACTCAAAAAACATATTTAGAGAAGTTTACGTGCCGGTTTCTGAGGAAACTTACATAACTCAACGTCTTGCGTGCTCCATACTCCTGAATACAATTTCGGTTAATATAACTGTAACTATCTGTACACAAATGTCCTTATATAATAATAAGTGTGCATATAATCGGATATACTGTGTACTCTATAAAAGAGGTAGCACTAATATGTACTCTTTTAATGGAACACTGTATTTCCATTTAATTCCAGACTTGGAAAGTGACCTTTTTGTAGTTTCCTGTTAAAAAATTGAAAAATCACGTTCCAAAGAAAGTATTGATTTTAGCAATTTCAAAATGATTTTATGCATTGGTGCCAAATGTAATTCTGCACTAGGTTTCCCTATTCCTATTTTTAGCGATTTCTACAGCAATCTAGAATAATCGAAATTTCAAAGGTGTTAATAAAGTTAATGTACCTAAAAGATTATCTAGTTAGCGGTTAATTAGAAATGAAACAAATGGCACGCCGTCAAAGTATGAAAAGTACCTACACTGAAGAATCTTCGTTTTATGTAATCTAAAGACGATACGGTGGGGTTGATTTTGATAATGGGCGAAGCAGAAGGGAATCCCTTCATTAACAACTTTGAAATTTTGATTATTCTGGAATGTAAATGCAAAAAATTGAAAAAGAGTTGCTGAATATCTAAATATAAACTAAAGAAGTTAGAACCCAGGTGTAAGTGGATGATCTGTTCTACGAATATTAAAACAAATAATTTACATTTCTACCATGTTCAGTTACATCAGGAGCTTATCGAACAGGATTTTGAAAAATGTTTTCAGTTTTTCTTTAAAGCGTTGTTATTTCAATTTAAATATAGTAACATTTTTAATTTTATTGTACTCTTCCCTTTCTCTTCGATCTATAAACAGACATTTACTTAAGCTCATTTCATCAAATGGTTTGTGATAGGTTTAATGAATGGGTTAAATGTTTAAAATAACGCCGTTATAATAACGTTGTTCAGCTACAAGGGCTGGAGTACGTTCCGGTAACCGTGACATTCTATGAGTACATTTTCGCAGAAAAATTCTTTCCTTGATAGATGTTACAAGCGGCTCATATACATAACTTGTAGTCAATAACACAAACAATAGAATTCACTGTTTTTAAAGCCATGTATACGTATATTAATTTCAAATTCTATGTCACTTTTTATATTGTCTTTTCCTCGTGGGCATAGCTCTCTTTTGTAATGATAACTTGGTGTTATTTCAATCGAAGTCTTATGGAACCTGTTATCTGTATCTGTTTATTATTCAATTGTACTTTAATAAGAATCTTATGAACTCAATTTCATATGCATAATTATATTTCAACATTGCATCAATATCAATCAGATCGACTCTTGTATAAGTGTAGATGGAGAAGAAATGAAGAAACACCGAAGCATGGAAGCTGCAGAATAAAATGTAGAACCCGATTTCCTTGACTACTTACATCCCGGCCACTATAATTTCATTTACTTGAGCCCGGAGAGACGATAGCACAAAAGCGTAGGGTCCAGTCAATGGTAATTGCACGTTTCGCACCCTTAATCATAAAAGATGCAATAACCGGTAATAGAGCCGGACGGGCACTAATTTCGATGGAACGTACGAAAAATGCTCGGGACGGGATGAAGAACAGAGAGAAGGAAAAGGAGTAGATTGCGTGATCTATTGGTCCGTGCGATATGAGAATAAAACAATGGGAAGTATTATGGGAATTACGAATTTTCGTTTACGTTTTGTTCGGAAATTCTTTAGACGCGTGAATGCAATATAAGAATCGTTCAGAAACGAGGCGAAAATATTGAGGAGTATTTATTAATCTATATATGTATACCAATAATACATATACGTTTTGATGCGATACATACAACATAAATGTAGTATACATGCATTGTAAAGAACCTACATCAATTGGTGAAGTTTAGTTAATGCTGAGTACAGCATTAAGCTAGTAAGCTTAATTAGGAAGAAAAAAGAAAAATAGAAAAGCTTAATTTAAAAAGTAAATGACGAGAGTTTAAATGCCCAAATCTAAGAGAACTACAAAAAAAATCTAAGCAATGAGATTGTACGACATTGAAATGAAATGAAATAGACGTGCTTCAGAAAATTTAAATGCTTGAGAATTGTAGATTTTAGTGACTCTTTAAGGAAATCAACTTTTTACAATTCTCAACATGTGAATAGGCGGCATTAGCAAACCTCCAAACCTCAAATTAACACGGTAAACAAATTAAGAATATTTTCTTTTTGTAAAAAGTTGTATTTACATGAAATATATCATTAAATTAATTCCTAGATTCCTTTGATGCTTAGAAAGTTTTTAGTCGTACGTACAATGACCATTTAATACCAAGCGTCATCTTGTGTTGGTTGTTTGAAACAAGACCGAATTTGCGCTTTTTTGTTGTGCCGGGAACAAGGCATGTCCACAGATGTACCAAAAAACAAAAATTAAAGTGTAATAAAACCAGAGAATCACAGAGATGTGTATCAATATGAAAATCTCAGTTTTATTCAAGGTTTAAAACAATAGCGTTATTCTATTTCAGAAATAAAAATTCAAGGATTCGCTTTAGATTACTCTACGGTAAGCTTCTATCATTGCAGTTACAGTGTCAGTCATTTAGGGACAACTCGAACGCGCTGTAGGTAGATACCTGTTGGATTAAATTAACATCACTCTATCGATTTCAATCAATACTCCAGCTTAATCACGTTATACCGTTATTTTCTCGCTGTTGCAGACGGGTATTACCAGAAACAGGATACGAAATAATTATCAATTTGATTGTGTGGCAATAAACACTGCGCATTTATCTACTCAATGCCGTGAAATTGCTAACATTAACGTCTAATGACGATTTCTATTTACCTTCGATTGATTGTAACCTATTAACTGCTCTTTTAGCGTCGATTACTATAAAATATGTCAGCTCTTAAAATTTAGCGATTTGAACTTTAATGAATCTTCGGAACGAGGGAAACGATTCCTTTTTCATCCAATGCGTTAGCTTAATCGGTTTTCACACAGTGATTGGTGTTACCTTGTTAATTGCAGTCGTTTTTATGCGGGATAAACCTTTAAAATAAAGATTTATTTCCGTTTATCAATATATCGTAAACACATAGAATAGGAAACAAAATTCCTAATATCTTTACATTAACTCCTCTCTTTTGGCAGATCACTCTTAAAAAGATTGCCGTACAGCTGTATTTGCACACATAAAAATATATTTTTAGTTGAAGAATATCAATGTACTCGACTTCAAATTCTCAATTTAAACTTACTTACTTACATTACATTACATTACATTATTATTATTATTATACATTATTTAATTAATAAATATTATACATTACATTATTTTGAGGCTGTTCTATTCAAACAGACGACATAAGTATATTTAATTTAAAATTAGCTTATACTCAAGATATACCCTGAGATCGAAATAATGCTACTCGAATCAAATATAAAAAATACTTATGCAAAGTAATCTAATATCATTGCAAGGAAGTATTGAATATAATCAACTTACAGTTACGCTAGTTTTATTACAACAGTAATTATCCCTAAAACCAGATGAAAACCTAAACCTTAAAGGTTTGGCAAGAAACAATTACAGAAACCAGAGGCAGTTTACCCAACCCAACAGATTTTCATTCAAATCCGAACGCTGCGAAAGCGCCATCTAATAAATGGTCGAATGTAGTGTGTTTAATAATGCTGCTATGCCCAGTATTAATTGTCAGACTTTTAAAAATATTACCCAATGCGTTTTCCCAAACTTCATTTACCCATCTTTTTTGATAGATGAAAACCCAAACCCTAAAGGTTTGGCAAGAAACAATTACAGAAACCAGAAGCAGTTTACCCAACCCAACAAATTTGTTGATTATTAATTTTTAGATTTTTAAGAATAAAGCTGAAGATTTATTCTTGGCGAAATGTTTAACTTTTTCTACAAATGCAAATCCAGAAGTCCTTTCCAATTTCGAAATTCTTGCGATCCGCGCGATCCCAAACCCGTAGGTGGCGAAATCTATTTAATAAATGATTCAAATTATTTTACTGTTAACGTAATGTTAAAAAGTACTGTTTGTGCAGAAACACACATCAAGGTATTTTAATGTAAAACTTCTCTTGAGAAAATTTTGTAAAGATGTCAACGTTGAAAAAAGTTTATTTTTCGATTATTTTTTTCATCTCCATCCATAGAATACTAAATCTAATGATGATTGATATAAAAACAACCATTTTAAAAACTTTGCTATACCATGTGGACGGTGTGCATAAGTCCCTGGTACGGTCTTGTTAGTTATATCGATATTATATGGGTTACTATGGTGATGTTACCAATTTTGATTGTTTGAATTTGATGTGTTTGAGAAATTTTAATTGATTAGCGTTAGTAATTTTGATTTCTCACAGCACAAGTTGTTTAATAGACCCTCTTTTTAACAAAATCTATCTTACTCAATGTGTAAGACGAGGATGAAAAGCCCAATCGGGGGAAAATTAGAGGGACGAAGTCATCAATAGAGATGACTAAGGTAGGGGAAATTATTACTTCTTTGCAGCGACTAGACAGACTCGTGTTTATTCGATTCATGAAAGGGGGTTCTTGTTGCCTACTGGTTTTTCCAAGAGCCGACAAAACACGAGTCTAGTCGCTGCAAAATTCCCCTACCTTGCTCATCTCTAGTCATCAACATTTTTCCACCTGACAACTAAAGTAATAGATACCAGTAACCACCACACTTAAAAATCACAATTAGTCGAGTATTATATTAATGTAGATGAAGGAAATGCGCAATACATCCTATTGGTAATCCTTATCACATTGATGGACTCAAACGATTGTTGATCATTTTGAAGTAAATACTTAAATGTGTATAAAGTGAAGAAATAGTCCTTAATTTAAAAGAAAAAATGATGAATTCCAAAAATAGATTGAACGCTTACTATAAAATAACTAGATTACATTTTCTCATTTCCAAAAATCGATTGTTTACTCCACCCTTAATAGCGCAATTCAGTTAGAATTTTTTGATTATTCGGTAATTTCCTCAACTTAAAATTTTCGTACCCCAATATACTTATTGTCTTCATAAATTGTTCCTGAAATAGCTTACACAGTATACAAAACATATTTCCTCTCACCGTGCATAAAATAGGAGAAGAAAAATATATTTAAAACTGAAAATAATATATTGTATCCATCAACTGTAACACCTTCCCTTTAATTTATAGCACGCTGTAACGTATCCATCCAGGGAATGAATATTATTGTTGTTCGCAGACCTTGGTAAGTATTATCACATCTCATGATAGAAATTCACAAGTAAAATTTACGACCTGTGTGTATATATCGTTACTATAATATTTTGCACATAAATAGAAGGAAACCGGAGATAAAACGTTTTATATTTATGACATCTTAAAATTTTACAGCACCTTCTATTACAAAAAAGGAGCTTCCCTTCTAATATATACATTCCTTTTTTTCCCTGTCCCAACTTAAGCCTTTTTCTGTTCCTTCCTTTTCATATTTCCGGTGGGGTGACGTAAAAATGATAAATAAAAATATGTAAATGGAACCACTATATATATTTTCCTGCGCATATCCACGGATATAAAAGTATCGTAGATTCTCCTTTATGCAGATACTCTCGCCCTGAACATTCTGTGCGTTAGTATTACATTCTCTTTTCTCGATAAGGAGAAGAAAAAAAAATAATAACCAATGAACGTGGGATTCCATGCTACATATCTGTACAACAGCCTGGGATTTACATTTTGAGGAAACAAGTTATTATTTTCTATATTGAATTTCGCGGAACATCAGAAGTGATGGTGCTAGGGTGGAAAAAATCGCAAAAGAATTCAGTTTGCGATCTATCAGAAAGTGCTGCTATGAAAATCTAATTTCGTCAATTGATATAGACTTACATTAAGGAATCAACGAATAGCTTTTAGATATGAAATTTGAAAGAGAAGTTTTTATTGTTGTATTATTGAATAGTTCTATACTAACTGCGGATGATTGTAGGGTAAAAATTCATGTAAATGAAAATAAAATATATACCATGAAATATGTTCCTATTGAAACAAATGAAATGAAAAAATCTCATTATATTTTCTAGGATTATTTGAAGCAGCATATGATACCTTCAGCAATGAAAGAGACAAAATCTCTATTTTGAAAGATGAAAACGTACTTCCACAGATCAATCAATAACTGTACAACCCAATTTATTATTAGGTTTGGCATAAAGGCATCTGGGTTTGACATACCTCTTAATTTATTTGCTTTTATTTAAACACTTAAGTTCTGAGCCTGATCCTTATTCGACCCACCACCTCATGGAGCACGTTCGACAGATATTCGACCAGCGACTAACATGGAAGTCACATGTTGAATTTATTGGGGAAAAATTCTTCAAAAATAAAAACTTGATTTTCGGACTGTTATCCAAAAAATGCTCCCTTAATTGTCGGACAAAAGTCCTGTCTTAGGCTATTTTTAACTTGTGGTGCTCTCGCTTGAATAGCCGCTGCTGAAACACATATTGATAGACTGGAAGTATTACAAAACAAGGACTTAGATTAATACTCCACGCCCTAAGGTTTATTAAAAACGATCGAGTGTGGGTACACTTGGAGATTCCTAACATAAAGCTATATCTTAAAGAGCTGGCAAAGAACATCCAGGAGGGAGCAACAACTTTTGAAACCTCCTGGTGATCCAGGTAGTGGCAGTGCTCACTGATCGTTCTCAACCCCGTTGTAAAAACGTCCGCTTGTTGGACAATATTTTCAGCTAATTGCGAGAGTTTAGAAGCCTAGCATAGCCTCGGTAAGTATAAGAAGTGAATCGAGGAAATTTTTAGCTGTGTCTTGGAAAATTCTTAAAGTTGTTGCTAGTTTCTCTATTTCTCATCCAGCTTTCATAAAGTTTAAAAACTTTCAAAAAGGTTATGACCTCTATTATAATGTGAAAACCATAAAGTTTTTCATAAGGAAAATTTGTGCAACAAATGCCTCAGGTTTTATTTCAACTTCAACTAGAACTTGTTTTGTTTTTGATTTATGTATCATTTATTAATGATAAATAACGCCGTCTGTGCTTGGAAAGGAAGAAAACAGTTCAATACATATTTTATTACCTGTCAAAATTATATTTTCTCTATTTGGTGGAGTTTTGTAACACCTGAACGTCTGAAAGGGATCTTGTTGAGTGAATTTCTGAAATTCCACGGGATAGGTCCATTCGAAGCACTTAGAAAGAAGTTACGCATTTTACGGGTGGTCTTTGCTTTACTAATTTGTAAAATTTCACGCATCAGGTTTACGGATTCATCTCTAAAATCGAAGGAAAGTTATTTTTCACTTTATAGTAGTAACAAATTTGTTCGGCTAAGAGAAAAGAGGCATTTACGTGGCGCGATGTAGCAGTTGTTAGCACTGGTGCTACCATAGTCAAAATACTGCCAAATACTAACTTGATGCTACTAGCGTGCTAAAAATATTGCAAAATCCTGATATTACGCACTACACGCCGACTTTTACTTTTTGTCCGAAAACTTGAAAAATAACAGATGTTTTATAAAAATTCTCTATTTCGTTTAATTAGCCCCTGATTTGCTTAGGTGCAATAATTAAAGTATTGACAGTCATTTAGTACATTTGTCTTGAAATTAAGAAAAAAAGAACGTTTCTACAAAAAAAAAATGGTCTACCATATTCCTAATACGTCCTAGTAAAAACGACTGCTATAGGGTTCTTAGATTTTAGATGACGTCAAATTAAAGGTTAAATTTTAGGTATGATTAGGAGCCCGTAATGGTGTAAATGGAAGACAAGGCCTTAATTTCCTCGTGCATTTCCGTTGCATATTGTGTAGAATGCGCTTGACAAAACGATATATGAAGAAAGCGAAATGTTGTTCTTGTCTGTCTTGCAATTCTGCAGTCATGGTGTACCAGCCACCGCTGGGTACAGCGTTCGAATTTACTCCATTTGGGCCTAAACTAAAAATGTTGGTATGGTCGAACAAAGTCTGTCAAATGCGATACACGTGGGTCCAATAATGCATGTAATTAAAGAAAAATATGTTCTGCCGAAAAATGATTTACTTCCATATCGCAATAGGCAAAAACTGTAATATTTTGCAGTATTTACAGGCTTTACTGGATCCTTTTATCTAGTACCATTTCTTGTCTGCAGTCTCATTACTTGACCATTTCCGTTTTTTGAAAAGATTAAGAGATGAAATGGAATGACGATGTAGTGTTGCTAACTTAACAAGCACGTACTGTACACGGTGTATTTTAGTTGGGACAGATGTATTGATTCGACAGGGATGGCGGAGACCACCAAACACGCGAAATTTTGTTGAGCATAAATTTATTAGACCACAGTGGAAGGGGTTGGTAGGCATCAGTAATCCGCAAATCACTTCCTCCCCTTGTCATTACTTCTTAATACTTTTTCAATGCAAATGTACTAGAATAATAAGTAAAAGAGAAGGCAATGCGAAACTCCGACGAAAAAACAAATTGCCAATCATTAATGCTAAATAACATACTTCCAGGTCGATATTAAATCAAACGATAAAATAAACTGGCCGGTCGTCCCTCGTGATATCGAGCCTCCGACTTGGACTGTTTATATTGCATGCAGGCGAGGAGATTAATCGGGTCGTAATAAACAATACTTGCAAGTCCGATTCGTAAGTAATAGCTCGAGACGAGAAAATCGCTCCAGAAAACGCCAGCCATTCGATATCCGTTCTACTGACCATGTATTTACTTTTTCACAGTCATTTATCGTCATAATGTGTTTTAAGTCGGGTGTTTTTTATTCGTCGTTTATTGCCGTTGCGTCGGACGCGGACTCGACATTAAATGAAAAATACATCGGACGAAAGCTTATAATAGATTCCTATATGAGTTTTTCTGTGCGCCATTGCAACATACACGGATGCGTTTTCGATGCACTTCGTCATTTTTAGTGTTGCTTCGGTGACTGCGGAGATGATTTTTGTGCTTTCGAAAACACAGGACAACATCTATAAAAGTATAAAACCTTCACTTTGTACGGGAATGCTTAAAACGAACGACCGATATCGGGGATTTTATAATGGGTCTGCCAGAAGAAATTGGAATAATATCTTATTGGATATTTTCGAATGATACGACGTTATTGCACATCCACTTCCGTAGTTATTTATATTTATTAGGAATTTATTTAGCATCTATAGAGATTATAGAGAGAAAATCGTGATATTTAGACTCTAGTTGAAAATAAAAGTTAATACTTTAAGCAACAGGGTTTAAAATATAACCTGTGTAATGTAATGAACTACATATGTGTATACAGTTAGAGCGAAAGTTTAGCTTACGAGCCACTTTACCACTTCACTATCTTCATTACATACATTAAACAATGTGTAAGGATGTGGAGCAGATTAATTATTTACTCTATTTTACAAAAGGAAAACCCCACCGTTACGTACATCAAACAGCTGGAACAGATAGAAATAAAGAACAATAAGCATAAATTACAGATATTATTTTTTCATGTTAAATGTTCCCTAAAATGTAGTATATCTGTGATCAGCGACGACGGTGACTGCAAAGCTTTTGCGTATTCCGTTGCATATCGTGTACATTGTACCACGCAACGGAAATACACGAAGAAATAACAGCGTTGCAGTTGATTTCCCAGCCGCCGTTGTTTACGATCGTTTGAATATGAATGTGAGATATTTATTGTACTGTTTTACGAGGGGAAGAATTGAGAAAATTTAGGAATTTTGGGTTTTCGGAAATTATTTAGGGGGTAGAATTAATAAATGAAATTTTAGAGGCGACAACGGACCAACACTTAAAGCACGAGAGTTCGAAGAGTCCATTAATTCTAAGAGTATCATACATAAGTTTACAGCGCCACACCATCCAGCGAGCAATAGTCTACGTTCAAACACTTAAGCGGAGTTTGCGAGCTATGACTTCAGAAGGAGGAGATATAGATTTAAAACTATGCAGATTTCTTATGCAAAACAGAAAGGTTCCAAATACAGCAATTTAAAGTTAAGTAAAGACAAAAATAAAGATCATCGGAATTTAAAAACGTTTAAGTACGCAGCTGACCAGATTTATGGTTGTGATGTAAGCAATGCGCTTTATTGCTTTGTGTGGATTACATTTTCGAACCATGTCAAACAACGAAGAACTGCTTTGATATTGAAATCTATATCCTCATGGACCCTGTTCGTTCGAGATCCCATAAGCAGTTGTCTTCCCTTTCCTGTTTTCGACAAAAGCACCAGAAAACAAGTGAAAGGGTATATCACATCTAGCAAAATAGTATGTTTAAGGTTGCGGCAGACTTTTGTGTACAGGTGCTGCATATCGTACTATATTATTTGCTTCTACACCCCCCTGGCGGAATTAAAAAATTAAAGAAAAATACCAAGATTGCCAGATCACAGCTTTGTATGAACAATATCTCATAAGATAATTTTTCATAGCTCAAACTATACAAAGTCAATTAACCAACGTTGCAAAAGTATACATGTGTGTTAAAATGCTAGCTTGTCAAATTTCAGTACTTTAAATAATAGGTTACGCTTAATCTAAAATGTTTAACCTTATTGGAATAAGCACGTCGTTGTAGAAGCACATATCTGTTTCTGCAGTGTTTCATGTCCGTACCAATTCTACTTGGAAGTTCTCCTAGCATAATACATCTCGGAGTCATTTCCCACTTAGCCTAGTGTTGAAAACCATATGAGGATAACAGGTACAACAAACTACTCAATACTATTGCAAATGGTGACACCATTTACATAGGGAAATGGGAAAATTAGAACAATTGGGTAAATTATTTCTGTACAAGTCCGCCATCAACTATTTATTATTCTCATTCAATTTAGTTTCAGTAAAGTGAGCCTTTATTTTATAATCAAGTTCTTATTTGCATATAGGCTAATGATTGCTATTACTTCATTGCGCATTTTAACGATGTAGATATTTCAAAATAATATCCCCTTGGTGTATTGCACTCTTCCATTTCCAATTCTTTTTTTATTGAGGCCTTAATTAACAATATCATGACACGACTTTTTGGTGCGAAAGCAGGTGAAAATAATTTCTGATCAGGGCGTGAAAGGATTATTATTCCGTGCAGAAGGTGCAACAGTACGTTCCGAGTTCTTAAATGAAATTTATTACTTGTAATACATGGGAAACTTATAATTATTGTTATAGCGATGATATATTTCTCTGGCTTTCGTATTTAATTCGCGATTTATTGTCTTAAAGATAACGCAAAAGCATTAATGTGTAATATCTGCGGGAGAAGGCCGTGCTCTTCTACTACGAATGATACAAATCAGATGATCCATTGGAGAGGCAGGGATGCTTGTAATAACTACTTTCCAGAGGTCGTAATTGTATATATTTTTATATTATCGTGTGGTATTCTGTACTGGGGATTCTGCATTTATAAATCATTGCAATACAGCTTCAATAGAATTATACGTACCTTTATGATTACCTATAATGTGGTAAAGATTACAGATCATAGAATGTCATTGAAGGTGAAATGAATATTGATAAATATATATTGACGTACAAAAAGAGGACAATATAATCTGCGACAATTACCGATACAAACTACAAAATATTTGCAGCCATTCTAAAAAGAAGAGTACAAGTACATGTGCTGGAGAACATCAAGTAGATTCCGATAAAATAGGTCCATAATAAACCAAATTTAAGCACTGAAAGAAATCAAAACGATATTTTACGAGTACATAATATGCATTGTTCATAGATTTTAAACAAGCAGAGTTAGATGTGAGAAGATGCATATAGAGAGGTATTTCAGAATACCAGAGAAATTCATAAAGCTAGCAAAAATTACCACAAGATGTGTTACTGGACACGACACAAATCAAGAGATTTTGAAGAGAAAAATGAATTAAAACAAGCCGACCACTATCTTTTTCAATTTCATACTCGAAGCTATATTCAGAGGAAGCCGAGATAACAATTTAGAAGAGAGCATAGCGTATGGCGAGAACTCCAAAAAGTATTCAGAAGACTAGAACCAAAAGACAAAGAATTTTGACTTTAAGTAGATGTTCAGAAAACAAAATACTATATAGTAATGGAAGGAACGGAGTAGAAAAGACATCTAAATGTTAAAATAGATGAGAAAAATTCGAGTTTGAGAGAGTAAACAAAAATTATATATCTTGGAGTAGCGATCAACGAAGAAGGATATAAAAAACAAGAAATTAAACCCAACAAATAAAAAATATGGTATGTTGAAATCTTTGAATTTAAAGACAGTTCCAAGAATATGAAAATAAGAAGACATAAAACTGTAGTGAAACCAACAGACCTATAAAAGTGAACTATAGACACACAACAAAACCCAAGCAGAACAATTAGAAGCAGGGGAAAGGGTAGGACGGAAGCAAAGAACGAATAAAAAATTGGAAGAGTTCCATAAGAAGCCGAAAATAACGGCAATAGTAAGAGCACCGAGAATAAGATGGACAGAACATGTGGAAACAATGCAAGGAGAGAGAATTACAAATATGGTACCACGGAGAGGGGATCAGGAAGAAGAGGATGGATAGACCTAGAGAAAGATGGTATGAAAACCTTTTAAAAGTAAGAAATGAAAATGAACGGAGGACAATAGTTCAACTACCCGAAGATGTGTAGATTTCCTGGGAGCAGCAGTAGGAGGATATATAATATAGCAGAATATTTTAACTTCCAGTTTGCATGTCTAGATTTCTAATTTCTATGTGAAGATTGAATTCGAACATTTGTTTGTATTGTAATGAGACTCTTTTTTAATGAATAAAAAATAAAAAATGAATAAAAATGGAAAATTCAGGGTTTCTTAATATTTTGAATCGTGGGATCTACATGTTTCTTTGCAAATTGAAAATGATTGAGAGAAATTAAGCAAATTATTATTTCAGTAGCCACGTACATATGTATATGTATAACAAAGTTATTTATAAACTTCCTGGTAGCCTTTGTATTGAACACATATGAACCGACAGAAAGAGTAAATATAATTGTACCGTTTTCCCATATTTGTATTAGCAGGAAAACGCGGTTCTATCAAGCTGGTATCCGTAGCTGACGGACTGCCGGGCAAAAATAATAAATCAATTAGAAGTAATTAAATCACTTGCTAATTTATCTGTACACAGTATTCACTTTAGGCTAACTTTGAAATATATTAATTAACAACGACATTGACAAATGACCGGATTCCTTTCAGAAGAAATAATTCACTTAATTAAAGTACGTATTTCACCCATTTTCAGCAATAAATACTCCTGTTTTCGCCAGTCGGGACAACTTATACGTGTCATTAATATTCTCAGTGACTCGCTTCCTCCCCCATAAAATTCGCTTGAGTTGGCGTCCTAAATCATTTTTTTAAATTACCGGGGATAAAATTTTCCCAGTGCATTACTCGCGACTGGACGGGCGTCGCTCCAATATAATATCAGATGATACACTTGGAACTTCTCGCTGGAAAATTTCGAGTAAATGAATCTGGGAAAGAGATAGGATTGAATTGTGGAAAATTACGGTGTTTCAACGGCAGGAACTAATCTATTCGTTGCTTGCAAATATGCCTCGCATCAATAAAAATTGATCACTATTTGCATATGCCACCTTCTGAATATCTCCTATTCCTAATTTATTTGACTCTTGTATTTTGTTTTAAAACTAAAACCGCCATGTGTTAAGATAGATTAAATGCGATTTTGTACAGATTAAGTGTGTAGTATTGTATAATATCCGAAGTTTTGAAATTGGGTTTTGTCTTATGCAGATGATAAAGTAATCGTGGAGGAAACCCTAGAAAAATTATAATTGAACCTAAATCTACTATATCAAAAAATTATTAAAGGGAATATGAAAGTAGCATCGAAATGTCAAAATGGTGCGAAAAGCAAACTTCAGGAAATACATGGGGTAACATTACAAGAAGTCACTGAACTAAACATTTGAAGGTGATAATAAATAGCAAAGAAATCGTGAGATATAGAGTGAGAAGCAGGTAACACAGACAGATTTTACCACGTAATGAAAATATATTTTTAACTAAAATAATAACCATCAACGATAAAAGCGGGAGAAAAATTGCAAAAGCCATTCGTGTGAATTGTGGCAATGGGATTAGATAAAACGATGAAGGAGCATGGGCAGGACGCTTTAGAGAAAATTGCGGAGAAAACACCCAGCTTCGATTAACTTTTAATCTCATACCGCAAAGTAAGCAAGGTATAAATTAAAAAATTTAAAACGAAAACTCCCACAAGATTACTGTAGTTGTTGTTTTATAACAAATCTTCATCAAATTCTATAACTTAAAGCTTGTCTTGTATAAACGCAAAAAAAATGAAAAAAAGTGTGCGGTTCCTGTCATATAAAAAATACATATATATTACATAATTCAGATTCCTTACTCACTTCGACGTATATTTTGTGTACGTATTTGTATGTATCGTATTATTAGGGTTACTATCAAATCTTAATTCTGGAAGCCTGAATGCCTGGCTAACAGTAGCGAATACAGACCACCAAATACAATTCACGGCTACTCACTCCTCGTTATTTTGCGTATTTGCTATACCATCTCTAGTATTTATTGCTCCGTGCTACTGTCCCATACAGAAACGACGAAGGCGAGAACCATAGATTGTGCGGTGCATAAACGTTGTATTACGCATAGCCGAAGTAGTGACAGATAGCAATCGTTGCACTATAGTATCGAGGTCAGATCTCTGACGAAGTTATATGCATTCTTTGTGGTAATTCTTTGTCTAGCGTTCGTCGGCGTCTAAGTGTCGAGATTTCAAATACAAGTGCTAACCATTGCCTATTAAAGATTTCCTTTTAAATCTATGCCTTGACGATTTTGAAATATTTGCGTATATTACAAGAAATGAAATCCATTTTTACGATAGCTCTCAAATATTTAAATTCATATGATTAAAACAAATAAAATGCAAGATCCAAGTTGAATTTGTTTCTTTGTGATATGCTAAAGAAGAATTGATGTTTTGATTTATGACTGAGATACGTAAAATTTAACAGAAAAGAAGCTAATAAGAAGCTCCTGCTTCTTATTAGCTTCTTTTCTGTTAAACTCATGCAGGTTATTACTGCTTATTGAAGTACCAGTACCGATAGAAAATACAATTAGATGAATACATTTTTATAGAATTAATTAGCAGCACAAAATAATTAAGCAGTAAAATTTAGAAACTATTGAGTGAGGCTCCATTTTTGAACGCTGCGGCTTCCGACATTCCTCTTACAAGTATAAACGGATGCTGTAGCATTTTTCCAATGGAGCCTCAATATAAGACGGGAAATATTCATGCTTTACTTAAAAAGACTTGTAGGACAGTAGCTGGTTATTCACCAGACGATTACGTCTGTAAATGGTAAGCTCATTTTGTTGCTCACATGCAGTGACGGAACGCGTGTTCCATGTAGGGTGGTTTTGTTAAAATTTGTTTTACATATAACAGTATGAATGATATGATATGTTGCAATTAATATAGTGTAATATTACAAAATAACATCAACGAGGTTAGCTGTCACTAGCGCTATATTCACTTCTCATCTTGGCATATCACATTGTCCACCTATCGGGTATAAGGGTCCATCTGCTGGTAGGAAGCATGATCCCTGTAGAAAGATTCCTGTTCTAAGCCGAATATTGAAAGGGCGGAAAAATATTAAAATGAATATAAGTCCAGCCAACGACAATCGTGGGGAAGACTTCTATCTTGACAGATAGAAGTCTTTCTGATTAAATTAATGTCAGAAATTTCTACAGCAAGTTCCACTGCGTACGTTAGTCGTCTAAGAATTATCTCCGTAAATTAGAAGTCTTTCGGTCCGTTTCATCTAAATTCTCTGTATAATTTAAGGTTGTAGTGTTGCATGTGGTCAAGAGTGTCATCAAAGAACACAGAATCCCAGCATCAGTTGCGTCCATGCATCATGCTACAGCAAAAATCGTCCAGGCATATTGTACTTAGCATTTCCTCCAAGTTTAGTAGTGTAGATTAAATATTTAAATTTAAAATTTATTCAAAATATTCTGTTCAATAGTATGTTATTGAAGAAGTGGTGTTCGAAGAAGGACATAAACCTGATGTTTATGTAGTTGAAAGTTATAGGATTTGAGGTTACTAGTTATTTTCTTTTCTATGTTTTAGCAGGCCTCATCTGACAAGTTTTCATCTGCCGAAAGTGTCTAGGGACATTCCCGGATTCACGACCCTCAACTTCTGTAAATTTAAGACCTACGTAAAATTTAAAAAATTTCCCAAATTTCATCCCGTTAAAACATTACAATAGACATATTTATTTTAAGAACAAACGATGAAGTATTACTTGGTAGTTCATTCTACAAGAGCTACAAAGTAATGATATATTGATCACAGTATATGTTCTGTCAGGTCGTATGCTGTGATCGGTGAGTAAACGTTATATTTCTCATTATTTTGATGTGGTTACAGAGCAAAAGGTTAGGGGCACAATTTTCCTGTATTTTTGATTGCGACAAAAGATTGCCCGCGAAATACAAGCTCCATTCGAGCTAGCCCCACCATCTCAGAACCACACGACTGCGTGAGCGACAAAACGAGCATGTGTAACCATTATGCGATGCTTAAATTTGCATTAAAGTTTGATGTGTGTGTTGTTACTTCGAAACCTCTGAGGTGAACCACCCTCAGTAGTGATGCATTATACACCAAAACCCGGTCTTTACAAATAAGTTTCTTTTTCGACCTACTGGTTCCATATTCATAGGACAATATTACTCTGACGATCAATTCGTCAGTTTATCATCTTCGTGTAGGTCTACAATACGTCTCGTTCTAAAGTCATTTACATGCTAACGAGGCAATTTTTACCAACAATTAGTATCTTTACAGAAGTAAAACAAATGAATAAAGGGGCAGGTTCATTTAAGAGGGGATATTCATTTCCAGTTAAATATTGCTCCTGTTTGTGTTTGAACAAGTAATAAGAACATAAATTCTGCAAACCTGTAATAGTATGCGTCTGTAGATATTGTTGGTTTGCTTATAACTTTCGTAATAATACCAAACACGTAGGTATTAGAAATAACTTAGTTAGCATTGCTAATATATCAAATACAATACCGGCTAAGAGCTTTCAACTGCTCGGGAAAGATAGAGTAGCAGCATAGAACCGAGCACCTGCAAGCGAAACTCTATCTGTGTGGTCTAGTGTCGATTTGCAAATACATTCCGAACCACTGCGGTAATTAAAACTTTCAAATTAATGGGAAAATGGAATAGGTATTTATAGCATGTGATATTTGCGCAGGCGGCTGCCCGTATACACACAAACACAACGTAGCAATTTCGATTGTCAAGTGCGCAGAAAATTTTCCGATTTCACAAGCGATCAGTATTAATAATTCACAGTCATCGGAATACCGTCATACAATATAAATTATATTTAATAGTGTGGCGTTGATATGAGCTCGTTCATCAGCGCTTTTCAGGTTTGTTTTTTGCTGCAGAACGTGACGCCTACCCACTCAAAAGCGAATAATTGTTTTTCGAGATAATTTAACATTTCTGTGGAGCTTTGTGATTTTTCATATTGAAGTGTTTGGAATGCAAACTGACGGAAAGAGTTGCCTTTTACTACGTTAATACTATATTTCACAGATTGATGTTTTGCGCGTCAACATTTTTTTATTTGATCCATGTTTCTGTAATAGAACTTTCTATCGGTTAACCTTTGTCACCATATATCAACATATGCCCTTAACTTTTATATTGTCTACAAAGTTCACCTTTACGATCTTTAAATGTTTAATCTTCATCTTATACGAAACGTGTTGTTACAACTAGAATAACAAAAATGTTGTAAATTTCAGTTTAATGCTGGATTGTGTTGATGTAGCTACAATAGTAATAAAATTTGTTGCAAAAACATGTATTTATTTCCAATGCAATATTCTCTAAGTTTATTACACCAAGGTTACCACTAATAGAATGTTTTAAATTCTTCCGTGCTATTATCTAGCTAGAAACATGTTGCTCTTCTCACAGCTCTCAGGATAAAGTAGCTTAGTTGTCAGAAAAGTGTTATTCACATTGCTTGCATCAATTTTGAGCTTTTTACCAAAATTTGTTCTAAAATAATACCTAAAAGTATATAGAATGACAACAAAGACTTTGGAATCCGTATGCAATTCGTTCTTAACAAAATGAAGAAAAAGTTTGTGGAAACTTTCAGAGAGCAAAAGATGAGCTATAGGAAAATAACGCTATAAAATTCGTTTTTCTTATGGCCGGAACTTAAGTTCTAAATCAGAATTTCTTAGGAAGTGTATTTTTCTAACTAAGGCCTCCTTTGCTGAACGATAGCATTATATCTTTTGTTTTTAGCGAATCTGATATGAATTTCTTCGCTTGATTTTGTTTTGGGATGCATTGCCTGTGAGAGATCTTTTGATAATTTTTCAATTTCTGAATTACTTGTTTTTGGTGGCCTTTTTGTAGACCACAAGGTAAGGCACGTTTGCTATGTCTTCGGCTAGCTTATTTGCTGACAACATTTCATTTCATTCGATCCATTAGTGGCCCGGGACTCACCGTTAAGTAACGCAGTTATTGCGTTCCAATTGTTTTTGATTATGTACACATTTGTGTATCAGGTCAGATTCATATGCGTGGGTTTTAATAGTTTTCAGTGTTGTCTGGTTCTTGGTCAAAGTATTTATGGTTGCGGATCGTATCTCTTTCTCAAGGATCTTTATGAGACATAAGTTTAAAGCAGAAAGCTCGACTGGCTGAGCTTTAAAGTAAAAAGTCAGCTTATAACTAAAAATAATTCAATAATCAATAATCTATTTATAATGGGTCAAAACCAATAATGATTAAAGATTTCGGATATTAACTCTCAAATAACCTAAATAGCGTGCCTTCAGTGGATGGGAAAGCAAGAAAGCAAGTATATAAACAAATAACACTACATTCTCAGTGAATTTAAGCGCAATAATACATTCACAGCTAATATATAACATTCATTTCAAAAGTCATTTATTAGTGTATTCACCCACCTTCCCTTGGTTGCACTTTATTTTGCATAAAGAATGGAAACATCTTTTTCTTGATTGATTTCCGTTTTTCTACATAAGTAGCATATCAAACGCTACAGCTACTTCTACTTAGCGGAGATATACACCGTAATGAATATTAAAATAAATGTAAAACCTGACATTAATATTCCAACAGTAACCGATATCAAAGTAAGTTTTCCACAAGATCAAAATACTAATATAAAGTACATACACAAATCACCTCTATCAAATCTAGCAGAGCCGTTGTGCTTTCTTCTTGCATTAGAGGAAACAGCGATGTGGAACGACACGCTCGCATGCGATGCATT
Source organism: Marronus borbonicus (assembly GCA_902655005.2). Taxonomy (NCBI): domain Eukaryota; kingdom Metazoa; phylum Arthropoda; class Insecta; order Coleoptera; family Scarabaeidae; genus Marronus; species Marronus borbonicus. Next base: position 10,121,993 of record LR737381.1, on the reverse strand, counting down.
TATCGATGTTTTACTTCCATACTACTAAGGCATACTAGCACGTTAATACCGAAGAAATCTATGCGAGGAATTTATATTTATTTGATAAAGTGCTTTGTATGTAACGTCTACAGTAATAGCTGGCTAGGAGCTCTAGAATAATTTATTACAATCAGCTTTTCAGTATGTACACGCACCCTGTTGTATTAGTTTATAATTTATAAAATGACTTTGTGCATTAATGGCGAAATAAGATATTTAAAGTCAGTCGTGCAATTGTCTTTCCTAAATACACCAATCTTTAATGGAGATAAGTGAAAAGCGTTTTTGATTTATAAATAGCAGTAAAGTTTGGCCACGTTTTTCATAGAAAAGCTAAATAATCACCGTCAAGTTTGTGCGTGGTAACCCCTAAAATATTAAAATGTCCCACGTCGAATACTTAGCTTTGAATCATATCAGCTACATCTCCCTGTTCCTTTAAGCCTTACGACTAAGCAAGTTTTTCACGCAAGGGAAATTTTACTACACCGCTAGACTACTTATTTTTATTAGTAACCCAGATTTCTCGATAGGTAAGCGACCAAGAAACAACGAATGCTTACGTCTTGCAGTGTATTTCTAAATACGTAGTTCACTGTAGAATGCAGTATATACAAATAATAGTCCCTGAAGGAATACATCTTGTTACATTGCTTGTTTTCTTGTAAAATTATTGTCGTTCTATAACAAACTATCAAATTTCGTGTTTATTTGCTAGTTCCAGGAATGAACAACGAATTCGTTAGCTTTGGATATTGGATATTGACAAGACACAAATTCTAGTCTTATCCATATCATATTTGGGCCTGTTTACAGCGATAACTTTCTTAGGTATTTCTATAGATATTCGTCTGACCGTATGTATTGTAATAAAAGGTTATTTACTATTGTTGTTATTGTTATTTCATTGTTATTATTATTATTATTATTATTATTACTACTATTGTTCCCTGGGTATTAAAGGTTATAAATTGCGCTTACTGGTGCAATAGTGTAGTCAAAAGTGGCCCCTTTCTTGTCATTTGTATTCTTATGATTTTCACTTGCAAAAATAGCGTTCTAACTACCAGTCGGGAGTGGAGAACAATTATCTGACCGTATCAAAGACACCGCTGGAACAATAATAATTTATATTCTTCGAGAAGCGCATGCTTACGTTAATGCAGACCAACAATTCGAGCGTATGTACATTTAAAAAGGAAATGAGGCAAAGGCAAGAATATGTAATTACATGATAGTGAGAATGATACGCTAGACAACCTTGTATGTATGTATGTAATCGTCTTTTGTCCGATTCTACGCTGCTGGGTTTCATTGTATATGGTGTACAAACCGTTTCTTAGAAACTCCAACGGTGGTAATTACGTTTGTGGTAGATGCCAAATACCAAATACCTCCGATTTGGCGATTTCTTCAGTTCATTATTTTCTGGCCTCTTTAAAGTGCGTGTACCTACGAAAATGTATTAGCGGCGTGAATTTCTTAAATGAACACGTCTTGCCTGCAGTATTGTGATGTACGTAAATGTATCGATTTTCCTCTATATGTAGTAATAGCATTAATTACAAGGCTGTACTGTATTAATTGGATCAGCTGCGATCGTTTGTCGCTTGTCGGCGGCCGTGCATTATATTCCTGTTAGGATGGTGCCTCAATCATTAACCGAAGGAAAGTACGCAGTAAACTTCTTTAAATTAAACAAATTCACCACCGCTATTCACGTCCTTAACAGAAAGTTTAACGGGGGACCACAGTGCCCAACAAGCATAAACCTTATAAAGATGGCTTAAAAATATCGGGGGCAGGCCTTGTTTTAGAAGATTGGCCTCGTTAGTTAACTGGGCATCACAATGGTTGCTTGGGATTTTCATGGCCCACTTGAATATAGAAAAAGTGTTTGTGCAAATAAATGGTATGGTAAAACTTATGTGCGCTGGGGGAAAGAGCAAATCTGTCCAAAATCTACTAGAGATCCATGGCACCTCTCTGTAAGTAACTGACAATTAAGGAAGATAAACTAATACAAAGTCAGACATGCTCAGCAAACAAAATAGTTTACTAGAATACGCCAATAAGTTAAATTCTATTAAATGTGAAATCAAAACCACGTAATAGATTATTCTGCCAATAGAAAGTTTTTTGTTCGATGTAATGGTTAGGTTTCCTCCATGTGTGCAAAATAAATTAGCTGTGTTATCATTAATTGAAAGGAATACAAATAAAATTAGTGTGCATATATGAACTTCAACGCGCTACATCAACTTAAGATGATTTAGTATTGGAAATGCTAGTGTACATAGCGCATTCAGATACTTTCTTATTCATTTGCAGCCATTAAATGACGCCTCTGCTTAATGACATTATTCGCTAAATTACATTTTACTACAGTGTTTCCTTTCAGTATTTCTATTCAATATCTTATCGCTGACAACGGCAGAAGAAAACGCGCGCCATCTTAGAAAACAGCGAACCTTAAAACTGATTTATTATTAGTCTCGGTCCTCTTTAATACTTATTTATGGAATAAAAACGCAATCCACTCCGCTGAAATGAAAATACGCGCCCTCTTCATTTTCTTCGGGTTATTTTACTTTTCCCTGCAACATCCTTCCTTTGCCTTTGAATTCTTTTGTACGTGCTTTACAAGATATGGAATGTATTTTTGTGTTTTTATATCCGGCCAAGGATCTCATATTTTATATTAAAATTTACTGTTATCGCAGCAGGTACATTATCTCGGACTTTAAGGCAAATGAAGTAGGGGAGTAGCTCCTTGTGTTGTTATAAAACAAGCAGTAAATTTCAGTTCCGGGGTGTATTAAGATATGTAGAATTACTCTACTTACAATTTTTATTATGGTGATATTAATTTATGGAATACCATAAATGTGGGGAGTAAATGTACGTGTATCATTTGTGTTTCTAATTTACAAGATAATACTTTTGACGACTTTTAACCCTCGAGTGAGATACATCGGTAGAATTCTGCTCGTGTTTTAGTTTCAGTGTACTTTTTTTTAAGGCATTGTTTTGACCTTGAATCCTGCCCTATATCTCTTATGAGTACGTGGATAAATTCTTCGTAATCCAATTTGAATAGTAAGCTACTGAGACATGAGTTATAGGATAGAGTGGGTTAAAGGGTCGCACGTAATTTTTAATTTAAGTTAAAACAGTAACTACCACCTGCAAGCCCTTCAAACTCATAAAGTGTTCAAGTCTTCCCGATCTTACCATTCAATTAACAACCAGATAAGTATTTAAAAAAAAGTGTTCGAATTTTTATCCTATAGGCGAAAAAGTTTAAATGACGTGAGGTAAAAGTCTACATATTTTCTAAACAAGCACGAGCAGCTTGAGCTTCAACAAAGAGTTTACTTACTTGTAAAAATCGTACAATCTTGGAATAAGCGTGAATAACAGTGTTGTCAAAAGTAAAAAGGTTCTGTTTGTGGGCTTTTATTTGCATAAATCACAAATAATTATTCTTTCATCCTCACAGCTGGAGTAGTCTTCAAACCACCAATGTGGCTGCCATCTTCCCATAAGTAAATCTACAGCGATATCGTTTCATCATATTTTTAGTCGATTTTTGCGAAGTTCAGCGATAGCTCTTCTTTTTGATATGCTAGCATCCAATCTTTCCTTGACGGTAAACCGAATTTGGTTAACGAAAAGTGAACACTATTGACTTCATATTAATGCAACACTATTTGTTGCGCATGTCATAGACTGGTGAACATAATCGAACTAATCTTGCAAACCCCGACGCCCTGCTTCTTTGAAATGTTTGATTCTTGCACTGATAAAGTCGTATAAATGAAAAGTCAAACACAACGGAGACAATAAGAGGTCATATTTAATATAAGCGGAACGAGTTAATCATTTAGTAACAAGAGGGCCTGCCCCTAGCTATGGCGTATTAGCAGTCGTGTCGGGATTAACCAAGAACGATAACGCTTTCTGGCATAAGCAGTAAAAAACTTGATAAGCCCTTTGGAACACTCATCATACATAGAAATAAATTGTAGCATGGCAATCAACGACTTTAAAAGAACAGCGCAATTAATCTCAGTTGAATGGTCTAGAAGAAGTGTCGTCAAAGCTATAACAACAAATATGAAATGAAAATTCTAACAGCTGTAATATTTTAGCAATGCAACGGAAAACATATTCATCTGAAGCTAATTAAGAATTATAATAACGTAATTGGACTTTAATATTTCAGTTCAGAGATAGATGCTATTGATATTTTATGCAAAGAGCCAGAACTTTATATTTTAAAAATATTTTGTATACTCAGTAAGGTGTATATTCCTCACGTATTGCATGTATGAATGTATTTGCCGCCCACGATATCTTAAGCTAAGCATAAGCATACTTTATCTAAATTGGTATTGTAAATCCTGTTTTATTTAAGGACTTAATTCGTTTTTTAAAGAATTTCAGTTAAGTTAGCAATACCTTCTTGGGCAATATAGAAATGTATAAAATCCCCATCTGAATAAAAATGTAAGATTATAACTTATGATGTACTAAAGATTTCAGTTATTATTATCTTGTAGAATAGATGTCCTTTATTAACATAAGAAACTATTTCCTTTTTTTTTTAATCTAAAAGCAGAGGACGGAGAGCTTCATGAAGGAATTCCCTTTTATTGCTGTCGCAGCAGATAGAACACTATGAATATTTTAATATTTAGATGGAAACAAGTTCTTTCGTCGCGGGATCGCTTTTTGTCTTTTATTATTTTTTCTGTTTGCTCGTCCGGAGTACGAAAATTAGAATTTTTTTGTCATGGTTCCCTTTGTTTTACTGAAAAATTGATATACCGCTGAAATATTAAAGTTGGGAAAATATTTGCGCTCGCTCTAAGGGAAATTGATTGTTTGTAGTTAAAGAGCTATTTTCAGATTCTTTTTCGAGGAAAAGCTTTCGAAAACTGAAGGGTATTACATACAATTGCACTTATAATATTAATTTGAGTTAATGCTTATAGATTCTGCAAATGCTGCCGTCGTTAATATTTCCGAACTTTATTTTTTAGCTTATCTGCGTCAAAATAAGTCTGAGATCTTCAATAGAATTTTTTAATTCGCCATTTTTAGTAATTTAATGATCCGTAATAGTTACCGGCAGATTTAAATCTGAATATCAATAAGGTCGGCTATATTACAAACGCCCTGGTACTAAATATGTTTTCATATATAACAATTTCCCGAAATCACGATTTAGATGGGAACAGAAATAATATTCAAATATATTTATGTTGTTTCTGTCACAAGAAATACAAGGTTACTTGATCCAGAACTTTGGCGTAATTCTTTTAGTTTTAAAATGCACGAAGGCGGTTCTAAGAACTATAATTTTTAATTTGTGTATTCATTATGTATTCTTCGTCATAAGAAATTTAAAATAACCGATCCCAAATTTATTCGTGCACCAACGCTGGTTCAATCTACCTAATAAATATGTGGTCATTGTTATTTATTGTTAAAACAATTTGCCAGTTGGTCCAATCGTCTTCGACTCGTTTCCGTTGTAAATATTCAAATATCGCCTCGGAATTATTTCGTTTATAATTCTCATGTACAAATATCAGCGATAAATATTCAAGTCCATCGTTGGTGTAACCACCTGCTGGGAAATAAAGATGTCATCCTCATGCAGCATGGCATCGCTACAGCTACTTGCTTGCTTCCTTCTCTAAGATAGCGTCCTTTTTCTCTTCTTCTTACATTTTTATCAACTATTGATTTTAATAAACCACCGAACTTGAACGTCAAGCGTACAAATAAACTTGTAGCTACATGCAACGTACTTGGACTTCGTTTTGCACGTACGAAACCATGGAAGGCGTCCCTACGGTCGTAACTTACGTGTAATTTATAGACTTAATCATTTCGTTGTCGTAAATTTATATCACAAACGATCCTTATAAAGTTAGATATTTGAAAAATTTACATTGTCTTGTTGTTTTACAATTTTAGTTTGATCGGAAAGAAGGTTGTTTGAGAATGCGTAGGTTTCATTTAAGATGATGGTTGCAATTGCTTTATGTATTAATACAGCATGCTTTATTTTAGACTAAATGACGTAGGAACCTGGGTGCATCGGAACAATTGAAAAGAACTTGAAAAATATTAAAAAAGTAAGATAGATAATCGTAGCTTAGGACCGTTAATTGATAGCATTTGAAGAAGCGGGTTGCTTTTTCTTATTCAGCGTTACCGATAACCTTCAGTATGAAACGTTTCATTGTGAATGTACTTTTTAAGAAGTTCTGCCAAAACTGCTGGAAGACGTCCCATAACTCAGGCTTCACCACGATGGCGCTTCCACACATTTGGCAAAAATGTTTGGCTAAAGGTAGATTGGGAAAGCAGAAATTGCTTCGTGGACCCTAAGATCACCGAACCTCACGTCCGTTGATTTTTTTTCCTGTAACATATGAGAAGCTTAGTTTATTCAACACTAGAGAGTCAGAGTAAGAATTTGTTACACATATTGTCGAAGCAGGAGAAACTATTGGACAAACACCCGGAGTCTTCCAGCGCACCCGGAACCCGACAATCACTTCTCCACAGGTATACTCTTTGTGCACAGTTTTACCGCTGAAGATAGTAGCTTAGGTATAGAAACGTGCGCCTACTGTCCAGTAGTGTGTTACAGCTAGGATCAGATTATGCCAAGAACATGCACTTTCACCTTTGACACATATTTCTTATATCTAGAGAGTATTTATATAAAGAGTAAAAAAAATATTTATATAAAGAGTATTTTTATTATATGTTACGAAGTTTAGTTTTGTGGATTTCATTATAACACTAATGCTCAGGTTTCGAAACATTGCAATCATCCATTCTCTATTATTGAGACACGTCTAGTCTTGAATAGTTTTGTTGCCGAGTTTACATTACATGCTTCCTTAAAATTCCAACGTTTCATTATAACATTGGAATCTCATAAATAATTTTTATATAATTGAAGCAACGTGTGTTATTTTAAAGCACTGAGAAGCAAAAAAGCGGAAATGGAAGGTTATAACAGTTTGTTACTTGCAATAATCATGAAACGGTTTCGTCAGCGAGCGCTCAACACCAATTCGTAGGTACTCAATTTAAAGTAGATGTGCTGATCTCGACTTTGTACAATGGTCATATAAACTTTGATGCATGGATCTTTGAGCAATCGATTACAAAAAATCGTGCCAAATACCGAATACAAAATAAATATTTTTTTTTGGTAGATAAACAGTACAAGTATTGAAAGGGATATTATGTAACGCCAGCAATATTGGAAGTAATAATAATTACTTAATCTTTTAACAATGATCTTAATATTTTAACCAGAACCAGGTTTTGGAGTATTATGGTGAAGAAGGCATTGCCTTCTAAAGTTCTCTCCAATATAAAGAAAGCTTTTGAAGTGGTATTCTATATAAGAAAGCTAGGCCCGATAGTTGAATTTCTTTCGTTAACCATTTTCATAAACGACTGGCTAATCGATATTAACAATCCTTTTGTTGTTTGTTGTTCACATAAGCAATCCGCATGGGGATTGTCTGCAGTCCCGCTGGATCCAGAAAGATATACAGTGTAATACCATTCGACTGCAAACAGTTGGCACTAAGTAAACAACCAAACTAAATCGAATGTCAGAGTTGATGTGCATCTCGTTTTACGAAAGGGCCGACCTTTGTTATAGTAATATAGTAATTTACCATGCTGTTCTTGGAGTGAAAAAAGTAAAACAAACTCTAACTAGCATGCATCCATAAATGTATAGCTTTTTCCCGTAATACTAATTCCGAAGAATTAAAAATTCTTGTTTTTTGGTAGAAACCAATAAACTTGAGTGTTTCTTGGTTTCATAGTAGGCGGCAGAATTAGTACCATATTTACTTGAGTAACCTGATCCATGATTTTACCGATGGAAGTACTAACTATTTGTAAGAATAGTTAAACGTATTTAAGAGACAGGAAAGGTAAAACTGAAAGAAGCTGGAATAAGACCAAATATTAGGCTCACACAGTTGAGAGAAGCCAGTTTGGCGGTAGTCGGAGAAGATGCAACAAGCAGAAGGCGAAGTTCCGGGTATTTATGAGCTACATGAAAGAATTTGCATATTCGTTGAAATAAAATGCTAGTGACATTGAATACATACTCCAACAGTTTTTTTTCTTTCGTTCCTTTGTAATTATTAATTTTGGAAATTACAGTTTTGCGACTTTCATTGTTGTTATGTCGTGGTAAATATGAGAATAAAAAAAAAACATATTGTTATAATGTACAATATTTGAATTTCCCGGGGGGAAAACGAAGAAC
>LR737381.1:10096740-10113633 GCA_902655005.2 Marronus borbonicus | reverse complement strand
CAACTCATAATTCAAGTTCTACAACCTAATCTGGCTCAAGTATAACACATATCTGGTTAGAGATTCTCTGTGTCAGGACTATATTTGATAGTATTACAACAAACTTAAATATATAGTTAATAGAATCTTTTTTTTGATTCCGCGCGGTTCGCTTTTGTTCTGCAAGTACCATAGATCAAGTTCATTGCAAATTAACCAGGAAATTATGAGCAAAACGTCGTCCTCTACGATGTTAATCTCCGCCGGCTGCTTTATTAAAAATGTAGTACAATCGAAAAGGAAAAAAGCGCAATCGTTTCTTGTCCTCCTTTGAATCGTAATTGCACAGGGATTTCATTAAGATAAATCGAATGTTATGGACGGCAAAGAAACGAGCTTTAATTGAATTTTTATACATTTCTTATGAATAGAACGTTCTACAAATACAGAAACGCGGTAAAAAGATGTTTGCGGACACAATCTAGGATCGAAATGACACTATTATATCGAAGCTAAAGAAACCGACGGCGAAGTTTTTAAGATAAATGATTTAGTTGACCTCACCTTTTCTGAAAAGACCTGTACTATTCAGTCAGCACTTTCCATTCGGAGGACGTAATAGGCGATGTCATTAATTAATCCTTTCCGGATAGGTATTTCCTTATCTAATGGTCAGGTTTGTGTAAATATCTTTTTTCTATGAAGATGAATGATTTATCATTCAATTTCTTATTCGAAATTGAATATCTTCCGATAAGACTAAGCATGGAGGTTATTTTTATGTAAGATGAGATTAATAAGACTTGTTGATGTGTCAATGCCTTTGAAAAAATATTTAACTTGTAAGAATTAATTAACGTCGTCAGCTTACATGTTCGTTCAAGAAAATGTTACTGGTAAAGTTGATTTATGATTTACAATTTTTCCAACGTTTTCTTTAAGTACATGTGACTTGATTTTTCCGCTTTTTAAATGAATTTGTAAATTACGAATATCTGCATGGAGATATGTTCTTCATACACTAACTTTCAAAAGCAGATGAATAGAGGTTGGTTTATTTTTAACTTCAATTCTAAAACAAATCTGATCGAATAACGGTTACTATAAGTGCAAACAAAGGTTATACATTTGGTGCTATTTATCAAACGACAACTTTCAATATACTTACGAGCCGCCAAATTATAAAATATTTTGAAATTTATGCGTTTCATTGATAGGGTACGGTAACTAAAAGAAACTAGAACACATAATAACCAAAATTAACGTTCTATTCTTATTACGAAAAGAACGAAAACTATAACAAAATACTATTTTCGGCATGATTTAGTGCAACTGATTGTATTTCCGCTGAAAGAACAAGCATTAAGACAGTACAACATAATTTTACTGATCTGTGTATACCAAATACGAGGGGCGCCTTAATATTCGCCATTAAGACATATACATTTGCATGCGTTCGAACCTATTCTTCAAACATTTTTTTCGCCATGATGGTGGAAACTCCAAAAGATGGTTTCTGAAGTCGTCAACAGCTCCTTGAGGTGATAAAAGCACCTGTCTATGCAATTTTTGTGTGACGCTCACGACCGGAAGCAAGTGATTAGGCGATAAATCAGGTGAATACAGGCAATAAGACATCAATTCTATATCCTTTTCATTCAAATAACCAGCTGTTTAAATGACTGTGCGAGAGCTGGATTGTCGGTTGTTTTTCCTGATTTTATCGATGATAATACAACAATTTATTTGCCATTACCTTCTCTTCGATCCTCCAAAGCAATGCTTGCGATACGTTCGATACAAGCAATCGCTTTCTCGGAAGTGCCTCGCGAAAGAACAAGTTTTGTTGGATGCTGTTTATTTGGGAAAATTGAAGCAGTTGCAATATATACAACCTTCATAATGGAATTTCTTGAGCATATTCTGAAACCAATTAACGCGAGCATTTTCTGTGGTTCAAAGTTTGTAAAATTGAATCTACTGCAGCCTTCGGTATGCCCGAAGATGCTCCTATCTGACCAATCCTCTTCAATTATGTTGCGCACAGCAGCGATGTATTTTGGAACAACCACGACGAAATTTTGCAAATCAGTTGTAAACGGTCTTTTCTAATGATGCTTCATCATTAAAAGTTGGATGAAGACATTTGGGGCACAGTTTCCACTTTTTCACAAATTGCTTTCTTTAGACGCTAATCGTAAACAAATTCTTTGCCCGATTTCTGTGCTGTCATTGCTTCAACAATAACAAACGTCAACTCTAGTGGTTTATAAAAGTTTAAAAGGCTATTTCCTATGAATAAAATATAATGGGTGAAAGTTGATATGGAAAAGTTTGTACAAGCGCATCCGTAAGTTCCGGAGGAAAGGAACAGTGGTATTGGGTAAAGAAAATGATAATTGTCTCTACCTATATATTTTACAACGTCCCAAAATTGTTTACTGGTACTTTAATATAGTTCAAACTGAGGCGCCATTTGCATTTTAAATCAAATATATCTTTAACTACTAAAACTGCGATTTTTCCAGTTGGGAAATGTTGACATTGAAACCATTACTTAATTCGTATCTTTGGTTATTAAGTTACTGCATTATATAGGGCACATGTGTGCTAGCCTATATATCTTTCTGAATGATGTAGTCACACCACATTAAAAAAGTTGGAAAACTACTCTATTTAATGAAACTGTAGATTGGCGTGCCCATAATAAGCGCTATTGCTAGAGGAATTGATTTTTCTGGTTACGACATTATTCATGATAAAGTATCTTATTAATTAAAAGGATTCATTGCAAGTTTGGCTTTTACAGTTGGTCATTAGTAATTAATCACAATGAATTCTTATCAATTGCAGTAGTAGTCCTATATGGTTTACAAAATTACAGTTTTCTGATAATAAAGAGGTGTGCTTGTATTATATATCTTTAATAAATACATGTGTACTTCCAGTATAATTCTTATTAGTTAATGATTAAGAAGCAGTTCTGTTTCAACCGAAATTTTAACAATAATTGACGGTAACTCTGTGTGAGTTCATAACGAAGCTGAAAATAAAATCAGGTCTTATCTTACAAAGTTCTCTTTAATAAAACCTCAATAAAGGCGACCGGTTTCGTGCATATTGCATATCATCAGCCCAGAATTAAATAATGCCGTAAAAAATTGTCAAACTTTAAAATAATGAAAACCAAGTTGTATATTTCTCCACTCGTCATAAGGAAGGACATTTAATAACAACATATTATTAAACGTCCAACGAAAAATCCATACCGGGAAAAAAGAAATGTACAATGTAATAATTAAGCCTGCAGAAACGAGTTGCGCTTCACGAAATTACCATGATTTTGTCGACTCTCGGGGAAGCCGGTAGGCACCATGAGACGAATAAACACGAGTCTACCTAGACTCTGCTAATTTCGTGTAGCGCAACTTGTTTCTGCCGGTTTAGTAATAATACATTATGAAAAACTTGACGTATTAGAAGTTAAGGCAAATCCAAAGCCAATGCATTGAAATTCCCCGCCGAGTGGACCAATGGTGCTCGCCATAAATCGTTCGTCCTAGCTACAGGGATGTCAAGTAGTTGGATGCTTCTTGCTTCTAAACGCGACACCAGAATATCAATTTCGGACAGCAAGTCGGGTAAATTGATTTTGTTGTTTATAACATTCTGCCTAAATATAGTACTAATATTTTCTTTCCTTTCGACGAGTATATTAAAGTCATGTCCCCCCAATAAGTCGTTGTAAGGAATACCTCGAATCTGATTCTGTTTGAGGAGATTATTGAGGAGATGTGAAACATATTCAAGTTTGAAATTAATATAAGCAAAAATTAATGTTAACCATTAAAAACTCTTGCGTAAATGAGACGACTATCGGTAGTATAGATTTTGTACTACCGCTACAATAATGGCTAGCACACATAATCGTCTTTATAACCGGTGGGGAAGTATTCAAATAATTCATTACAATGTTTCGCCTGATGATGTGACGAAACCGGTCGGCGGTCGCCCCTGTTAACATATTTTAATTTAATTAAAGAGAAAATTAAATTTATTAGCATTCTAGCCAGTTTTAAAATTGAAAAGCCGTACTTCGGTTTTGTGGGCTATACAAATTTTCTAGTGATTTCGTTATAAAATCGCAGATCATGCCCAATATTTCTTGTTAACAACTGCATGTTATTTAATTTGTTGCATAAATTCTGTAAATGCTGATCGCAAGACAATCGATGATCGACTTGAACACCAAGCAACTCCACATCATTATGCATGATAAACGGTTTTTAAGATCTGGCGGATGTATCCTCTTATAAAGTTTATTTGACGTGAAGCATTGCCTCATGTTGCGCACTGCATCCATCATACACTATTCAAGTTCTTCACTGCTCCAGGCCAATACAGTGAGAGATGTATGTGCAACAATTGTACGATAGCCGCTTCTAAAATGGCTCGGTAAGTCGTTGATACTAAATAAAAATACAAGAGGTCCCAAAACGGATCCTTTATCTATACCGAGGGGTACGTTGTTTTCACTTGACTTTAATCCACCCACATCAAGAACCTTATGCTTACCAGACGGAAGGGTCCCATTCAATTCAAAGATACGTCACGGAAACATATTATTGCGTATAATTTATTAGCTAATAAATATTGAAGAGATAAAGACATTGACATAATTAAAGGCACGTGATACATTGAAAAATATTTCGACAACATAAGCATTAATATCCAATCCTGCCTTGTAACGCCGTGTTGATTCTTATAGAAAATATTATGTAATACGCGATTTTCTCTCTTAGTTTGGAAAAGGGCTAAGCAGCGAAATATGAGGATGCGAGGATATAGCAAAAGGTATTAATGGAGAGAGTAGAGTTGTTTAAAATCACGATATTCTTCTTTTATAAGCTCTGTAATAAAAATATTGTGAAAGGCGTGTGATATAAAAGAATTATCATATGTTATAATTTAATTCAAAGCTTCTAATTTGTATACTTACTTTAGTTCGAGTAGTGTTTTCTATTCATGAGCTAAAATGTAAATGTACATCTGTACTGTGCACTAAAAGTACATTATTTTCATTCTTTACCTTCATCAGGGACGATCAGTGAGGACATAGTGAAATTAACATCTTCAGATGAAATTTTCTTTCATTCGCGAAAGAAAAATTGTGGAATGAAATGTGAAACTTGAAAATGAAACAAAATGAAATGATTGGAAAAATAGAATTGACATTTGTAAATGAAAACTAGGAAATTGGAAAGCCCTAGGTTAAATTTGATCAAAAACCATATAAATAGGAACAATAATTAGAGACAAGGTGAAGTTCATATTTTAACTAAATTGTGACTCATAGCAGACGGATATACATAGTTACGAATTAAAAATATTTATTATTTCAATCGCTCGATGGTCCGGTGGTAAGAGGGCCTGCATCTGACTGGCGCTGCGTGTTCGAGTCTCGCTTGGATCCAATTTTCTTACAGGGCCGGGTGCACTCCCAAATCGCCATTCGCAGTTTAAGGACAATTAACTGCCCTTCGCCTTTTACGGCGGTGGGGTCGTAGTAACAAAGTCATGGAATATTTTATACGCACAATTTACACGTAAAGGATCCTGAAGTGATGACAAGCTCTAAAATGTTTATACGCACCGTTGGGCGGTCACCACAAAACAAAATCACAGTGCATTATTTATCATGGGCATAGTGAAGATTTATCGTAAATGAATTTATGGATATATTAATAGTTCGTATCGCACAAGTAAAGAGTGGGTACCGACGATATCTTGGAAACCATAGTAGCTACAGTGATGGAAAAAAATTCTTCATAACTAAAGCGGCATAGGAAAATTTAATGAACTTTAGCTGGTGGTAGGTACCACTTTGGTTAAAGACATTTTATCATATTAATAATAATAATCGGCGCTACTATAGTTTGTCAAATCTTCTCAAACGCAATATAAGAAACGCATATTGTTATTTTAATTTTTAGAGATAATTGAGAAGTACAGTAGGGGATAGCGCCATCTGGTACATTTCTTGATCATTATCGTGTGACACAAATTGGGGCGTTTAAAATAGCGCTGAATGCCATTTTAAACAAGTCTATATTTCTTTAATTCGGGTAAAAACTAAAGAAGTTATAGCAGGTTTAGCTCTACATGATTCGTTAAGACTTACTACATTTTTTATTCACCAAAGTTATTAACCAAAGTAGTGCCCAATTAACTGAGTTTTTTTAGTGAAACATCTAAAATTACAGTTAATCCTGGAACATTATTTAATTAATTTACCGTTGACCTGGCAAATGCGCCCGTAGTGGTCATGTTTGGAATTTCCATAAAATCTCCCTATGCCGCTTTAGTCATCAAAAATTTGTTCCCATCGTTATAACTGTTTCCAAGATATCGCCGGTCCTCGCAATATAACTAGATTCAATCAATACCAATGACTTCCTCGAATCTTTTGTAACGTTTTCTTGCATCAAAGTATTTATTTGTTTTCCTGAAAATCGGCTTGTTTTTCAACATTTTATTTTACCCGCATCTCTTGCACGTGCCCCAGAGGGCCATAAATTAAATCAAGTTTGTTAGTACAAATACTCCCGATCTCTTTTCTTTCGCAATACGCAAACACAATTAAAAAGCAATTTTATTGCACGAATGGGGATTTCGGATCGATTCTAAAAAAAGAAGCCAAGTAAGCGTTTAAGCAAATCTGTCAGTAAACAACATTTAATATAACTTTCCATGTTGTGTCGACAGTTACAGGCTGTTTTTATCAAATAAGTAACATGCTTCCATCGCTCCATACAAAAGACATAATTCGAACGTAGGTGGACGTATATATTCGATGTCGTGCAGATTTTTTTGCCGTCTATTCTTTCACGACGACGTCGCCAGCGCTTTGTTATTTTTAGCCTTTCAGCATTCATTGAACTTTTCTGTATATTAACGAAAATGTCATCTGAATATGGAACGCGTCTGTTAAATATTTAATGTTTTGCTTTGATTCTTTTCGGAAACATAATACATATATGTATATCAATTTACAATATGCAGATACATATTTATTTTACATACCTCCGAATGACGAATAAATTTTAAAACATGTAAATTTGTTTCTACAAATACAGTAGAAGCAGAATTAATGTAAATAGGAAATATTAATTTTGTATTTACATTAGTGCAAAATCGATGAACACAACGCCTTGTGCAAATACTAAATGATCGTTTAAAATCGCACCTTGAAATATGGGAAATAACCCCTTCTAAATTCAATTTGAATCTGACCTATCTGTATGTGTATGTACAATAAATGTACATTACTGCAGTTGTACTATTTCCCAGAATAAGCAGGAAAATAGTGAAAAGAATACTGCTTTAAGGAAAATCGCTATAATAGAAGAAATTGGTTCAGAAGTAAATAAGCTTAAATATAAATACAAGGTGACTGTAATATGGCAAAAGAATTTCATGCAGTGATGTTCTTCATGAGATTCTCAGTCGATCCTCTCGATGTACAGTGTTGTACAGCGATCACTTTGCATATATATGAAGTCGCGAAAGTTTAAGTTTAGAACATTTTCCTATCATCTATTGGTTAAAGAAGGTTGAAATGTTTAACGTACAACTGATCCTATGAAGTAAAAGAGATCTTTCGCTAGTTTTAAAAGCACTATCAACGAAAAGAATAAATTTATTGTACAGCATTTATATTCGCTTTATGGAATAAGCCTAGAAGGAATACAATATTAAGTAATTCCTTTGCGCACTATACCTTCGGCAACAATTTGTTTTGTGATGCGGCTCCTTTTCATTCTTTAAAGATCAACCGTTTATGTTCTTGTTCACATAGGGTATAAATCACTTGATCCTGCCGAGCACGTTTTTAATACACTCAAACGCACGATATACCGTCTGGGAGAGAACACGTATAGGAAAATCCGTAAGCCTTTATTATCCACGTGTTTGTTCGGAAAAGAAGCGGGAAAGAGCGAAAGGTGGCGCGCAGGAGGGAGGCATTTTTACGCGTCGAGAATCGTAATGAAGGAAATGGGCATAAAATTTTATGGAGACTATATAGCCTTTTTATAAGGTGACTTACAATTGCGAAATCTTATTTTAGACAACACATTGTTCCAATTGTGTGAAAGGTTTAATGTTATGACTGCAATTTCCCTTAAAAAATAAGCTAATATGAGCTGTATAAAAGTTAATGTGCGTCATAAAGATATTCAAATACTGGGAAACGTACCCTTCTTTGATTGGAACATATTAAGCACGTTGCGTAAAGAAATTATGTGGAATGTGCAATTTTTGCCTTGAAACCTGAATCTATACATCTCTGGAGATTCGAGACGTTCTTCATTAAGTATGCAGAAGTAAAACATGACATATAATGTTTTGCGTTTATCTTTCTATAAAAAGGCCCTTCCGATGATATTGCTACAGGCCCATAAGTCTATCAACGAGTTTTTCAGTTATTTGAAGGAATTGTTTCTAATTGTATTACTTTAAGGAAAAAATGTAGAAACGACACTATTTGATCTCATGAAAGGCGTCTTGTCGGTGCTGAAAGAAAGAAAATTGCCTTATTTATGAAAGTTGGAGTGCTACGGTATACAGTACGGTACATTTGCCTGGTTCGCTAATTACTTGTCGGATAAAGAACAAATTGTTCGCATACTGCCGAATAACAAGAAAACGTATTCGCAAGTTAAAGTTAACCCCAAGGCAGTGTTTGTGAGCTTTTCCTGTTTTTAATATATTTTAATGATGCACTGATACTACCTTTATACGTAACCACCTGACCATTAGTTATGCGGACGACACAACGCTGCTAGAAGAGGCTGATACTTATAAAGACCTACATACAGGCGGCGGACCTTATATTGATAATATTTGAAAATGGCCAAAAAATAATAAATGTAAATCAGCAAGAAACGATACCGCACTATGATGGTTATAGACAGTTCTATAAGATGACTTCAAAATAATTTTGTTTGTTTGTATTTATTTTTAAATGATTTTTGGTCTACCTGGCCGTCTTTACTCCAACCTTAGAACATCGTGTGATACGCCTACTGCCTTAACTTTTCAAATTGTCGCATATCAGGCATATTAAAACACAAGAACCTTAACTACCTATAAGATAATTTAGAACTTTCAGCCAAATAAAGGCCTCAATAATGAAAATGGACCTACTTTGCTTTACATATTTACTCTTGAAGTATTTCAGGAGCTATACCATTTGGTAAGTCCCTATAATTCCACGTAGTACTCGAAAACCTAATTAACTAAGACGATAAAATGAAGCTAAAAGTAGCATAACCGGTTTACATTTTAAGAGCACTGTCATGTTTTAAGATATCTAGTATATCTGATTTGTGCTATGAACATCCAACGATACGTTTAACCAAGATTCATTCCAAGCAAGTCCATTTTTAAAGAAGATAACGCATTTGAGTTCTGATGAACATTGCATACAACGGCAAATCTCTAGAGCAGAAGAATTTTAATATCGTCAAAACTACAACCAATTAAAATATAAATAAATGTGAAAAGTAGCTAAATAAAGAAAAACTAAATCTCACAAATGTACGATAACCAAGATCTTTATCATCCATCGTAACCTTAACAGCGTGAAGTTAGGTGTGCCTCATATAACATATCACCGGATCCTAAGACATTGAATGCATAATCATAATTTGCTATGGACTTGAATTCCCTAGACTAGAAAGGAGTAAACTTCGGAATGTTGTACCCTTTTTCTTACTTCTTAAAATTGGATAGTACTAGGGAATGGTAGTTGAAATATTAAAAGGATTATTAAGAAAAATCACTAAATAAATGTATTACATGTTCGATAAAATTTTGCCTTTGAAATCATATTGGAATCGGTTATGTATATAACCATAAAGAAGAAACTTACAGAAATAGGAAAAATGTGTCATAAACTAAGGAGCCATTAATATAAAAGCAATCTGCCAGTAATTCAGCGTTGGCAAGGAACGTGTATAAATATCTACTAGGGTCGTCATAGCGAAGCAATTTACAACTATCCGCTAATATAAATATAGCTTTCCCATGCAGTATTATTTGCACATGGTAAATGGAGAGATATTAACATGTATGTTTCATTGCGGTCGCGATGGCGAACACGTACATTCAGTAAAAACTTTTATAGTGCTTTATTTCACATAGAACGCATTATCTCCGACATTTCGGGATGTCGGAAAATAATAGCCTTTTCATGCCGAAATTGCCACGTGAAACAAAGAGAAAACTTCGTAATTTTTATCTCGTATTGCTTGTCATTTCTCCCCAGCACAAACATGAAAATATATTGGGAGAAGGGGAGAAAAGAGAGATCTAAAATTAAAAAGTTTTGAAACTCTTTTTATTCATTTTTTACATTTTGTCAAATTGGTGCAATTTTATTAGCTTCACATTGATAGCATTGCGATCCACAAAATATGCTTATATTATAGTTATGCGTTTTTATACTTCCAATTAGTGCTGATTTTGATTTTGAAGGTAAGATTTGCCTGCATCTAATTGCTTCTTCAATTGGCTCAGATCATAAAATAGAAGAAAGGGCTGAGTTTAAATTACACATGAACTTGCCAGCATTAGCTCTCTTAATTTTATTCAGTTGATAGCATAGCACTAATAATTTATGACATATGAAGTGATATAAGTATTATTTACCTTCAATTCGTAATAATCCAAATAATGTAGTCTCTTAAAATAGGTAGACCGTTAGACATGAATAAAGTACGGCTTTTATTTCTAACAAGTGAGTGCACTGGAAGCAATAATGCAACATCTAAAACAAAGTTAGTAAGTACAGGCTGTTGAAAGCGGGCGAAAATGTTTATTATTAAATAAAAAACGATTTGTTATTATTTAATTCAGCTCATAAAATTTCTTCGTTAAACAGGATGTCTCCCAAATAGCGCCTAGGTTTATAATAGGTAAGCCATGTTGTTTTTATTCGAAAACCAACCCCGTAGACATATCTAAACCATTTCCGGTACTCGCTAACGGCGAGTAGTTAGGCATTGGATCGCCAGCTCCTACGACAAATCGCATGCTGTGATATGGTATTTCTAGGGGAAAGAAATTCGATTGATTGAAAATTTATTTGCAAGAATATAAAATGTTATTCGTTCGCAACGTGCATAGTAAATGCCGATACGAATCGAAATTTGCTTTTGAATTGCAGGGAGTCATGTCTGCGTTAGAACGGGTGCTGTAGCAAAGGTACCAAGACGTCCAGAATTTGAGCGTAGGCTACTTTACTGATTTTTATTCCATTGTCGCCAACTCTTATGGAACACGATAGCATTCAGATGAAGAAACTAGTAATATGTTGTGATTCAGAAGCAGAAATCTGTTCGAAGTAAAGATATTATCATCTGCAGTCTTGGCAATTACCTACAATTAACTGAATTGGGTGAATGTATGCAACAGTTTTTTTTTGTTTTCTATTACCTAATATTCCTGAATTTTCCCTGGATTGCATTATGCAGGTGAAATAATACGAAGAATTGTTTAAAAGGAGGTTTACATTTATTTCCAATCAAATCTGTGAATGGCAAATATCGAAATCTTTCTATAATTTATGTTGCGTAGTCGAAAGAAGCTAGCAAACACTTTGGTGATCATCCTTTTCAATTGCTTAATATGAAATAGCTGAACGTATCGATGTTACAAGGCAGCACTTTTGCCATGTGACACCTCCTGCTTTAACTTTTCATGTTATCCATAAACGACACTGAAGATGCCAAATATGTATAATATAAAATCCTTCGAAATAGTTCTTGTTGATGTTTAATTCAAAACGCTTCCCATGTGTTATCTGAATTAATTACAATGCTCATCTTCCTGTCTCCTCCATGTCTTGTCCGCCTAGGGAATTTTTTACTATACCTGAGCAACGATCTTAAATAAAACTAAATTGATGCTGAATCATATTATCTTCTAATTTATTGTTTAAGAGCATCGCGCAGAAAAAAGTTTAGGCACATATTTCAATATAGATTTAATGCTTAATTTATATTCCATCTATGTATAAAAGCGACCTTAATTCGGAGCGAAAAATAAAAGAGTTTAAATTAAATCAGTCTACTGTGTGGTCCGGTCAAAACTGAACCCTTTTTATCATCTAACTAGTATTTCTATTTATCTCGAGATCAATTAACGAAGCTGCCCGAGATCACTCTCACTGGCTAATAGAGGGGTTTTGACAATATTTATTAATGGACAGATTGTGAGGAATAATATATGCTACGCGTCCCCTACAAATGGATGACTGTTGATTGTTGTTCAGAACGGAAGATATATGATATACCTATGTAGAGTGGCATACGCGCCTTGCGCCTTATAGTACCCTCATTCCGGTAATGTTAATCGTAGTAGAAAAACAGTACATGTAAATACACAATTATGACGGCTAATCTTATATCCTTCAAGATATTTATAAAGATTATTTAAACGAATAGATTGTGGAATAACCACTTCGAGATTCACAACGAAACCGATTTTTTTATCTGATTTAGTGAATCGACATTTTATATGGAAACCTTTGAGACTTTGTATGCGTATTATAAATTAATAATGAAATTAATATCTATATGTATAAGTATAGCTATATTATTATTAGTAATTACAATAGCGGAAAGTAAATAATAGAATAAATAATTGCTTAAAATTGTTTACCATCTGAAGCGGCGTTACCTGGTTATTATCGAGCATTAGATGAGGTAGAAGCGATATTATGACTAAAGTTCGCCACTTTCCGTACCCTTTACAGGCGTTGGTATGGGAGTGGTCGTTCAGGTGCATGATTCGTTATAGCGATATGTATTTCTTATTTTTCGAATGTTTATGTCTACTACCCTTATACAAAAAAAAATCATATTTCGGGTCGCTCAAAACATATCACGTACAGATTCGACATACACAAAGCATATATACGATTCTACCAGTGGAACATTGTTGACTGACAAAGGGTCCCAGGAGTAGTTTACCTACTACCCTTACACAAAAAATTCATATGTCAGGTCATCCAAGATATATACTGTAATGTTTTTGATAGATTAATTTAGAGAAATTTTCGAAATTTTTACAAATGTCAGAAATTTACTAAAATTGGGGGTCGTGAATCGGGGAATGTCCCCAGACACTCTTTCGGCAAATTAAAGTTTTGTTTGAGGATAGTTTCAAAACGGAAAGCGAGATATGAGATAACCACTAACCTTAAATGTTGCAGCCTTCTTCTACATAAACACAATATTCTTCAAATGCACTTTTGAATAACTTTTAAATAGTGGATCGAAACTAAAAAAAAATTGGAGCAACCTCTAAATATATTATGTCTGAATGATATATCGACATAAAGTTACAAATAATAATTAATTATTGTTAGTTTCCTTGCCAACGGTTTCGGTTTCATAGATACCTATGATAATTCTTAACAATTTAAAATATACGATTATTGAATTGGATTCCGAAACGAACGATTTTGCTGTAGTGTGACACAAGGACGCAACTGCTGCCGGGATTTTGTGTTCTAAGAAGACATATTTGAACACATGCAACACTACAACGTTAAATTGTACTGAAAATTTAGATGATACGAACCGAAAGACATTTAATTGACATTTATAACCTTTGTATCACTAACGTATGCCCTAGGACTTGCTGTAGAAATTTCTAATGTTAACTTTCGAAAAAGAGAATGATATATATATGTAGTTAATACGTTTTTAATAACATTACAATACAGATTCGACATACACTGGGTCAACTGTGCAGCTATACTTATGAATATCAATTTGGCTCTATAAGACAGACGGTATCGCTGGTAATATCACCACATGATACGTGTAATAATTAACCTTTTCCTTCAAGAAGGGGGCTGCAATACGAACATGAGAACTTATACAATTTGGAGGTACGGTAGAAAGTAGTATTTAATGCTTTTGTCTGATTTTGTTGTGTAAATATAGCGCGAAGCATGCCATTAAAAGAGTAACTCTATGATATTAGACCTTCTACGTTACAACCCTTAAACACGCTAACGGACATGACAATTTCTTAATCTATTATATTTAACTTATTTTTTTATATAATAACACTCCCACGAAGAAGGAAAAGAGAAACCCGAGGCTATAAACAGGGAATGAGGGTAAAGGACTTTGGCGTTAAACGAGTGACCATAGATAGTTTGCTGAACTCATTTACGCATAACGCTAATCATAATAATAAAAATTGGTATGGTAGTACCAAAGCACCAATCCGTATTAGGTCTTGTTGATTGATGCAAAATATTATTCTGCACTTCTAGTCATAATATATAGAATGTGTGTCACCTGTTTTATAAATCAGCCAGTGTATCAAAAAATGTTTTCCAATTATGCATAATTAACATTGTATTGCATTCCCAAGATATCAAATTGCTATCTAGCATCCAGCCCGAGTAATAAAAGGCGGACGTACTATCTCTGCATTCTGTATACCTACCATACATTATCTATTCATCCTACTTATTTCTTTGAAGTCTGCATTATTTACTAGGACTTGATGGAAGTTATCGTATTTACCTACGTCAAACTTTTAGTCCCATTTGCTCCGTATTTTTACGTATTCCATTGGAAAAGATGTACCTGCGAATGTGCTTGCTGTCTACGAAAAACGTTATATAAAAGATTGTACAACATTCAATATCGATCATTTTTCATAATCAAAATGATATTTATTATGATCGATTTGTTATGGCGTTATGTAAAGAATTGACTATTACGACGTAATAAATTATCCAACGTCAAAAGAATCACTACGATAGTGTTTTCGAATGAATTATGCTCGGTTTTATGATATTATGGCCACGAAAATCTACCATACGTGTACAAAGGTATACGAAAGGTTACTTACGCCTAATAAGTAGCGTTTGACCTGAGTATGACATGACGGGGTCGCATACTATTAAGTCTCACACACGGAGCATTAAAAAGATTAATAGGACCTATAAATAATAGGAAACGGCTGCCAGATTTAACAGTATTTCCGACACGCGTTAATAATATGCGTACCTGTTCATATTAAGTAGTTGGCAATAGATAATTTGGCTTTAATTTATTTCCTCGTATGTAAATCTACCTCTCATGCATATTAAACGAACGTTCAACTGCCACTGACAGTGAGAGCGTTATGTAATGCCTTTCCGCGGTTGTAGAAATACACAACACCCTTTCTTCCGCTAGCAAATGTATTGATTATAAGTATGTTTTATTACATCTATTTTTATTTATTACATTACTATCATCTGCGTCACTGGAAGAATATTTGAAACATAAAAAAAATCAATCAACCGTAAAATATAGTGCATAGTATTAATAGAAGAGCTCGGTCGCAATAAAGCAAACCAAAATATATTACGAGTTCGCTTAGATTCGATGGTAAAATTTGTCATAAAACTAAATCCTGTCAATCTAAAATCGGCCATAATCGTAAGTTCTACATTGCTATGTTCGCTGCTAACAACCTGCAGACGCATAAAATACGTGTAAGGTTCAAATAGTCTTCAGTTTAATGCTCACGTCGATTAGTAGTCTTTTCCCCAAGGCACCACTTCGATTGGAAGAATAAACGGTCGAGAAAGAGAAAACGAAAAAACGCAATAGAGTCGACAACGGAAAAACATGCACCGAAGGGTAATTCGTATAAAAACTGAACTAATCGAACAAATTGTCCATAAATTGAACTTCACATGTAGTCCATTAAGCAAACGTTACAACGCTAATTAAATAGGATAATGAAAATTCTTTAAAGGCACTTACTTATTTAGGTTTATATAAGTTTCTATAAAACTGGATAAGCATTGGTATTTAGAATGAATTTATATTAGCTGCTTTGGATAGAACCAATGCGACTGCTCGTCGCAATGCAAGATAACTACATTAAAATGTTTTACAAATACCGATGCGTTTGTCTCTAATTCTTTGTATTCTAGCTTGGTGGTAATACTTTTCACAGACCAAAAGCGAGGTACAACTGCAAGTCGTTTTTATGTTGTTTCACGCGATCGAATCAACCATGAAAACCAGTTAAATATGGTTAGTTACATTTTACACAAATAAAGCTGTTTGACATATAGCAAAGACATCCTTACAAATATAAACTACATGTAAGTTGTGTGTCAATGTGAATATGAAAATATGCGATTTCAAGATTTCTTCAAATCTAGAAATGAAGTGAATTGATTGTCAAAGAAGCTAAAAGTTAGCTATACGTCTATTACAAAGAATAGGTGAAACATTATCGGTTACTTCCCGCTGTGATCCATTATCCGAAACCTATGATCAGGAAGGGCTATCATAAATTTTGAATTCAGAATTCTTATCCAACTGGACCAATTAACCGATAGCGTGAATCTAGCCCCTTTCTATATTGTAAAATAGTAAGGGACCCGGAAGCGAGATTCGGATAGTGGGTCCGGATCCGAGAATCGTATAGACGGAGGGATCTGGATATTCAGATAGCTTTGGATTTGGATATCGATTTTTTCGGATACCTATAGCACTACTATTTAGCCACTCCCTATTAGTTTGTGACCATTTGAAGGTGTTAATTGTATTTTTGTTTTTTGAATTAGTCTGCAAATACTATATCACCCTTAAATATACCGCATAGGAAGATCCCAAGCTTTGCGTTATCTAATTGCCATGTATTTTTGCAAGATCTGTTGCTTATAAAATAATAATAATAATAATGTCTACTGATCAGAACACATCAGAAAATGCCTAGAAACAATAACCAAAAAATAATGCTAAGATAGTTTAGCTTCCTCATGGTATTGATGGAATAATTCACGGCAAACGCAATAAAAGGAGAGAGAAAAAAATA
>LR737381.1:10036342-10081740 GCA_902655005.2 Marronus borbonicus | reverse complement strand
AAGTTAAATATTAACTACACGACATCACCCGAAAGACATTTCTACTATGGATTACGGTCGTGAAACACTCAACCTACACTCAACTAATTATTTGCAATTTTTCGAGTCAGGTATTACGAATGTGATTGCACCAGTTTCGTTTCAAAATGTAGAAGAGGAAATAGATTCCTTTTGCCTTAGATCTCTGGCCGAACCCCGCATGCTGAGGTTACCTTTTAACCTACATAAGCAAGTACGTGAAAATTTAAAGTGATATTTTTCTAAACAAGTTCCAAGCCTATTTCAATTTAATAAACGATGTGTTAAAGTTTAGCGCCCAGTTCGATTATTAAATTAGTTTATACGAGCTTCGTAATCCCGGCGAATTTCGAGGTATTAAACAATCACTAAGCCCCCGTGAATGCATTTCAATTTAATATTAAACTCATCGGAAGTGTATTGTACGAGCACGGACGCCGCACATGGAGGTTTAGACACGTCCCGCTGCACAATTCATTTCGACTGTGTTTTTCGAGAAAAAATCACCAGCATCCGCTTCAGCCACACGACAAAATTATACAGAGACGGCTTGTTTAAAATTATATGTTGTAGAATTAGCCAATGCATGGTAATTATGCAAATCACGTTCCTCTTTAAACTTTAAAATAAAACGGAGATACTTCACGCTTTATTTATGTGGATGCGCATGGTGTACTGCATTTCATATGTAAAGATTCGTCGGAAGTTTCATGATCCGAATTATAGGCTTTTAAACAAATTAACTGTCCTTAACTACTCAGATTCCATCAAAATACCTTTGGTGCCTGGGTAAAAATTATGCTGCTTTAATTACATTTTATGAAATAATATTATATCGTAAAGCAATAGATTATGGTATACGTGAAAGCTCATTGGTTTCAAGACTACTATTTTAAATCTTCAGCTACAGATCTTTTTAAAAATTTAAGCGGCATTTAAAAGCAAACTGCTGGCCGAAGTATGTTCCACTAGCTGCATTTTTAGAATTTATACTCTAGGTAGATACTTATACTACCTGGAATCAGCTTAGTTACGTGGTTTGGTCCTCCTTAATACCGACAATATGCTCCCTGAGCTCCAACTATACAGGACAATACTACAACTTAAATCATCCTTACAATGTAAAAGTTGGAGTGGTCAGATGGCTGTATGACCGAGTCAGAAGTATATGCCCGGGTCAAAAATATTGGGAAGGACTCCGAAGGTAACGTAAAGTGACTCCGTGACATCGTAGATAGATTCTAGATTGCGGTAGCGCCAGTAAAAATCCTTTCAGAAAAAATTGGAAGGACAGCCAACAAATACAACATAAGGACGGCCGTAAGGACGAGTAACACAACCAGATTGATCCTAACAAAGACCCGGCCGAACGACGTAGACTGGCGAACGAGAACTGCGTATATAAAATTCTCTATGATTGGGGGCAATTATATGAGACAACGTGACGGTCTCTACATAGTTCGAAGAGGAAACAAAAAAAATACATGGCTGCAATCACGCAAGCATTTTACTGTCGCTTGATATTTCTAAAAGGTGATTTTTGTCTGAGGTGATTCTTATCTTACGGAAGACATTATTGAAAGTCTACGTTCTCAATTAAATTTTGGCGAAAACTCAACAGCCAGAAATTTGCGACAAGTTAAATTGTTACGAGCATCGATCGAAGTTTTGAATAATTAAAAATGAATTGTACAATTTCAAGTTAATGAAGCTTGTGTTCACTTAGTAGGAATTACTGACCAGGCTAAAAATAAGGGACCACTTACTTTTGCAGTAAAATGGCTAACTACCACAATGTCGGTAGGTAGATATAATAAGTAGAGTTAGTTTATAAAAATTTGAGCTTTCCTTAATTTTCTTCGTTTTCTATGCTGACCAACATTTATGTAAGGAAGAAATGTTCTTTTAAATGCTAGGTAACATCACTTTCAATTCTCTTTGCACGTTAGGAATCACCCTGTATACTATATGGTTAAGTCAATTTTGCCTTAGGTTGATCAAACATTTAACATTATGAATTTAATTTAATCATTAGATCAATATCGTAATTGCAAATAACATAATTCTACAACTAAATAACCCATCGGCAGCGGAATAATCAAGTTTCATTACGTGTAAACCGCAGTTTGCAAATCTAGTGAAATTTATCGCACATAAAAAAATTCGGTTCGCGCTTGAAAAAACTTTGGCATGATCGTTATTGTTGTTCCTCTACCGGTGCTGCTGTTGTTGTTGCTTTCGATTTGTTTCGTTTCCGTTGTTTCATTATTGCCAGCTGAAAATACTATTTTTGTACAACTTCCAATTAAAAAAGTTATTATCAAATATTAAACGCTCTGGTTTCGTATGAAATAAATGAATATTTAAGTTCAAATGAATATGGAATTAGATTTAATATACAAAATAAATCGAACAAATGCAGCAATTCTTCATTGTTTTGAATAGGCGTATATGTTCCTTCGAATGGATTCACTATAACACGCATTTTCAAGGGTAGCTTAACACCATTCTTTAAATTCTATAGAACATTTTTGGACACATTTTTGGAATTATATTCTGTTCGAAAATCTTATTTATATATTTTTGTTAAGGACTTGGCAGCTCAGACACCTCCACGTGCAATCACAAACTTCTTCCAAAGATGTCAATACCACCACAAGCGTAGTATCAGTTAATAACATTCTCCTCCCTAGAAAATAGTAATAGCTAAAAAGAAAAAATATACTCGATAGGTCGACAATGTGAAATACCAAGAAGATATGTGGGGGTATGCATAAAACCAAAATTTTAATTTCCCTACTTTGCTCTAAATCCCCTTCAGAACTTTTCAGGGCAATATAGAGGCTTCAGTTACAGGCTTTTGAGTAAAATCGGACCCCAAGAATCGATTCCCACCACCCTTACTTACCTATCTCGTCTATTTTTCGAATTACACCCCGAATAAGGGTAAAGATAGTGATTAAAGTTTCCCAACATTCTAAAACTTATAGCTGGCTTGCCGTAAGAGATAGAAAATTGGGGTAACTTTTAATGGACCCAGCGTGTCAAAATCTATAAACGAAGGTGTTCGTTGGAGAAATATAGGAAAATTAAGAAAATGATGACAAAAACATCTAGTGCTCTTTGGAAATTCGGACGATTTGACGATTTCAAAATATTTATTTTGACGGTGGTTCCTTGTGCAGTTTGACCTGCCGATTACAGGAATCGAAACCAATTGCGCTTCAATGGTTTTTGAGAAATTTTATGGATAATTATCGTTCCAGAAACATCATAAATCTATTGCAAAATCATTTAGAATCCTTTCGTACCTTACTATGCAATATATCAGGTACGGCTGTGGTGTTGTCGCAATTTTTGACATAACACCACTCTTACTACCAAGGAAAGTTTCGTGTTCTATCGAATTGAGTAAAAAAGGTAAACAATACATGACCGTACCCAGTTTCATTAAAAAGATAAACAATACATCCATATTTTTCGCTCAGGAACATTACGTAGAGAATAAATTTTCTAAATGCAGAATAACTGCGTCGTCTTCCTTAACACAGATATTTATCGTGTCATCCTCGTACATGTGAATTTCTGCCGAGACACGAATGTATAGAATCAAACGCAATTGCCAAGCAAAGACCACATTACTTTGCAATGAGTGCCAAGTCATAGAGGCATCGAAGAAAACGAGAGGGAAGGTAAGCTGACCAGAGAAACGATAGATATGCTTTTCATTGGCCCAAACCTCCACTATATTCTACAGAAGAGTCACCTAAAAAAGAAATTCAGGAAAATTTTGTCGTGGTTAATGTGAAAGTTCTACGTAAGGCGGGGATCTAAGGAGACTTCGAGATATCTTACAGAGGAAGTCCAAAGAATCTCCACACTACCAATTTCGATTTCTTCCGCAGGAAGCCTCCCCTGCGCTCAAATCTGATCGCTAAACCCCACTGGCATTGAAGGAAAGTCTGCAGTCCGTCAGGCATTCAATCAGGGCAACTAACTCAAGATGCCTCGTTACCAGTTACTTGCTCTTGGATGACGGATAAGTCACCGTTTCTGCATTAACAGACCGTTCCACTTGTGGGGCATGAGGAACATCACTAATAAATAAATTGAAGAAGTTTAGATGCCCTGTTATTTAAGTATAGTCCCGTCAGTAACACAAGAGTTTTGCTGCCCTCAAACCTCTCCATTCGTTACAATAGATTCGTTTGTGTTTTAACTGTTAGAAGCATTTGTTCCATGATCCACCTCAATACTCATAGATGCAAGTCTCATTACTACTTTACGCACCACTACTTACGTACAGCAGTAGTAAAGACTTAATTACAAAATTTATATCAACAAAATGAAATCATTTAAG
This sequence comes from Marronus borbonicus, assembly GCA_902655005.2. NCBI lineage: Eukaryota > Metazoa > Arthropoda > Insecta > Coleoptera > Scarabaeidae > Marronus > Marronus borbonicus. The sequence goes on along the minus strand of LR737381.1, from coordinate 10,077,362 downwards.
TTCCGGCGAATTAAATCTTTACTTCTAGTTACTACTACTAGTTTCTAGGGGCGTTTAAAATGGAAATGAATGAGTGAATTCAACAGGATTTCTTGTACTTACTTTTAGTTCAAAAGACTTGTGTTTTAGTTGTTTTAAATGTAGATAAGTTTTACTGTTAATTGACATAATACCAAAACTTTAGTGCGTGTGAAAGTTTTACAGGATAAGTTCGTCGTAAATTAATTAATGTTCTCGTAGCATTAATCCGCTTATATTAAAATAAATGGAAAATTAAGAGTTTTTATACAGTCGTCGAGTTTCTCACAATGTTGCAAATTGCCCTTTCTGTTGCGCCCTTAATAGAAGCGGGAACCATTTATTCTGAATAAGTTATTGCAATCTCTAACATCACTGACATGTTGAAGGGGATATTTCATCAAGAATCATCTTTTCATATTTCCTTCGGTGTATGAAATATTGTGCCGATATTATGTTTGCCGATGAAATATGGCTCGATATTTTTATAGAGTTAATATAATTGCCGATCAATACGTCATAAGTCAAAAATAACATTCGTTATACGAATTCCAATATCTCCGTAATATCGCTTGACGATATTGAACTGGGGCATTATTAATTGTGCAGATCCGTTTATACATCACGTCAGGGCTTTTTATTTTACACTTTCGCTTGGCCTTTCTAGGGTTCCGGTTTTATAAAACCTGTGATATCGTTCATTCGGTACACCGTTTAGAATGAACGTTATAGCGAGGATGGATATGAAGCGCGTAACACTTGTTGGTTTTATTAAAACTATCAATCAAGAAATACCGACGTCGAGTATCCGCAGTACGTTTTATCGTATTGTAAAATTCGATACCAATCCTACGCGCCTTATTCCGGTCTGTATCGAAGCATACAGTGAGCGATAAATATATAAGCACAGTATCATTAAAATTGTAGCAAATGGTTTCTTGTATATTATTAAATTATTGAAAAATGCTTCAGATATTGAGAAATTTTGAATACAGGGTCAGTTGGGAGGAACGGAGCAAACTCCAAGGGTGTATTGTACACGTGAAAATAATGTAAAAACCCCATATTTTTATCCGATTTTTATTTGTCTTCAAGTTGTAGCGTAATTAGAAAATGTTAACAAGCATTCTTTTAAATGGTCCGAATTTACGCTTATTTTCGAGTTAATACCTCTTAAATAGAACAAAAATGTTGCATTGATCACCCATATAAAACAAGTCAACAAACAAAAAAGTCAGGCATGTTCTACATTAAAGTGTATGTCATCCTAAGAGTGATCTAATGTTTATTCTCGAGTTTGTACATTACTTTGTTAAAAAATGAGTCGCTCTTATTCAAATATAGAATATGCGAATATAGTATTTGTTACAATACACTCCTGAAATTTGGTCCGTTCCTCTTGACCCAACCTGTATATCCGTTACTCTTTTGAAAACTGATAACTAAGCCTGCAGAAACGAGTACACTTTAGTGCGCTTCACGAAATTAGCAGAGACTAGGCAGACCTTCGCGTTTTGTTGACTTTCGGGGAAACCAGTAGGCAACACAAACCCATTCCCATGAGACGAATAAACACGAGTCTGTCTAGTCTCTGCCAATTTCGTGAAGCGCAACTCGGTTTTGCGGCCTTAATTATAACTTATGACTAGGGTTCGCAGATCACTGTTCCCGATCATGTGTGTCCGACTGTGAAATACCTAACTTTGTTTGGGTAAAAATTTCTGTCATGTTTTACAGTTAACATAATTCATATCGAGAAACACTTACTCAGTGAATATTAAAATCTGTACAACTAACGCCAGAATCATGGCGTATGCTTCCATCGCTATTTCCATGAGCTTTGTTTCCAACAATGAAAAAATACTTTATATAACGAAAACGAGTAAAGGAATCAACTGCAACTTGATAGTCTTCAAATTTCAAATGCTTGCTTTGACAGCAGCTTTTTTTTTGTAACAGAAGTACTGCAGTGGATAAAAACGTTTGATGAAAATGAAATGAAATCGCTATGTAATTTTACTATTTGGAGGCAACGAAGAATTGAGATTGGAATTATAAGCACACACAATAACTACAGCAGGATGATGAGGACCAACGTCCACAAGTAAGTAACAACCAAAAAGACTCTGCTAATACAGCTACTTATGGTCTAGGTGAAATCGCTTACAGCAAATGCAATGTGAGGAGAGAATAATTTAATCAACGGATATATTTCTTCCTACCCGTCGTCATCAGCGGGGTTCCGAGGGCAACACGTGCCTGTCGCCTAAAAAGCAGCGACAAAAAGAGGAACACTGAGTAGCTGTACTAGCAGCATTTTGTTCCTTGTTCCTAGATATTTATAGGTTCCTAGGTGTTTATGTTTTTAATACATTATTGTAAGCCTGGGGATTTATCCACATCTACAGCTACCCAGAGCATAAATGCGGCGTCCCCTTTAGTTAAACATTCCAAGAATTATGGCTCTTTATCGCTGATGACACTACATGGTGTCAGGAGATATATTTGGCTCGTCGTTATTAAAGGAGAGTGATATAAGCCAAGAGCCAAATAGTGATGTGGATAGAGATACGCTCGGAATCACGCTGATGACAACCGCTACGGAGAAACATGTCAGTTGGTTAGCGTTCTCTCTACTGACAATGTCTTTGCCATGGGTGATTCCACCAGTACCATGACTAGTTATATTAGTAACATTTTTTTAATATTATTTCTAGGCAATTTTTTATGTTTCTAAAGTAACAGAAAAATTGTCTATATTTGATAGCGCCAAATTAAGCAAGCGCTCAAGTGAATTTACCACGGAATGTATTTGGTTTAAGTTCAGCAAATACATTAAATTTGTAATATCTGTCGCAAATTTCAGGGTTGTCAAAATTATGAGCATTAAAATCGCCAGTAATAAATATTTAGTCATTGTGAGTATCGTTTCCAAACTATTCGTAAAATGAGTGATGGTAAAACAATTGCAAAATGCCCTGACACTATGAATCTCACTCATCCTTTTAGCTTCCACCAAAAATATGTTTCTTATTTATAAGTGAATAGGAAGCAGGAATATGATATAATGTTTTATTGGAAGGAAAAGCTTGAAAGTAAGCGATTTTCTGGCATTTTTTAAAATAAATTTAGGGTTAGTGAACTCCCGAACTCCACTTCTAGAACACCCTTCCGACAATTTAAATTCAAATAGATAACAAACGAAATTTAATGTATATTAAAATTTCAAACGATAAACTAAAATGGAATTGGGACGCTTCAACACATGTATAAGCACTATGGTTGTATATTCCGTACCGGAACCCTGTTTAACCAAACCACCACATCGCGAATTTTACTTCGAATTAACGGTAGAATTCAAACGATGAACACTTAGAAAATGGAAACACAGCCAAACACGTGTTACCTAGGCGAATATTTGACTCAAAGTCAGAATTTAATTAGGGTCTGCTTGCTCGTTTATTTAATCGCGATTGCAATTGTTTAAACACATCAGCTAATTTTGATAAATTTACCTTTCCAAAAATACTTTGATAGCGAAACTCAATCGGATAGGAAATTACGACTGAAACCATACCGGAAATTGTTGTTTAAATCGCTGTGAGGAATTTAAACAGAAGTTATGCGTTCCACAACTACCGTCGTTGACTGAACTTAATATAATCTCCCCCGATAGCTAGGTACTAGAAGATAAAATGCGCTGAAGCTCCTGATAACGAGCCCTTAGGATATTGCTTATAATTAGTTACAATAACATTAAAAAGAAAGTTTTAAACGCATAGTTTCTTTGTCTTTGGGACATGATTACTGTCTGATATCTAGCGCTAGTGCTTTCAAAATGTTCAAATTCACTAAAAAGTTTTATTCCTAATGATTGGTTTCATATGCTCTGTTAAAATACGCATTACCTTATACAATTAAATACGTGCCCCATTGCCAATAATATAGGGGTTGGACAGAAACTCCAGGCATACCAAATCACTTTTTACTTTCCCTTAAATAAAAATTAGGGAACTATAGAATATATTATAGATTACCTATTTTGATCTCTTATAAGAATAGCATTCTTGGTTAACGTAAAATGCGCTATACAAATTATTTTGAGAGCAATTTCCGATTAAATACATATTAAGTTATTAGAGATGTCACTAAAGTAATACTTTACATGTATTTACCAGGTGTGTCGGTAATTCCTTTCCGGTTTTTCCGGCAGATGTCACTGGCCATAAGTATGAAATGTTATGATTTGATACATATGTAATTTTATTCTACTGACATTAACCTTAAAACTACACAAGTTACGTTCCGCCAAAATAACAGCGTTATAGATTTATAATTTTTTGAAAATGTCGAGTTTTGTGCCTGAAAACGTGCATTTGCGGCACGCATTACTTTTCTTGTTTCATCAAAAGAAAAAAGCCGCTGAAAGTCATCGTTTGCTAGTAGAGACTTACGGTGAGCATGCTCCAACCATAAGAACATGTGAAACGTGGTTTCGACAATTCAAATGTGGTGATTTCAACGTTCAAGATAAAGAACGTCCTGGTAGGCCGAAAACGTTTGAAGACGCGGAATTGCAGGAGCTATTGGATGAAGACTCAACACAAACTCAAAAACAATTAGCAGAAAAGTTGAATGTGGGCCGAGTAGCAATTTGTGAACGATTACAAGCTATGGGAAAGATCCAAAAGATGGGGAGATGGGTGCCACATGAATTGAATGACAGACAAATGGAAAATCGAAAAATCGTTAGTGAAATTCTGCTTCAAAGGTATGAAAGGAAGTCATTTCTGCATCGAATAGTAACGGGTGATGAAAAATGGATTTATTTCGAAAATCCCAAGCGAAAAAAATCATGGTTATCACCTGGCGAAGCTGGCCCATCGACTGCAAGGCCAAATCGCTTTGGTCGCAAGACCATGCTCTGTGTCTGGTGGGACCAGATTGGTGTCGTATATTATGAACTGTTGAAACCGGGAGAAACAGTTAATAGTGATCGCTACCGACAACAAATGATCAATTTGAACTGTGCATTGATCGAAAAACGTCCACAATACGCTGAAAGACATGATAAAGTGATTTTGCAACATGACAACGCGCCGTCTCATACAGCAAAACCAGTCAAAGAAATGTTGAAATCACTTGGATGGGAAGTTTTATCGCACCCGCCGTACTCTCCAGACCTGGCTCCATCCGACTACCACCTTTTCGCATCGATGGGGCACGCGCTTGCAGAGCAGCACTTCGCCGATTTCGAAGAAGTTAAAAAATGGCTCGATGAATGGTTTAGCTCAAAGGAGGAACTGTTCTTTTGGAATGGCATTCATAAATTGCCTGAGAGATGGACAAAATGTATAGAATCAAATGGCCAATACTTTGAATAAATAAATTTTAACTATCCATTCTAAGTAACGTGTTTTCTTTAGCGAAAAAACCGGAAAAGAATTACCGACACACCTGGTAGATCCTACAGTTGCTCAACCTTGTAACAAGCAAACAGGGCTTTACTGTACATGCATAGCCGAAACAATCTAGTCCTTTTAATAACAGTTCGACCATTTCATTATTTCCCATTGTGTTGAAACTGTCGAATATGTGAGCAGGCGGCCTGTAGCAAACTTTTTTTGTTAAACAGTCACCTAATTTTCCAATCAACCCACGTACATTCAATTATTTACCCTCGAAATGCGGTTACATAAAACCGCAGTAGTTGAGAGAGAAAAAGCATCGGTTCATGACCTCACGTTTTGTTTTAACCTCTAGAACCTGGAATCGCACCTGGAATATGAACCAGGAGATGCATACGTACGTGTACGCCACGTACGCGGCTACCTTTCTCCGTATATGTGTGCACCGAGGTCTGTGTGTTTGAAGCGAAAACCTGGAAGCAAACAGAACACTCAGAACGCATATTACATGCCCAAAGGTGATGCAAACACATATTCACGCGTACAAATACACGTGGCACATGCACACCAGCCGAATATTCATCCTTCCTAATTGTAAAAACTGGTAAGCATAATATAGCGTGCTAGTTTGTACATGTTTACTTTAGCTATGTTACTCGCACATTGTATATAAATACATACGTATCTTTTGCTCTGTATATTCAATTTTGTAATCCAGCACGTACGTACATACATATGTATAACTTATCTAAATTCCTTAAACATATTGCTGATGTATACCAGCAAAGCGGAACGGTTATGGATCAGCGAAGCGGAACAGAAATGGGATATATAACGAGGAGCAAGAGACAACAACATCAGTCTTTAGAAATCTTCTGAAGAAGCTGACAGCATGGTCAGCGAAACGTCAAGTAAAATATTAACTACGCGATATCACCCGAAAGACATTTCTACTATGGATTACAGTCGTGAAAACCTACACTTGAAATGTATTTTATTCTACAATCATGCAAGTGTAACCTACCATTAAATGACATTTTTGTGAAATTTACTAGTTCAGTTAAAATGTTCATGCTTTATATAGTTTCAAACAATCATGTCTAAACTGGAGAGAATCTTGCACAGGCACTTATAAAACGAATAAAATATTGACATTTTACGACCTATTTATACTTGAAGTTATATGTAGAGATGACCGAGGCGGGTGAAACTATTATTTTTTTACAGCGACTAGACAGGCTCGTGCCTATTCGTTTCTGCCTTTGTCATCTGTAGTTATGTGTTTTGTATACAATAATAGAAAACGTTTTGCAAATAACGCTCTTCACACTGACAGTAGTTGCCTATTTGCTTTCCGCAGCGCATACTGCACCTATTTTCACAACAAATTTACTGCTTATGACAATTTTTAAGTGATTGACAATAAGTGACAGATGGTACAAAATGAAACAATTTTCCTTGAAATTATTTTATAAAGCGTAAGTAGAGTATTGTCAAAATAATCTACAATTTCCTAGCTTATATATTGACATAAGCAGCTACTATTTCAATAAATCACAACTCAAACTATTACTTCCCAATGCAAAGAACATAACAACGTATACAGACAATTAGAGTTGGTGAAATAAGAAGTTAAAGAATGGCTGTTGGGAATTAAGTTGTACAATTGTATTAAAGTAATTGAGAGCTCCTGAGGTTACGACAAACTTTAAGCTTATACACTCTGTATGAAAGAAATTACGACAGCTGCTTTGATAGTTAATAGTTTTTTTTACTAGTTGTTGACCTTAAACCCTACCTTAAACAGTTTAGTTGTTGCACTCGAATTGGTCCAGTTTTACCAGTGAAGATGATAGCTTAACTATCGAGACGTGCGTCCAGTAGCAGTGAAATGTTGTGGTAAGGGTAGCAGTGTTTTCGTACAAATGTGACCAACTTTATATTTTGCGGCTACTAGTAAGTTATTACTAGTAACCGCAGTAGTTATTACAACTGATTGAAAGTGATTTTAACCTAAAAGCATGCGCACATTTAGGCCAATTTCTTAATTCTTAATCTGCTTTTATAATTGAGGAACAATTTTAATTGTAGATGGCATTCCCTATAGCTAATGCTAATAGTGCTTAAGTTACAACTTATTTAGTACAAAAAGTCAATATTAGACAAAAATTGAAGATACATGAATGTATTACAGTATCCTTTATTATAGATTTAACGTAAAGTCTAACACGAAAATTTTAATGACAAACGGTACCGTAAGCAATGCTTATTCACATATACAACTAAAACCTTTAAATTTTAACAATGTTATCCTTAGTATATAGTATCCTTTTGACATCCTATTTTGTGCTTATATACTTATATACTTAAGTATTACTTTGGCAATATAACGACAGAAACCTCTACGTATAATAGCGACGCTGTAAAAACTACTGGGATTGATTTTGATCTTTATGTATCTAAGGATAAATGCCATGTTTATACTATCTTCGAAATTCTGAGGGTATTTGGTAGAATGTTAGACGACACAAAGTTTATCAATGCTCTGCAATGCATATTGTTAGAATTTTGTTTGGTGTAAGTAACAGAGGTTGCTGCAATTTTATACAATATAAAGTTTTACAAGTGAATGCTGTAGATAAATACAATTACTCACTATACTGAACTTATTTAAACCTAAATAGATTTTAGATAAAAGTGAAAACATAACCAGCCTAACCAATAAATCTGTTGCATATTTCTTAACCTATCAATTCACATCTGATTGTCTGAAAGGTTTTAGCGCCAGCTATAAAGGAACCTAGGTACGACCCAAGAAATTTTTAAAGTAAAGTCGTATGAACAGCTCCTTTGAAAATACTTGTGTGTGCATACATTTAAAATATATGCTATATATATATTCAAAACTTATTATACTTACAATTAGAGTAATGGGGATATCGATTTTCTAAAAAGAACAGCTTTCTTTTTAATTGAAGCAACAAATATTACTTTGTTTTAGAAAATGGTATCCATTACAGTTGCTTTACATAATTCAGTAATCCCAGAAAGTTGCGCGTACAGTGTCACCCATAAAGTCCACATGGACCACCCTTAGTACGATTTTGCAAATTAGACAATACTTTTCAGAATATTACAAAATATGGCATTTCTTTAAGTTCTTCAAAGGAAACCTTGCTACACCTTCCAGTCTATAGACAAAGACGAAAGAGGGGAGAAAGTCGCAATAAATCTACGATTAACAACAGCCGCATCTACCTACCGTATACTCAGAATTACAGGTTAAGCTTATGCGCTTTTCTGGAAGTCGTTGTTCAAAAAGGGAAAACACTCGCCCAGCGGATGTCCTTCCGTAAACCTTGGTTCTGGGAACCGAGGTTAAAATACAGAATGGACGCTCAGGGTAATCAGGTTAGGCGAAAGCTCAATTCAAGAAAATCAAGTAGTTCGTCTCAAAAGGCTTAAGAACCGTAGCTAGCAAAGGTGAAGTGAAACGCGAATATAAGGTTAAAGGTAATGTTTAATCTGATAATGTTGTTTATTTCCTAATCTAAACGGTTCGTATCATAAGGTTGCGCTATAAGATCTTGTTGGTTCACAGTTTGTATAAATTTGTTACTTAACACAGGTAACTACCCAGACTAAATTAAGTACATATAGCGTTCCCACAAATCACGTTCTCGTAACCAGAAAGACTAAACTTCTTCTTTGAGCGGAATAAAACCGCAAAATTTACCGAAAAACGTTCCTTAAGGCACAAAATAAATTTACCACGCAGAGATAACTGCGTATACAGCCAACTCGTGTCAATTCTTGACGGAGAGAGATTTTCAAAAATGGGGATCCTAAAGCTCTAGAATAAAATAGTCTTTGTGATACCACATCACTCAAGTGGACCAATTGGAGAAATTATCGAACATATACCCAACATGATACGACCTCTACTGAAATGCAAGGAAAATTGACTACGAAAAATAACGCTCTTAAAATATTTTTTAGAAAGGTAATGAAAAACAGAGACAAAGACATTTGTGTAAAATTTTCCAGAAATTATCGGAGCCGTAAATATAATAAAATAGATGCAATAACTGAAAAATAAAAACTTTACGAAGATAATGGCGCCAACAACGCGATATGGGTTGCCGAACTACAGGACAATCTGTAAGGGCTTCAGAGAAAAATTCGAGGCAAAAGTGCAATGCACGGTGGTAACTGTAAAGTATAGGTTTAGCACGTAACAGCCTTCCCAGGATTTTAATGTGTTGGCGATTGTTAACTTTCCGGTATACTTCATTTCTTTTTCATTTTTAAGTAATTCTAATTTAAGACGACTTTTGAATCTATTTTTGGTGTTAGGCATTTCTACAAACTACCTTTTGTGTGTAAAGAACCATAGCGCGAAGGGGCGACTTTTGTATAAAAGAATAATTCGTCAAATGCGAAATAATTGTCAAATGCGAAGCTAAAATTTACACATACCTACTAAGTAAAACAGAATTTCGAATATAAGTGAGGTTGTGTATCTAAATGCGCGAAAGGATTTAATGATACATCGACAATGATACACATACTTACACAAGTTTAATCCACTGGGTATTAAAAAGTAAAGCAATCTGCGTTTTCTAAAGTAAGCGACAGACTTTTATAGAGTATGCGTCATGCAGGTATGGTTGTAATGCCACCTGTGTAAGTTCATCCAGCAATCAATTCGCTTTAGTTTCCTTAACGGTTCGCATTTGAGTGGCACGTCAAATATAGTCGCGTTTTGCATACAAATAAAACGAACGCCGATGTTTTATTAACGAACCAAAATGGAATACCCACCTAAAAATCCATACGATATTATTCTTGTCGGACGGTCGTTACTCGCTGTTTATTTCTTAAGTCGGTAAGTAACTCGGAACACGTTCTAAAGACATAAAGACATAGATGCATTATGCTTAAAAAGTTGCTCTGCTTAAGCTGCACAGAGATCACGTATATCGACTGCGCGTTACGCAAAAGGAATATTTAATTCGTGCTCACGCTGCCGAGCGCGCGGGGGATGCCGACGAAAAAGTACACAAATATTTTATTGTCATCGAAGGTGAACTGGTTCTTCGCTATTTGTATTCGTCACATTCTCCAGATACTTAAGTGCTTGTTTTTCCTGAAAGGTGCAATTAAGTTTGCCGAATTAGGTGCTCAACAGCACGAGATTTACAAGACAGAATTATCAATGAAAGTATCTCTCCTGTTTTTCTCGGCAACTTCTTCTCTATATAACGTGGATTTTTTTACAATTCAGTATCTTTTTCTTAATTTTAAATTTATTTTCTTTTAAATACGAGTACAAATACCTATTTCTCTCTTTCTTATCAAATTGCTCCTACAAATACACGAAAGAAAGTGTTATATTCATTACCCATCTAAAATGGACTTGGGAAGATATTTAGGAAAATGTGTATTGCAACACAATTTTGTAATCCGTTAAAATGTTATCAAACTTTTGAGATATCCAAGTTATTCATGGCCACTAGGAAAATCCAGCATTGATAAAGTTAAATCTCTTGGAAGTTTCGCATTCTAAACACGTAGGGATTTGGATTCGGATCACTCTTTTTTAATAAATTTGGCTCTATTCCTCAAGGTAACGTTGTCCAAACATAATTCGTGTTCTCGAGATCTTACTAAAATGAATTCAGAAAAACTATGTTTTTTCAATTCTCCATTTTTCGACAACTTCTGGTTTCGCAGATAACGAGCTGCAAAGGTATCGTAAACAACACATAAGTATCGGTACCCTCCGCACCGCACAAGTTTAATTTATTATATAGTAATATAATAAATAGTCCGGGACGGCCGTTTCGAGGACACGAATGGTCCTCATCATCAACCGGCGACCGAAACGGCCGTCCCGGACTAATTATTATATTACTATATAATAAATTAAACTTGTGCGGTGCGGAGGTTGCCGATACTTACGTGTTGTTTACCATACTCCGCCACAGTCCTTGCTATCATTATTGCAAAGGTAGCGCACGTTCTTGATATTACTTTATTGCATTCTCCATAAATAATATACATACTCATTTAAATTATCTTCGTTCGCATAATTTTTAACGCGCTGGAATTGTTGCAACTGAGAACTAAGAAATATATGTATTTTTAATCAATTCTGCATTGTTTTTTAATTGTCATGGCTAACATGGATATCTCCAACGTTGGATGACACTTTGGAAAACTACATAAGCTACAAATATCTTGAAAAGTATCTATTTTAAATGTATAATTAGTTTTGGGCACTATCGGTGTCTTTTGCTATAGTAGATACTATCGATATATTGTGGATACCGCGTGCCGGCTAGCCCAATTGTAAATTGGAATAAAATAGAAAGACGTCAAAGATTTTCATTCTTTTATTGTTTTAGCAATTACTTCGATTTATTCGATAGTCGTACTACCCATAACTACTTCAACTAACTGTATGATGTTTATTGCCGACGTTGTTTGCTTCACATACGGATTACATATATTGCACCTGCAACCTGCATGTGTACATTACGTAGATTCGATAGATTATATACAATTACAAAAAAATATCTGTTAGCCGTTTCTGTGTATTTATGTACATGTCTGTAATCTACACAATTCGTCCAGTTTTTTTCAAGTTTTAATAACAAATTTTTATTGATGAATATACTTTGATTTTTTTGAATTTTTACGAAGTACAAGTAGAGCAACTTACAAGCAAATAAATAAAATCTAGAGCAGTGTGGATACCATCTATTAGTGCGTACTATCGATACTATTCGACAGTCACTATCGACAGTCCGCATCGCTATGTGTAAAATAATTTTAATTACTTTTTTTTGTAAGAGCAATTTGATAAGAAGATGACGGAAATAAATTGTTGCACCTGAACAAATTAAGTTTCGACACTTTTTCCATTTGAAAGTTTAGCCGTAATTGTCGAACACGTATATAATGTTTTCTAACAATTCGCTCAATTCAGTCGTACGCTAGTGTTAGATCATTAAGTATATTTTAATTCAGTAGTACATGTAGGTTTGAGAATATTACCAAATTTTCAGCATTTTCCAACGTACCTACATTCTTCCATGTGTCGATCGACACACCCATATAATGTATAATTGAAGATATTTAATTATTAAATTTATGAAATGTAAATAACTTAATTTGGTTATTTGAATTCTGACATTTAAATGTTTTACATTAGCAAGTTTACATTAAAAAGGGTCTACTAAAATCCACTCAGAGGTAGGAATAAATCAGTGGTTACTCTCAAAAGTACACATAAATATTAAATATGTTACCGATGTTTGAATTAAGATGTAGAAATTAATATCAGCATTGGAATCAGGATATACACCGTCGGCCACGAGAGAGCTTCATTCCTACTAGTAATGTAAAATATCAACACAGTAGCCACAGCACAACTTATACATGTATTATGTATAGTAATGGCTGGTCCGACGTACGAAGCGTCTGTTAGTGTCGCTCTGGCGTTTGACGGAAGGTTGCGTGCTTGTCGAAGAAAACGCATCGTGCAACAATTGCGTGAAAAATGCAAAACACTAGGTAAAGGAATTACTATTGTATATTTAATTAATCTTTGCGTAGTGTTTTGATACGTTTCAAGATTGATATTCGCGAGTAAACGGAAGAAGTATAAAGCAGGTTAGAAGAATGGACATCTTACTATATTCAGAAACAGTAATTTATTAGGATACGCCTTTAATATGCAAAATCAAAGTAAAAAGTTTAATAATAGCGGCAGACAAAGCAAAAAAGAGATAAGGCATTTCGGTACAAACTAAAATATTTTTGGAAATAGGATACTTAGAGCACATTCGAAATTGAAGTGAATGAAAAACTAAAATATTTAACATGTCTCCTCTCAAAAAGATAAAACGGCCGATTGCTTCCTGTGTGGTACTACCTGAATAAAACCATTTAATTATCTGGACCGTTTCCTCTCTAGTGAAAATCATTTTATTACAAAGATATCAAAATAAAGAATCTGATAATAATGGATTTCAAAAGTAATAGGAAATAATACTGTAAATTAAATTTGTGAATTCCAGAAAAGAAAATTTTGAAAGTAAAACACGCTATACTAAGCTCAATAAGCTATCAATATCCAACAAGTCCTAGCCGCGAATCAGCACTGTTACGAGTATACATATAAGCTAGTAACTGCTAAGCTTGCTACGGTATTCTGTTCACTCCACCAACGCGATTTCCCCATTTGCGTGATTCATGATGTGGATGTGGCATTAGGTTGGTATCCCTATGTACATTAGGTACATGTGCATTACATCGATTTACGTGAAAATATATATTTAATATTCTAATAATGTAAAATTTTTACGTCTACCATTTTGATCTGGAAGGGAAAAGGGTTTCGCCCACATGAAGAGAAATTATTTCTTCATACACAGATTTACCTTAAAATTTATTCTGAAAGTCAATTACTATCGATCTCTTGTTTACTAAAATTAACGTAGTTCACAAGAAATACTCGAAAAACAAATTGTCAAAATTTGTATCACTTTTTGTACCACTAATCCTCAATTATTAGAGTTTCAAAACTACACATAACGCAACTGAGATGAAAACGTTGTTACAAAAATATTCATGAGGCCTGTTTAGTTACACGAAGTAATTGGAGTTGCATATTTCGCCCAAAACAGAGATTTCCAAACCTTTAAAAACGGGATATCTTTTTGGTAAGTATTTATTTGGTAAACCACTCCTCTGTCCTTTTTTTTCCAATACCCAATTTAGAAATAGAACACTAACTATGCCTAATATGGTGTGTTATGGCAATTGCGATTCCCAAAGGGGTCACGACACACACTTCAGGAATCGACGTCGTAGATTTGCATTTTACTCAAAAGGTTATTGCATCAAATGATTTCTTTTTATCCAATTGCTTCGACATATCTTCACTACTTGTTTAAGAAAGACACAAGGAAGTAATTTTACGTACGATCACCATTGGCAAACAAACAAAATAAAATGAGCAACATCGAGAATAGGTACTTTCTTTATTATGTTACATAAGAATATTATGCTGGTGTATATAAAATAGATTGCTTTTAATTAAATGCGTTGGAGGATTTTATACGTAATTTATCTTGTGAAGTTATAATGTTTTCATATAGAGAATCGGCGTAACCGCCTATAGAAAATTTGATTTAGTATACACTTATAAAATTCTAAATATATCCGGTAGCGTGTGTTATTTCTCTATTACCAACCTCAAAAAAATAATAAAATGATCCCAGACAACCGTCTATAAATCAATTCGAAGACGTTTCATAATTTAGACGTACATTGCCTATCGTTTATAATTATACGATGCCCATAAATCAAAGTTCATATAAATCAGTCACTGGATTTGCATATCTTCCCGAAGTCGTTAATATTTTTTCGGCCACGGGCTACGGTTAATTTAATCGAGCTATTGGTTGTAACTCTCGCTCTCCAGCGGATTGGTTTGCGCACATGCCCCCGAACATGCCACAAATATCCATATACGGATGTCGATGACTATCGACTAGACGGAAGGTGGGCAATCTAAGAGCTCTATTCGCCAGATGACCTTACCTTGAAGTCTAGGTAGACCTTGCGCATTACTCGTGAAATGTTGGACTTTTAAATTGTACGGATATTGTAGGATATCAGTCAATCAGTTTGTCAGAAAAAATCTCTCGGATTTGTCTCCGCTGATGTCCCTGGCATTGCCAATACCTGTAGGTCGGCGTTTGTCACAACGTTTTGGAGACAATAAGAAAGTTGTATAAAGTACCTGTTTTCCTAACACTTTTCCCAAAGTTGTCTTTGCAGTTGAGTGTGATTTGAATAGAGTTAAACCTCTCATCGATGCACAAGTGAGAATAGCCGAGTGTTTGCTAAGGCGATTGCAAAGTATCATTGAATGAAAATAAGTAATTTGAGAATTATTTAGCTTTTAAATTTAATTTCTAAATTTGTACTTCACGATACAAATTATTTTCCGTCAGTGCTAGCGACTGGCTCTTGGGATAATCATGGAGTTGTGTTAATTGGCTATCTTGAAAAGCGAAAACAATAATGGGAGTCGTGCGGGCATTATTACTTAATAAGTTGAAGGCAGAAATTGTGGAGAAATGGCTGCATTTGTAGAAAAAGGATGTTCTGTTCCACCAAAGCAACGCAGCTTACATTTCAGTGGTCGCTACGGTAAAAATTCACGAACTGGGGTTCGCATTAAGAGACCACCCACTCTATTCTCCAGATCAGACTCCCAGCGACTTTTCCTGTTTCCTAAGCTCAAGATTTGTTTCAGAAGGCAGAGATTTTCATCGGAGAGCCAAATGTAAACGCTTATCTTGCAGAATAATACTGTTCGGGCGAATTGAAAGGACCTACAAGGAAGCTATGTTGAGAAATAAAACGGAATTTCACAAAAAAATTGTGCCGGAGACTATCCTCGAATATTGTTCTACCTGTTTAGGTGAAATATGACGTATTGATACTATGAAAAAAGAAACAAGAAATGCTCAAAAATATGAGCCTTGAGGAGTTTAGAAAATGAAAGTAGAGATGTAGTGGACAAAGGTGTGAGCGAACACTGGACAGAAATTAAGCAAAGTGACGATGATGAAGGAGGAATATTCTGATTCTGATATTTTTTTGATTTTATATGAAAAGCCTACATATTTTGAAATTGTTTTCATAATACTTTGGTAGCATCTCAAGCTCACGTTTTAATTTGTTAATAATCACTAGTCGAATTAGATGTTATAGTTGCTTCTGTCCGTGCAATTAATTGGTTTTCATAACTTAATTCAGTTCTCAAAACCATGGGCTTAAAATACATGACATAGTTTTCTTGATAGCTATCGCAACACTGAAATGCATTTATGGGGTTACCAAACAATTAAACAGGAATTAAGATTGCAATACGAACTGACCTGTATAATCTTGATGAAGGCTTTATACAAAGTCGAAAATTGGGCAAATCCAATAGAGACCTAGACAGCTTTTTATCTTTATGCCTGTCCGGCTGTGATCTTTTGGACCAAACTAAGCGTCAGTAAGTGGTTTGTATGTTAATTTTAAATGATGACTTCTGGCTTCGTGGAATATTTTCAAAATAATTTTATTTAATCTGCGCAATTATTGCAAAATTTTAATCTTTTATTAGTGTGATTGATAATCGGTTGGACGGAAAATTAAACCCAATCTGATGCGTTTTTGTTTTAATCGTTTTTGCATTCAATTTCCTGTATTGAAGAGAGTGTTGGTTATATATAGTAGTGGCTATAATATAGTTATTGCCTTTAGAAACTAGCAATAAGTTAAAGGTAAATACATGCTGTGTTTAGAATGAGTTTCTGAAAGTAATCTTATATAACTTATCAAATAATGTAGAACTTAGCGGTTCAATTTGATTTCCACAACTTCTACAAGCTTCATCAAATTAAGAGATATATGTATGTGAAATGTGTTCACGAATCTCGAAGAGTAGGGAACAAGACATTTCTGTAAACACGCTTAACTTACTCAAAGTCCACTTTAAATTCACAATTCCTGCATTTATCAAAGCAAATACGGACGAGCATACATAGCCACATACATATGTGTAATCTATTCTGCCACTGCGTGACTACTCCACAACTATAAAATCTAATTAAGCAAGTATTCGACGGAGTATCCGCACAGCACAGCAATAATTTGCGCTTTGGCTTCCGACGCATTTCCTTCATCTCGGATCTGATCTACCTATTCGTGTGTGTACTTAGACGTAAACTAAGGCGTTCTATTCGTCGAGTATTTATTAAATTACGTACTAGAATTTAACAATACTAAAGTTCGGTTAAACTTGCAGACGTACATCTTTCATCCACTTGTCTGTTACGAATTCCACGTCTACCCACTTATTTCTGTCTGTTCTACCTCCAGCAACGGAACCATCTCATTATTCATAATCCACCGCTCCTCCCTTTGAAGCTCCTCCTGTATATATGTATACATTGTCATACATACGTGCAACCATCTTCCCTGCACTTCCTGTATTTAACATTAATCTATCCTCTTCTGTGTGGGAATACCGTCGGTAAATGCAGAGGCGGATCTAGGAACAAAAACATGATTTACACATTGTACTAATGCGGTTTTTGGTTACAAAATTATGGGGAATAACGCATCCAGACTGCCATAAATTGAAAAGGTGGTTGAAGCTCGTTTTATGTATTGTATGGTATTTTTTATACTTAATAAGCAATTCCTTCTAAATTATCACACATTTCGCTAATAGACGGAAGCAATGACTAACTAATTGGAACGGCGTAGCTAAATGTTCATTGCCGAAGTAGTTAGAAATAATGTTATTGGTTTTGTTGGAGAAACAGAGTTCCAGCATCTCTACTTATTACAGACAACAAAACAATATCATGATGAAATACATTAGCTTAACGTTTGAAGACTAGTAATTTATTAAATACTACTGTTTTGTATTTTATTTATTACTACAACGGGCTGGTCCTTAGAGGTTTCTTGCATTGCGGTCAAGGGACCTATTGTGCCCTCTGAATGATTTCTTAATCCCGTAGAAGTTCTGTGGACTTCAAAGTCTTCTTTGGCTCTGTGTTTAATAGTTTTCTCGTGTCTGTCTTTTGCACTCCTAAGTCACTCTTCCTTACCGCATTCTCTGTGC
The DNA here is from genome assembly GCA_902655005.2 of Marronus borbonicus. Classification (NCBI taxonomy): domain Eukaryota; kingdom Metazoa; phylum Arthropoda; class Insecta; order Coleoptera; family Scarabaeidae; genus Marronus; species Marronus borbonicus. The sequence goes on along the minus strand of LR737381.1, from coordinate 10,059,227 downwards.
GCTGACTCAGGCATTTTGTGCAGATACTTGTTTAGTGGACAATAAACAGTTTCGGTACCGATTTGCAAACTTATATCGGATTTGCTCATGGTGAGCAATTCCTCCGACTTTTCTTTTCAGGGTTCTACAAGGAGCGCCTTTGAATATACGTTTCCTGGTTCTTCTCTCCAATGTTTTTCATGTCGCTGATGTATGTGTCTATCAGTTCAGGAACTGATGTGAATTGCTCCATGATGTCGGAGCAATGTTTTTCCTGTCATCTTGTGACGTTTTTGGTACCATCTTTGCGCAAACTTTCGTCATTTGCCAATCTTCGTACAAACTTTTTCTGATTTCTCTCAATGTTCCTCGCATGTACCATTACCAGAATACTCAAACTTCGACTTTTCAGCAACATTTCATTAATTTCCTCAATGTTTTCATTAATCCTTGGTCTCATATACCGACCAGAACGTTCATTATCTTCAACCTCCTCCGGCCTCCCAAAAATTGTTTATGATATTTAGAAACCCAAATGCGTAACACGCAGTTATCGCCAAACACCTCCTATCAATTATTGAAAGCATTCGGATGGAGGTTTCCGAGGAAGCAATGCATTTTTCGATTTTTAAGCTTATTATGGTCACGGCAAGACAAGAACGACCTACTCAAGCAAGGATTAAAAAAGAAGTGAATTGTACACAGAGATGGAATAAGACACTACCTGAAATGGAAACGTTAGGGTCGGGTACATTCCAGCCCCACTCCCACTCACCACGCTTAATGGCTAAGGCATGCGCGACTGCGTTATTTAATTGCGACACCTCATGCATAACATACATTTATTTGTATACTTCTTGAAAAACAAATTAAATGCTATTCAATCACTTTATGTATGTTTCCCTTTGTTACATATGTTCGCTGGCTTCGTTAGTACAATTGTGTAACCAAATTAGGTAGTAATTACGGTCTTAGTCTAAAGGAATATGATTAAGCAATTAGTATTACTTGAGGGCATATTTTAGGGCGGCGCGCACATCGTAGTAAGTATATGCGCACCAACAAATAACGATCCAACTGTAACAAGCGAATATTACCATCGACCGCAGATCAAAGATGCATACATACCACGTATATATATATCTACACACAATAGGGGATCTGATCCTGTCGCAGCGCCGAGAATGCCAACTTTAATTATTACCCACAACCTAATAGTAAAACTTGTTCATCTATTAGATATAACTAAGAACTGGGTCATATTTACTTTAGTAGCATCCTATATATTTTCTTCGTTCTGCAGCTATACCCCGAAACCGTTGCCTGTTATGATTCAACGAAGCAATAAATCACGTACTCGAATAAGTGAAGTGAAGTGTTTCAACGAAGCAAGTTGAAAATATTGAACATGGTGATGACTCAACACACAAGGAAAGCCCAGGCCAAAACATATTTTACCACTGTAAATGTGTATAACACACAATTTTTTGTTAGCCATTTTGTTTGGCTATCTATTATAATGTTATTAAAAACGACGAGGTTAGCTGTCATCAGCGCCGTAGTCACTTCTTCTACTAAGTTCACATTGTACACCTATCGGGCATGAGGGTCCATCTGTTGGTAGGAAGCCCTATCCCTAGGGAAAGAATCCTGTTTTGAGCCGAATATATTTGGGGCGTAAAAATAATAAAGTTAATATAAGTCCAGCCAACGACAAGCGTGGGGTAGACGTATATTAACTACTTATACATATCATTCTCTTCTTCGAAAATTCACATTAGAAATTTCTACAGCAAGTTCTAGGGCATACGTTAGTAGTACAAAGGGTATAAATGTCAATTAAATGTCTTTCGGTTCGTATCATCTAAATTCTCAGTACAATTTAACGTTGTAGTGTTGCATGTGTTCAAATATGTCTTCTTAGAACACAGAATCCCGGAAGCAGTTGCTTCCTTGTGTCACACTACAGCAAAATCATTCCTTTCGGAATCCAATTCAATAATCGCATATTTTAAATTGTTAAGAATTATCACAGGTATCTATGGAAACAAAACCGTTGGCAAGGAAACTAACAATAATTAATTATTATTTGTAACTTTCTGTCGATATATCATTCAGACATAATATATTGAGAAGTTGCTCCAATTTTCCTAGTTTCGATCCACTATTTAAAAGCTATTCAAAAGTGCATTTGAAGAATATTGTGTTTATGTAGAAGAAGGCTACAACATTTAAGGTTAGTGGTCATTTCATTTCTCGTTTTCCGTTTTGAAACTATCCTCAAACAAAGTTTCATTTGCCGAAAGAGTGTTTAGGGACATTCCCGGATTCATGACCCCCAATTTTAGTAAATTTCTGACATTTGTAAAAATTTCGAAAATTTCTCTAAATTAATCTATCAAAAACATTACACTATATATGAATTTATCTTTAAATATGTATATTTTCCACATCTACAGCACTAAATTTTTGACGATTTCTTCAAATCTAATATTCACCTATTGCTCCATGTGTACTGATTTTGCAAATATAAGTTGGGTTTGCTGCAAGAAGAGGAACTTCATGGCCTCTCTTTTTAGCTGATCCGCAGTTTCATGATTCCATCTCTGTAATGTAGCACCTTCACCTACAAAATCTGTTCATCTTTGACCTATTAGGTCGCCTAGCTTGCATACGAACCAGCTTTGCGAAAAGCTTAGTGTGGACTGATTGAATCAGCCTAAGACACCGAATTCCATTAAATTTAAAATATTTCTTAGCTTGTTATTTCTTAAATCTTCCTTACATACTTCAATATTAAACTATTGGAACTATAAAACCAAAGGATAGTTGTATCCTTTGGTTTTAGATGTGCAAGAAATTATTGGATGTGAAACTGTCAGAAATATCTAGGGCACATGTTAGCCATTTCTTAAAGTTTCGTCATGAATTATCTTCCGAGATGTAAGAAGCGTTACTAACTGTCAATATTTCTTTTAGTCTTCTTTGAAACAATCGTTTCCGAAAAACACTAGCTTTGAAATATAGCTTCTTTCCTTAATACGATCCACGTAATTTACAACGTGACTTAATGTCTATCTTATATCCGATCATACCTACTAGCACTCGTCTCACCTCCAATCCCCCCACATTAATTATCATAATCTCCTCTTTTTGTAAATTCAATTAACCCTATCCATTATCATAATTACTATTTATTATTTAAAATCTGTCTCGGTGTTTTTTTCTTTTGTCGTCTTTTTGTTTTCCCAACCCGTCGCTGTTTCGCTTTAATCTCATCCCGGCTTCAGTCCAAAAGAGAAAGAGGATTTGTGTTTTGTGCAGGGTAGGAATTAAATTATTCATTAACCCACATCAAAGTGATGTTTACAATTATAACGCGGGTGAATATCGGACGATATCTGGAATATCGTACCACGATAATTATCGGTGTAGGATCTTGACAAGTTGTGTTTATAAAGACCCTTTCTGTTCGCCTCTCCCTTCATCCTTTGCGTCCGTCTCGCTCTCTGTCCGCAGAGAAAAGATGTACGATTTAAAAAAGGCGTAAATCCAGCTTGGACATAAATCAGGGATTAATTTAATGTTTACTCTGTCCGGGTTGATGTCTCAGCGCGTGCATATCTGATGAGCTTCGCCGGTAAAATATTTCCGTGCAAGAAAGTTAATTCTACATTCAGTTTTGTTTCTGTTTTATGCAACGGTCGAGACAGTTGTCAAATGTAATTTGCTGGAGTGCGCTATAAAAAAGGTATGACCCAATGTGCAGAAAATATTTATTACAATAGAAATATTCTGCATATATTCACTTGAGACTAGATGTTTCACGGAATACATTAAGCATGCAACTGTGACTCCCCGCCCCCACAAGGAAGGTAATCCCAATGATTTTCCCTTAAATTTAGAAATATTAAATCCGCTTTGTTTGATCTTACTAATACAGTTTTGTTGGAAATAGTGGAGATTTAGTGGATCTTATAAGGGCATTTGACAGCATAGATCGTCGGAGATTGATTGAGAAACTGGAGTGCTGCGGAGTGAGTATTGGCTTGCATCTTACCTTTCGTATAGGAAACAAGTAAATTATTGTACTGTTCAATCCAGTGAAATTTAGTTAAGCAGATGATTCCTCACTGTAGCATTTTGGGGCCGCTACTTTTTGTTCTGTGTTTCAACGATGTCGGTGCTCACGGATACCCAGTTGCAAACAATTACTTTTTAATGGTTAATTGTGTCAATGATACTTCCTTTCTCGTGGTCGACGAGAACATGAAGTGTAATCCATATGTTGATAACGTATGCAGCAATTTAAGTAAATGTTGTTTTGCGGTGCAACGAATAAGGGATTCGGTAGACAAGTCTCATATGTTAAGTCGGAAGAGGGGGGGGGGGGGACTTCAATGTTACCTATCGTTTCACTTTCACGCCCTTCTGGAGTTGATGAAAATTAAAGGACATTCGTGTTCGCTTTGCTCAGTCGGCGACGGTCGTAGGTCGCGGTATATTCGTTCTTGCGTGGTATATTTGCTCCTGCGGCACGAGCCACCCACTCTAAACACTAATGTCCTTCGTAGACCCCGGACGTGGCCAACCGAGGTTTGCTGTCAGTAAAGACGCAAAAAAAAACAATACTTCCAACAAGTGAAATAAAACAAGAAGAATAAACTAAATAAATAAAAAGAAATAAACTTTTATAAAAAAAGATAATGTAAAATACGGGTAAATTTGAAATAAGTTGTAAAATTGGGTCCACCCATTTACACCCCAAGATCTCGTGGGTTTACAGATTTTACAAATTTTGGTTTCTCTTAATATATTGATTGTCGCTAAACAAAGTTGTAAAAAAAGAAAAATTGCAAAAGTTTTGATTTGAAGTATTAAATCTATAGGTAAAGGTAAATTAAAAAAAAAAATGTATAGTCTTCTTTTTTCCCGCCTCCCCTGGGGACGGTACGAAAGTTATTAAAGTACTTATCTGTACGTCGTTACTAATGTAATGTCACCCTCGGCAACCGGGTCTTTCCAGCGGGGGGACTTGAGACGTGCTCCGTATTCGGTACTCGGATGTTAGGCCGGAATACGCCTTCAAAAGATCAAAATTCGGGTCTTGCGCCCTCCAAAAGTTTAGTAAGATAGGTTCTGGATAAAATGCGCCTTCCAAAAGAACACTAGGACGGGTCTTGGATAAAATGCGCCCTCCAAAAGAACTCTAGTACAGGATTAGAGTTCTTCCGTACGCGAGGGTTGGGTGAAACGGCGAAGTTCGCACGCTAAGCCGTACAAAATTACAACCACAGTGTTCGAACCTCAAAAAAAAAACTCGAAATGAGTAAACTGTTCATTTTCTCTGGGTGAATTTAAAGCCGCAATATAAGCGAAAGGCTTTCCATGAGGCAAAATTAAATTTCTACGCCAGAGAGAACTTCGGGACCCAACTCGTAAGATGACTTAACGGAAAGAGAGCTTCAAAATTGTTTATTCTCACGTTCTAGAATAAAATAGTTTTTGTGATAAAACATCACACAAACGGACCAATCGGAGAAACTATCATAAATTACTTAAAATTTCTCCGGAGGTGTTCAGTACTTTCCGTACAATGTTTACGGTGGACAAAATGGTTTTGTGCAATTCCAAATGGAGGATTTAGCGTTTTTAGGTTACTAGGTAACCTCTTCGGTATCAAGTGACAATTGGGACTCTTGACCCAAGCACTCCTTCGTCCTTTTATCTATTAGCACTAGATCCTGTCTACTGTAGAGGACATGGTGGTCAGTTTGAGTAGTCGTGTCCCAGTATAGAATTTCACATCGGTTCCACATACGCTGTCGGGTGTGCATTTATAGTATGGAGTTCGTTTTTGGATGGAACCGGTCAGTGTAGTCTTTTGCTGTCATGATTCGGAATGTGTTTGTAAGATGTGCAATGTTTTCAGATTTAGTTCTACATATCATGCATTCTGCACCGAGGCATGCTTTCTGTAGTTCAATGTTGAGACCACATGATCTTGGAAAGAAAGTAGTGATCCCTCGGTTTTCGGAGAGAGATAACCCTCGCTGACTCATTTGTTCGAAGCTTCCAAATTTATACGTTCTTGGTTTATGTTATTTATATGTCGCTTGTGTAATAGCTTCTTTCTTCGTCGTTCTATAAGCGCTTCGTTAGTAGTCCTCTGTGTGGCCTTGTCTTGAGCGCTCTCACGTAAGTTAAGCAGAGTATACCTGTCGTTTGAGATTAACGCATTATGCAAGGTGTTCGTTGCCATATTCTTCCAAATATTCTATAATGCCCGTTGTTATTTTCCAATACACTCGTGCAATATCTAGTACTGCTCTTCCTATCATGCGTACTATGCGGATAGTACGCATGATATTTTGTAAATGTTTTTCTATACAAACCTTCCAGTTCTGTGCAACCCATTTGATTATGCCGAACGAGTAACGGATAACTGGGATCGCACAAGAATTTGCAGCTGTTTTTTAGATGTTAATGTAGTTCTCAATAGTCGGTTCAGCCTGCTTTTATGTGTTTCTAGCGGAATTTCTTTAATTTTTCATTATTTCACTCCTATAGCCTGGAGCGCCTCCACACATTTCTAATACCCTTTTCTATCTACAGCATTTATTACTTTTTGGATTTCTTCTTCGCGCTTATGATGTACTGGTTCTTCTTCATATTATTATTATTATTGTGCTTCGAATAACTATTAATAGAATTTATATTTTGTATTTAATAACCGCAATTTTTTCTTAAATTTAGCAAAAATTCACAAGGATATGGCTCTATTCATGTTTGCAGACTTAAAGAAAAGATGATACAAACAGGCAATAAAAGGATTTTGATAAGTTTTCTTATAATTATGTGAATTGTGTTTAATGTATAGTATCCTTATTAGATATCCAGCATTTATTTCCACCTCTGTGTATTCGTTACCACTAGAGGCAGCGGGCATCTGATATAAAACACACTTTATTTACTTACACTCAGTGGTGAAACTGAAAACGTATGTAATCAGACTTTTTGCCTTCATTCATTAGGGGACATCGTGCTTGTGGCCAAAGTTTTTGTGAAAAGCTTTCAGCGTAGGAAGCTCTAAAAAACGCTAACAAGTGCAGAAAATAGATTTGAATTGTTGTCACGACGACAAAGGGAAAAGGAAACAGAAAAACAATAGAAAACAATTAAACGTGTCGGCAGATCCAATCCGATTTAGAAAGTTTCTCTCCCCTACGTCGTTCGATGGATGGAAAACTATTAATTAAATTGTTGTACCCGCACCGCAAATGACACTCAGAAGCGTTCAGTACCGAAGTCACTAAAGTTAAGTTTATTTACTGCTGAGTTTGTGAATGTTTCCACAACTACAAGCTCAACATCATCTAATGACATATCCGTATTAGTTTTGTTTGACGATAAAGTTCCGAAAACAAACTAGCGGAGTATCCTAGTATAAGTGCAACTAATGGTAGCAAACATTTGCAATTACATTTCCACTTTAATAAATTCTTGAGAAATTACTCAATGATTAAATGTATTACTGGATATCGAATACGCTTCACTACTAATTAAAACTCGTTTAAATTTCAATGAGTAAATTACCACCAGCGTAAAAGGATTCTAAAATGTTTCCAAGCAAAACAACCTAACATAATCTAATATTCCTTAAACGGTCTGTAATAGATCCAGCCTTTTAATATTAACAGCAAACATTTGAAACCTGATACCTGCCAGATGAAGACATCAATTTATTTCAAGTTGTTTGTTGAGTAAATATTTATCTATAAATTTATTCGACTACACTGTGTATCCCAAGGAAAAGTAACATGTGTGTCAGTTGACCTTTCGATGATAGCAGTTATAAAAATACGTGCTGAAGCTTGTGATACAAGTTCATAAGTTGAAGAATTATAAATGATCTGCTGTATCGGGTGAGGGTGATATGACAGGCGCCACAAAGTGATAAATAACTTTCTGACTTCCCTAGAATAACTAGTAGGGAAGCAACATCGCAATGCAATATTTTGGCAAAATAATCTTCGCGTTTAATGCTGTAGGGAAAGATATTATACGTCACGTCTGGTGAATTATAAAATGGATTTCAGTGGAAACTTATTTTTGAATAAAATTGTTTAGACTAGTGAAAGCTCTTAGAAGTGGAAATTCGCTGTAATTGAATCTGGAATTTCAAAATTTATTCTGTGTGAAGTGAAAAACAGTGCAGATATTTGCAGAGTAAATCACCGTTTTGAAATACATTTATTTTGATGTCGATGTGTCCCGAATTAACGAGTGTTTGAATACTTCTGAACGCATCTGTGTTCTAGGGCCCACTTTGTTTTTAATGTGTATTAATGGTTTAGTTCATTGCATTAATATAAGCGGAGCACCTTTGGTTAATTGCGTTGATAATACACATATTATTTTATTGAGTGAAAGCGAAAGTCACATTTTTATAAAAGTAAATATTTTATTAAGAACACAATAGTGGTCATACAAAATAAATCGGCTAAACAATTTTTGCAGAGATCACATTGTTAATAGCAATTCTGCCATGTTAGGTTTTGTGTTGGGCAAGCTTGACAAGTTAGCTAGTACAACGAAACAATGCCAAGTGCTCCAACTTAGATATGCAGCGAACTCCTTACTTTGGCGTATACGGCGTCTACGTACAGGGCAAAATCGGGCAGTTTGGGTAGCGGAAGGATTATTACCACGATAGATACTCTTGTAAAGCGACGCTTAAAAAATAAAGAATTTTTAGACCATTGATATGTATTTATGAAGTATTATGTCATACCTTCATAAATCGTGAGAAATCATCCAGAGTACCAATACAATACGTGCCATAGAAATATTATGTTGTTCCCACATTGGCATCGTACCGCTAAATATCGGAGGCAGTCTTATTATAATGTTTAGAAGCTTCTCACTTATCCACCGATCTTAAAGACATGTACTCTCGGTCTGTCTTTAAAACAAAAATAAGAGCCTAACGTGTGTAGAAGGTGTAGTACTCAATGATAGTAATGTAAAACAGGCTAGTCTAGTCAATATTAAAAATTGATATAGACTTAACCAAAACTACTCCGGATTACGCAATATACATAAAGAACAATTATTTTTAGTATCAAATACTAAGAGGAACTGCTATCGAAACAAACCCGTGAACTCTAGTGATCCTTTTAAAGTAGCCTAGAGCTTTTCCTGTGGGTGTGGCACTAAGCGTTAGCAATAGCTGCAGTAAAAAGCGTAACGAAAATGTAAATGGTGGGCTCAACCGGTAGGATTCTCTGCTTTTAAACCCGTGTACGATTGAGGAAATTGAGAATATTATAATAAATCTAAAAAGCAACTGGTTTTCTGGCCTTGAGATTCCTTCTACAAGGAGGGTTGCTGCTGCCATTGTGTTGCCATTGCAATTTTTAATAAACTTGTCTTTTCAGAACGCCCGACTTTCCAAATACGTCGTTAGGGACACAAGATTACAACATAGAACAAATGAGCTTGAGGTGCTGTAAGGCCCTATATTGGATCCGGTTTTATCTATAATTTACATAAATGATCTCGATAATATAAATAAAAACAGTTTATGCAGACAACGCATCCGTAGCCGTGTCGGATAAGTTCACGATATCGCAAGAAGCAGAATGCAGTAATTCATTAAAGGAATTTATAGTTTACTCTGCATAGTGTGTTATGTTAAATCCTGGTAAAACAAAATACATGATTCCTCGTTTCTTCAACTTTTCAAAAAACTATTTTCCAAGCGAATTTACATATTGACAATAATCCTCTTGTTCAGAGCATAATACTTTAGGTTTATACGTAAATCAACATTTAAATTGAGAGGAGCATTGTTGCGAGCTTGTGTCTAGGTCTAACTCTGGCATATTTATTTCGACATATGAGGCGTGTTTTGGATCTGTTGAGATATAATATATGCTTTGGGGAGGCTGTTCTAAGGTGGGTGAGGTACATATAGCTAATGTAAATTCAAGATATAGTTTGAAATTTATTTGAGATATAAAATATCAATATTAATGGAATTATATGTTTTTGTCTTCCAACATTTGGATAGATTTACTCGAATAAAAGAAATACATGATTACAATAGGAGAAATAAAGACAATTATATTGTACCGTTTCACAGATTAGAAAGAAATATACTGTCACCTAATTGTATAGGAATTAAGATCGATAATTTATACACATTTATATCATATTGGAGACATATTAAAATGGCTATATAAAAGGGAGCATAACAACAATGTAAGTATTACGGTAATTTGCGTATTTATGCATAGCCAACGGAATACAATGCGTGTCTAATCTCAAACGTTTTGTTATTTTGTTTATGCAAAATAGTAAATTAAAAAATTACTGCATTTACATTGAGAAAGTTGACGAACAGAAAATCTATTATTTATTTCTTTATCCTCGTTTATATTATATTTAAACAGAAGGCACCAAATTCTTGATATTACTATAGCAGAATTAGAATTCACATTGAAACCGCTCCCACGTTCTAATTAAACTCCTAATTTAACCGTTCTCCAGAGGTGTTAGACTAGACAGTGACGTCGAAATCCTAAATGCAAATTCTCCATCACAAGCTAGATTATGAATCTGGCCATTTTATTTACACGGCATTATAGGGTAATCCTTTGATTCCAAAGTAATTGCCATTTAATCGAGGAGGCCGTGACGACCAGTACACTGCGAGGATGATTTATTGGGATTAAACTTGATCTTCGAATAGTTGGTCATGCATACCAACCACCCAAAGCTGCGCTATCTCCCGTCGCGTTAATTTCTTGCACCGACAATTCGAACCAATCTTCCCCTCTTTTTCACGACGCCCCAGCCAGCTAGCCCAGAAAATTATTCATTTATCAGCGGGGCGCTGGAGTTAAAAATTCGCCAATTTCCTCTGTAAAACTCCCACCTATTATCTGGTACGTTCATCTTACTGAGGAAGAAACGAAACTCCCGGAGAATTAGAAAGACGGCCCCAAAGAGATACGAGGGAGCTGTCCGAAGTAATGTTTAGTTTAGTTCTTAATTACTTATCATCCTGACCTACCTACTGACGGATGACTCTACGGCAGAAACGAAGAAAGAAACAAAAAAAACGAAGGAGAATCATTGTTTTCAACGAACATAAGCCGGGCCATGACAGATTGTGTGTGGGGAGAACGGACGTTCTCTGCGCTTAATGAGTTTTCCTCTTCTAGATTCCTTCCGAGTCCCGCCGACTCAATATGCTCATAACAACCTCGCTAATTATTAATTATAAATAATTTGAATTTTAAATAAGTCGACGCCTGTTTAGACATTGCGTTCCAACGGTTTTGTGTTTACGTGTGCGTCGCCTCGAGACAAATGAAATTGTTTCTTGATGTACGCAAAGAGTGAAAACTGTGCAACTTCCTCTGTGTGTCTACGCTAAGTGAAAGATAATTATCCTATCAAACGGTTAGAATTCGTTTGTTTGGGAAAACGTTCCTTTCTTTATTAGTGTATTTTAATTGAAATGTTAAGAAAATGCGCTATATTAACTTCCACGAGTAAACATACAACTTTAGTTCAATTTCAATTCAATTGGGTCACAAAACAAGCCTCCTCCACCCAAAATTTAGATTCTTGTTCTCTTAGGCTAGAGCTTTCGTGGTTTCTTATGTTCTTGAAACCTTAAGTCTTGATATCACCTACAATTGGTTCAATTAATGTGTCTTTTAAGTAATTTAAGAAATCAAGTCTCCCAGTGATTGTGAAGTTCTATGACGTATTATCCGATATCTCTGCGCGCATTACTATATTTAAATATATTCCTTTGGATATTTATGTCTTAACTGAAGCTATGCGAAATATTGGAGAGCACGTATCTAAATATTATCATATATTACTAGGTTCTGATTTTAAGTGAGCCCACGTTTCGATAATAATCGATAATATGTTTCTATTGTCTAGTATTTAGTCAAAAATACCTATGAAAGGGCAACACGAACATGTGTATGGAGAAACAAAACAAATAATCAGAAAATAAATGCAAACGCCATACACACAAAATAGTTATTACGGACTTAAAGGAGTTTCTTCTTTCTTTTTGTGTTATCGTTTGGAACACGGATATACACACAAACAAGGCTCTTTCAGCAGTCATCGCTTGATTTTTTGGATACATTATTCTTGGAACACATTCTACGGTGCATTGTTCTTTTCTATAGCTGGTATCGGTTCCATGTAATGAAAGATAGAAGTTCTTTCTTCAGATCATTTGCTTATAATAATTTGTTTGTATAAAACTGCTTTAGCCCCTTTTCTTTTGCATCTATTACATGGAAGAATACTTCTTCCATTCCTTCCATTCTTCCAAGAATTCTTGTACCACCTGATTATTTTTCCTGGGGTAGAGTAATACATCAGCTCTATCAATCCCAGACATACAGTGATTATAATCCAGCACATATTATGACTTAATTCTTTTGCCTCCCATTTTACCCTCAACCTCATCCATTTCATCTTTATGTTTTGTAGAGATAATTGTTACAAACTTGTTTTCTCTCCATGTAGCAACTAGTACAGCCCTTTTCTTTTCCGACCTAAGTCTGCCTCAACGTCCTAACCATGCCAGTTTTCAACAATGCAAATATCTAGAGGTATCATTTGCTTACCCAGCAACTAGTTCATCACTAGCAACACCCATTTTTCAGTTTTATTCCTTGCATGAAGTTGAATCTCATTTGAGCCTAAATACAAGGAACGCACAGCAACCTTAATGGAATTCCCCATGTATTTCTACACGACAACCATTGAGTATCCTGCTACTCCAATAGTAAATGTAACCGGAGCATGTCACTACAGATTCCTTCACTCAGGGTGGTTGCATGTATCACAACTTATCAGCCAAGCAAGACACTGGAACCACTATAAATTCTGGGTGTATTTGAGTGCATAAAAAAGCACGTCTAGTATACCGTGAACGTGTTAGTGTTCCTCTAAATTTTGGATCGTATTAAATAATACAATCATCCGCCTTCTACATTTTACCCTGGTTATAGTAAGTAATATAGGATAACATGCACAGACTTTTATGACGTGTAAGCAAGCAGTAGCTGCCAAGTGTTATTAAGTGTTAGGTTCCAGTTTATGAAACAAAGTATTCAGTCGGTAACGAGTAACCAGTTACACGTTTAGAAACCTTCAGAAATTCAGAAAATTCAGAAATTTTGCTGTGCGTTAATTGGTTTGCGCGAAATTGTGTTTTCAACCATTTAAATTTTTACAATGTTTATATTTTCTTAAACTTCAATACAAAGCAGAGTATAGCGCGTTAGAAAGTCCCGTAATGATGAGACCACTAAAATATATCAACTCTGTTGCGCAGTCATAGGAACGGGGAGTCGTATCATACACGATAACGGAAATCAATCAGTAGTAATTTAATCACTGGCCTGTTATTTTTGTCTGTATCCCGTATTTATATGAAATAGTTTCCATGGATAGTTTGTTCTTATAAACTAGGGAGTCGTTAAATGGTACTACGTTAGTGGCAGTACTGCAAATTATTACAATTTGGATATCTGTTAGAATAAAAGGTTCGGTTGAAATTCCACACAAAATGCAGTTTTTGAGACACTTGTAGCGAAGTATCTTGCATTTTTTACGAAAAAGAAAAGGATGTAGTGGAAATTTTGTATGAATTCAGCCGAAGTATCCAGACATACATCTTGACAATAATAAATACGCTTTGTGACATTTGAATGACCTATATATGCATATGTACGTATATGCGTGTGGTCGACGGCGTTCCGACGCACCAAGGTGGGCGAGTCTTTTTTTATTTTTTATTATTATAACGCGACGTTGTCGTCCCGTCTTGTTTCCGTCTTCCGTTCGTTCCTCCGACGACGTTTGCGACACTTGCGCTTATTCGCTTAACTTGGTCTTATGTGACAAAAAGAATAAGCGTGCACGTGTTGTATCTCCTCGCACAATAAATCCAGTAGAGCTGAAAGCGAGGAAACGAGAAGGCTATTTCCCTCGGAAAATCTTTCGACAATGCGTTTGTTTCGCCGTTGCGTTTCGTACGTGGTGGCAGCAGATGTTCGAGAAGTTAGAAATGGCTGGCGTTAAATGTTCTTTATTCTTCGATGTGTACACGAATGAAAAGTTTCGTTTTTTTTTTTGAATTCGAAGAAAATGTCAAGAAAATATTCGTTTGAAATTGACGAGTGAAAAGTTGGGTAAAGTTATATTACATACACACGTTGCTAAGCTTAACTCTTTGCTATGTGTATAATAGTAGATCATTTTCAATTTAATAACATGTTTGGTGATTTTAAAATAGTTTGCAATTGCACAATGTACACTTCTATTCGTAACTTAGCAAAGCTATATAACTCGTTGCAAAATTTGTCCCTCTCGAAAATTAGAAACTGGATCTTTAGTGGGTGATCAATAGAAATGGCGTGTAGGTTATTCAGGTCGGAATTTAAATTTGCAACCGCGGTTCTCCAGTCAGAAGATCGAAAGAAGCAAACAATTAAGTATCGTCAGTGTATAAGTGGATTTTGGAATGTTTATATTACATCTTAAAACGGTATGTATAAAGAAAGAACAGTATAGCATTCACAATTGATTCCATGTGGCACGCCCTGTCTGCTACCAGTCAGACAGGGCGTGCCACAGGGATCAATGGAAATTTTGTTCCTCAAGGGAACACGCTGCGACCGATTCGAAAGATAATATGCAACGTACCCACTGAACCCTCACCAAATCCGAGGCTTTTAATGATATTAAGTAGTGTTTGATAATTAACTGTATCGAATGCTTTGAGAAATCCAGAAGTACGAGAATTATAATCTGCTGCTATAAGTACTGTAGCATTATTATTCGCTGCATCAAGGTACGCTGTAATTGGCGCTACCCATAGATCAAGCGTACTGACTTCAATATGTCCACTCGTCCAAGTTAAGTTCCCTCTAGTGGCCGTGTATTCGTTTTTTGAAACTGCGACCCTTTTTCTCACCTGTTATCTAGAGAATGCAGGAGTTAGGAGGATATTATAAATCCAGCCAAGGACTGTTATGGCAGGACGGTATAATAACTTCTCTTTTGTTCATTTTCCTCACTTCCTAAAAGATCAAATTTAATGTAAAATTACTTTGCAACGATATTCAGTATTATTCTAGTCATGCGTCCGTATAATTTCATCAATTGATTATCGATCGTTAGATAGTCGTCTTAATTGTCACTAAAATTCAAATTTTTATAGTTGTTTGTGGTGTAATACAACTATACAAATTTAAATTAGAGCAGCATAGACGCAATGCATCAGTTGCGTCCTTGTATCGTGTTGCATTATACTATTTGTAAAATAAGAGTAACCGCACAGAACAGTAAAATAACCAGAAGTGAAACTCTTGCTTTTTGAAGAACATTTCTACTTGCACAAGCTTTGCCGCCATGCCCTCAAGATGTAATTGGCATTAGTAGCGATTTGCCTGTGTTAATGACGGTTGATTTTTTTTTCAGACAATGTTTTTCTTAACTATTTTAACGAACTTTAAGTGTTTTCTACTGTGTTATTGTTTATTTCATCAGATTTTTTTTTCTGTATTACTTTCTACCAGAATCGATTTTTTTCTAATTCAAAGAGAAATGGTTTCTTCTGTGGTCACCGATTTTGTCAGAAATAATTTTGTTGAAGGATTTTAATGTAGACCGGGATTGATTTGCAAATATCATTGAATTTGTAAAAAAAAGGTTATGAAGCAACAAGAATAACGCAAACTAGTGCTACTTGTATCGATAACTGTATTTCGGACGTACACTATGCTAAAGTAAAATAAACTTCGTACATTACAGAAAATATAGGTACAGGTTACGAGATTCAAATACCAAGATCAGAGACTGGTTTGCTATACTTCACATTCAGTATGATAAACTTTGATTGGAGCTATGTATTTAAACAAAAATCGGCTGCTGATGTACAATATTCTTTTTGAAATTTTCAAAATTATATGAAGAACAAAGAAACAAAGAACAGGCTCTAGGAAGCTGAATTGGTGTACCAAAGACTTAAAAAAATGAAGGAGACAGTTGATACTTAGAAATAGAAATTATACACAGGTGCGCCAACATCAAAGAATCTAGAGAATTATTCAAATAATTCTCTAGATTCAAAAATGAATGTAATATAAGTTTAAATCTTGCAAAAGGTATTATTATTATTACTATTATTATTACAGTAATAATAACCACGTAACGGGTGCTATGATCGTGCAGCTAGGGCCTTGTCTAAATCCTGCCTAATAATATAATGATGAAGGGTTTCCCATTATAGAATTTTAGTTTCGGATAATCAGACAAAATGATATTGGTTTTTAAATATATTAAGACGAAGCATTGGCAAAATTAACTTTAATCACGAATGCTTTTAAAATGGGCATACTCAAGTTAGGAATGTAATCAGCACAATATATGGCTAGTGGTATCGCTTTCAAAATCCCTAGTTTTCCGATCTAAATAGGATCATATCCTCGTATCACATGTTAAATATGCATAATCAATATGTCCATATCTACGAGACCAAGTCCTTTTGCGTTGCAAACCAGTTCGTTTTCAATCACCATTAAAAACTGAGCCTACGATACGTATAAACTTTATCAACTTTTTACAGCGCAATTAACGCTAATGCTTAACGTTATCGATAACGGTGCGTCGTTAAATTTGGCATCGAAGGCTGCGTTTGACGATGGAGACAGAACAGATGTCGTGTTTATGCATCTACTTAATGACGAGAAGTCACATCCGTGATGTTTATGCGACAATTTATGCGAACTAATTTGGAATGACGAGTCGTTATTTACGTACGGGTGGCCTTATACCGTTGAAGAATATTAGGCATTTAAAGTAATATATTTTTGTTTGGATTGGCGCTAGGCGGTTATATTTTAACGCGGTTGATGGAGTTGGTTCATCTCGGTTGCCAAGGCAATCATTAGTGGAATACATTACCTGCCAAATTGGTATGTGAAATGTTAAATTAAAGTAAAACTAAGTTATACGTACGCCTACCAAGATCTCCTTTCAGTTATCTCCAGAATGTAGATTTGTTAATCCTAACACTGCGACCTAATAATTCATTTCAATATAGTACAGAAGGTGCATATTGTAATGAGACTTTAAAAAGAACTTTCTATTTTATTCTAAATTTATTTATATCTAAACCTAAATATTTTAAAATCACCGCAGCTCAAAACCTTTCATAGCTAAATTTACATTTGTTTTACCAAGTGCTTTTCAAAATTTAAATTTATTGATTAGAATAACACATTTTTGCTACTCACAGTATTATTTCATTTAAATCCTTTCCAAAACTCCTGCCTTGACGATATTTGTACGTTAACTAGTCGTAAAAATAAGCAGTGAACCAATTTAGGTGACCTATTCAGCATTTTCGCAAACACGATTGATAAAGTACTTGTAGAACTTCATAGCGTGATTTGACAAGAATCTAAAAGTAAAGTGGAGCGCAATAGGAAAAAGTTTGATTGCCATTTCGAAGCATCCCAGGAGATCTCTCTAGACTAACTTAGTTCCCGCATAATTCGTCTCTGGCTATTACTCTTCTACAAAATTTGGCCCAATTTGAGTCTTCTTATGAAATCGTGACATCTTTTAGCCCACTACATCTTTGTTCTGCATATAACCTTTTGAAACAATTGTTTGCATATACAATACGCACCACTAAAGCTTTACGCCACTTAAAAGCAATCGTCAACGATAATTCGTATAAGTTTTGTTCGAAAAGCAAATGATTTACTCGCAGATTTGTTTTAGTTTCACACAAAATATGGCAGTGTACTATTGTTATGCTCAAATAACACGAGCGATTTAACAAATTCTGCTATATATAGACAAGAAATCAAAATCACTATCAATGCGCTAACTGGTGTGATGCTAAAGTGCTAAAGTGATTTTTTAAACTTGGTGCTTGTTATCGGAAAACATACTACAATATCTCATCGGAACTTCACAGTAAAACCAAGCAGATCAATATGTAACATATGCAAAACATATGCAACTAGTTTTTTGCATTTTCACCTCTGTGCTGTCCTATTTTTATCTGCAGTGCCACATTTTTTTTTTGTATTTTTCAAGATAAAAATCAGAAATTTCTCATTTGCTTTTCACAAGTTCACGAATTCTCCTTATCTTTTTTATGGTAATACGTTGCAATTAATTTAAATGATGGTCGTTATAAAATCGTCATTAAGACTAAAGTTTAGGCATAATTAATCGAAACTTCAATTTAAATCTAATTACAGTTAATTTATAACTACGTCATTTAAACTTAGTTTGCGACTTTGTATCAGTGGAGCGCCAAGCCAGGCAGTCAGACAGGGCTTAACACAGTTTGAACAGTGCCTGACAATGACAACTGTAACGCGTATATGATTACAGCCTAACATTGGGACGTAACCACGCAATATTCTAAGTTGAACCGCGTGCTTCTGCAATTAAGCCATTATGTTCCATGGGCGCGACATATCTACGTAATAATTAGTACCGAAGCATGATGTGATAATTATATCAGGTTTTCGTCGAAAGCGTCTCTATTTCGACACAAGTCTGCGACGAAATGGATGATGAAAATTGCTGCATCCCTCTTGAAATTAACGTACAAGATTTTATTAATTAATTAAGAAATATTCTTTCTTTTGGGAATGAGCAATATAATCTTTTTCTACTCGTTTTCGTTTTGTATTACCTTTAATTTTGATGTAGGAAGAATATGTCGTTTCACGACGTTGAAACATCCAAGACCCATTTGTCAATAAAAATAAGACTTCGACGTGTGCGCGCTTTAGATTCTTTGAGCTCAGAATTTCTCCACATTCTCTTGCGTAAATGATTTGTTACGAGATACACTGGTGATACTCCAAAACGAAAGATGAAAATGGTTCGTTGGTACCTACAACGATCTGCATATGTTCCGTCCGTATTATGTTCGCCCGTAAATCAGTGGAAATATTAAGTATATATGTACAAATTGAGAAGCTTCCCGAAATATTTTGACAGATGTGTATTATTTAAAAAATAATTTTGCGAATATCCCAAAAGCGAAATATTCAACGAGTTTTTACCATTGCTACTAATACGTGATTGAAACTGCCGGGATGACGATCAAAGATTTAAAAAAATCCATATTGATATTAGAACTACCCGCTGCTTTACTAACGTAACTGATTTGGTAAAAAGAAAAAATTGTTTGCCACAACCAAATACCAAACCACTACATTTCTGCAATTATAAAAGTATAAGGACAAAATGTTTTATAGTATGGAAGCACGTTTTTCCGTATAAGATTATACAGCAGTGTGCCAAGCAATATTAAAGAACCTTCAAACAACAACATCTTTAACAAATTTAGAACACGTTAAAATATTGTCAATGCAACAAACAAGTAGCCTTAGTTATTATAAATTTTAAGCCGGCTTGCATATGCAATACATCAGCATTTCTCAAACTGCTTCCCTTTATGACCAGCTTTTTAGAGGGATAGTCTACAAGCCACTCGCATGTCTTTCGTCAGCCAATCAGATATTTAAAGTGATGTTATTCATATGTATTTCTAATTTGGATACAGTGTATTTATCAGCTCTAATGTACAAAAGAAAAAAAAGGATAAAGATATACCTTTCGAACGCTTTATACTTACATTGCGCATACACATATTCAATTAATATGTGATTAAGTCAGTATCGCACTGCTATTCTCATATTGTATACTTATAAGATACATAAACTTAAATACCCGCATACAGGCATGTATAAAACAAGTTTATTTCAAAATGTTATCCTTCGATCAACACATGGATTCTCTCAAAATTTCCCGATGCTTATTAGGTGGAACGCCTCCGTATCAATTCCGTTTCTTGCATGAAACCTGCAGTACCAAATTAAACAACGTATGGGTAAATGCAGTCCATTAGTAATTGTGGTACAAACACTGCTTTCATAATAAATAGAGATAAACACATACGGATATGTTATACATACACGTAGTACATACTTATAAACACAGAAGATTACCAAATACAGGGATCAAAGTTTTCCAGCATTCTAAAACCGTAAGAGATAGAAAGTCGGGGTAACTTTCAATGGATCCAGCGCATCCAAATCTATAAATTAAGTTGTTGATTGGAGAGATATAGGAAAACTAAGAAAATGATGGAAAAGTGACGATTTGACGATTTCAAAAATATTTATTTTGACGGTGGTTCCTTATGCAGTTTGACCTGCTAATTACAGGGGTTACAACAATTTTGTTGTATCTTCAATGGTTTTTGGGAAATTCGAGTTTGAACGTCATTATTTTGGTAAATTTAGTAGATAAATATCGTTCCAGAATCATCATAAGTCTATCTCAAAATCATTTACAACCCCTTCAAACTCTACTCAAAATAAATGAGCACAAAATTCCCTTTAAAGTTATTGAATCAACTATGCAGTTATACCTATGAATATCAATTTGGTTCTATGATACAGACGGTATCGCCGGTAGTATCACCACATGGTACGGCTAATAATCTTTTCCTTCAAAAAAGGAGTTGCAATACAAATATGAGAACTTGTACAATTTGGAAGTATGGTAGAAAGCAGTATTTATGACTTTTGTGTCAAAAACAACGTATCAGTATGACCTAATTGAACGCAGTAACCACTTTTAGGCAAGAACTAACCCACACTAACCGGCATACTAACCCGCGTAGTTTAGCCCAAATGAAATAAACATCCAGCAAAGAATTAACAAATGCACCAATAGAAATCTCGCTATCCACCTGGTACCTTTCCTTATTATCTAGTTTTTAAGAACGAATCTAAAATAAATGAAGAACTTTGTTAAAACTTTAAATATAAAAATATGATATTGCCATATTTTATTTACTCTTAAAGTAAATTTCTTAATAAATATTTTATTAGACCTCGGTTTCTTAGTGTTCAGTGGTCATAAATGTTCTTATTTTCCCACTAGACGTTTTCACTTTATTCGATGTTAAAATTGTAGAAACTCAATTTAATGGTTCTGCGAAACTTGAAAATAACTCGTTATTTGTACTGAATTAAATTTGAAAATATGATTAAGTAGACAAACTTTAATAGTCTACAGACTATTGCTGTATATAAAATATTCAGATGCAATTGAGCAATAGAATGTATAGCGCGATTACAGCTTTAAACAAACACCGCCCACTCCAATTCACCCGTACTGCACATTTTTTTTTACAAAGGACATCCATTCGCGAACTAGGAAGCCGGTACGCAAACAAAAACATAATTAGAGCGGAACGTGAAACAAGTACGTGATTACTATTTGGGAGAGAGGCAGCGAAAAAAAAAGAAAAAACAATCCATACAAATTGAAAAATGGACCTAGTCCAATTAAACTTAATACAATTTTCATCGCGCCGGCAAATTGGATTGTTGCAGCCATGTTATTCCGCTTTGACATATTAATGGCGACAGCTTCCGCCAAGCACTGACGACAATACCACTAGCGCTAATAACTCGATTTCGGTCCTGTTAGTCATAATTGTCGAGCTCACTTCGTAACAAACACGAACGCATATGAAGGTGTGCATAGTGCCGAATCATCCCTACATGGTAGCAGTACTCTACACGGAGAAACGGTCATCTATCCATCGTCACACGGGGAATCTTCAGTCTACATGCCAGACCAGCGTCGCCCAACACCTCACGACAGTTTTAACTACGGCAACACCCACACATTTGTTAAGTGGCTGGGTATGAGTGTAGGAGGAAGGTAAGTGTCCGCATAAAATGGCCTAACACTTAATTGCGAGAGGAACAAGAAACAAGCAGGAATGCATAATTCAGTTCGTAATACAATCAAGAAAACGTTCAGATCGCTGTGGTTTTGTATCCTTTACGTTGGTTCATATTGATATTATATAACCACAGCAAATTGAAAAAAGCAATAAAGTCTTGTGATTTATCATGAGTTACCTACTTTGTGACGTAACTCGCACCTGTTATGTTAGGATAGATTTCTGTTCAGTTTTTCAAAACATCGTAATATAATACTCTGATTTAATGTTGATAACTTACTATGTGGAGGAACTAACAACAAGTAAGCATATGTAGTGTAATGTTTTACGAGAATTTGGAAAATTATGATTTTCGGAAATTATTTGGGTGAAATTTAGGGGTCGTGGAACTCGCGGGTGTCTCTAAAACACTGTTTCGGCAAAAGGAATATTGTCCTAGAAAGAGATCACTAGAGAGATCTTTACTTCGGATAGGTGGACAAACTGAAGTCACTAGACGAAATGTGTGAGTAGCGGTGATGACAGATAGCTTCTGAGGCGTTAGTTGTAACATTGTGATAATTATTGAAAAGTGTATTTATTTGTTTACACATCATTACAAATTTGTGAGCCAGCAAATTTGGTGGCCACTTCTCAGATTAATATTTCGCATTTGCCTTTACACATGTATGTAGGATGTAATTGTGTTTAAAAGAAGAAAGAGTCCATTAAACCTCTAATAAGAAATTGGAAAATTATAATTATTATTCTTAATTTCAAAATTACTTAAATGCAGTACATATCAGTGCTGCATTACTGCTTACTGCTTTTTTTAAGTATAGTGACGGGCCCTTGGGGATGTAAACAGAAAACATTTGGAATCAAATTGGTTGCAGCGTCGAGAAATTCTTGTAAAGGGATATCGAACTTCTCTTCCAAATGAAAAACTACATTAGGTTGTTAAAAAATTCAATATTTGGTTAATAGTAGAAATGTCTTTCGGGTGATGTCGTGTAGTTAATATTTGACGTTTCGCTGACTATCCTGTCAGCTTCTTCAGAAGATTTCTAA
>LR737381.1:9909951-10035942 GCA_902655005.2 Marronus borbonicus | reverse complement strand
TGACAGGATAGTCAGCGAAACGTCAAGTAAAATATTAACTACACGACATCACCCGAAAGACATTTCTACTATGGATTACGGTCGTGAAAGCCTACACTCAATATTTGGCTAAATCAGTTCAAATCAATAAATAAATTCAAAAACTGAGAAGCATTTAAGCAAAAAAATACTACAGCTACTCACGGTATTGGTGGAATCAGTCCCGCCAAAAGCAGTGTAAGAAGAAAGAACGCTAACCAACGAACATGCTTCTGCTTATCCGGCGTCATCAGCCCACATCTCTGTTTGCTTCTTGGCTTCTATAAACCTCCTTCGAAAACGACCAGCTAGGTTTATCTCTTAGAGCCATCGTGCCTGGCGGCACGGCAGGTACAGATACGCTCGTAACCATGCTGATGACGCCGGGTATGCAGAAACATGTCCGTTCTCTCTTCTGGATTCCACTAATACCATTAGTAGCTGTATTAGTAGTATCTTTTTGGTTATTGTTTCTGTCGGTTAAGGATTGATTTAAGAAGCTGTTAAAAAATTGCTGTTAATCATCAGATAATAACTATTGTAAATTATTTATCCTTAAATAATGTTTGATTTTTATTTAATTATATTTGCAAAATAATAAAATTGAGTTATATCCCACACATTAAAATATTTAAATTACTATTTTGTCCCAGAGAAGTTTAATTTTTCATTATTCAAGTTATATTGCAATATATTCATCATTTGCCGATATTATTTACCTTACAGAAGCTGCTCTTCGTACAAGAAACTTCGCAAACAAATTATAAAATATCTACAGAAATTAGAAAATGTTTAAGTTCTCAATGTGTCCTTATTGAGGAACTAATAGGAATTAAAGGTAGATGCAGCGATAAAGAAACTATAAGTCCTGAAATTGAATTCAGAAGAAGTGACTTCCGCTATATTGTAATGTTAAAAATGCTGATATCGCTGTGATTAGCACAACTAGGAATCAGGTTCAGCCCTTTGCGCTCCGGCAACAACTATTAGACGTAAGACTTTCGGACGTTTCCGATTCTGCAACGGCTTACATAGCTTATGACTCTCCTTTCTTTTCTTTCCGGGGTTTTATTAGACAAGTATATCTTCAACTAACAATATTTCCGGGCAAACGACTAAAGAACCCAAGTTCTACATGCTTCTGGTTCTTAGTATTCAAGATAATAGTATAAACAAGTTTCATAAGATGGCAATTTGTTAAAATGCATTATGAAACGAGTTTTCTATACTATTTTTTCTGTTTTACATTACAAGATTTATATTGAAGAAAGGTGGATCACATCGACGTTATCTGAATTCGTAAATTTGTCATTGCGGTTATATTTTATTTGCAATCAAAAGTACAAATCAGAAATGGACAATATACTTTACTTCATCGTGGTTTGGTAGTTTACACATAATATCACACGAATACTATACCCCAACGTCTTATGCATTAACACAAATAAAATGATTTCTGTAAATCTGTTGTAATTATTTCAAAACACTCCCACATTCCAAAGAAATCCATCAAAAGAATTAATAGAAAATGTAGTTTCCGCGTTTTTTCAAATTAAATCTCTCAAAGCGTTACGCTCACATTATTTCAAGCAGCCATATACTTCAAAATCTAACCGTAATTGATATACCAATACAAGCGATCGTTCTTTCTCAACTTGAATATAGTTCAGTAGCAATTAGTTTTGTTGTTCTGTTACTGGTAGTTGAACGCGATAATAACGAGACTCCACAGCTGAATGTTCTCCGCTCTTGTACTTGTTTATTTTGTTTTAGTCTGTTTGAATCACACTTATTACAAGAAGCTTCGTTCACGGCTTATGGCTAAAATTAAACTAGACGATTCACATTCAGTTTAATTCTATCGAGCGTTTGTAATTTTAGGAGTACCATTTGTCGGATGCGATGATTAACATCGACCGTTGCGTATAAGTCTTACTAGAGCATTAATGCGACATCGGCGCTATAAATTCCGTTATGCGGGATATTGTTCGATACGTTTGCAGTAAGTATACAATCTCGGCGTAATCTCCCGGTATCTAATTTACCCCTCACTAATCGGATTCAAAATAGGATGCCTTTCTAGTAAATTACTTAAAGATTACCCCACTAATCTTCTATTTAAAAATAGAAGAATGTAGTACGCCATTTTAAGCCAACTAACGATGTTCTCACTGTAGTTGGTGTAAATATTATAGCATACTTGAATTATTCTATAAATCGCAACACTATTTGAAGATAATAATTGATTATAGTGTTTATGTAATATCGATTAATGTAAAATGTGTTGAAAGCAAGAAATGTGCAGGAATTTGTATTAACTTTCTAACTTAACACAATTAATTTAAGATTTTCCTTAAATATGTTTATTGAAGAATAAATCTTTACAGAAATAAATAATATGACGTCCCTGAAAAGAATGAAGAGTGTATTAGAGAGAAGGCATCGGTGTGTTTCACTATGATGGAATCGCCATTGTGATAGGCATATTGCAACAGCATTTGATCTACAAGATCTAGAAAATAATTCTATTTGGTCTGATTTATATTAATGTTACAATACTGGCGCATCCACCAAAATGACCAACCTGTATAGCATTATCATCTTAAGATGGTGTAGTAGTAATAACCAAAGCTAGTCGAACCGTACGGGACAATTCACACGCAG
This sequence comes from Marronus borbonicus, assembly GCA_902655005.2. NCBI lineage: Eukaryota > Metazoa > Arthropoda > Insecta > Coleoptera > Scarabaeidae > Marronus > Marronus borbonicus. The sequence continues at coordinate 10,033,260 of LR737381.1, read as the reverse complement.
CTATTGAATATATTATTGTCCCTTCCATAGACATGCCGTGCAATAAGTTTTATAGTTCTGCTATATGACAAAAATCTGAACCTACGGATAATTTGAAAAACAATCAGAAATATATAAAACAACGAAACTACGTAAAATTCGATGCTGGAACCCTCCACTATCTAGCTAAACTGAATGTGTGCACTCTTATTTCCTATTGATAAGCACGAATGGACGGCTATGCTGGCAATGGCGTGTTTCCATACGACTTGAATAGTTTTGGTAATAACTTAAAATGTTTACTGGTATAGAATCGAAATTTAAAGGAAAACAAATCTTAACTTGATAAATTAGTGCAAAGCGTTCAATCTGTGCCAAATAGATTTTACAGATTACATTAATGAAACGACATTTTATATACTTGGAACCTGCTTATAAACAATCAGATTTATCATTTCCATTTTAACATTTCTATAATAATAGCAAGAGGGCTCTTCGTCCTATTTAACGTTTCTGTCCAATATATCACCAAATATTAATGATATAAGTGATACAAAGATTTTCATATTTTACTGGGCAATTCTGACATATAGTTCTTCTATTTCTTGAATATTTTGATACCATAGATTAGGCACTATGGAAGTTATTTATATTTACCTCCAATTTTAACTACAACGAGCAAAAATTGCAAATAAAGCGTTAGATCAAAACAAATGTATTATATTTACATGCAAGAAATAGATTTGTTGATTATTTATGTGTATCTATATATGATATAGTATCTGCTAATATTACCTATCATATAGTTTTGCTTCTTGCCAATTTTGATACATTAAATTATGTACAAATTAAACGTTAGATAATTCAAATATTTACAATTTGTTGTGACCAGTTGTATTGTGGTGTCTCAAGATACTATGTAATTTACATACATTACAAGGAACTATCTTCCAACCACACACTAGGTGGACACACTGTACACTCCAGAACGATATATTTTTATGGTTAATTTATAAGCGGCTACAGTTAGAAAAATCCGCCTAGCGAAAAACAAAACGACCTGTTTTGTAATAAATCAATCAGCGTGCGTTGTACAATCTCGCTACGAAAACATGTCGGAATTGTTTGTATAGGAGTTTACCGTGGATCGCCGCAATCTAAAGTATCCGAGTAAAATTAGTACTACCTGATGATATATTGTTCAAAAGTAGTCTATTTTAATAACAGTATATTTGTCACCAACTTAGAGAGAAGCCTACGTAAACACGAAGAGGATGTTTCAGAGGCCCCCGGCATACATTTACCCAGTCAGCGCGCTGTTGTACCATCAACGCGGGAGGATATATCATTGGACCTGTCCCAAAACAAACACTCCTAATGAGTAAACAGAGGCAGTTTATCTAAGACAGGCGAATGTCATCTACTTAATCATACCATTGAAACGTCTCTAACGGATAATTAATAAAGGGGCGACGCCTGTCCCAACGACCATTAATCACCAATTAAGAGTCAAATTGACGTGATTACGTTCGCCATTCTTTCTCTTTCCGTAATGATCTCTGAAGTAAATTTATTCCAGGCAAACGTTAATAACCTACCATTTATGTACTGTATGGTATTCCAAGTGGTCCATTTCGTTGTTTAACAGTCTGCTCTAAAGTTAAATTACTTCTGTTTTTATGATTCCACTCTTTCCGTTTTTATTTCTGCGTTTTAGAGCGCCGTACGGTGTACGTAGATGTGCGTATACTTATTTACTTTTTTACAGTGCCCCGGATCGCGGTAAACATAAGTTACGACGTTGCGTTGAAGATTTAGGACGCTTTACATTTACAGCCACATAATTTTTACTCTTTATTTTTTTTGTATGCCTACCCCTATTAGTATGACATATTATGGGCACTCACGGAGGTACTCATAAAAAGACTAACCGCTACTTTGAAGCAATATTTAATGCAGCGCTAAAAACTAGAAATATGTGGGTTGCATACATTCACTTGAAGGTTTGATCGCGAAACTTATTCCACAGTCATTATTTTATATGTTTATTTTAAAATTTATAGCGCCCTGTAATGTATCACTGAAAGAATACTTAAATTGTCATTCAAGGATGATTCTTATATGATCGTATAATGATATCAATCTATTTATTGGCTGTGGATAAGTACTAAAACAAAAATGTTTTAGAGTTCCTCGCAATGCAAATTGTTAGACGCAGGAGGCCATATATATTAGTTAAATCATGTAAACTTAAGAAGCTACAGTAGATCCAGGGCCTCTAAAACTGTTCAACTTGCAAGTTAGCAGCACACAGTGCTCTAGACGAAAAGATTGAGATGCACGCAATTATGGATCCTCTCTACGTTCTATTCATAGAGCACAAATACAAGCGATCGAATGAAAGTTACCACCCAGCTTCTTTGACACTATGATTCAGCTATATTACGTTGACGTCGTTTGTTTCTGAGATAAAAAGTCTCTCTAACACTCTAGTAACAGATTAGACATTATTGGTCGGCTTAATGTTGGCAGTCTCTTAATGTATCAAGGATCTGTAGAGTTTGTTGTTTATTTGTTTGTTTGGCTTCCAAAGTCGAAAATCGTTTGTTCTAAGTCGTCGGTGTCTCACCAATGAGAAATATGTTTCGGCGGGGACATTCAGTTTCTGTTTATATAGAAGTTCTACTTCAAACTGGACCTGAACTTAGGCCATAAACTCTGTTTTGGTGTTTTCCACTACATTCGGATTAGTAAAATTTGCTCATTTGGAATAGGTATGTGACACGGAGATGTTAAAAACTTCAGATATTAAAGCTTAGCCGATAACAATGGAGTGCAGGATGCGTGATTTATGAAATCCAAAGATTTATAAAATCACAAAGAAATAATGTCTATATAAACCAATAAGAGAAGAAAGAATACAAATAATTGCGTATTGGCGCATTGAACCAGATCCAATTTGGACAAGCAATCGCTTTCTTGAATTCAATAACTTTTTCAAGGCAGTGACTTAATGCGGAGCTCGGTTTGCTTGAAACACTTCACTATTAGCTCTTACCACTGAAATGGTACCCACGTTTCGATAGCTAAGCTACCATCTTCAGCAGTAATACTGTTACTACTGTACTAACAGTTCAGTATTGCTGCTGAAGATGATAGCTTAGCTATCGAAACGTTCGTACAATTTCAGTGAAGTGTTTGTGGTAAGTGGTAATAGCGAAGCGTTTCAGTGTTCCAGTGCCACAGTATTCGAGTACGTGATGCGATTTGTTTGTTTACTTAATTAGAAATAGGTGATAACATTCGTCCAATAATTTCAATTAAGCAATATTATGTAAGTAATGTTCAAGGGTGGATTAAAAAATACACGTTTTAGGAGTGAAGACATTAATGAAGACATTAATTATTTATTGTTCTATATAATCTACTCTGATGTATTTTTCCCAACACCTCTGCACTTTTTTTAATCCCTCCTAACGATAAGTTTGAACTAAATTTTTTGCAATTATTTACTATATTATTTAATCGTTTCGGGATCGTTTCTCCTATAATTTCTGATTGAAACAGACCGCTGTAGCAATGCCACGTAATCGTTAATTAGGATTATTCTCTTCGAATTGCAAACAATTGTGACTACGACCTTTCCGGACGAAAGGACCGTCTTCACCATCTTTGGAACAAGTTCGTTTTGAAAAAGCCATTGCTTTGACTGTCGTTTCGTCTCAAACGTATAGCACTTGATCCAACTTTTACCACCGGTGACGATTTGACCAAAAATTCGTACGGATTTCGCTTGGAAAGTGACAGTCGTAATTGTTTGTCGTTCACTGTTAAAATCGTTCGGCGATATTTGAATTCGTTAAACCAATAGCAGTTGTCATGGATGGCGAAGGGTTCCCGTAGACAGCATCCAAGTTCGCTTCAATTTCTTCGCATGTTTTTCCATACAAAACAGAAAGTAAATTGCTGGGTGATATGCTCTCTTTCCATTTGATACAAAAACACCAAACATGTGTTATACAAATAGCTGTCAAATCAAAACTAACCCATGAATCTGGAATTAGAAATTTTGTACGGCACTGTTTGAAAGAGAGCGGTGTGTGACAGTAACGCTTCCTATTTTCAAATAATATCGATCGACTCTCGTATGTCCTCAAATTAAAATTACTCCTTGGATTTCATTCCATGATATCGTCTACTCAAATCTAAACCAAAGAAATTAATTCATTGGAAACAAACAGAAATATTTCAAAACCTAATCAATTTTTAATATGCGTGGAATGTACAAAACGTTGATATGTCACAAATTTAAACCAAATGAATTTATTCTATGGGTTATTTAATCTGAATAATAGGAGAATTGGTGCCCACCTGCTTTATATCAGGAAACAATTTATAAATATATAATTTATGAAAGTAAGTTCGATATTTAAGTGCTTGAGGAACATCGATACTATAATCCAGGTTACGTAGCAACAACTAGAAGCTATGCAAGTGAACATTAATTAGAAAGTTAAGCGTACATACGTTCTATGTAGAAAATTAAAATTCAACTTCCTTGCAAACAGTTGTTAATTTATTATAACTTTCAAACTCAAGATTTTCTGAACTCTTCTGCTCGTTTGAGTAGAAGTATCTGATACCCTTCCTATTACATCAGTCAGTATGTAATTTATGTCGATTACAGAATTATACGCAAACATTTATTTACAAGACAATAACACACGGAAAAACAACAACATTTACGAAAGCGGTGATTAGGATAGGAAAGTCACGATTTCTGTTGACTCGCCTGGCATTTGAGTATGGCTATTTATTTTCTTAGTTGCTTTCTTCAGACCCTTCATCTCGTATATACCTAAACATATTCATGTAATATTGACCACGCACACATACAATAAGGCTTGATTGCGACCCCGGGTATTAGTTAGTTGATGTTTACTTTGCCATGTCCATCGCGTGGAGATAAAAATAATAAGAACCTCGCGAGCCAACTATGCAGCAAAATAAATTGTCAATGTAAATACAGCGCGTCGAGCGTGAGTGAATGCACAAATGCACTTGATTCACAGAGTATTGTAGCGTATACACGATACTTTACCAGCTGAGAATGTGTAAAAATATCTCACGTTCCGTGAAACTAAACTAACTGAAAGGAAATGCTAGGGGTCGTTGGATTCGTACGAAAGAATTTGTTTACGCGATTAAAGCAGTCAGAGATCACTGAAAGAAAAAAAAGAGTAGGATGGAGAAATATTTCTCTGGCTTGCCCATGTTTTTCTTATCGCATGCTTTTTACTTTTATTAAGAGGGACCATAAATGTAATCAGTTAGTTGAGTCGTATATATATGAAGTGGAGCGGTAAACACAAATAAAGGCGTCAATTAGGCGCATGAGAACAACAAGAAGATGGTTACAAGTCTGTATGATTTTGAAATTCTTCTTAAGTAAATAAGATACTGCAGCATGTAAAGAGGTGTATGGCAAAAATGAAATAAGTAACTGAAGAGGATTCTGAATAATGACTAAATACATAATGTGATTAAAGACTCTTACATTTTTTATTAATATTTTCCACATTTTACTTGTTGAATTGAGTGTGCCACAATCTATGATTCTACCAGAAGTTTCTTTTCTGGTCTTGATGGAATTGCAACGTTGCACATGCATCCTCTGCAATAGTCGTGTTGTTCCAAGCGGTCCAATTGGGCAGGTCTTTATGAAAGACTCTAGGGCAGATTATTCTAACAGCAGAATTCTCTATTCTTCCATCGTTTAATAAGATCTCGTAGAAGTACATTGCGGACACTGTTATGGATTATTTGCAAAATCTGTGTAAATAAAAATAAAAAAAATACAATTAGCTAATCAAGGCTATAACAAAATATTATTGATTCTGCCATAGCTTTTGACTTGATCGAGCACACAGAGAGAAAAAATTGGTTAACTCAACCAAACAATGCTTGACTCAACCAACTTTGTTTGTTAAATATACTCAAGACCCTATACGAACACATAAAACACTATAAAACAATAACATACATGGTGGGAAATTAATTTGCATACTTACAATGAAATGAATTTAATTAATGTAATCGGAAATGTTTTAGGTTCTCGTTGACCGACTTATTAATTGTTTAGTGCGCCATTTTGAACCTGAGTTTGGAAGATAATTAGACCATTACGCGAATAGTACCTTTACCAACACAGTCACAAATCTCATTAGTAACTACGTTTATTAATTCCTACAGAACTACATTAATGAACAGTTTCAGTTAACTCAGTCCGCTGAATCTGAACCAAACTAAGCTTGACATCATTTTAAACGGGAGGGTAAACGATGTTAAACATTTCTAATAATTAAAGGTAATTGTTATTCAGAATGGATCCGCAATCTGACAAACCGGGAACAAAGTGAAAAATAGAACAATTTTCGTGAAATAGAAATTGCATAGGTGCTTGTGTATTCATGGAAGGTTATCAGGTTGAACTATATAAATTATTCCTGGGTATATTTCTAGGGGACCATAGTCGAATAGACTAGACGAGAAATGTCTCGGAACCTTTCGTCTCGCTCGCACGCAGGTTTAATTATAATACACACCTCTCGCGCTGTTAAATTAGACCCCGGGATGTTAAATTACATCCATTCAGAAACCAAATAACCCCCGCGTTTTCTGTCTTATTTCAGATTAATCTCCTGTTTATTTACTTCCATCTCCAGCAGAACTAAATAACCTTTTAACGTTCAACTATTAGTTCGTTAATTAGGTTCTTTAAATTGCACGAAAGCAATCTAAACATTTTCATTAATGGTCCGCATAATTAAATTCAGCATATTAAATTTATATCACGGTTTGGGTAAATTGAATATGGCAAAATCATATGTGGTGCACCTTTCTTTATTGGAACCATCATAGTTACTACATCAACTGTAGAGAAGGCATGAGCGATTGTATTCTATAATAGTTTTAATCTTACTATTAACGGCCCTCTTGTGAGCCGGCGACCTGTGGTCCTGACTGTAGCAAAGTTAGGCGTTGTACGTTCTAGCCTTACAATGGCTAAGTGATAGACTTTTCTCTTAGGTCTATTGCAATCTTGAGTTATCATTCCCACAACTGCCTTTCCCCCTTTACGACTAGAGGGTGATAGTATATAAGCTTAAGCCTCTTGGGGCCGTCACCAAACAAACAAAAGGTTTTCGTTCGTCGTTTCAAACCGATTTCGTTCGTAAACTCTTATGGTCGTGAGGATACGCAAAGCAAAAATTAGGCTAGAAAAAAATGTGATAATATTGAACACCTGGTAAAGAACGGCAATGAAATATCAGAGACCTCTATAAATATTTCTTTTTGCTTATAAATCACCTTAAAAAAGGAAATTCTCCTTTAACTTTTGCTATTTATTTTTAATTTGTAGTAGTATGTAATTTGATATTTAACACATGCGTTATAAAAAGGGCTTTCTTTTCGATTTACCTTTCCCTTTTATGAACTGTTGGTTTTCACACACGAACAAGGACTTTAACTGAATCGGAGCAATTCATCCTCTTGAAATTTTATGGCTGCCCATTCGATCTTAAAATGTGTTCTTCGTCAATTAAGACTGTACACGGCTGAAAGACTTTGCTAACAGTGTCAAAATCCAATATGGCACAGATAAGAAATAAGAAAGATGATGATGGCCAGAAAGAATCGAAACAACAAACACACATTTCAGGTACGCCGTTAGGCAGAAGATCGAAAGTGGTCTTGAGAATGTCTTAGTTTTCCTCTGCAAGGGTAAATAAAGGCGCTAGAGGTAAAAGAAGGTCATTTGTCACAGGTCCATCTTCTCTTCGAATTCATATCAAACACAAAATTTAGTCCTACAGTTTATCTCCAATAATAAACGAGGTCCTCACAGTGAGGGTCTAAAAATGAATTAATCTGTATATTGACTTGTAGAATTTTCAGCAACGTAAATTGAGGTCTTATGAAAATTTTTTGCATTACATTACAGAATATTTGTAAAGAAAGCCAAGGGAATTTGCCTTTTAACGCGATTAATCTCGGTAGGAATTCTTAATTGTGTTAAAGAATAATTTTCCGCTGAAGATTAAGGTTCTGCAGGTATTATTTAACAGCATCATCGTGAACAATTTCACCATACTCAACAGCCATAAATTATAATTCCCTATTGACTGGAAGACGTAAATGTAGAAACATTTTTACTTAATTAAGTTCGTCTTACTTAAGTTGTTTACGACACTGGCTACATAAAATTTATGTCCCCATTTACATCCAATTATTGCATTAGCGGTAATTTAGCTTCGTTTAAGTTATTCTCGTTGTTGTGACTTACGAAAGTAAACAACCCTATGCTACTATTGAATTCAATCCAATTCTACGAGTAATTTCAAAATATTTTACGAGTTTATCCACATTCTCAGTTAAATTTGGACGCAACAGAGACGATGCCATTAACTAGATATAGAGGAACTCACAATTAGTGGATTCAGATAAATGCGACCTGCTATTTATCGTGACGTTTTATCAGTTGTAAATCAAGTGTCATTTCACATGAGCGCATCTCCGTTAATTTCGCTGGATAATCTTAGAAATGTCGTAGCAAGACCGTCCTAATTTAAATATATGTGAAATCAGATTAAAGTAAGCTATCATGCTTAGTTCTGTATATCCACATCTAAATTTGGGATGTAATGACTGGTATAGATGCAGTGTTAATTATTAAACAGGTTATTAACCTCTAATGGCTTGGCTTGGACGTTGTTGGTAACTTTGTAACAAAAATATGTTAAAGCAGAGAGGTACTGTAGATTTGAAGATGTCGGCAAACTTTACAGCACACAAAATAGTTAATAAATTTCGAACATATGTTGCGGAAGGTCGTCCTTGTTATAAACCTAGAACTAGAAAGAAATGGGATCAACTTTCACATTATACCAATTTCGTTTTAAAAATAATCCTTCATAGAAAGTCACGCACAAAAATATGTGCGCAGACCAGGATTTAAAACAATAAAAAAATCAGGAGAAGAAGCGACATGCCTTTATTATAGCTATCGATAAGAGGGAGTTACTAATCTAATTCTCCTATATTTGTTTAGAATACTACAAATTTTGGAGCATTATGGAAATCTCGCTTAATATACCATGTATACTTATTTAAGAGGCTACGTTTATGCTCTCAAAAATCAGTTCAGATAATTATTTACAGTCAATAGCAAAGACTTCATCATACTCAAGAGGATTTGCAAAAGATTACTCTACTTTTTGTAGTACTCAAGTAATGGATCCCAATTTCCTTGTACGCGAAAATTATAACGCAAAACGTACCACTTCTGGAATATATATAAAATTTGGACTCGCACTAACAATACACTGACTTTAGTTTTGTGGAGTACATTGAGCATTGATTTTGATTTCAATTGACAATTTGCAGCCAGATACATTTCCATCAATAACTGGTTTTAGCTCTGCCTGATAACAAAAAGAGAGAAATTGTATGTACTACTAACAGCAAAATAAACTGAAGCAAACGGTGGCGTTCAATACGGACAAACACCACCAAGTATCGGCACATTCCGCACCACACCAGTTTAATTAATTGGTGTGAAAATCTTGAGAAAAAATACTTATTTACAAGTATATACTTTCACTGCTTAGTACGCGAATACTAAGATACGCGAAAAATACGGAAAAGGTCCCTTATCATTGCAGCACGATACGTAAAACATGTGTTCGCTTTGCCCTAATAAATCAAAAAGACTTGAGTAAGACAGCTGTCCATTCTCTCTGGGTTCCTTTTAATGTAAATAGTTTCGCAAGCGTCAAAGTTACATTCCTAATCGATTACAGGTTTTCTAATTTTATACCTTGTTTCGTTTACGTGTTGTGCTACACTTGATATGTGATATGTGCTCATTGAATCCGGTAGCTATCGCCCTTTTCGTTTGACCAATTTGTTTTATCACGGTTACTACATGCAATTTTATAAACTCTTGACCTTTCCTTCATATCCGGTTTATCTTCCGGATTGCCAAGAAGGTTTTTGAGTATACTTCGCGAACTGAAACATACGTTCGTATCTTGAACCTTAAAAACTATATTAATACCTTTAGATACGGAACAAGTTTCACGAACTTCTTATCACTTAATATATTATATTTAATTACAATTACACTACCAATAATTAAGGTAGTGGAATTTCTTACATAGTACCTATATTGGACTTTATTAAAAATGTGATCGACATCTAAGTGTAACCATTGTAAATAGCTAATTTTTTTGTAAATTTAAGTTCTTTATTGTACCTACTTTTACTTAGAGGGAATTTTAGCAATTTATTAATTAAGAAACTTATCGCGGCCATTTTGTGTGTCTACAATGTTTACAATCGGTCATAATGCACCTATTAGTGTTTGTTTCCTTTCGGAGTTGGAGGAAATATTTATCAGTTGAAAGTCGAACCGAATTTTATGACTTTATGTGATAAGAACATGTATAATGAATACTCATAATCCGTAGCGAATGACTTTAAACGCTTCCGTTGCTTGGCAGTAAGCCTATGGAGTTGGTTTCACTTCGAAAACTACACAAACATGTTTCTATAGACGTCGGAACTTATGAAAATTTGAATGCTAAAAATCTGCAGCTTTGAACTGCGCATTATGTTACCATTGCTTAATGTTTATTAGATATTAAAGCAACACTTTCATTTGCTCAGGAATAAAACTAACTTTGTGAATTCTCGCTAGTTCTAAAATATAATTTACAACAATAAAGTTACTCGAATATTTCAATGAAAATTACTGTTTAGTGATGGCACAGCTTTTTATAATTGTGTGAATTTTCAATATAAAATCGTACCTATACAGGATTTTTTCTATACGCCAAAGACTTGCCAGCAAAGTCGTTTTACATAAAAACCACAAACATTCATAGTCATGTTAAATTATTTCATTAACGGTTATTAAAAGGATTTATGATGCGAAATAACTCGAGTTCTTGTCTTGTATGCATATTGTATTGTACAGTTTGTTAGTCATTACGCTTTCAAGTTTTGACGCATAACACATAAGGTCTTAGCTTCAGTACTAATTAGAACAAAATGCTTACAATGAGTACGAAGATTATAGTCACGATTAACTAATGGACGTAATGCAGCTAACGATATTTATTCTAAAAATGTATTACCATACGTATATATCTTACCTACATATACCTCACTCTTTCCAAGCAAACACGTTCATATGCTTATACACGGGCACACGTTCGTATATTATGCATTATGTCTTTGCACTAACAATGCCGATACGGTGATCGTTTTATATTCAATACTTACAAACCGCCATCGTTGAAGAAGACATTACTTTTCATGTATTCGAAAACGATACCATTATGCGTTTATATACAGTGGGCAACATCGATACGAAAATAAATCCCCTAAACATGTTTTCGAGATAAAGGACGTGAAACATTCGCTGTTCTGACCTCATGTTAAACATTTATTTGTAATTTACGATAGCCGGAGAAAAGTACTTATCGTTCAATAATGTATTGGAAAAGATAAATACTTTTGAGTTTACTTTGGTCGAGAGTTCGGTTCGGCGGCGGTGAACATAAGGAAACACTTCTAGCCTTATCTTAGGGTTCTGTAAGGACTCCCTTTAATCTTTAGGCACTTCAGAAAGTTCTAATCCATTCATAAAACATGTGCGCCGATTAGTGTTAACGTTTGTCTAATGCGTAATTATTGCAGCGGCGTTTTTACAAAGCCCTTATTCTAACCGAGATAATTTTGAATTCCTATTAATTAGTACATTAGTGAGTGAGGTGTTCTGGAGCATTTCAAGATTATAGTTAAGTTCAATTTACGCTTGATCTATTGAGTTTATATATAAATCCACTCTTATACGTTTCTTCCTTGCAGTGTATTCTACGTGGTAATTTCATAAAATAACTACTTTGGGCAGTTGCGTAATGCAACTAGTAATTTTTTCCGTCTAAGTGAATTGATGTACCTTGCCCTTCAAATAAAAGCAAGGGATAAATCTGAAATTAAACATAAAAATAATTGGAAGTTTCCAGTTTGTGCGTAACTGAGTGCGTATTCTAGTGGCCATCTGGTATTAGATATTCCATTGTATTCAGTTTGAAGTTGTTATGTTTTTACTTGTGGTGTATTATTATTATTATTATTAATAGGGATCCTTCCTGAAATGTGAGTTTTGTGAGTTTAAATTGCATTAGTATAACACTAAATGGCACTTGATTTTCTTACATTATTTGCTGTAGGCAGCAGCATAAGAGTGGCCAAATACTTTATAGGTTTCACCTCCTAAAGAAGGATTCCTAAGTATAGTTTTTTCATATTAAGTCTGGTCAGATTGTAAGATATAGCTTTATAAACGGCTTTCTACTTTTTTGAGACTACTGTTCAAGGACTGAAACTCTGCATTTCACCAATAAGAGGAGTTTACTTTTGAGAGACAAGCATTTTCGAATGTCACCACGGGGATCCCGATTATTATTGGAAATAAAGGGTAAGTTTACAAAGTTGCTATGAAGAAAGGAAAAAAGGAATTGTGACAAATCAGGAATCGGAAGATGCTCACCTACTTTCACCTCTAGCATTTAGTCTTACAGAGAAAAACTAGAAACACATCATCGAGGCAACTTTCGGTCTTCTATCTAATGGTGTATTCGAAATTTTTACATGGCGTTTCTGTTTTCCTGACCGTCATCGATTTTCTTATCCCCTATTAACGCTGTATTGGATTTTGATAAAAGTTTTCGATATTACGCTTTGTAAACTCGCATTTAATTTACTATCTCTAAAATATTCCGTTAATTTTAATTCAAATTCCTGTAAACATTGCGCGGCTCAATAAATGATAAATAAAAGGAGAGACCAGACTTCTCGAGGCACTAGGTTGAACAGTGTACTTGGAACTCTAAGAGTGAAGTTTTCCGAAATCTCCTTGGTCGAAATTTGGCAAATTGAAGGCGAATACCTTAACAACCAATCATGGTCGATCGATGCCCCCTGTAATTGAGGATAACTGTTAGGGGTTGCGAATGTGTAGGTTATCGTTGCTATTGTTGCTTTTTAAAACTCTAAAAGAATGGCAGTATCTAGGAAGAACCTTAAAAAAAAAGCAATGCAGTACACAGCGAAGAAAGAACAAGGCCTGGCCCGCAAAAGCGAGGAAATGAAAACAGAAAAGAAGAAGAACGTGGGTTGAAGAAGTATGGAAGTCAACAGTCTATAGAAGGAGATATAGCAGTTGAGGACACGTGCAGAATGTGAAAAGTCAAGAGAACCAGAAAGTGACTTAACTCCGTCCCTGTTTTTTATTGGTACGATTACGAATATTGTATTTGAATTGGTGAGTTTCCGAAGAAGCTAAAAGGTTGGCGGAAGCTTAAAGTTCTATAATGGAGTTTAACCTTTCTCTGTAATTTCTACCTCTAACCTTAAGGATACCTTAGTTCTTTATGGCTTTTTAATAATCTCACATACTGAAATGATACTGATGGTGTGATTAGCTGTGATTTTCAACGATTTGGTTCGCCAAGTTCAAATTAGTTTTATATGCTTGTTATAACGCTTTAAGTCTAATATTAATAGTTTCCATACTTGAATTTAACATAGAATTTTGTCACTATTTGGTTTACTGCTAATAATTTAAAAAGATCCGTAAAAAAGAAATACTAGCAGGACGTAGTTTCGATCTATGGACGGCTATGTGTCCAGCACGCTTCCACTGCGCCACTCTGCTGTTAATGTAACTTGCCATATGATTTTACTACGCATATTTTCTTTTGAAAGAATGAGATATCCAAAGCACAGATAGGTTCCATTTTCAAAAATATTGAAATTATTATTTTAATTAATGATCAAAGATTGATAAACACCTCACCAAGTAGCGAATAGTATCTATTTTTGATAGGTCTCCGGCTCTACCAAAGCGATAAGTTTGCCTTCTTCATAGAATACACACATTAGAATACCCATACCTCTTGTGGTGGAGGCGATTCATGATATCAGAACTTACGAGATGTGTAATGCTAAACGCAGGTTTATTTGCATGTAGCTAAATTTACATCAACAGTTGCGCACATCTACCCATTCTCTTCTGTAGAAACAAGCTGCACAAAAGGTATTATCTATGTAGGTGAAGTAATATATTACGATTTCCATTGGCTTTGTGTTCAATAGTTGTCGCGGCATCGCGAACAAGTGTAGTTGTAATGTTATACAACTTACAATTAGATAGGTCAATTCACATGTAAAATATTTTAATCGTAAATATCGAACAGACGGTATACATAGATCCTATTTACCATAATGGTAATGTTTAGCCATCTATGCCGTAACACGTCCAACGGAACAAATTACGGCCATACACATAAATATTTTCGTAACATTCGTATTATTTAATGGACAATTATAATAAATTTGTTTATTGTTCGTTGCGGCGCAGGTAAATGCTACAATAACTTAACTTGTGACATAGAACAATGAGCGTGTGGGTTAACAAACAGCCTGCGTCAAAATAATTCAAGCAGAGATTTTTATGAGAAATTCAATGAAGTCTTATATTTGTTTTTAGAACACCTGTAAACTATCAGATGGCCTTTAGTAACTTAAATAACGCCGTTATATATAGTGCGTATTTATATATAAAGGAACGTATGTATCTACCTATAAGTTGGAAGACACATTGTTGTCTTTCTTCTCCTTTTTGTTTTGCAGCTCCTCTTTAGCGGCGTGCACGTGTTGTTGTTTTTGTAAAACAAAGTAAACGCGCGGCTCTCTTGCATTTAATTCACCAGCTATTTTATAGTTGCCTTGACGAACGATCGCGTACCTTAAATGATTATGCTCCCGCCAGAAAGAAGAGGACGCTGCTTGAAAAACAGTCATTCCGTTGTATCATTAATACAATTAGTGTAGTAATGCGACTGTTGCGATTGGCGACGACACACAAATCAAGGCGTTAATGCGAACGGCTAAGAATTTCAATTTTCTTTTGGACAAATATTTGTTCACGTACATAATAAGGCTAACTGAAGGTACTGATTGTAAACAATGTACCACTCTTATATTGCTAACACTCCGTATGAATGTGCTACCTGATTCAGCTTGCGATACAAAAGAATTCTCTCATTTAGCTTGAACATTGAAGATGTTTCCATTCTGAAGTTATATGTAAATGCGTAGGTAATGATAACTCAAGAGCAAGCGACATATACTTATAAATATGCCAAAACTCTATCTCAGCTTATAGGTTATAGATTCATCGAGACATAAATACAATTTACCTCTACGAGATAGTAGACCGAATGTTTCTATTGAACTAATGTACAAATTTTCGTCATACTTTGAGCTTGAATTATCAGCACTTTAATGGGATGCAAAGTTTGAGCTTCTAATAGACTCCACTTCTGCTGGTTAGAACATAGATAGCTATTGATAAGAACTTCTAGCTTGCCGTGTAATTTTTGCCAAGGAAATGAATTATTTCTTAGTATTTTTTCATAGTCAACCAATGATAGAGTTCGCCACTTTTCAAAAAATGGTTCTTTATGATGCTGATTGTAAACCTGGCCTTTTAAATTTGGACCAACAAATTATTTAGTTAGAAAACATGTTGATTTGAAATTGTGCCGACTGTAACAAATTTTCTTAACTCCTGTAAATACTTGACATTTTCATCTCTTTCAGTACAAACTCTAGCTATTTTACATTTTGTTGGGTATTTTACCTTGTCATGTTTTATTATGTTTCATACATGGTCTTCCAAAACGTGGAAGGTAGGAAACCAAAGTAAGGAAATTTTAATTAATAGCAACTCAGTATGTATATATTACACCTAGCGAATAAAAAGGAATATTTTCGAAAAGATCATTGCCAAGTTACGCTAGCTTTTAGCTTGTCTACAAAGTGGTGGTACGTTAAAGATGATTATTTTTTGTGCTATGTACATCATTAGAAATGCAACCCAGACAAGCCTCTCTCAACATTCCTTTTTGACTTTCTACTTCTGTTTATTCCTTTCTTATAGCGTTCACTCTAATGGGCACAATACTAAAGTGTCATTTCCAAACAAAGTTAATATATTTTAGCGTTTGGATGCATAACCAGCAAGGTACTGCGTATTTAGAATACAAAACCATTTGCACCATCAGTAAGAATTAACTTCCGCTTGTCATTTTAACATAGCCTCCACACATATCAACTGTGAAACATGGGTGCACAAAATTACTCAACTTCTACGATTCGCAAGAAAATGTGTAAAAAAAAACACTGTTACTCGTAATGTTACTAATATCATAAAGAAAACTTAACATTTTAAAAAAATTGGATTTTTCGTATCATGCTCATCTAGTAAACGTTCACTCCATGTATGTCGTACATTTAGAGCTTGAATATAGCAAAAGCTCATGTAATGTTTGAAGATGTTAATGAGTTGACGCCGTCAATGATAATAATGGTTTCTGTGTACTTTTAGTCTCTCGAGTAAAGGATAATGATCTGAAAATGAATTCGATGATTTATTAGTAGAAGTCGAAAATAAATCAAAAAAAGCGCTATTTTTAAATGATGACAATGAAAGTAGTCAAGATGGTGAAAGAGGTCACGCAGTAGTTCCCTTATTTTTAGCCAATTCAAATGGAAGCGCAACCGTTAATTCTACTGAAATATTCTCCGCTTTGAATGATGGATGATATTGTATGTCAAACTAACTAATACAGTGAACATAATCAACCAATGTACCTTCATTTTATTGAAAAGATCGGTGGAAGATCCGGGGCTACAGCAAAGAACTGCAAAAACAAATTATGAGAATTGCGACGTTTTCTAAATGAACTTCAGAAGAACAAGGGTACAGTCTATAGACAAGAAAGTTATACCCATGAATAATGAAGTAAATATAAATAAAGTAATAAATCAAAAGAAACCAAGAAAATGGGGAGTAAAGTATTGATTAAGGGCAGATACTAATGGTGAAATGTATAGATTTGGAATTTATCAAGGTGCGAAAATAAAGTTGCAGTAACCCACCGGAACTTGTGCAGATATACTGTTGTACTGTGTGATGGTACTTGTTAAAGTATATCTAATGAATGCATGATGTCCACTGAAATATACAAAAATATTTTTAAGTATTCTTGGAAATATAGGATACTTGCTGGTACAAACTATGGTTTGTCTTTATTTATAATAAAGTAATTAATTTAATTTTCATCATTTAAGTAATATTGTTTTGGGCATACATTGTTTTTTTGTTTGCAAAAATCCGAACTGTAACTTCGAAATCGGTTTTCTTACAATACTGGAACATCAGAAACAGTTTTCCCGAAAGTCTCCTTTTGTATGAATACCAATAGGCCGCCTAGTTTCCACTCAAAAAGTAACTTATTTGGCTTTGACCCTCATACAAACAACTGTACTAATTTAAACGCGCCAACATTAATTCTGCAGGTGTGATTTAATCTTGTTCCACGATATCAATATGTGACCTAGTATCATTAATGATACTGTGCGTAAACATTCTCATACAACTCCTAGTAAAAGTCATTCTTGGAGTAATTAAACGTGTTTGGCGTTTAGTTGTTAGTGTGGCTTTATTTTATGAAACTGAAAATTTCTCTTTGCTGTTCGTAGCAGTAACCTGCCAACACTATAAGAAGTGATAACGGAGTTATTTGTTAGATATTTCATTTAAATGAATAATAATGTAAAAAAACCATGGTACTGAGAAATTTCCATATCGAAAAATGGAAATTACCACTGTTAACGTGGAGAAGTTGCACACTAAACAATTAAATAGATTATAAACAATTTGGGTATATAGAGGGTAATACATAGAACTCCAGTCGAATGCAAAATGCTGCAGTAAATTGGTGCATGTAATAGATACGCTGCTATAAACGCAGCACTAATTGATACATTTATGTAGCTAAATGAGACGCTATTGTGCCAAATATCTAGGTCAATTGACAATATAAGCACATACATTGGCTAGTAATACTGCCTATTAAGTAAATTGGTAATGTCTATGTCTAACAAGAACAAAGATTTATCTTGCTTCGGATGAAGTATAATATGATTTTCTAGCTCTTAATGATATTCGCTTTTTTCAAAAACTAATTTAAGAGCAAGGTTTCAAGATACGGACTACGGAGCGATTCTAGTGAAAGTAAATTTCCAATTTATTCAAGAGCAGAGTGGCGCAGTGGAAGCGTGCTGGGCCCATAACCCAGAGGTCCGTAGATCGAAACTACGCTCTGCTAAAATGCTTTTTTTTGATATTGGATGTATTAAAATTTCTGGTATGGCAAAAATATTGGAATCTGCTATAGGAACGTATTTTACCGCAAAAGGGTAACGAGCAAAATAAAAGTGGATATTAATAAAATGATATCAAAGATTTATTTTCCCTACAAAGGGTAAACGAGCTACGGTCTTCGTTTGAAAATGTGGATCGATGCATATGTTGTAATGTGATAGTCTTCTTCATCAGAGGAAACCCCATTAATAGAATAGTTTGGTGTCATTATCTAGATGATTTTTCTTTTTTTACGTATCTATATAGCGTAGAATATTTAACATTAAAGTTAAGACTGTTATTCTAAGACAGCATTAATCGCCACCTCCAAGTATTCGTTGGGTAGTGTACCAGTTTTTGTTTTGTACTGTTCCCTATTGTTTGTATTGAAAGGTGCTTTCTATGGCTCCTCTATACTGTATTTTTAATGTGGAGGAATTCAAAGCTTCAAAAACAATTTTGTTTTGAAATAAATGTTAATGGAAGATACGGGAATAATTTAAATATGCAGCACTATCTCAGAGAGTAGTAGTATCACCATCACCACAACAATTGGCCATCTTTACAAATGATTCTGTCAATGATACTATAATCGGTATTGAGATTTGTTTAGTTTTTGGAACTAATATATGTTGATGGTAACGACCACCAAAGCGATGCAATATGCCTTCGACTTGCGTGTGTCACTAACTCTGTCTGTATATATTCTATATTTTCTTTAACCAGTTTTGCTTTAGTCAGCATGAGTATGTACTGAATGTGATAGGATGAATCGCATTTTGCAATCGTCTTAATAATAACCAGTTTATGCAACACTGTCAACAAATTCAGGAGGCAAGTTGAAGATTTTAACACTGTTACATTCTAAAGTAAGAAGTTTTTGGAAAATTTTATTAGAAAGAAAACTTTATTTCATGATTCTTTGTTATCCCTAAAGACCTGGCCAAGACTTTCAGACAAATCCTTCATTAGCGTTTCTAATATAGTTAGTTGATAGAGTTGACTTTATTCCCTTCTCCTTTTATAACATCGCTTACTATTAGTGATATGTATTTCAGTTATAACTTATTTCGTTTAAAGCAGCCTAAATGAAACTAAGTTTGTATGAATGCTTGGTACTATGCACCTTTCTCATTTTATTTGTGCACATTTAACGCATAATAAAGTCATTATTATTATAAATCCGTACGCCAACCTTTTGAGTAGTAAGACGCTTCATAGTACAATCTAAAATCATGAATTGCTATCTATTTTATTTGCTTTAGTACCATGATATCAATGCTAGTGTCAAAGCCCAAAAAACATTGCAATGCATTTTCAATGAAATGGCACTAATTCAGATTGAGCCATATATGTATCTAATATTTTTCCAACATAAATGCATCGGAATGTACGCAGAGTTTGTGTGATTTATACTGCGTTTTGGGTGCTTATTGGCGAAATATGTGCGTATTTAGATTTGTCCCTGCACGTATAATGCGCGCCGTAATCAACATAAAGTGTACGTTCATAAATTCAAATCTAGTGTATAAATAATTTGAGGTACAAAATAACCGAAATGGCTTTTACATTACCCGAAATGCGTTCTAATTATGTATGAAATTATGTTAACCGAATGTTTTGTACGTTACATTAACGTATTTCCACTAATGAAAATTCGAAATGACACTGTCAGTGTTCGTTTCGCCACGGGAGACAATTTTAACAGTTTCGGCTTTAAATTTACATGAACGACAACGTACGCACTCGTCACATATAACTCATTCGGAATTTTGCTAGAGCTGACGCTCTAATTCATTTTAATTCAACTCACCTCCTATACGTTCTGCTGTTTCCCTCGCGTTGACATCGCCTCTGAAAAGAGCTGACTACCGCATAGCATACATTTGCTTTAGCCGTAAATTTGAGATTTTCGTAATGCATATATGCAACGCTTTAGCTTTTAATTGGAGGTGTCCCGTTTTTCGACTACTGTAATGAATTTTTGTTTTCCCTTAAATACCGGTGCTGGGGTGACTTGCTTAATGTTTTACAAATAAAATTTCATTTAAATTAATTATAAATATTTACAACATGGAACGGTCCAAGTTATGAACAAATTCACCGTATTCACATCAATACTACTCAGTATTTTATTTGTTTCCGTAGGCAATGGAAAGCGAAAATAACCAATTATAAAATAATGGAATAGCGTCACAACTAGCGGTGCGAATTCTGTTCCACCAACATTAACATTACATATGTACAACAAGGTTAGTGAAAAATTCATACCTCACAATATCATTGTTTTCATTATGTACACGTATTTTATTATTAACGTATCATTATACATTACTACCCTTTCCTTGAATTTTAGACATTTGCAAAAATTTCAAGCAGAAATAATATTGAACATAAAGTATGCATCTATAAATCATAACGTAACGGTAATGATATGACTATGACTTTTTCAATAACATAAACAATGTTTATATTCAGCTAATCAGTCTATTTTCACGTCTATAAATTTTAAAGCTACTTACATAAACATGATCAATTTTGTGTTTATGAGTACGTGGACCATGTTCCAGTAGATATTTTCATCAATACTAATATACTAGATATTCGTTTAGTAAATTTTATATGCTTAATTTTAGGTTAGTATTCAATTGGTTAATAATGATTTGGTCCTCTAGTTTGTCGAATTTTTTCAAGTTTGATTTCAATCGATTTGTTTGTGAAGTTTCGCCAACAGAATTAGTAACTCTTTTATATTTCTGTTCTAATCTCTACAGTGGTTCACTAACTTGATTTCTATATGAACATGAAGTTTGACACTTAGTTATGAATGCCGATATTGGGTAATTCTGAGAACGTGTACTTCGAATTAACAGATTTTTTGACAATAGCGTATTTTCTTATTCTATTATTGGGTTTCTTTTAGCAGATGATCAATGCTGACTTGATAAACATATTCGCAACTGTATATGGTATATGCTACTTATTTTAGGGGTCGTCTTTTCTCTAAAACCCAGAATTTCAAGTGTTACGGGTAGTAGTACTTCTTGCTTACGCTAAGGTAATATGTAACGTGAGGACATCTCCACCTATCTCTATTGTTGCTCGGAACACTTACTAGTGGAAAAATACCAAAAATAACGGTGTCGAGGGGAATGTAGCAGAATGTTGATGGGCATCCTCAAACTAAAACGCATACCACAAGCTTCAAAATACCATTTTCCGTGCTGATCCCAATTTCAATGCATTATTTTAAAGGCAAACAACTGTAACAATGCTGTTACGATTAT
Source organism: Marronus borbonicus (assembly GCA_902655005.2). Lineage (NCBI taxonomy): Eukaryota > Metazoa > Arthropoda > Insecta > Coleoptera > Scarabaeidae > Marronus > Marronus borbonicus. The sequence continues at coordinate 10,011,648 of LR737381.1, read as the reverse complement.
TTTTCTCACGAGCAAAGACTAAGCGTCGGGGAAAAGTTCTAAAGTTTCTTGTTCAGACGCCAATAAAATGTTGTTTTTGTTTATAGAACAATATAAGATAACCCGCATAAAAAGAATTGCAAAACTAGAAATAATGAAACATATTTGTAACGAACAAAAACAAGCAACAAAGCAGAATTCCTTTTACATCATCAAATTCTCCGGGCAAACTTTACCTTTAGTTTGAAGAAGTATGGTTTGCTAGTGGTTGACTAGTCGTTGCAAAATGATATTCCCCGAATACATTCAGGGAATGTTAAGAAATTATAGGTTTTCCTAATTTTATTTAACAATTTAACTATTTTGGGCACATACGGTACCCATCTCCAGGTAGGTTTCCATATCTTAATATTAACAACAATACAAACATAGAAGATGATGTTCTCTACAAAATTACTTCATTCATAAGAGGAATGAGCAACTGCGCACCAAGGTAGCTTTTTTAATTTTGCATGCAGCCTAATAGCAAATAATAGAACATGGAAAGCTTCATGGTTTTTCAAAGTATTCGCCACAAACATTGATACACTTTTTCATTTTTCAAACCACCTGTTAAAACCAAGCAGTTGGAACAGCCAAAATTGCTATTTAAAGGCATAGACTGCTCCTTCCGGCAACTGGAACTGCCAAGTATGCAGCCCAATTTTGATTCTAGCGAACGTAAATCATTGGAACTTAGGTCGGGACTGTATGCAGGATGATCGACCAATTCCATGCTTTGCTGCTCTAAAAATTCAATCGTCTTTTGAATTCTATATGAAATTATTTTGGTGGAGGATCATTCGTCCTTGTGGATTGGTTTTTCGATCTTCTGGAGGATTTCTGCAACATGATCGTTAATTGAGGCAAAACTTGCGACCATTCTTTTCGACACAACGGAGAGCTTTTGTTGGTTTCTAACACCCACACAGCGGATTGACGTTTGGTCTCAGATTAATAGATGTGGCATTCAGCGGAAAACTGATCTCCTCAAAGCCAGTTCATCATGCAGAATATTCCGGATTGAGTTCTTTGAAATGCTCAAACTCGCGATATGTCACATATCGACTTTACTTGTGATTGCTGTCTTTAGTGGTCCCGCGTCGGGATCATCTTTAAGACTTGTGGAGCTTCCGTACCAAAAATAGAAACCAACTCGATGAGGCATTGTTGTTAAAATAATCCCCTCCGAAAGTGGTAAAAGGTTAGTGCGGAAGAATTTTTTGCCGTATCTTTATGAAACTTAGGATTCAGGTTCTATAATTATTGAAAATAACTTTGATAAGCGACGTTTCATTGCCCTTTGCGCGGCTATATGCCAAACTAAAAAGATATCCCTCGTATACTTAGTTTGCAAGGTGCAACTGCATTACAGTTTCAAAGACGGTCTGTACAGCGTTAAAGGCTAAAGCGCTGCGCAAGTTGCTTATTGAATTATTCGCGTCTGATTCTATCACAAATGAAATAGAAGCACGGCGACGCGAATTTCTTGTAAAAGTTTGCATATATAATCAGCTCTGATGTCTGCACTGATGTTGGCGGTGGGTGTTGTCGCACATCTACTAAAGTAGATGTGAATTCCGCAAGATGCTTGGAAGGCTTGAGGTGGAGTTTCCAAATAGGAAAAGCTTTTGCGAGTTTCGTGGTATCTTTGGCATTCGAGTGTTCTTTTTGCAACGTTACACATCGCTGTTTAAGATTAGCTATATCGCCTCTTTGCAAACAAAAAGACAACATCACAGGAGTTCGGGAAGCCCGATTAATTTTCATGTGCTTGGGAAGAACTTGTAATGCTAATGCTTTAACAATTTCTAAACAATCCTATCTTTATTCGATACTTTTACATACATGAAATTTTAACATACATTTGAACGCCAAAACGCGAAATTAAGATACAATTAAGTCATTTTCTAAATCGTCTGGCAGTCTGCTCACAAGTTTTACAATAGTAAAAAAGAATAATAAAAACCGTGTATGAAATTGAATTTGTACATCTTATAAAACAATTTTATTTCGATATTAACTAATTGATATTTCTATTCTCAGGTGTTTCAAAATTAAAAGAAATGCCTTGGCGAAAATTGTCAAAATACCCTTTTTTATAGTAGTTTTAACAATATAGTCCGGTCTATTCCGGAATATTTTCTAAATATACGAAAAAATTTAATGTTATACGTCTGCAGTAGCAATCGGTTGTTCAAATTCCATAAAAATCGGTAGCGGTGGACAATTTGATTCCTTCGTATACTTTCCTTGCATATTGCGTACATTGTACTATGCAACAGAAGTATACGAAGAAACCGAATCGTTGTCAATACCCTCTCGTTTACGTCATCACCCACCGCTACTGATCAAAATGCATGTCAATAAATTTCGAAAATGTAATGAATTTTCGCATTAATTAATCAAAAGCAGTAATAAAGAAGTCTACCGCAATGCAGAACTAGGAAAGACAGGTTGCTATAAGAAACAATTTTTTTTTGTCTGGAGTTATTTAGTAACTGTTTAATAGCTGATAAATAATCAGCAAAAAAACTAAATTGCATTAAAATGGGGATTTCAACGTTCTTAGAAAGGTTTCAATTTGCTCGAAATATTAAAAGATGGACCTGTTGATTAGGAACCTGATTTCTACAACTTTTATTCGACAAAAAATCTTCGCCCACAGCATGCTGTTAATATATGAAGCAGAATAATACGTGCATCAGTTATTTTTATAGTGGACAGGGTAGCTGTCAAAACGACCTAAAATATCAAGCGACCGTTATATTACTTTCGGTATATTAGGAACTGCACTGTATATATGGCATTCGGAAGAAAATAGAAAGCTAGCTAGATGCCCATCAATCCGTCTCTTCTCTTGACATCCTAAACCGCTTTCGAAGCCATCCCTGACCTCCGATGTCACCCCCAGTTTGCGGCGCCGAAGTAAGGTAGCACTCTATACATCAAAATTCTCAGTTGAGGATTAAAATCACCCCGTATATAGGTATACAGAAGCGAAACTGCAGGTACAACGCTACTGTTGTAACTGAAAACGTCGTTATCAGTGATCTTGAAGGCGACTAGCCATATACTTTGTTGCATACCTAGTCTTGCTTAAGCCAAAGGTAGCCTAGAATTATGTTTGGTTTTATGAAATAATATGTAAGTTACCTTAAGATAAAGTTGTTGTATAAGTAACCGTACTAAGAAGAAGAGCTTTAACCCAAATCGTTAATCTTGTAGTTATGCGTCAGACTTTCTAAACAATTAAGAGAGCATAACATTTTAATGCACTAAATAGAACTACTTGAAAATTATTTTAAGCGCCCAAAAATGAAAGAATAAAAGAAAATATTTCCATCGTGTCATTTTCGACGATCTTAAATTCCATAATAATAAGCATTTGTAGTACACAGTCGCAGCAATGACAATCTTAAATGCCTTAAGGTAATATTTAAAAATTGTGAATTGTGAAGGATAACTTTTCAATGATAAAACTAAAAAATCAAAGTTTATTGAAAAAGTATTTGTGAAGAGGATAGGATTTTTACTTTTATCGACAGTAGGATAGGGTCTAGCAAAATAAGCTACTTCATCAGTATACCCTAGCAGTTGCAAATCCAGCTCATATCCCTTAAACCAGCGGATCTTCTCCTAAAAGCCGAAATAAAGTGGCGATCCTCGTTTTTGTGTCATTGTTAACAGTAAATAAAGTAATAAAATTGAGTTTTGTTGAAATTTATTTTCCGTATTCAGAATGAAAAACTTTTACGAACTAACATTAACTAACTAATTTTACAATATTTTTTGATGAGCCCCCATATAAAGCATACCAATCATAGAGTTCATGAACCACAGGCCGGGGACCATCGCCTTAGGGTATTCAATATAAATTGTTCGGCATTGTCTGTTTTTCGTTTTTCTCGAAACAATTTGTTTAAATTGTTCAAGAGAGACAAAAAAGGAAATTTGTATACTAAATAATAAAACCAATTCGAAGCGCAGCTTTTCTGTCACTGATGCATCAAAATTTTTATCCGTTGACATTAAAGACTTTGTATTTTTAAATCGACCCGTATATTTATTAGTTTTTATCTGTTGGGTTGACGGAATTTTCGCCGCAACATTCAATAGCACCAACAAGAGCAGAAACACGAGGGAAGAAGAAGAAAAAACAAGATTATGAAGACGAGAGAGTGTCATCCATTTTGGATTGGTGGTGGTGACTGGATGGATCCAATTCGCAAACCGAACACGTTCTGAGGTTAATAAACGAATGGAATGACTCGACTTGGTGAGACAAAGTATGTCTGTTAATTGTATTGAATCTTCTCCAGCTGACTGCTTAATTGCGTTAATTACATTGTGCTTTTTATATCTTAGCTGCATAATGATCTTAATTTCATTTAACCGAACATCGATTCAATATTTTCGGTATGAATTCTAGTTATCTGAGCGAATTATAAGGAACGAACTTGGTTCTTTGGATGTAAATTGTATTCTGAACAAATTTCCATTAAAACTCGTTATGTTCAAACCCTTTTCAATAAACCGTGTCCCTATTCATTTGTATAGAATTGACGCAAATGTGATAGCGGTTTTTTGTTAACGGTACCCTTGAAACAAGTGAGGAACCAAATGTGTAATTTAAATAACGGGATGTTAAGTACTCGGGAAAGTAAGCTTAACAACAACTCCCGGTATTAAGCATTTGAGGTTTATTTCTCTACAAAAAAAGCTATCCTAGGTCGTAGTTGTATTTTTGGAAAAGGGTTATTTTAGTATTTTAGTGTAGGCCCTTCTCTATTTTAGAAATTATACAGTAACCGCTTGGTAATTAGAGAAAACAACTTAGTAATTTTGTAAGTTCCTTATCCTCATAGAAAGGTATAATATTTTGCCTAATGACATTATCTGTGGTCCAATCTTTGTTGCGACAACCGCCCATTATTTTCCAAAGTGTTTGTTTTGATGCAGATTTCTCTTTGCTACAGTGCTGCAAACTGTGGATACAATTTTAGCTAATAACGTGTGATTTTGGTGAACTTGTTTACTGCTACCAACAAAACAAACAAAAAAGATGTGTATTGGTTATGTACGAAAATATATTGTCACAAAGGATTTTGCCTGATGAGTGACATATATTACCTTTAAGGGCACTATCACCGGAAATCCTAACTCAGCAAGATATTCACAAAGCGTTTCTGTATTATTCCAGAAATATTAACACAGGAAAGTCGCATTTAAATACAGTGAGTAACTAAAAAGAACATGGCGAGTAGAGGGAAACTGGTACTATTTCTTTTACTTTTGAAACTTTGGGTCTGTCAACTTGTTTAGAAAATGCCCATATCTTTGTACTTACCTCACAAGCTGTTTGCCAACCTTTGGAAACAATAGAAAAGTTTATTTAACCATCGATAAATATTTGTAATTATTGAGTTCATAAATTAATATGCAATTTTATCGAAAAAGGCGAATATGGCGTTTACATTATTCAACTTAGGTAAATTATGCAATAAACTCAACTTGTTCTCAATAATTCAGCTTATTGTCTAATAGTAAGCATGGGTTTTGTACAGGGACAACACGTACTGAATGTGCGCAGTGTATTAATGATCTGTTAAGCAGAAGATTGAAAGCTGTTGTGCTTCTGTTTTTGTTAGGCATTTGATTCAGCAGACTACTATATATATATAAACAAATGCGTGTCATCTTATTTTTCAAATAAAAAAATTCGTGTCAAATTAAACAATACGACTTCACATATCTACCTCCAAACAACAGGTTTACCATAGGATTCAATATAAAGGCCACAGTTTTTCTTGCTCTTCATCAACGACCTACATTGCTTGTTATTGGAACTTAATTTATTGGGAGCCGTTGGTGACTTCCAGTCTCTGTGCTTTGTTCAAAAGTAAACCAAATAATAAGATTATAAGATTAAGATCTATAACAGTCATATGTTAGAGTTCACTTTAACAGCATGTTGGCTATAATCTGAACTGGGTCTCGCGTGTTGAAGTTTAAATTCTGCTTATTTTCCAATATGTAAGCTGAAATTTAATAACATTTTAGTTAGAAATCCTCTTTTATCTGTGAATTGACTTAAATGCCTATTCGGTAATTTTGTTGTCTGGACACATATTTGTTATTCAGAAAAGAATAAACAATTTATTCTCATGGTAGAAGTCGTGCTGTAAAGTTTTTCTTGAGAAGATTTACTTTCGCATGCTTTCATATATATAGGTTATTGCAATATGTATTTACTCAAAGGAATACATTTGATATTGTCATTAACATTTGTATCTACAAATCATTTATTGCCTTATACATCGTGTTTCCCGAACGTTGTACTTTACGTTATGCGAATCACCACCACCTACTTACTCGCTTCAGTATACCGGTAATTATTTTCTAAATAAGCTTATATGTAGATACATTCACAAATCCCAAACATAATCAACACCCTTAGGTCAAAACAACATTTACGAAGGGTAATATATATGAGTTTACGTACTACAATAACTGTTGATTACATATCTCAGTCTAAAATGAATTTCCTCTTACGCTAAATATGCTCCAGACACACATAGTTTTTCTCACGTAAACAAACACTATCGTGTGCTTGAACGGTGACGGGAAGTACTACAAAGAAGCCACTTTCAAAACTCACTAACATACCATACTAGCGCTTTCGAAAGTAATTTTCTGTTATATTTCAATTTAAGATTTTTATTATTTCTGCATTAGCGTTACAGCTACCGCCAAACGTTGGCCATCAGAACTTTTCATATTAGAGGCACTCTGGAAAGTTTTTCTGTTTCTCCTTCTACCGCGTTGAACCGATCCATTTGGTGAATATGTATAGTTTGGCCTAATTCTCTCTTTCAGACCGAGTTCCAAACAAACTACTCTCGACGATACTGATATTTCGGAATAACATTCTAAGACGCAGTTATTGTTCTGAAATTCACGAGGATGTGCGTCATATTTTTTTGTGTACGTCATAGATTGAAGTGATTTGTCTTTTTGAGGCAAGCATAATGCCTTAATATTAATTTTGTCTCAAGGTGGTTTAGATAACTTTGAATTAAAGTAAAAGATGGTTCTTTAATTCATAAATTTGGTAATAAAATTTAAACAATTTATTATGGAGCTTCCTCGGAAATGCTCATATATGTATACCGTATACAAAGTTCTAAGCTAAGTTCTAAGGACACCCAAAAAGGTGAGTACTGTATGCATTGGACAATCTCACGTATGTACATACCATACATCGTATAATTGAAATCATTATTCTCTTTGCAAAGAAATCACTGACATTATTCATGCAAGTAGCTTTTCAGATGGTATTTGAATTTAACATCAGGCAAAGCTATCATATTATGCGGTAGGTTTTATATATATCTCTGGACATTGAGATAAACTCCACTTTTGTATTGTAGTGAATTTAGTTTTTAGTGGAAGAAGGTAAGACAACTCTGTACCTCTTGTATAAATCTCTTCACTTTTTTATACAGGTTTACGAGTATTTTAAGCTACGAAGGCACTACCCGCATTTATGGATTGACCTCCGAACACTATTCCATAGTGCGGTAACGAATGAACGTTTGCGTAATGGACTTTAAAAGCACTTGATCCGCAACAACTGTCAGAGCCCAGCATAAACCACTCAATCTCGAAGCCATGGAATCGAGATTGTTGATCCATGACGTCAAGCATGAGTACCAGGAACGCTATATTGTCCGCGCAGGTAAGAGTTTCGTTTTGAAATTGTGATATTATGTAACTATTGTTATTACTGAAGACCATTAAATTTGTTTTGTTAATATTTATATTAAAATTATTCTGTGTGAATCACTCATTAATGAATTAGACTCGTTTCAATGTATTGCCTTGTCTGTTCCATTAAACTAAATATTACTGACATCGGACAGTCCACTACATCAAGCATTGATGTGTAACAGGAATAAAAGTGGTACAAGGATAGAGTCCTGAGCTACATCACACAATACAGTTCCCCATCCTGACTTCACATCTTTATCTGTATGATCATACGACAATACATATTGTTCTCTATCCGTTAAGAAATATCTAATCTATTCATTGATAACTTCGCGAAATCCCATCCTAATTCAAAATTTTGTTGACTAAATTCCTAATTTAGTCAACAAAACCTTGTGGTGAACCCAATCGAAAGCTCGGGACAAATCCATAAAAACACTGCTTTAGTGTTTCCTCTATTCAGTCCGCAGGTGACTTCCTCCATTAATTGAAAAATCGCAAGCGTTGTTGATCTTTTAGGTATCCGTTTTGATTTTTGTTTAATATATTGTTTTTTGGATAAATTTCACCATTCTACTTTGAACTATTTTTCCTACAACCTTCGTAATTGTGAAAGTTAATGCGATCGGCAAAATCTGATCTGCCACCTTATTTACGGATAAATTTTATGATAGTGCGTTTCAAGGCACAAGGAAACGTTCCACACTCAATACGATAAATTTCCAATTTGTCAGTCGAGTATTTGGAACATGTGCCAGCAGGCATGAGTGATCTATGGTCTGCAGGCCTCATGCAGCCCTCCAGCGTGTTTTGACCGCTTCATCACTGAAATAGCCAAAAACTGCAACCACTATCGATAAGATCGGAAAAGTTCACAGCACAGCGCTAAACGACCATCGAATTAAAGTTAGAGAGATAGCAAAGTCTGTCGGCATCTCGAAGGAACGTGTTTGTTATATACTGCCCGGAGATTTTAAGATTCAAGTGAACATTTGCAAAGCTCTGTTGAAACAGTTTAAGCGAGATATATCGTAGTTTTAATGATAATTAGTAATTGTAGTTGAAAGTTGGATACGCCCGTATACTGCTAATTGCGAAGCAGGGAATTGGGGAGCAACGGGCCAGTTTGAAGAAACCGAAAACTTGTCCCACCAAGTTCTAGTCCCATATTTTAGTAGTTGCCATGGCAAAAATTCACGAATTGGGGTTTCGAATTGGACCATCAGCCCTATTAACCAGATCTAACCCTCGCAACCTTTTTTCTGTTTTCTAGGTTGAAACTTTCGCTCAGAGGACAGAGATTTTCATTGAATGGTTCTTCCTACGAATCATTTGATGATACAATGTTAATAAGAAAGCATTTTGTTGGACGCAATATAAAGAACGTGCCACAGAGGAACTTGCTGCTACTGTTTTGAAAGCATCCTATGCTGTATACCGGGGTAAATATATAACGAGTGTCAAGGGTAGAGATATCAGCTTATTCCGTGCGTAAACCTTAAAGTGTTATTCAAAGACGGCAGAGTTTTCATCCTCATGGAAGCACCTAATTAAAACTTAAACATTATATCTAGTCAACACATGGGATTATCATTCTTTTTAAATGCAAGAGGCGTCGATGTTTTTAATTATCGCATAAAGTATAACGGCATAAAGAATTAGTGAAGAACCTTAAGCACAAAATTTTGCATTAAAACCAAGCAAGTAAAGAAGTTAATCTCCGACGGAATTACATTACACGGCAATTCATCTTTTTTTTTATAATGTCCCAGTCGACGTAATGCCTACACAAGCTCTTTTAGAAAGATATAAAATTTTGTTCCATTCGTCTCGTTTAGAGGGCATACATAAAAGCATATTGAGATGAAATTATTATTTGGAAAGCAAACAAGATTCATTGGGGAGCTTAATGGCTTTTTTTATATTTTCGTGCTTTTTTCCGCGTGTTTTTCGTAACGAGCTACCGAATATGTACATACATACAAACGTATATTTACATTGCATTAGTAAGGTAATTTTGCTTTTAACGTGCAATGTAATTTTGTATAATGCAAATGTACTTTTCATAAGCATATAAAAGGAATACTTGAAAGTTGTACAAACATTCATGCAATAAAAGAGTACTGTATGTACGTTTGTAATACCCCATAGGTATATAACTGTATTTTGCTTTGACACACAAACGGAACATACATTTCGAAATAATAACGTAGGCTTCCTCGGTCAGAGTCAGTTAAAGCTAAACGTGTTCCTGGTGTGGACCATGTTTTCGTAGTTAAAGTTAAGTCGGAATTAAGTCGAATGAAAGTTAAAGACATTGCAGAGAGACTGAATATTTGGACATGAAACAGTTAACCGGGCGTTTTTTGCCACATTTGCTCACTCAAGACCTAGAACGCATTGCAATGAACAATTCGAGCACTCTGTTGAAGCGACTTAGGCAAAGTAAGTCGGAGTTTTGACGTCGATTCGTAACTTGTAATAATTGGATACGCCAGTATCCAACCAGAGGAGAAGCAAGAAATTTAAAACATGAAGTTTAGAACGTAATTGCAGTATACTTCAATATAACTTTTAATACTAAAGTCGTCAGAGCTCTGAGATGAGAGATGCCGTTACACACACTGCTTAAGCACGTTTTGTACTACTTCTTTGCCCTCATAATCCGATATACGCTCTTACAGAGTTCTACATACTTGCGAATTTTGTGTATTTTACAATAGAAGGCAGGAATCCAGATACTACGTCTTTATGCTAAACATATTTCTATTTGCTTACAACTTCATACGCGTGTAACGCGAAGTTGTAATAATTTAGTCAACAACAGATATTCCTCAACCGGGATGTATAAAGACGGTGGAAGCTGAAGCAGACCGAAAATTAATATTAGAACTTCTGCTTCTGACATGTTGTTAACAGGTACGTTGAATAAATTTACTATTATCTAATTAAAATAATTTCCAACTCTTTGATCTGAACTCTCGAATTAGGAGTCGGAGGATTTGCTTTGCCCGAAGGCAGATTCGGGGTAAACATCGCGACATAGAACTGCCGAATATCGGAAAATCGATAGATACGGTAAGCAGAAGAAACTTAATTGGTAATTATATTCCCTTTAAATAGTATTAATAAAGCCTTTAGGGTAAGTAGTTAATTAAAATTTTCTAGATACATTTTGCAGATACAAGTGAACTTATTAACTTGATGTTGTGAATACTGTGAATAACCAGTTTGGAATTCCTTGTGTGATACAATGTGAAAGGAAACGCATCCAAACAGACAATTATCCATTCACACCGGGAAAAATCAGTTCTGTAGGTATGTATATACACACGTACACTTACAAGTACGAACATCGTACCGTGTGTAGTTTTTGCGACAAATTTCCACAATAATTTACCTAAAAACGCGATTGATGTTGTGTTCACAGTTGTATACAGGGATGGGCAAAAGTCTGAGGGAATACCTATATATCTGCAGCTATTGCTAATTCAGCACTTGCAAGTAACTGATTCCAATTTCAAAAATTTGTGGCTTTCTGCATTTCTTTTAATACTACCTATAATTACAGTACACCAACATAACAGAAAAAGCAATGAAGAAGCAATTTTATGTAGAAGAAGTGTCACGTCACAATGTGTGAATAAATAAATAGCACTAAATAATTTGTGGTGACTCAGCGTGGTTGGAAATAAAAAAGTTGATCCTAGCTCCCACAAATTCTTTATTCAATACAAAAATTGCTGGGATCGGTTTCGTTCATTAAAGAAAGCACATGATCAGGCCAGCTAAAAAGTAATATAATCCTAAATTATAATGTTTAAAAACTCACTGAAAATAATTCATAGAAAACTTTTATAGATAGGTCTGGTGCAGTCATATGATATTTACCTTTTAGCTCGCCCGATGATGTGCTTTTTTGATGCACGAAACCGGTCGCAGCAATTTTTAATTCAATAAAAGATTTGTGAGAGATAGAACTCACTTCTTTATTTTCAACCTTATTGTAAATAACATTAATGCATCTCAAATGTTTAAACTGACGACACACATCTGTGGTGAAATCCCTCAATGACATCTGAAATAGTATCTGGGATGATATTTGGCACATGTATCATGATTTTAGCTCTCACTGCGATGAGAAAATGAATACCGAAATCAAGAAATTCTTCATCGTTGAGAAAAATGTTCTCCATAATCCACAACTCCACAATCTTTCACTGAAGTGTGGTAATTTTTGACCACAAGGAAAAATGTGGAACGAAGAATTTTCTCACTGTCGAAACGGAGAATTTCACCGCCCTTAGCACTTTTGCAGAAAACATCTGCATATGCAGTCGTACTAATTGTTTCTTCTCCCCGTGGAATTTGGTCTATCCGCGAAGGTGTTAACACTAAAGCAAAAATTTTCACCGAAACGAAACATATGTAACACCAACCAGACCATCAACCAGACGGTGTCAGATCTAACTTCGTATACTCCCTCCAAATTAACTTCTGCAGAATACAGTAGTGGACTTTAGGTTTCCGTCAAAGATGAGTACTAAATAAAATACTACTCACCGTATTTTTATTCTATGTGTTGCTGGCATAAAGAACAAAAATCAATAGGGGAGTCAAAGATTCGGTAGAATGTACAGTGACTAACATGTTTGGTTCTAATAACTGTAGCGAATATGTTGAATGTTGTATTTGTTTTTGTATGTTTGCACTAAAGAGGCATATTGATTTTTACGTTTCAACATGTGATAAAAAAACAAGGCCACCACACCATTTTTAATTGTTTAGTAAATCGACGACTCAATGCTTCAGTGCTAAGAAGGCCTGTGACTGACTGGGCAGAGTTAGGCACTGTGTGTTCGAGTTCCATTAGAATCAACATTTTCTTAGTGGGTCCGATACCATCCCGAATCACTATTCGCATGTTGAGGAACAATTAATTGCTTTTCATCATTTACGGCAAGGCTGTGACAATAACAAAATCATGGAACATTTTACACACACACACCACTTACGCATCAAGGTCATTTAATCTTAGGGCGGCCGGGGAAATATGTCATTACTGTTGTAGTTTATACAATTAAAAAGCCAATATTTATACAATAGTACAGATACCGTAAAGTAACGGGTTTAAAAATGTAATTAAACACACATTACGGCTTTTGTACCTATATTTTGAATAATCATGTAATAAAGGAAATTATATTTACGAGAATAACACAGTCGCAAAAAGAGCAATCTCGTGCTAATTTTAGTATACATTAAGTCTTGACATCGAAGTGAAGAACGAAAGAGGAAAAAGTACGAAATACGAACTTACCGTTACGGGATAATGCGAACAAATTTCTTTATTCCAGTTTTTTCGATCCATTTTACCCAAAGACAAATGTTACATTTAAAGCAGGGTCTTTGAACCCATCTTAATGTATAAACAATGCCGTTATGACAACTTTTTTAGTTAGACAAGAAAGAAATGCTGTTGTAGATTCCACTCATCGGCATCAGAACGCAGGACCGTGTTAAGTAATACTGCGAAAGAATATTCGTTGAAATAAACAACTTGATTGCTTTTAACTAAATGCGGTTCAATGATTTGGTAACCGAATCGTAACGCAAAAATTAATAGGAATATTTTTTAGATCTTATTTTAAATTCGTGCAAAACCGAGAATGGTTGCCACTGTAATTATATTTCTTTATGTACCGTCTTAAAATACAACATTTAACCAAAACTTTCAATATTTCTTAATTATTATAAAGCCGTTTAATTCTTATCACGTATCTGCGGACACCCAATGCAAGGAATTCGATACAACCGGCTCTGTCCGGCACGGAAAAAGCAGTAGAATCAACGTTATCACGTGCTCGAGTTTCGGAGCAATGTTCACATAAAAATCTCGTTTCAGTCGTATTAATCGAACCGCTTGCACTAAAATTGATACACGCGGACAGAATTGCCAATAAAAGTGAAAAAATGTCACTGTTGCCCATCAATCAGGCCTTCAAAAGCGTGAAACAACCTAAGAGGCCTCTTAGTAAAAACGAAAATTGCAAAAGAAATCGGAATTGTGTTTATCGCTTTTATAGGCATACTGATCTGATTTTCATCTAATGTACATAATTAGTATTTTGAGGAGAATATCAATGACGTAATTTGCGACGAGAGGAGTTTTTAAGATATGGACCAAAAGGTCACCAAAAGCAAGATTCAAGAACTTTTGAGAAGCAAAATACTTCTCAAAAGTTCTTGAATCTTGCTTTCCTATTATTTTTGCCATCCTCTGTTTTTATTGCTTTAGACGTAAAAAAATATACTCCTTCAAGTAGCACTAATTACAAACCACAGAAAAATGTTTTAATGAAATATTAAACAGCTGGAATGGAAACCATCAAAGGATTTTCGAAAATTATGGTAAAACTTATAACAGTTACACACCTTGTGAAATAAAATATTGCTAAAATCAAACATACAGGCTTAGCTAATTGTAATGCTATTTCTTCCAATAAATAGAACTAAATTGCATAAATAAAACTTAAAGAACTGCAAACGAAGTTGTTTACTTTGAACGCGCCCATCTCTCTAATTTGGTTTCGGTCACTAATCATCTTTCTTCATTTCAAGTTACGTACAATAATACAATATTTAAAAAGTTAACAAATGTTCCACAAAATACACGAAATCGCATTACAATAGTGTTTAAAAGTCATTGTTTCTTAAAACGTCCGCTTGTCTTGAAACTACAACTTCGAATGTCAGATTTACTATTGCTATACAGAGTACGTCAAAATTATGATGCAACTATCGATTTGAATGATCACAACCAAAACATTTCATGTTCATTATTTCCAACAGATGATGTATCATTCTAATATTTCTGAATGATTAAACAATGCTTACTCGACATGCTTACGTGAGAATGTTATTAGCAGTTACCTACGAAATTAATTACTACGGTAAAACTGTTATTTCCGATGTACCCCGATAGCAATCGCAAATCTTATCCTCGAAATTAGAAAGAATCATTTTTTAATTTAAACCCACAAACAAAAAAGGCTTTCCTGTGCTGAAACCTTTTCTGCATAATTTCAAATTAAATAAGGACCCGTTTTAGTTACCACGAAACGAGGCGATTTGAAACTCCTTGTGGGACATCCAACCACCTACCGTCGCTAATTCACCAGTTTGATTGAGACGAACATATTTTACGCTACTTTGAGATGGCTGCTACACGCTTCAGTACTAAAAAAGACTGTATCCTCTACTATTATTAAGAAAAAAATGCATATTTTCATCTTACCCCTCGAGTTACTTGAAAATACCATTTATTTTAATGCATACTTCGATTGAACTTAGCGACGTTTTTTGCAAAAAAATACAAAATTAAACAACAAAAATATTAATAATGTAGGCTTCTACGGCCAGAGTTAACGTGTTCCGGGTTTGGACCGTATCATGGTAGCTAATCGAATCATTGGTCGATTGCTTCCGTCTCGGTTAATTTCGCCTCAGGCGTGGTTTTACCGTGCTAACTTTGGCCTACACAGATAAAAATTTCTTGGAGTAAACGATGTAGTTAAATCGTCACCTATTTTATGTTAAGGTAACACTGTTATGGTGACAAGTAACTAAGTAGCAAGTACTTGCTTTTTTTAATATCCTAAACGGTGAAGACTTTCATTTTAGTTTATCCGTAAGGAGTTAAGATGATTTTAACATCGTAAAGGATATAATTTTATATTTATAATGCTGAATATTTTACATCTTGTGTAGTTAATTATCTGTTATTTCTTTGTTGGAAATTCATCTAAGCAGAGTTAAAATAAAACAATTCTGTTGTTAATTGTATACCATTACACATTTAGCAGCGTTTTTTTATAGGCAAAGCTGCACGATAAGAATCTCACAATAAGGAAGGGTGTCGGGTGAGTATAGGTAGTTTCCATTCAGTGTTGTACACCTAATGAGGTGAAATTGCTGAGAAGTGTTATTTATCAAAATAAAGCATCAAAACAGAAATAAATGGATTGAGATAACTGACCGAGAAATCAGTGTCAATGTAATTAATATAACAGGTAACTGATGAAATTATTCTGATTGTATCCAATGAATTTTCTTATTTACACGTATTATTGTTTGGGTTCTTGCCGCATTTAGTACATTTATTTATTCTTACCAATGCATGTCATGTTACTTACATATCTACAATGCATTCAATTTTATTAACGTAAATGGAATTTGTTGTTGGCTTCAGACTGTTGATCGAATTATATTTGTTTTGTATTAAATGTGTCGTTATATATGGAATGCTCTATTTAAAATAAGAACGTTCTACATACGTGAACTCCTCCGTTATACTTCTTATATATACCTTTCTTTGCAGCGTGAGAGCTTGAACGCCAGCAAACCAAGCTGATTTTCAACCTGCAAATATTAACTTTGGTTACATGTTGTGGTCCTTCTTGATCAACCTGCCGGATCACCAATTTCTTGTTATAGTTCAAATATTATCAGTTTTTCCATTGGAGTTGAGGCATATAGTACCTAACTAGAGAAACTTTACACCGAAACGAAGAGCTTTTTCACTGAAACAGAACATATGTAACACTGAAAGTTATTGTTCCTATTCAACTCCTCTTACTACGCGACAGTGTTAAAGCAACACCGTAAAATATTAATTTCGTCGATTCTAACTACTTTTGCAATTGGACGGGAGGGAACTACCAAACTGTATTAAAGCGTTGTTAGATCTGGCCCCGTATTTTTGCCTGTGTGCCACCTGAAGACGCACCGGCTGCGGGCAAAACGACGAGTTTTCGATTACCATGGCACGGCCCAAACCAGGAACACGTTTAGGTTTAACAAAAATATTGAAAAAATTGATTTTAATTTCTAGAACACAGCTGTCAAGAGAAACAAAAAAGAACAACAGAAAAGACGCTCTAAACTTAAAAATATAATAGAACCCGATTAAATAGCTAAATTATTTTAGAATAAAATAAAGTATGATAAACTCAGAAACGACAATACTTCTATGAAAGGAAAGCAACTGTCAGGCTTTCTCTGATAATTTCAGATTGATTTTGCATTAACTTAGATGTTTCGAGAAACGATATGGTGGAATACAAAATGTGTTGTTGTCCCATTTCATCGCTCCCGTCGTTGACTGGATATACTCTCACACTCCAAAGATAATAGGCCAGAAAAAGAATTTACGTTCAAAACTGAGCTTCCATCCATGAAAGGGAAGATAACTTTGAGCGAGTGGACATACCGGAGTCCTGGATGCTGAGAATAATAACATTTAGTATATTGTGACCTGGCCCTTGCGCAGTACAGATTCTACTAACTGTGTATGGATATGATCAACAGTGCGAACAGTTATTGAATGCCGTTATAGTACCTGCAGAATCTATAAATGTGGGGATCAAATATTAACAAAAATAATTCCTCCAATGATCATCCCAGCAAACATCGGAACACATACTTCGTTCATCGCGAAATTCAATAAGACCAATTTAATAAGTTTTTCTGCTCCCTTTGTGAATATTGCGCTTACATATACGCATAAATCTTGCCAAAATTGTTTTCCACTGCATACACACCTGTGCGAAATAGTAAATACATCCGCTCATTTTTCAAGTTTAAATCATTTTATTTCACTAATCAGATATTAATTAAGATAGTGTCACATCAATGTTCAATTTAAGCTGTGGCCGTTACTACAAATTCAGCGATTATATCGCGCATACCGAAAACAATATTACTTTGATTGTGGTCGAGTGTATAGCCCGTATACGCATTACATGTGTTCGTATGTGCGCCCATGTACGTACGGTATAAATGCGAAGTATATTGATTGCGGTTTTGGGATAATTACACGGCACCGTACTACTGAATAGGCTATTATCACTTTCATTAATAAACTAAAGTCTGAAACGTTTGCCCATCATAAACGCATCGACGAATTTATAGTCCGTCATACATATACACCACGCATTCCAGCACGCTTCATTTAAAGATACTGTTATTTAGTAATTATATTGCAATAAAATAGTACTGTGTGTCTACATAACGATACTAACTTTACGGGTTGGGAAGCATAAGATCTCCTACAGCTAGTATTTCTTTAACGCATAGTGCACAGAGAAGAATGTTTAGTAGTTCTAATTAATATATGAAGAATATGAAGAACGGATGAACTTACCACAAGAAAAAGAAGATTTTTGACATTCAGTAGCTGTGATTACTTCATTTAAAAAGACAATTAATAGCAATGAAATAAATTAGTTTACTAACAAAAATAGTCTACTTATGGTATTGAAGTTATGCACTTACTCAATTACTAATTAAACAGTCCAGTTGTAGTAAGTATATTATTTAATTACGGTTACCTACCTGTTTCTTAACTTTTGCACTTACAACAAATTTCAGTAGAGTATATGATAAGATAGTCAAAGGAAGACTGAAACACTGGACAGAGCAAAAGTGGGGAAGTTTTTTGCCATGATAGGCCAAATTCAATTTCGGCAGAGGTGAAAAAGGTCGCACGAATTGATGGAAAAATCTCTTTTTCGGTGCAAATTGTAAATGACAATTGAAGATAAAGCCGCAAAAGAAACTTAAAAATGCCGCAGGTTCTCCACTTTGGGGATAAAAGGTAATAGTCTACTTGCAATAAATCAATAAGGCTTCCGACAAGAAAAAATGCAATGGGAAATCTCACAGCTACTATTTATCTAATCTGAGCAAAGAATGAATACACGAGAAGGTTATTTTTGGACGTACAATACGGTTAATTCAGATATCTTGCAAAATAAAGTTGATCCAGTTTTGATATCCCTTGAGGAATTGCGGTCAATATCGTGGGCTTAGTTAAGGTTAATTTTGATAATTTTATATTTCGAAAAATACTTGAATAGAAACTCTTTCGAATACTCTTACTATTAGAACTAGCATAATGCAAGGATACAACTGAACCACTGATTCTGTACAATATGAAATTGTGCTGACAAATAAAACGATTATTTGACGTCCAATATTTAACTTACGATATTACGACTGAGATACAATTGAAATTGTTCTGGTGTTCGTCGGAGGAATAGATTATAATAAATCGAAAGATTTAAGATGTGAGCAAATTGAACAGAAGACATCACTACCGTCATTGGCTGGGGTTAATATAATCTCGTAACTCCCCTGCTACCTAGATAGTGGGAGATAAAAGGACTTAAAGCTATTATTTGATATCGAAACTGGACTCATGCGTGGCGCTAATTATCGCTGAGCCCACTAACATAAAATCGTAATTGGCAACATAAATATTACTTAGTACGCACGTTTTTTGTGTCAGTGTGCAGCATAAAAAAATCGAAAACTTATTAAGCCTGCTTTCCATCAACTGAAAACGAATGCCAACTGTTAGCTAACTACAGCTAGAAAACGAAAGTTATATTTTTCAGCAGATACGAGAATGTGCCGCAACACCACAGATTTAAACAATATAGAATTGCCCATGGTTAGATGAATAAATACCTGGAAGTTGTATAACCAAATGACTTTGGCCCCGTATACCCAACATTTAGTCTCAGTTTAATTCAGAGTTATGTTTCTAGTATAAAGGATATGCAAAAAGACCATAAAGTAATGAAATAAAAAGTAACGAATAAACATCATACCACCAGAGACTGCCTGCTGTCAGCGTGAATTTCATTCAAACATGTTAAAGTAAATGTAGATATAATAGATTTTTACTGCTTGCAAAACATTAGACCTAATATGCTACATCTGCAGCAGAAATAGAATGATGGGTTTAGCTCACGAAAGGAATAATCTAATTCCTTACAACACATTTTTCTATAGAGAAAAGAATCCATAAATAGTCAGCTAATAAATCGTGCCATTAAACAACGCTCGCAAAAAATTAATATCATTCTGTGTTCATCTTTGGTCTGCGTCTGTACCGGAGCTATTTAAGTACACCTTTGTAAAGAACTTAACTCGTATATTTAATTTCATTTCCAGTGACGTTATATTATAAATTATAACTTACTTGCTCCAAGTCAAAGTATAAGAAGTCGTCCCTTCTAAAAGTACCATCTTACTGTCCATTAAAACTCGGGGTTTGTTTTTCAATTCGCCAAGACCGCATTCCAGTTGCATTAAATTCTTAAAGAGGTTATAAATTCGAAGACGCTTTAAACAGTATAGAAAATAATACCGAGTCAGAAACAACATGCGAAGTATATCCAAAAAGGAAGCGAAAAACAACCGCTCTGTTGCAACAAAAACGGGGAACTTGTTGTTAAAATATGTTTTCATGATGTGACATTTCTTTCAGTTGCTCGAAGAAAATGGCGTCGTTAATTTGTTTTTGCGGGTTTTAATTTAATTCGTTTCAATCCCTAAAGGATTCTGGAATAAAAACCTAATGAAATTATCGTGCGAGATACATTTAAAAGCAGAAATAACGCATTCGTTTTTGCCCAAAACAAGTCGCAATCTATGTTTGTTGCGCACAGGAAGGTATAAAGGTACACCTGCGGTTGTTAAGATAATAATCCTAGATTGACTTTAGGAATATTTTAGAGACTGCCTTGCTATTTATAGAAACGTAAACGTTTATGATTGAAAATACATCGTCCATTACTGCGGAATGCATTTCGATAAAATGAAACAAAAACACAAGTATTTACACTGACAAAAAGTTAGCTTTTCCATGTTTTTCTACTACACATCGCAGGCTTGTTGTCTTACAGATCCGAGCAATGTTTAAAATTGGTTTTATTGTTACACAATTAGTAGAACGTTAAAATAATGCTTCGAGCACGAAGACGTGCTAGTTCGCGTCAATTAACGGATTTCGAAAGGAAAAAAATTGTGGGGCGTTAGCAAGTAATTTTTTGCATTTAATGTTGCTTCTAACGACTTCGTCAGTAAAGTTTGCAATGGTATATGTGACGGTGCGACGTACCTAAGTCCACGTAAGGAATTCTATTGTCCTCAGTGTCAAATATGGTTTTCTTAGGGGCACAATAATAATAATAATAATCAACTCGGCCACAGAATTAGTAATGCTAAATACCAGCTAATAAAAAATATGTCGAAACACATACATATTATATTTCTTTTAACAAGGTTTTTGGGATTTAGAACATTGACCTAATCTAATCTCTATCTTACAACGATATTAAAATATGTATGAATGTATTTTTAAAATTTTAATTTTATTTGACCAAATGATAAATGTTATACCTGCTTACTGAAGTTCTTCAGTGGAATGACGTACATCGATGTCTATTCTTGAGAGATTTGGCTCTTCAATTCTTGATAAGTTTCATAATTTTGTTATCCGATAACTTAAATAAGTTTAATAATTGACATTTGTAACAATAGTTTCGTATATAGTTTGACTTTCATAGCCTAGAAAAGATTGCATGATTTGCAACTAATATCGTCATTTTCGTAATTTTCGATCTTCATGGTCAAAGGAATTTTACTTTGCCAATAGCCAGTGAATTACGTTTCTTTGTTAAAGGAAAGGAGACCTACATAACCTAGCATATTCGAGAACTTTGTTGTGATTCTCCAAACCCGTGGGAAGATAATCGAAAATTCCACAACAATAAGCACTGGGCCCGATTTGGTTTTTGTTCTTAAATTCAATATATAAACGCACTTCATGTCAATGACGCTAATTGACGTAACATTTTACGTACATCTCAGCCTTAAATTCACGTTATTGAAATTCTGCTGAAGTTTCTACGTATATGTGTACGGTGGGAATTTCTCAGATGCAGGCCATGTTTTAGATAATCAAATATATTAGTTTCTCCCTCTTTTGTTTATTTCGGACGTCTTATCATTAAAAAAATAAGCGCACGAGATTTGCTACGTGATTGTACCTCGACATAGAGCTGCTCTATCCCAGAGAAATCACCGTTTAAAACCGCTTAGAAATATACACATTGTGTGCATGCTTACAAGAAAAATTATTTTACAGTAACACCGAATATCTTGAGATTTAGCACCTACTCGGCTTTTTTATTGGCTTTTATGTATCATATTCCTTTATCTACTTCGTGAATTCAGCTTGTCGATACAAAAGTTTTATCTAGATATGTTATATTTATACAAAATCCTGTTTATACAGGGACCTGGATTACTAACTGTGGGTGTTGCTCTTTCATCGAGTAATGTTGTTGTTAAAGATTGAAAATGATAAAGTTTATGTATTTTGAGAATCGTGGAAATAGCACAATACCGCCCAGTGATTCGATTTCTCCTTCTGGGTGGGAAAACGTATTCAGAAATCAAAGAAGAGCTGAACGCAGTTTATAAGATCTACGCACTTTCGATTACCACAATCATATACTGGTTTAATGAATTTAAGCGCGACCGAACATCCGTCTTTGACGATACGACGAAATAACGTCCGTGATATTGCGTTAGCAGACCACCGGGTAAAAATTAGAGTGATTGCTAGTATGGTGAATTCAATTGAACGCCCTTTACGAAAAAGTTAAAATGCTATCGACGGGATGAGTGCTGCGTCTGCTGACGATCGATCAAAAACAATGTTTCAATACATTTAAGCGCATTGCGAGTTAGTTATGGCGACAACTTTTTGGGATTCGCAAGGCATAATCTTAATTGATTATTTGGAGAAGGGATGGACCATCACGGGACAGTACTGTGCTGATTTGTTGAATCGATTCGACACTGAACTAAAGAAAAAAAATCCCCACCTAGAGAAGAAAAAAATTCTCTTTCCCGATAACGCCCCGGCTCACTCATCCGCAATTGCGACAGCTCCAACTACTATATTCGCTAGATTTGCCCCCGGGACTTCTTTCTTTTTCAGCAGAAAAGGTAATTGCCGAAACAGAGGCTCGTTTTGTAGAGTTCGACAAGTCCTATTATTTGCATAGCTTAAAAAGCTTGGAGTATCGCTCGGCTAAGTGTATGGAGCTACAACGAGAGTATGTCGAGAAATAAATTTAGTAAATGTACAATTGCGTTGTCCTCCTTAACACAGGTATTTACCGTACCATACTCGTTCCTCATTCAACGAGTTTCGTGTATATTTAAATTTATTTTGACTTTGTTATATTTGACATGCTTGTGTTCGTTGTACTAATGACACATAAAACATTGCATGAGTGAAACCATCTACACACAGTCTTCACCGCAACTCATTCGTAATAACCCCAATTAGCTCTTGAAATAAAGTGAAGTATTGGTAATATCACATGTGAAGGGCATGTTGTTACATGGCAGGGTGGTCGCTATATATAGTTTTTATACGCACAATGACAGCCACCGACATTATACGTAAATAGTAAATATTAGTTACTTAATTAGAGCAAGGTAGAATAGAAAATGTTACGTACTGTTGCGTAGGTATGTACGCATGAAAATTCTTTCACAAATGTTCATTGCATTGGGTGTAAAAATGCAGTAGAAACAAGGGCCAATCAATGGAACTTAATGTTGTTTATCTCCTCTATACGAATATCTTCGTTATATATTTTAATAAAAAATACTTAATGATCTCGAATTACAGCCGTAATTCACAAAGGTAATTGGAATATTTATAAGAAATATGTTACGTATAATAACGTTTCGATTAAACCCTGTGCAAATTTAGACCTAGCATCAATACTTGTTAGTTTATTTTTACAAGTAACCCGCTTTAGCAGTTAGTAATTCTAAATGTATAAACCTTTGAGAAAAAAAAAACAGTGGCAGCTTGACTAATGATCACTTATATGGAAAACTACGCATACCGAGCCATAATTAACAAGTCATTTTTTAAGATTATGGGTTTATGAAAATGGCGTACACATATACATACATACGTATTGGTATCAAATCGAACTCATCCTTTGGTACTCTGTGAAGATCTCCAACGGTTTACGAAAGAAAGAAAAAGATAAAAGTATCAAGCGGTTAGCATTTAAAAAAATGAACGTCCGGATATTTAAAGTAAAGTAGTTACGACAGATTCATTAATTTAAAATTGTAAACATTATTCTCTTAATTTGACATGTGTATATAACGCACACTTACGGACTTACGATGAGTTGTCGGACCACACAACAGGCGGAGCATTTATTCATAGAATGCAATCCGCCGCCAACATTTAGAGACTTGCCAAATGTTGTGGAACACCCAGAACTAATACGTCTAATTAAAATTTAAATGTCTTAACGAACTTTCAGCAAAAGAAAGCAAAAACAAAGTTATTAAAGGCCTCCAAAAGAGTTGTTTTTAACGGATGGGAGTCAAGATGAAAATTTTCAATTTACGTTGTGCTATGGACAGCAGCATATGTATGCGAATGGATGTTCCTCTTCTTTTTTTTATTTTTGCCGCAACGATTGCTAGTTTATAATACTGGTAGATCACACAGGTTATATTCTTATTTGTAGGGCAACTTTTGCCTGTGAATTTAAAGAAAGTATATTTTATTTGATACTTACTATGAAATTATTACTGGTTATAAATTTAATTTTACGTTAACGACTCGGCATAAAGTACGTATTACGGTTGAAGAATATTTCTGGCAAGGGAATACCAATGCTTTTACTATCATCATATCCCGCTGACATTTATAGTAGTTTTATTAAAACTTAAACGTGCGCATACCACACACGCGTGCCATACGTAAAGTATGCATAAAATTACATTGCATTGTTTACTGTAGCTAATTAATAATAGTTACCTAATTCTTTTTTACCGCCGTCACATCAAGGCTTCTATTTGAAATGAATCTGTTTGCCATTACTTGTGCAAACTTGTGTTAACAGACAACATCAAAGCTCTTGATGGCATTCTATGTGCCGCTTTTATTGTTTAATTCATAGACTTAAGGTATATTTTGTTCCGAGTCAATTTTTCGATCTTATTTACTTTGCGACAACTTCTCAAGGAATGTGGGAGTTTTAAGTTAGAAAAATTTACTGCGGAGAATCTTGAACACTTAACAATGATAATCTTTTTGTTGTTAACTATTTTCTCTTCAAACTCATTATATGTAAATTACTTAAAAATATAGAATGATGTATATGTGAATGTATAACGGTACAAGAAGATATGAGAACTAATTTGTTTTAGAATAAGGCCGGGTAAAAGTATGCACCTACTCTATTTGCGAGGCACAACAATATCAGCTATTCTATAAGTATTTTTTAAAATTAAGGTAAACAAAATTCCTTTTTAATTTGAAATATGCTCCCGTCCATTTTATACAATGTTCTTTCGTTTTTGTGTCCCTGTTTCGATATTCACTTATCCGTGATGAGAAACGTTCCTCCAGCACCATTTTAACCTCGTCTGTATAGTTCACATTTTTCTTTCGTCCAAATGATGTTGAACTCTGCGGAATAAACGATAATCAAGTATGGCAAAGTCTAACGAATACGTTGGGTGAGACATCGTTTCCCATTTAATTTTCTCCAGCCTTTGTAGTTTCATTCCCGCTGTATCTGGGTATGTCTTGCTATAATACAAGAACCTTTGATTTCGTCTAGAAATCAAAGTTGGCCGACTTCTAGCGCTAACTTAAGTTGGATTAATTGTTTCTGATCTCACCAAGCAGATAATACGTATTATGTGGGTGGGAACCTTCTTCAGCCTGAGATGTCGGTGTTTCTCTTTTCCTTTCCCACTGTTTTCAAGAGTTGATATTTTTGTAGAAAACCAAGTCATTATTTGGTCCAAAAATAGCTCGTTTCCAAGACAAGACGATAAAGAAAAGTACAATTAAACTCGGAAAGTTTGCTAACTTTTCCATTAATAAGCAAACATCGGTCACTGGTTAAATTACTGGTTAAACAACCAAGTGCAAGCTCGTCTGCTAGTTCTCCAACAGTTACGATGAAATTTTGTTTCAGGAAATACTCCTTGCACTTTCCGTTGCGTTGCTACTTTCATCGAAGTTACAAAGCAAAATATGCTCAGTGTACTCATTTTTTGTCGCTTTTGGTATAACTTTAAAAAAATAACTGCAGGAATCAAACTGCACTCTTCAAAACTTGCACTAGGAATAAGAAGAAGTTAAATTTAGTACCTGCAAGTTGACGTAGGAAGTTTATTATCTACCCTTCCGACTATTAGTTGTTGCAATTGAAAAAATCGCATTATTTATGGGGTGGCCCATAAACAATGCCCACCTGTTAAATCATGTTTGGTTAGACTACGTGTTGTATAAAAGTAGGTTATGTTCCGTTGAAGGCTCTTCTCGATTCTACACTTTCTGCAAGAGCAGCTTTGCTTATTCTTACGACGCTGCTACCCCCGAATCAAAAATTAAAACGATTATTAAGAATCCAAAAGCAAAACTGACATTTAACCATAATATTCTAAGTTTGAATTTTACTGTTCTTTAGTGTTGTGTGATAATTCGCAACGTCGAGGTTAGCAGTCATTAGCGTTGCGCGTACATTACGCATTGTGATCACGAACCCAAAGCTAAGATCCCTCTCGTGGTTGTGAGCTTATTTTCAGAAGCTGCAACTCTCTTTGCCTCCTATTATCTAGGTATCATGGGAGTTAAGAGAATATTATTAGTTCTTGCTTCAAATTTCTAATACTCGCTTCAAATGTCCTTTATCGTTTTCTAATTGAATTTAGATTACCCTTGAAACACTCCTTAATTCACAAACCCTAAATTTGGATTAATTAATCTAAAGAATCCATTTTATCTTGAAATAAATAAATTCACGCTCGAAATTGTACAAAAATAATAGTTCTTTTCGAGACAATCGTTGTCAGTTTGGTTATATCTGAATTTAGTTGAAAATAGGTTATATTGCAACATGTTTGTTTATATATCCTCCAGTCCGAATGCGTTCGCTGGAGTAGAATTTTTTTGTGCACATAATAAGGAGCCCACAATTTTATTGTGACACTAATATCATTTTTTGGTTTGACGAGAACTTAAAATCGATTCTTTATTTGATCTGAAGCAATTTCGGCAACATCTATGCCATAAATACGAGACTTTATCATCGGTTCTTGAATAACAAGTGTAATTAATTTGTCCTAATGTCCATTAACGTGAATTTATGTACACGTAAATTTCCTTTCACTTTCGACTGAGATGCTTAATAACAATAAACATTAGACGCTAGCACGTATAAAGCGTGTGTACGTTGGTACGTTTGCGTTTTAATAATAAAGACGTTCAAAGGTGCTGCTAGCGCGCCACGTACCCACTAGATAATATATACTAGACTCTAACGGCAAGTAATTCACTGGCAGCATAATGGGGGACAATATTTTAATGGCCTAATAGAAAACTCTATTAAAACTAATGAATACCAAACCCCTATAAAGTTTTAATGTATTTCATTTACATCTAAATTGCATCAAAACTTTTGTGTAACCTTAAAATACTAAATAGCATCATTTCGTAATCGTCCCTGCATGTCTGCCGAGAGATATAAATATTAAATTATTTAAATAAGATTTTCTTTGTAATATTCTACGTATGGAGTATCATGTTCAGTATGAACGTTATATTCGTATGCTGGCTTGTTAAGTTTGCGTTTCCTTATTGTACGTTGGTAGTTCGAGGTGATATATTAGGTCAAGAGGTGTCGCGTAAGACCGTATGATTCAAACAACAATAGAAAATTTATGTGGCCGTTTTAAATGAGAATCTAGCATTTTATGGCGTCATAAAAGTAGAAGATGGAAAACTATTACGTTATCCATTTAAGTAATTTAATAGTTAATTTAGGGGATCACGGTACTCTAGAGATGCAATTGGGCTGAGTCGGGCTGAGAAATTCCTAATTTGAGCCAGACTGGGCTCTATTAGAATAGGTCAGACGGTTACATAAGCTTGTTTGCTTCGACGAAATCACTTTAGGCCACCAAACCTGTTTGGTCCGAGAAGGCCGTTCTACCCGACGTGCCCATTCGGTCCAAAGAACCG
The DNA here is from genome assembly GCA_902655005.2 of Marronus borbonicus. Lineage (NCBI taxonomy): Eukaryota > Metazoa > Arthropoda > Insecta > Coleoptera > Scarabaeidae > Marronus > Marronus borbonicus. Next base: position 9,983,915 of record LR737381.1, on the reverse strand, counting down.
GTTCTCTGTTCATTTTGAGCATTCTTTTTAACATTCATATTATTCTCTTTAAAAGCAGAAAAAACATGGTTGTCGGACTAATCGGAAATGTTGGGCCTAATGGATTTGTCTAGTTGAATGGACAAATGAAAGAGTCGAGGATGACGCTTTGGATCAAACATAAACCTACGACTGATTTAAACACCAAACATCAGTTGTTAGCGATGAATACTCCGAACGATCATCAACCTGCATTACACTAGAACATGCCGTTGCCGTTGGGAATGGAGTTGTCCAATTCAAGACACCTATAACGCTGTGACTTTTTCCTTCTTCCAAAAATAAAAATTCAGTTAAAGAGACGAAGATTTGATGCGATAGATTAACAAAGCGGGACATCTAGAATTATTCCTTGTGCAACAAAGGTACTGGCTACGGTGCTTGCAATCCCCATAGAGCCACTTTTAATATGACGGAGATTGTATCCGCTAATTTTATTTATCGTGACGTTTCATGAACTTTTGGATACCACATCGTAAATTCCAAAATGCCCATTTCTAGTGTTCGTTGTTCTGTAGAGATACATACATAAAACACGAGAGGAAAATTAAATTAAAAAAATATTTATGCTATCACAGCCAAAATAGATATGTATTATTTGTAACCAATTGAAAAAGTACCCTTTAGGAGCCAACCGCCTGAACACTGACATATATGTAAGATGATAAAGGATAAGTTACTGAATAACTTGTATATATCGTCGCAATTCTGTTTACTGGATATCTCAGAAATGCAAAGCAGGTCAACAAAAGATAATTCCGTATGATAAGAGGTATACACATGAAGAGTACAAAGAAAAAGTTTGAGTGTTTGGTGAGAGTTTGGTGTTCTCTTACTTGCTTAGTTAATGCTAGTTCCAACTATTCATAATCAAAATATCTTACGCGCCAATCTTAGACGTACTGAAAACTTCTCTTGGACCAATTTATTCATTTTTAAAAAACCAGTCTGAGTCTGAGATTGTTTTTTTGTGTACGCTTCATATGCTGCAAGCTGGCTTCCAGATTAGTGACAAAATCAGGGAGTAATACTTAAATCGTTTACTAGTTTTGCTTTTTTCGGCATCAAAGCAAAGTAAATCTCTATAATTTGGGCGAATGACTTCTTATACTACGTATAATATACTGTACTGTATCCACGATCGATGTGGAAAAATTTTGTAAAAATTCTATTAGGATGATGAGGATCTTCTATTCGACAATGAAAAAATGTACAGCAGTTATTTAGTCAAATTCACCCAAAAACACTTTCAAGCCATTACTTCCAAAATGTGTAACCAAGTCCTTAACCATTATCGATAGATCTGTGGTCATCGGTAGTAGAATAATTAAAATATTAATCTCTGAGGTAAAACGTAAAAGAGAAGCTGAAAACAAAATATTCACGTAAATAATTTTTACGATTGCAATGCATCTAATATCGCACTTCCCTATTCTACCACACGTACACCACACACAATATCATCTATTTTCTTAGTTAAAAACATCCCTGATTAATAAACACAATCACGTAAAAGCAGTATTCGTACGCAATATCTTTCCGATCGTATTCAGAAGGTTCAATTTCCCATAAAAATCGGACATTTTGTTCGAACGATTATAATGGCGGATACCCGTGCCAATTCATCGGAGGTACGCCATCAACTCTTGAACGAGGCCGGAACAATGACTTTAAACAATCGTCAATAGAATCATTCGTTGTTCGGGTTCACTTAACAAGAAGCATGCTAATTTGCAAATATCTGGAGTGAGAGGAGCGCACAATGAAACAGACACTATATAAGAGCCCCCCTGTCATAATGAACATAAAGACCACCGTTACGGGTCTAATAAGGGGAATACAACTCTATTACAACGTTGAAGGAACGAGGGCCGTACTCTGCATTGTTCCTAAATACTGCCGTTTTAGTGTATGGCTCTATCTGTCCGGGATAAATAAGGACTCTTCATTACCGTAGCCTTCATACTCGCGTATTCTCTTTCTGTAACTTACACGTTTACTTGCTACAAGAAGATAAAATGTGCTAGAATTGTCTTTGAAGCCATGTATTCGTCTTTTGTTCTCCTTGCAGTTGTCGAGTGTTGCTTAAAATGTCTTCCGTCGCTACGTCGTTTGTATTGTCAGCAGTTACAAGGCGTCCAATTGCTTAAGAAGTAACAACAATGTACAGACTTACTATAATATTTTTCCTTCCGTTCAGATTAAAATAGGAGATTGAAAATGGGGCGATGGACCTGAACCAAGATCTGCAAGTAAGGATGCTCTTATACGTACAACTTCTAAGCAGCAGAAAATTTAGATTATTCATGGAAAATACAAAGTTGTTACTATTTAACCTATAAAGAATTTAAACTTTCTTGAGTTATTTCTTTTCTCTTGTGTATCTAAAACTTATCGCTTAATTGATATTGCTATTGTTGGTAAATTGGTGTTACAATAAGTTGGTAAATTTTCTCGAAAATTACGTTAAGATTGACAACTAAGCGACAAGTTTCAGAGGGAACCAATTTTTATGAAGAAACATAGTGCATTCTTCACATCACAACAATCATACAACGGATTGTGGACTAGACGTTATCTTATGTAATGTTCCAGTAATTAGTTGATAGTAACTTATTCAGTAAGAAGATAACGTATTTGATTATTGGGTTAATTATAAAGTCGCATGGGGAGCAAACAAGAAACTTAAGCAGTGATTCAATACCGTGAATAAGCTATTCATTGTTTAGCAGCATTACTTTGGTTATTGTTTCTAGGCACTTTGCTGTGTTTTTTGCACAGTTTTTACAAGTGGTGTTGCGAAAACTACCTCAATTAAGTAGTAGCAATTTCTTTTTGTAATTTTATCTATTTTTAATAAGGGGAACGTACGACCACGCTGCATTATCAATTGGTGTGGCATGTACACCAAAAACACTGCATCTGTATTGTAAATATATATAAGTTAATATAAATGAATATATTTAATGAACCAACTACCACCAACCACTATATATAAGTTGTTCTATTTAAGATAAGAAAGTTGACGTCACTTATGGTGACATCGGAAATGTAATCAAGTAACCGAGAATATTAGAAATTGGTACATAAAAAATAGAAATCGATCACTTTTTTCTAAGATGCTAGCCTGTGTTGTTAAAAAATTAGCATTAGAGGAGGGGCGGGAGTTACTGTAGGATCTCACTGTACACGCGTATTTTGCAAAAAAAGGCAATCAGTGTTCTTGTTTGTATGTCGAAAATCTATCTAGACATCAGACTATTTTTAATACTAACTACATATTAGTATCAGAGATCGTAAAAAAAATATACTTGCAATGCTTGCAGGTAAAGCAACAAACATACCATTAACGCGATGGCGTAATAAAACTAGCTTTTCCATCGTCAAGTAGGAAGCGAATTTGAACTCAATCAAAACTTATACATGTACGATCTGCGTTAGTCGGCAATGTACTGCATTATAGTGTCGGTTTTCGATTACTACCGCTAGAAAGTTTTAAATTGTGCTGCTGCAACGTGGCATGTTATGCGCTTTTCATAGTTGATCTAAATAAACTATAGTAGTATTTTGCGGCAACATGAGTAAGTATGAGGCTTCCTCTTTAACTAGGAAAAAACAGATTTAAACGCAGCAAATAGTTTTATCGTACCTAACAGAGTAAATATTAGTGTACCACTGTGGAATTCATGTCCTGCGAAACAATGCATATTTGTTTTCTGGCAAACACCTGCCGAGCTCGTGCATTAAATCATAGTTTTGTGAAATTTGGGTAAAACAGCAATCTGTCCTCCAGTAGATATGTTTCCAAATGATGATCCGATAGGTCTAATCTCCCGCTAGTAAGGAGTTTCAAAAAACGGAGTTCCTACATCTACCACGTTTGCATGAAATCAAGTTATTTGTGAAACCACAAGAGCAACATTATTTGTCCTATAGAAAATCTTAATTTGGCATAAATCAAAACAACAGCAGACTGACAAATATCAATTGCTAGAGACAGTAACAAAGAGAATAACGCTGCAAAAGGAAATTAGGCTATTGTGAATACAGAAGCAACAAAAAAGTTGTAAAAACTAAAAAATGATTGTGTGTGCTTAAAAATTAATTCGTATTTTTGGTCATGTGTGCACGTGGTGGTTCGAAGGAAATGTTAGATTTTGCTAACGGATGATGAAGAAGTCTCTAGAGCGACTACGGGCAATAAGAAAGAAACCAACCTGCAACAGGAAGGCAAGAGGAGTAATGACCTCGGTTAGCCTCGGATTACAAAATTTTTTCGATAGTTATTATTATTTTAGTATGAAAGTCCACCAAAAACAATTGCTGTTCCAAAAAACATTGATATTGTGCACAACGTGATAGGAGAGGATCGGTATATGACATCTCGCGAGATAAAAGCATTCTTATGCATATGAATTTGGTATGAACATTTCGGTGAAGAATGATATGTTCCCAATGAATTCTGCACAACCTTATCCAAACATGAAAAAGCTCGTGTTAATTGGGGGGATGCTCAGAACGTTCAACAGAGGAACTTCCAAAATCCGTGTACAACATCGTAACAGGTGATGAAACTTTGGTACGAGCCGGAAATTTAACAACAAACAACTCTTTGGATGCTTCCAAATAAACCTAATCCAACAAAGGCTTCCTCTTCACGAAGCACTTCAAAGAGAATGATTATTTGTTTTTTCCTTGCACTAGACAATTCTCAAGTATTGCTTTGGAGGATCGAAGAACAGTTAATATTGAATGGTATACAATAATTTGTTTACCAGAAGTCATCGATGAAATCAAAGAAAACAATCGAAATATCGCATCATCCTTCATTATGACACTCACGCAGCTGTTGAAACCATGTTTCGGAGACCACCTTCAGAGTCGAAAATTTGTTTCGAGGATTGGTTTGAACGCATGAAAAAGTATATAAATGCAAAATATTTAAAAAAACAAGCGAATTGTACCAAAATTTGTTTCATTCATTCTCTTTCTAAAAACTGAAAAGGTATCCCTTGTAGAAGAGAGTTTAAACTAGACCTGCCTAAACTAACGGCGCCCGAGTTGGGGCGTTGCAACCAGTAGATGCTACACAACTGTTCAAAGTTTAGTTGAATGAATAGTTGATTCTAGTTCCAGTCCGAAATATGATCCTATTAAGGTTATTGGTTGTAAGCGCAATAAACTGTTACTATAGCTGCATCTGTAAGGGCCAATTGACCTTTCATAAAAATATATTGCAATATACTGCGAATTTATGTAACTGTAAATTCTAGAATAAGGAAGGTGCTGTAGCTATGAATTCCAAATCATCATCATCTATTTCGACTAAATCCCTGCTGTAAGCTCAATTAAATTTAATATCGTTCATTACCGTCTGTACCGCTGTAAGGTGTTTGTAGCGAAGTGATTGGAATTGAATTGGTTCTAGTTACCCTTAATTCCAGTAGATGAAGGCGATCAAATTTCAAGTATTTCAACTCTGTGAATACTTGATGTTCTTCGAACATTTCAAGGTACCTGCATGCCTAGCTTGTTCCATTATTCTATTTGCTCCTCCTCCAGACCCGTATCAAAATAAAGAGATCACATAATACATGTAGTACTCGTCTGAGTTCCATCTATTACTACCATTTTATCGTTGTTCATATTTTTTAAAACTACTGCATAACTTTGTAGTCTCTTCAGCAATTCGTTCATTTTGGAGCTACTATTTTATATTGGAATCTTTGTTTATGCATTTAATTAAGTGAATTAGTATTGGCAATTTTCAACTAAAATACCTGAAAACACTAAACATTTATTTTATCGCTTGATTTTGCGTTCCATCATAGCACTAATTAAACAGGTCAAGTATGCTTTATTATTCGTAAATAAATCGAATCAAAACCGTTGCGAAGGTGGGAATTACCGGTAACAAACAAGGCATAATTTAAATAGATTAAAATTTTTCGTGTGAAATTGTAGTAAATAACAGCCTAACAAATCCATTTTTAAATAATAATATCAAAATATAGCGATAATAAAGATTAATAACTGCCTCTATAGCTACAATATTTTGTTCAACGATATTAACCAATTGAATTTTATATAGTTACCTCTAAAGCACTGGTACTCAAACGTAAATATATAAAATATGGGAGATACCAGCTATAATTTGTTAATGTTTTGGAATGTAAAATCACCAAGCGTTTGCATAAATATCATTTAGATATTTTTATTTCCATACAGTATGCTGTATGGAAATTTTTTCTACTCATGCATATGCATTAGTAGAAAAATTATTATATAGGACATATATGTATATAGACGATGATCTGCATAAATTAGTTGCTAACACATATGCACCAAATAACTTTAGCTTTGTTGGCCTTTGTATCATTGTAAGCATGAATATCCGCATAAAGGAATATCAGTAATATGATTGATGGGTATTCATTAACAAGCGTGGTAGATGTTTTGCACGTTTTACACGGCCGATTTTATTAATTAGTTTATTCATTTGCAAAATACTAAAGTACTAAAATTAGACATGGATAATGAAGTGGTAATTGATGTCAAACAACAGAACGACAAAGGGCTATTAATTAATTTCAAACAGCAGCCGAACGTTAAAGTTAATTTTAGTTACCTGACGAATCTAATTGATTCGTGTTTCGTAAATTACGTATAATGTCCGAGCTTCCATGTTATTAGCAGTACCATTATCTAACGCTAAATACAGGTATGTACTGCAACATTACTAACAATGTATAACTTTCTCTTGCAAAAGCTTTCTGATAATATAGCAAAAGCATGTGCGTTGGAAAACAATTAGCTTTTATTAGTAGTTGTCCTAGTTCTGTTCTTTTTCCATTTTTCCAGCCAGGTGATCTGGATAGCCAAACTAAAATCGCAATTTTATTCAAAAATCAATATTTTATTTAGAAGTTCCTCAAGAGTTAACTGCAAGATTAAATGAGATAGTCAAATGTTAAAATTATTAACTTTTCTTAAAAATACAAGTGAAAGTTAAGCGCTAACGAATAACAAATAGCGGAATATAACAGGGAAAAATAAATAACAATACATTTAGTACATTACACATAAATACATTATAAAAATTCTATTTAAGGCTGCAAAATTGATTTGATATTGAAAATGTAATGCGATTTGAAATATATGCTAATCTGAATAACAAAAGAAAAACCGTAGTAAAAATCTTTTGGTGTATCTTCCTTTAGAAGATCTACACTGCTCAAAACAATTAGAAGATATTTACAAAAATAATAATAAAATAAATAATATAAGACACGCAAATACTGTTATATTACAACTATAACATTTTTAAACAAGAAACAGATTGCTTTGACAAGTTTCAACTTGTCAAAGCAATCAAACCGCCACAGCTTGAGGGTATACAAGCGCGTATCCGAGCGATCTCGACTACACCATTTTCCGTATCATAGCAAATTTTTTACCGTAATTACGGGTAATAATGGAAAGGCAACGTGATTTGACTCATACACTGGCTTGGAGAGCGATAGGTCAATTGGAAGGTGGACGGAGACAGCAAGCTGTTGCTGAAGTTTTTGCAGTTAACCAAAGTGTGATTTCTCGTTTTTGGAATCGGTTTCTAGAAACTAGAGATGTTCAGAGAAGACGAGGACAAGGACGCCCAGCATCTACAACACCAAGAAATGATCGATACCTAACAGTATTTGCACGTAGAAACCGCACTCATAACGCAACGCCGCTTAGAAGTGAGCTTGCCGCTGCTACGGTAAGAGTAGTATTAACTCAAACAATAAGAAATCGGCTTCACAATGTTGGCATGTATGCTCGAAGACCTCTAGTATGCGTTCCACTGACTGCTCTGCATGAAAGGTCGCGATGAATAAGGGCTGAGGAATCACGATGACTGGGCACAAGTATTGTTTTGTGACGAATCCAGATTTGCCCTAAATCCAGATAGTAGGCGTATTTTAATTTGGCGTGAACCTGGAACACGTAATCACCCACAATATGTTCGAGAAAGGCCGCAATATGAAAGTGGGATTGTAATGGTATGGGCTGGGATAAGCGCAGGAGGTCATACAGACCTTTATGTGATATAGAATGGCAACCTGACTGCTCAGAATGAAATTTTTAGACCCATTATTCTTCCGTACGCTGGCGCTATATGTGAAAGATTAATTTTAATGGATGACAATGCTCGTCCACATCGGGCAAACAGCGTGAACAATTGGGAATCAATAGCCAGCAAATTCTCCTGATGGTAATCCTAACGAACACGCTTGGGATGCTTTAGGAAGCGTGTTGCAGCAAGAAATATGTCACCGCGTATAATTCGGGAACTTCAAAATACGTTCAAAATGCGCAAAATAGCAAAATGCCTTAATAGCTTTACAATGTACATAAACAAATTCAAACTTGTCAATGCGTTCGGTTTCTTATTTAAAAACGTTGTAGTTAAATATAAAAATATTTGCGAGGTGCTACATTCATTATTTATTTATTTGATTACCATTTTTCCAAATATCCCCTAATTGTTTTGAGCAGTGTATTTTCCAGTATCGGTTTTTGTCCCTTTAAAGGAAACAGTGTTCTTGCATTAATTACATTATTTCAACGTTTCTGCATCTTAGATACGCGATATCTGCACAATTTATTACTTCCTAATATTTTACACGTTCTTATCTCTGGGAACTACCAAAAATACTGCACTAAATCCTCCCCATGTCCGTGAACGTAACAGGGACAACAAAATAAACGACATGAGGTACAGTTCGGAACGAATTTTCGAAGTCGTATGCAGATGACAAAGGACCACTAACTTCGCACTAGAAGTAGGACATGTAATTCAGAAGCAGGATCCGAGGATTGAACACTGTCGTAAACAGATCGTGCCTGCAATCCACTCTGATCCTCTCTCCTTCCTGTACGAATGGAGAACACAGGATCAATTTCTAGTTTAAAGAACCGTTTAATTCATGACTGAATTTCGTCGCGCGTATTTGCCGTTTCATGTATCTTAAAACGTACGCAGCCCCTAAATTAAATTAAATCCATTGTTGCTTTGCGACAATCGGGTCCTGTTCATTTTGCCAACGGCCTAAAACGTCTCCCTAAATTGGATGGTTGTAGGTGATGTGCGTATTAAAATGGTCGCCGCTCCCTTATATTTTGCATATTTAATTTAGAGGAATAAGAGAAAACGTATCTATACTCCGACTTGTAGACAGAAAATTCCGAGAGTGCCTAGATGAGTGCCTGACAGTTAACTTCGTTCACTAGAAATATTAAATATATAGTAATTCAATATTTTTTCCCACACCTCCAGCCACCATGATGTGGGTCGGTGTTTAAAATCGCTTCATCATTAAATTCTACTAAAATTGATGAATACCTCGTGCATAAATTATTTTGTACTTTTACATTTATGAAAGGTAATCGATTTTGAAGGAGTTTACATCTTTGTAAGCTGCAAATATAAATTGCATTTGGGATGAGTAACTCTAATACGAGGGTAGTCTGAAGAGTTTCCAACCTAACACAATTTTTTTGTCAAATGTAATTTTATTTCTCAACGCAGTCTCCTTGTATTGCAGTCCTTAGCTTATCAAATGATGATGTGCCCCGCTATTGTTTTTCCCTGTTCAAGATAGTCCATTAATACACCTGTCTGACTATCACAAAAAGCAATCGGCATTACATTCCAGGCTGGAGCCGATTCGCCGTTCGAAGTCCACAGTTTCATCCGTTCCTTCGCTTCAGAATTATACTGGTGTATACAAGTTTCATTTACAGTTATTAATCAACGCCAAGGTTATTTCGCTTAAATTGATTCAACAAGTTGTGAATGTTCACTCGAATGCGTTTTTGAGAGAAAGTTCGCAGATTACGTGTAACTCCTAGGTAGAGAAAATGCACCAAATCCTTCGACGACTAAACTACTGATAAAAACATTTGAAGAAACTGGTTCAGTTTTCAATAAACAAAGCCCAATTTGTCGTAGACTAGGATGGTCTACTAAGTAAAAAATATTACCGCAGCGGTTGGTAACTTTAAAATTACGGATATTAAAAAAGGATTTCCACCTTTATCGTCATAAAGTCCAGTTCAGCCAGTTCAACTGAAAAAATTACGCCTGTAAATCATGCGCAAGAAGTGAATCCGAACACGATACTCACAACAGTTGTGCTTAGACTGCTGAGATTCTTCAGCGAGTTCCGGAGAAAAACATGCACCTACAGAAAGTGACTATTTAGAAACATAACGTACAGTTCCAGATCTACAGTGGTATCTGAAGGTTATTTATAGGACAGTGCAATGAAAATATATTTTAACAAATTAGAAATAAAAACTGGATAAATCACGTTGTCGAATACTGTGGCACTGGAACACTGAAACAGTGTTTCAAAAACTGGATGCATAGAAACCAATGCAAACAATAAAATAATGCCAAGGGCAAGATTACTCAACGCACTAGAATCAGTTTTTATTCTAAATGGAGAAGGATTGCGCAAAATTAAATTATTTTTGATCCCACTTTGGTATACGGATGCGGATTTGGGATGCGTACCTAAAAAAAGTTGAAACTTACAACAAGGGCAATGAAGGCGAAATTACCTAAAAAGACAGAAAAAGTTACAGGAAGGAACGAGTTGCGAAATACTAACAAATTAGAGAATTCAATTGACACAGTTCGCTATCTTAGAAAAAAGAGGAAAGAACTAAGAAGAACATGAACCAAGAAATTGGAATAATACTAAACGAGATAAAGGCGTATTCATAATATGACATGTTAATAATATATAAGATTCCTTCAGGAATCTGCGAAAAATGTTTTAAGGTAGAAAATTTTCAAGTGAGAAATCTCTTCTCAGTATTGGTGTTCAAGAGGTGTGACCTGTAACAGATTCTTGAAAAACACACTGATAAAAATTTGCAGTAGGAGATACATTAGATAGCTAAACATATATTATTAAATAAGTACGATAAGGTAAAAAAAAGAGAGTGCATACAAAAATAATCAAAGACAATAGGACTAGCTTTACAAAGGAAGGTTAGTATATTACACCTTGATACATGAGTAACTGAATTGTTATTTAGAAACCAGGTTTGTAAAATATTTCGTTGTTGGTCTTATACATCCATGCATGTAGCCGCAGTAGTTACTTTAGTATAGTTTCAGATCGTCCGTAAAGTACATTCCCTGAGTCATAAACGAAGATCAGAAAAAGCGAAGGATCTATGTTGTTCCCTTGTAGAACACCTGAATCCGGACAGAATCATTCAGACTGATGGCCTCTATACGGAACGTGTTGTCTTCTGTTTACTAGATTTGATGCGATGAGATGTCATATTTGTTTAATGAGGTACCCTGTATTTTATTAAATAAACTGGCAGCAGAGAAATTACAACACATTTCTACTTTAATTAAGGCTTTTAGTGCAAAAAGTGTCAATGTTGTTGAAATTTCGGGAACAATTTACATTCAAAGCACTTGTTGAGTTATGTAACTCAGGGTTCAGTTAATGAACTGCAAATGGTGAGTCTAAGTATTCTAGGAGCTCAAAATCTTGTTTTGCAGTTTACCCCTTGTCTCACATTGGTTTTCATTACATAATGTATTTTAGGATTTTTAGTAGCATTCTGAATGGAATCATCAGAATCGTATGCTATAGTACGCTTAAATATTTGTTACAAAATTGCAAGTTTACAAATCAAGATGGAGAACATTTCAATTTCTTGCTTTCTACTTAAACAAATCAATCATCAGTAATTCTCTTTGGATGCATTCTAGCTATGTATTTAATATATTATGAAACTGTCTCTTAATGTCACTCCTAAAAATACAAAGTCCAACACATGGTACACATCATGAGTCAATTAGCTTGTAGTTGTATGTACTTAAGAAGAAAAGGTATCCACTATTTGTATGTGAGTTGTGTACAGGATATAAAAATTTCTAAACTAAGCGCAACTCCAATAAGTAGACCTGCGACCATTTCGCGAGATCAAGCGCGAAATGGAAGCGAGCCAAGGCGTAATTAATTGACACGATTTCAATCAACCAGAACAAACAAAACATAAATTACTTACAAAATTGATTTAATTGGATGTCTTAGGTATGCGAGTAAATTAAACCCTATAAATTACTTCGCGTAATTAGAGGAAAAGATCGTTATGAGTTATGCCATCCCGATGGCCATGCTCATAACGCTAACAACCTTTTTCCCCAACGCTATAGGAAAAACCCTATCATAGCTACATAGGATGCTTAAAAAGAGCAAAGAAATAATACCATTGAACAAAAAACCGTTTATTTCATACCTTAACGCGATGTTAACCTTTTAGCGCAGGCAATCAGAAACAATCTGATTGATGTGAGATTATTTCCAGAGATAATTGCAATATTCCAACCGGAGAAAGGTAAAATTATAATTTTTTTAGGGTTGAAAAATCTTATATATAACAATGACAATCAAAAATGAGTAGATAGTAATAATAGTTTTTAACGTTCAACGGTAATTCTATTGACAAACATATATAACAACTTAAAGCGTATCAACTAAATGCGAGGAACCCTGTTTTTCTCGATGAGAAGTCACATCAATCCACAACTGTACCAATATATGTTCCACACTGGATAAGTTCCCTCAAATTTAAACGCTAAAAATTACACTATAGTCTACTAAAACGTAGTCCCTAATCGGAGTGCAGTAACAGCCCTGAAGATGCACCATAAGAGTCTGCACGAAACGCCGCCAGGAGCTACAACAACGACGCTGTCCCAACCCGAAAACCAAGAATATAGTGTAACTGACGACTGGGGGAAACCCCGCAGCAATGTGTAATTCAAATACGACAAGAATAAAGATCTATACAAACTTTCAATCAAGAAATTTCAACTTTTCATTTACCATGAACTTAACATCAATTTCAACAAAACTTTTACCACTAACCGTACGTATGTTACCTGAGAAATGTGTATAGCACTTCATGAAACATGTAAAAGATTTCATTTGCCAACGACTTTTTTTCAGAATTCTTTTAAAATAAAAGAATATTAGAAAAAATTAACATTAGAAACTGGACAACTGTGTAACTTCATTTCAGTTCTGAATACGCAGAATTCCTTTAAATCATTTGAGTAGGTTAAAATAACACATGATGCAGAAGTAGAGAAATGATTTGCATAGAAATTAAATGACAGTAGACCCATCTGGAAGAAAGACCACAAAGCCGAATAAGTGATGAACAAAAACCATATGCCGGCTCTTTCTGAAGTAAGACATTATTATCTGATATGTAGGATTATTTACATAAGCACGAGTTTGGAATAAAAAATTAAACAAACATACATATTTACATAGCAGTTGGTGGTCCGCAGATCAAATATAAAAGCTACTGATGCTAGATACTTACATCAATACTATTTTACTACGTTAGAGATTTCTTCCCCATTAAAGATACACCACCCATAAAAAGACAAACATAAGAGTGTATTCGCCCTAGAAAATACAAAGCACAGAAAAACTGCTTATGTATTCTACATATTATCCTTCTATTTATACACTTGCTCACTAAATCGATATTTAAATGGAAATAGCATGAACGTAATAATTGTACTTAAACCAATAAACAAGTTTTAAATTCTAGTGGACAACATTCAAGCTATTTTAGCTGTATACGTATATGAATACCTTCTGCTTCTTTCCCTTATATCCTTTTGCGCTTATAGATCGCCTCGGGACCAGTTAAGTGTGTCTGAGAGCGTCTGCTGAAATTGAGAATTCAGCTGCAGCTCATGCAAGATGGTCTGGATTTGACAAATAGTCAAAGTAAAGTGAGGGCTTTACGCGAACGAATATACATCTATTTAGTCGCAGGAAAGGTTGTGTGTATGAAATGTTAAGCGGGCGCATTTGTAAAGCTGTAGATCGTCTTGCAACATGATCCTGTGACTCTTAATTTTTGGGTATAACAAGCATAGACAGGACTTTATTAGCTGCTATAGAAATATGTCTTTATACAATATCGGTATAAACAATTACGTATAAGTACAGGAACCATCTGAAAATTACCAAATCATATGTTATATTGCTAAACATTCATAAACATCAATAAGGTTGCGTAACTAAGCTGCCATTAATAAGTAGTTTAAGAATGACGTTGCTTTGGTGGAATAACATGCGCCGATTAGCTTTGCAAAGGTTGAACTGCTTACCCTGAAAATTCACGTTATTTTGTGCTAGAACAATTAAAGAAACTTAATTGATAGTACCATTTAACTATTATAAAGAGCAACTTAATCTAAATACAGTTTAAAAAAAAGGAGCATACAATATACACATAAAAATTGAGTTAAAACCAAACCTGTTTCGGGTTTGGACCACGGTTAATCATGACACGGTCCAAATCTGGGACGCATTTAGAGCTACCCAATTTCTTCAAATGTTACATTGCATGTAATTGTAATTTAACTTTAACATAAAATTTACTAGAAAATATACGTTCACGGTATAAGGAATAAATTGAATAAAACTCTAGCAACTTTTAGTGGGTAGAATACGCTAAGGTCAACTTAAAACCTTCGTTTGCTATTCCATGACGAGGTGCCACGTCCGGTTTGAGCGGGAATAGCGGTTTGATCAAAAAATTACATTATTTACAGTTTAATCATACGTACATTGCTGTCTTAGATATTTTTAAAACATAGTAGTTTTTCTATTATTCTTGTTGTTTTTATAATGCTTATCTGTTCAATTACCGTTGTTAACACCTTCGACTCTACTGAAGAAGTTCGCATTAAATGGACGAAATATAATTAAATAAGTGAGTTTTAATAAAACCACCCAGTAACAAACCGCATACCCCATTTTTAATTTTTTTATTTTACTGTTTAATAGTAATCATAGAGGTATTTGGTAATATGTCGACAAATTAGTCGATTGACTACCACCTTCGGTAAATGTGAATTGATGAGCTGCTACACAACGAATATTGCGTGTATACAAGGTGGTTAGGTAGTAGTCTAACTACAATAATAAAATTTGCTAATACATGTGTGCGTGAGAGTCGCAGTCGCCGTTTCCTTAGTAACCGTCGCCAAATAACTGACCGATGCGAGTGGACCACTAAACTTGCAGAGAAGATAAATCTACCAACCAAAACTCACAATAACGGTGTGTATTTATATTGTCTTCTTTAAAATGTACGTTTAAAATCCTAATTTTAAATTTCTTACAGTATCTACAATGTATGTAAATTTGGTGACGTAACCCTGTAAAATAATTATTCATAATGTTCGAAAAAGAAAAACAAAGTAAGTAGATCCGGATAACCAAAGGCACATTAAATTATGGTTAAAAACACATCAATTTACAGTTTAATTAATTAAACTTGTGTTGTGAGGAGTGTGCCGATACTTTTTGTGTTGTTTGCCATGCTACGCCACAGTCCTTGCTATCATTATCACGTCAATTGAAGCATTTAAATCCAAATTTTTATGTGTTATAATTTTGAATTGTGAGTTTTAATTTGTATTTTGTAAAAATAAAAAAATAAAGCAATAAAGCAATAGCAATAATAATGCCTTGATTGGACTATTTAATAAAATAAATAAAATGCAATAATAAAACAATCCAATCTCAAAGGGAAATTCAATTGTAAGCAATACGCCTATAATGCAACCTTGTCTATAAATATCTAAATACTCCTAATTGCTTAACATTTGAAAAAAGAAGAACTCACTAAAACTAAAACTACGAATGACTCTAATGGCTCTACTTCCACCATCACGCTGGTTATTCATGCAAACTGCTTATCCCGCAAATAAAACATTTTTTTTTTGCAGGACATATTGTATAGTTCCTGGCAGGTTGTTAAAGGCATAAAGGCAAAAGAGCGCTGAAACCTAGTAGTTCTGTGTGCTACTGGAGAAATTTGGCCTGTAAATCAGGTGGTAATATCGTGTAAATATGATCTAACAAACTTAGTTATGCAGACAAGCTTATGCTTTCCACAATATTATTTTGTTATAGAATTAATGCGTGCAATAATATCTGAAAACAGATTTATACACTAAGTGTCAAATTAAAATTGCGGTTAAACACACTATCCTTCTCCGCTATAAGCATCCATCTAATAAATGAAATAAATCCATCTAGGAACTATTTATAATTGAAACCAAGTCTTTACGATTATTAAGTACATAGAAGTAATATTATTAAATATATGTTTAGAGCGGTATTGAAGAAGCTATAAAAATTTAATATAGTAGCATTACCTACCGTTATTTTACTGAAGAAAATACTTTAAACATAAAATAATGAACATAAAATATAAGCATTGGCAGAGAATTTTATTTATTTACAAAGCAGGCAAGACCTTTATTCCTCTCTGCATTAAAGTAATAAATTGCATTCAACGTGTTCAATGAAGGGTAACTGCAAATGTAAATCAAATGAAGTGTAAAATGAAATTACTGGAGAACGCCAGTTTAATAACGCCGGTCGTTTCCTACAAAGAAATATAAATTAGAACATGAAATATATAGTCATAAAAATTGGGAAAATTTCAATTATAATGGATTCGGGTTGAAGGAGAGCCAGGAACATTTTGGAACCACAGGAGATGTCTACAAAAGGGAATGATCAAAGACGGCGGTCGGAAGAAGTTGAATCGTTATTACAACCGCTCCGTCATTCGATATATCCGGTAGTAATATTACCGGCCATACAGACATAAGAACCTTCTTTCAATGCCCGAAGTCAAGATTGAAATGCGCTTGTATACTGTCGAAATATATACGCACACGCCAGACCTATTGCTCGCTTTCTCGCATCCTTTTTTAATCAAGAATAAAGAAAAAAGTAAAAAAAGAAGACACTATACCGCAGAGCATACATTTCATTTGTATAAATAGAGGTTTGTATATTGTGATAGTACACTTCTGTGAAGTATATTGAAACATCCTTACAATATCTTAGAATTTGAGTGGATTCGGTGATGGATTTGCAAACTATACCTGGCTTTAGATGATGCTGGTGTCTCCAACATATAGTAGATTGAAGATATATGAATCACTGCAACCGATCTGGAAAAACTGCTGATTTCCAATTCGCATAGCTTGTAGACTAGCTCGCGTGGTACAATTTACAGCCTCGGTGGGTGTCTATGCCACCCCACAGGGCGTAATAATTGAAGTTGTGGTTTGGAGCAACGGCACGTCATCAAATTGTGGGCCAAACTTGATTAATCCGCGAGCTTGAACTATGAAAAGTTGTCAATGGGAAATATTATTTGTCAAGAGTCCAAGGTTTTCAGTGGCATAATGAATTTTTGGAGGGCCGAGAGGCCACAGAAGCCGAACCTCGCTCGAGCAGATCTTCAACTTCGAAAACTGATGAAAATGCAGAATGAATGAGGGCTCTTGTGGTAACACGACTAAGATCAACGATGATGAATAATAGGTTACATTCGAATAGTTTCACCCTCTATCAGATATTGACCCAAGATTGGGACATGAGAAAGATGTCTGCCAAGGTGGTGCCTAAACATTTCACGATTAAATAGAAAGACTATCGGGAAGGTGTGTGCCTTGACCTTGATCCTGAAACAAAACGTCAAAGTGCAGAATGGCACACTGACAATTTTCCTCGATCGAAGGCACCAACACAGCGGTATGAAGTTCCTATCAGAAGGCAGTAACCTGTAGAAGAATGGAGGCGGTGTATAGGAAAGGTAGTCTGTCATATATGCAAGTCAAATATTGGTGCAAGCTGTTCAAATGGGACAGGAAATCCAGAGTTCCCAGACTGCTCAGTTCCAAACAAAAACTGTGTAAACGGCAAATTTGCGAGGGGAATTTGACCGCTTTTTCCTAAGACGAAGGCTTCCTCTATAGAATTGTAACCGGGCATGAAGCCTGGGTACACTACCGGGACCCTCCCATAAGATAAGAGTCCATGCAATGAATTCATAAGGGCTCTCCACCTCTTAAGAACATGACACAACCTTCTGCGGGGAAAGTCTCAGTTCTCTAGGAAGCGGAAGCGATTCCCTTAATCGAGTGCATGGCAAAAATAACAATACTCACCAATTGTATTCGGAAATTTCTGGTCCTCCATGATAGCTGCAAGGCTTATAAACCACGAATCGTTCAAGCAGCGGCTTCGAGAAGTTGCATCCATCTTACAGTTCCGATCTCGGTCCCTGTGACTATTATCATCTTCTAAAACTCAAAAAGTATTTGGGAGGGCGCCACTTTTTCGAACGATGACTTAGAAGACGCTGTAGAGTAGTACTTTGCAGAATTACAAAAACATTGTTTTTTCTAAGACAGCGTCAATAGAAAAAAAAAATGTTTTCATAATTGGATAACATAAAAAACTACCCTCGTACATGCCAGAATAATTGGAATACATGTGTGGGACAGAGGGGAAGTACAATCAATAAAGTGAGCTGCACTCGTACATTTGCCATTTCTTCGTCCATTTTCATTAAATAAATAAGGCCAGATATTCTGCGAATTATTATGGAATAAAATTCTATAACCATCTATCAAAGCGACGATTATTTGCTAAAATTCCAGTCACAAGTGAGGGAAATAAAGTGAAGTTTATAAAGCTTACTTTTTAATTTTCTTATTTTATTTACGCACGGCCATATTTTGATATTAGTCACAATTCGATGATGTTAATGTTTATATAGACATGCTAACAAAAAAATAAACTATCTACCTATCTTATCTTTACCTATTAGTTCGTTTTATCAACATAACAAATTTCAGAATCTTCTTATTCAACCGAAATTCGAAATGCCGTAAATTGGTTTTTGTAGAAGAAAAAATACGTTAAAACAACAATTGTTGTAAATTTATTTGAATTCGTGCTTCTTTTATTTCTTCGTGATACCATTGGCAACAAAATTAAATTCATTAATTTTGATCTGCTGCAGATTCTATAATTCAATAAATTTCATTTTTGCTTTTACTAAAAGTCTGCCCCGAATTTATATTTTAGATACTGATTTCCGTCTGGACCCAGATAGTAACACCTCGATTGCTAAAGGAAGTAGAATAGTTTATTAAATCCTAGTTTTAACGTGAGATCGAATTGGAGTTCAATGTAGAATTAATATACCATGGTTGACGCAACCGTAAGCTGAATTTCATATCCAAAAGTGGTAATTCCTTTTAAAATAAATTTTCTTATCATACGTGCCATGCTTACTCATGAAGAAGAAAAGAAATTGTCTCCTTCAAATCCGTAGCAACGTACATTTAACGTACAGGTAGAATGCGTTATATGCCACATCTATATTTCAGGAAACTAATACTCTACGAATGTTATTCGTTGCTTGAATGTGAACAAATGAGGAAAAGAAAACTTCCACGCTGCCGTTGTACTCGTAGCGATTTAAATTGCAAATGCCGAATAGGTTCTGTAGCAAATTAATATCCTCCTCATCCTCTAAAGCAAGTAAAACGTGGTTGAGAAGACACGTGTAGGTACTTCTCTTATCGAAATAAATTATTAACAATGAAAGGTGGTCATTAAACAGACGCCTTGCATAAAGTTCCTAAATTAGAAGTGCGCTTTCGTTCGGGGAACCATTCGTTCGACAAAAATTCTTCACGATACTTCAAAGGATATTTAAGCTCCGTTATCAACGGGTGCCTGGAGCATTCTGATAACGAGAACGGCGCCAGCTAGAGAGAAATAATAATAACGATCGGGGACCCATCTCCTCTACTATACACTTTCCAGTTACGTAGAACAACAATGAAATACAATTCCTTTTGCAGAATTTAACTAGAATTTTATTTAATGAAACGGGAGACGATTTTCCAATAGTGCAAGTGGTACGAGTGAACGTAGTTAATGTAATATTACGTTAGTGCATACGCTCTTCCTAAAGGCACAAATATTGACGTAATTGTAAGAAGGGAATATAAAAGCAAATCAATTTCAATGTTCAGGCTTTAGGTTATACGAGTAGCTTTACTTTAAGACGAACATTTTAATACTAAAACAATTACAGAAGCTTAGATTGTACTGAATATCATTTTACTATTCTTGGGTATTTTTATTTAAGGTGCATTTCTTTGCCTTGTGTTTTAATTCAAAACGAAAATTTCAGTTTGTTGCAATATGAATATCCGCTTTAGAAATTTTAATTAACTTGTTTACAGTTAATCTCTCTTGTATGGTATGTGTATTGTGGAATCCTTTTTGGTCTCTTCTGAAATTGTCTAATGCACCCTTCGGCTCTTTCTAATATCATCCGCCTCTTTCGGATTCGCTTTGAATATCCCTGTCTTCAATGTTGTCTTTTCCTTATTTTCGAAATGTTTCCAATTCATTAATGATTTTAAATTTCGTTCTACGTTAATTTTTTAAATAAGTGTCTATTTGTTTATCCGTTTTCACGAGGATACCAATCCAATGACTTCCATATTCAAGTGTTTGACCTTCCGAAGACGATGTGTGTTGATATTAGTGACACTCAAATATGGGTGACGTATTAAACGTTTTTATGTGTACTGTTATTACAAAGTAAATTCTTGAAAATAACTGGTGACTTTCATTACTTCCTTCCCAAGTTTGACCATACGGGGCTCTTAACTTACATACATAAAGTAATAATATAAAGATGTACGAACGTCACAGCACAATATATTAAAAATTCGCAGAAATTGGAGAAGATCTGGAATCAGAAAGAAATGTTTTTTAATGAATATTGTGAAAAAGACAACTATTAAAGGTAAATGAAAGTATACATAGATTTCAGCGAAATTGTATGTTAATTATGAAGAGAGGTAAGTACTTACAGGTTAGATGTATATTTAGAAAGTACATATTGGTAAAGTTGTGAAGTTCGGTTAGATATTGTGCTTTAGTATTAGAAGACGTAACCCCCAAGATTTGGAAAACTTAAGAAATAGCTAACATACACAATTAGCAATTGAAGGAAAGACGTGCGATGCGGTCGAAATTGGTGCTATTACATTATTTTCGGATTTGAAGCTTGTAGGTAGGCTCTTCTTTAACCCAATTGAAAGATACGTATTTATATCAGTCAGTTTTCACCAATTTTTAGATTTTTTAAAGGTTAGTGATGACCAAAATTTATCTACTCATTGCTGCAGTATTCCGTAATGTGTACATAAGTACTGAAACCAGGAGTATCGCCCATTTATGGTATCCATCCAGTTGTGGATTTACTAGATTAGGATTAGTTTTTGTCTATTCGTAGTAAAATTTTATTTTCTAGTAGTTCTAAACAGACAGCTAGCTACGTTTCAATGATGTTTTCATTTGAGTGTACCACACCACACATTAACCTTTCTTGAATGTTGTGTAAGAATCTCGAGGGTTACATATGGATTATTACTATGCCACTATTTGCAACTATGCTTATTTACGGAACCGTTAAGCATAGGAGTAGCTTCCTCCGAAAGGAACAACATTGGCGATAAAACTTTCAAACACCACTTGCACAAAACAAGCAAAACTTATTCAAGAAATAACACTTTAACGCCACCAATTATTAAACCCAAATCTATTACACGCACCCTGTTTTACACACACCTTCGTATATCTCCGCTTCCTCTAGAAGGTTACCAAGCTTTGAAAAACAGTTTTCAATGAATAAAATTAAATAGTTATTAATTAACACGTAGATGCTCTGCCTTTAAAGACCAAATCATTATTTTGTGCTTGAAACACAAGCAAAGGAATGTTGAACTTCTGACCTTTAATTATTGCCACTAGGCATGGAAATTTAATAATTTCAATTAATATCTAATGCCCAATTTTGGAGTCCCTACTTCATTAGCTTCGGTTACCCTAAAGGGCGAATAAACTGGAGCAAGGTGAGAGGATGAATAATCATTCTAGGGAAGGTGTAGTATGGAGATGGAGGTACAAAATATATATGTATGTATACCTAACAGCGCACTTCATATTCTACCGATACTTACGCGATTGTGTACTATGCCACTTGACTACATAGAACAATTTCGCTGTGCAATTTGTCCCGTTTGCATCTCGGCAACATATTGTGTGACAAATGAGACCCAAAGTAGCTCCTATCATCCTTGGAATATAATCCACAAGAGTTGTCAAATAATCGCCCCCAAATAATCCGAGTTGGCTGAAACAGAATATCCAATACGGGTTGTCACCGCAGATGTTGTGAATTTAAACGTACACGATGAATATTCAACGGAGTACGCCTGTTATCGGTTTGCTCACATATTAAACAGCATTAGGGAGCTGGCTGTAATTCAAAGCAAATGCAGACGTACGTATTATAATCGCACATCTACGGATAAGTGTCAATAACCTTGCGTATATTGATGGAAATACGGGAGCAAATTGGATTTCACAAACGTTAAAATACCCTTGTTTTTCTCTTTTTAAATATTTGGAATGTTTTTAGGCTTATTGTAATAGACAACAGCATCGTGTAGAATAAAGAAAGGACAGTTTACCAACGCTATACACTTCTCCGTGTTTTCAAGCTATATATACGAGGTCTGTTCAAAAAATAACCTAACCTTATTTTCTCTTACTTTTGTTACAACAATTCCTCAACATAGTCCTTGTATGACTATATGCGTTTCTAAGCGATGTTCCCATCTCTCTAATCCGTCCAAACAGTAATTGATACCTTGTTTGCATCTTCAAGGGCTTTATGGCTATTTTATGGTATCAATAAAGGCACTAAGACCAAAGGGATAGGTCTGTTTCAAATGGTATGCCAAATGAATATAATCGTAACAAAAACAGATACACACCCTTTTGGACATAGGAGGTGAAGGGTAAGGGTGGAGCCCATTAAGCCCATATTGAATCAGGTTTAGTTTATTTCGATAATCCTCCAAAAATGCTAACAATCATCGATAATTGTCATGAACATCTAATGATTTCAAACCCGATTTCAAAACCAAGTTTAAGGTCTGCATATTACTTAAGCTTCATCAAATTCTGGAGATGCTGGTTGGGTACTTTTCTGTCAAGGCAGAATTTTCATTACAGTGGCCCTACAGATATGTTTGTTGTTTCGAAGACCATACACTTTTGCAAACATTACTTCTCGTAACATGTCAAATGGTCGTTTTGCAAAATTCGATTGTTTAGTACATTTAGAATTTTAATATTTACTGAGTGGGTGTCTCTCAACATGTACTGTATTGATTATAAATTGTTTTAATAGAACCAACGTAAATACCGGTTACATTATTGTTAAGAAGCTTTTTCCCGCGCGCTCGCGATTATCTCGAAATGCAAAACGCTATCGTCCGTTACTCGCTTTCCTTTTTTTCCTCCCGGTATTTTCTTACCAGGGTTGGCCATTTGTGTTTGCGCTTTTTATCTGTCAGATTTTAATTCCATTTACATAGATTACGAGTATACGTTTGTGATTCAAAGCAAAGCCTTCCATTTACCTCTAAATTATTTCCTTGTTTCTGTTTTCTTACTTGACTAATTATTTCTTGATTTTTACAAACGGCGGTAAGAATAATTTTAATGTAATACGTTTTCTAACAATAAAGCAACGTAAGAAACTTTTTTATGATGAATGATACTACAATATTATGCCAAAAATGCAAGAAATCGAAATGCCGTTGTATTCAGGAAGCCGGCAAACTTTTCTATTTCAATTTTAAGAACCGAAATTTTAATTTAACAGAATAACTTTTGAATCAAAGAAAAGCATAGAATTCGAAAAGGAAAAAGAAAAAGAAAACTTCAATATGCATATTCAAGGTTAATTGCATTACTTATGCCTCGACAATGATGAATTCTTCTACATCAGTGTGCTAGATTTATTCAGGGAACTCGACGACTCGCACGAATCGCAACGTATTCACCAATAAGTTGGCTGTACTGTCGAGCAATTCGTTCTATAAAACAACTGAGGTCAAGCACGAAATTGCCTAGGAATCGATAATTAACCGGCCTTTGCTGTATTGGCAAACTACCTGCCAATATCAACGACGTCAACATCCTCTTATATGCTTCCTTGATTGATCGGATGCCTACTTCGCAGGACCTTAAGGATTCCTCAAAGTGAAACATCGGTGACGCCAATAACTGGCTTGCTGCTAACAAATTAAAAATGAACATGGTAACAGCATTAAATTCCTGTGGCTAAAAGTCAAACTCACGTCAGCCTTGTACCAGGACCGCATACTTACTCCACCCCCATTTGAACTATAGTAGTTCTGGGGTTTATCCGCCGACACAGTAATAATATTTGTGCTCCTGGAAAAAGACATTTGATTGCTGCGTAATCTGCAGTATTTTAAGTCATGTAGAAGCTACTTTCAACATTTTGTTAGTTTAATTCGTTTTTGAATAGTCATGTTTTAATGATGTAATGTACCTTTCTCTAACGAAATACACTAATGCTGGTGAGGACGAGAGCCATAACAATAATGTAGGAGCGACTATTGCAGAACTTTAAAGCACAGCATTTATCGCAACCATCCGCTATAATCGCATTTCATTACTTCTCTTGTCACGAGCCACCCTACACTGACGTCAACAACATTTAATGGATCACCTATAGCACAATAACTTTCTTCAAACTAGAAACAATCTTCCCTAGCAGGTGGAATATTGCACAAGACGTAGGTCTTCCTTTGATGTAACCATTTTGTAGAACTGCTTGATCTGTTTGTGTGAAATGCATTAATATAACTTGTATTATATTAATATGATATTAGTCACACGGAAAATATTGATTAAAAAAGTTGTTCTACTATATGCTTGTGGCTGACAGTGCTTTAATATTACGTCAGTCCGCTTTTCTTTTGTTACGCTGAATACAAAAAGAAATAATTTTGTCAGAAAATTTAGGTCGGCCTTTGTCACAGTCGGATCCTAGATTTAGGAAACAAAATTTAACTCTTGTACAAGTTTCAGTTTCAATTATCCCCCTCAGCCGACCTGCAAACCTTTATGAATTATGGATAGCTTTTTTTCTCTTTTTCTTCTGGTGCGAGATTTATCTTTTTTGCGGATTGTGAAAGAAATGTTCGTTTCCTGTATTACTTTAATCATAGGAACCATTTGGTACAATTCATCAGATCTTTTTTGATTTATATAGGAGGTAATTCTGCG
Source organism: Marronus borbonicus (assembly GCA_902655005.2). Classification (NCBI taxonomy): domain Eukaryota; kingdom Metazoa; phylum Arthropoda; class Insecta; order Coleoptera; family Scarabaeidae; genus Marronus; species Marronus borbonicus. The sequence continues at coordinate 9,958,752 of LR737381.1, read as the reverse complement.
CTGTCCGGTCCGTCGAAGGAAGGCAGTGCAGGGTGTGAGGAGCCGGGCGTACCCGGAACACACTCGATGTCGTTTGTTCTCCTTTTTTTTCTGATGATGGTGCTCTGCGGGCACGGATAAACGCCTGTATAAATGTATCACGATTTTTCTGGCTTTCTCTATTTTTCACCGCGCCGAGAGCGGTAAATCTGTTTATAAATAATGATAATCGGTCGTCTACTACGATTTTCCCTTTTTGCTACACAGGAAACTTCCTTCCTAAATCACCAGATTAAACGTACGAGGTGATATTTCGCATGATGCGGAAGAATGATGTCGCCATTATTGCAACAAAAATATATAGGGACAAAAAATCATGGAGTAAATTCATTGTTATATATGAGGAAGATTAATGTACTGGCGACTTCGGAAAAGATATATACGTTCACTCATAACCCAATTATTATTTCGTATATACAAAAGAGTGTATTGAAAAGTAAAAAAGTAGTGGAGCTCCGCTAGAGTTAAGCTCGCTGTTATGTACAGTAGGCTTGTTTTAGATGCAGTCAATGTAATATTAGGTGTTAAAATAAATACGTCAATAAAGTTAGTAATTTTACTATAATTCTTAGTAAGTTTACTATTCAACCAACTATATAAATAGGGAACCTGTGAATTCAATCAATTCAGAAAACCACAGCGAATCTAGTTTTTCTTAATGTAATAATGTTATTTACTGAGGTCTTCAAACCTATCCATTATTATTTACTAAAAAGTTGATATCAATAAGTTAAGGTCCAGGAAGACCGCAGCGTAACAGGGGCCTGTTGACGATCTTTCTCAGTTTAATTTTCTTCGTGGTTCTTCACTCCTCTAGCGTTAGCAAATTTATTCCTATTTTCTCTGTAAGCACCCTACTGTGCGTTAGTTAGCCATCCCCGCACTTGATCAAAAGGTCAGGTATCACAGTAAGTACGTGGCAGGTGTGGAACCTTAAGTTGCAATATTTATCATACATATTTATCATATTTATCATGTCCAGTGTGACCCTACTTCATTACGTCTATCGTCATGAGTTGCCGCATACCGAAGTCAATTTGATAAATAATATTAGCTGTTAAGTGTTTATTACCTTATTGTTAGAAAGTTACACTCAAGAATCTGCACTCAGTTAGATAGTATATTTGACAGACTAAGCATGCACATCTATAAATACTTCCACTTGTTAGGGTAACTAAAAGTTAATATAGTATTACGCGGAATCCATTTTATAAGTCCGTCGTATCTATACGGTATCTTTTGCCTACCTTGTCACTTCTAATTAGGCGCCAGTATCTTCTTGTACGTCTTTGAAGTACTTAATAAAACCGCTTATTACTTTGCAAGATACCATCTTATGCATATATATTCGTAATTGTCTATAAATATGAAGATAGCTGTTACCGTTGCAGTGCAAGTGTTCCAGTTATAATTTTCTAGTTAAGTTATCTTACCATACACCCCGAAGAGTTTATTAAAATGCAAATCGGATTTGGAATGGGCGACCTATCATATAGACCAGTTTTCGACTATTATGATCACCATAAAGATGTGTAGGCAGATAAACGCCTTCATACGCAGTGTGTGTGATACGACGCTTAATAATAATCATTTTGTCGCATGTTGGCGTCTCCCGTAATATCCTTATTTCCGTTTGCTTCTGTTGCGCGAATCCGCTATGGAATATTTCCACTGCTGTAAGTTAAATGTGCCCGATAATTCAACGATAATATTTTCCAAGCTCCATTAGCGTTAATCAATAATTAATACCGGTTGCGTGCTCGTATGGAGCTCCTGTTATTATAATAAACTACTGGCTTCATTACCTCTGTTACTTAGCGTTTATAGTGATATGTAGGTGTTTCAATCATTATTGGATAGTCATGGTTGTTCTATCAGCCTCCGCCTTTCGAAACGTCTCCGCCTGTCTAAATGTAAATGTAGATGCGTGTTTCTATTTATCTATTTAATAGCTACTTCTATTCTCTATACATAAGCATTAAAAGCTATAAAAAAATATATGGATGTAGAAAAAAGGCGAAGAAGCTGTAGATATCATTTATTACCTCGTTAAAACACTGGAGGTACAATATACAGGGTGGCTCATCTTCGCAGGTTTGGAAGATTGTGCCTCTTGTAAAGCTAGGATTGTCGAAACTGCCTTTGTCGGATATAATAACCGTGTTACTTAGAGCTTCTTTTTTCTAGTGTAACATACTTATATCATTGCATGTTTGGATATTTCCTTAAATTCTAAGACCAGTAGCAAGGAGGTGATAAGGAGATTTATATTAGTTGTAATTTCTAATGGCAGTGATTTCTGGCATTTCGATTAAGTAGAAATTAATTTAACACGCAATACTAGTGTGATTCCAAATCAATAACGACTTTGCGCGGTACTGGATTGAGAACTTGTACATTATTCTGTTTTGGTAATATTTTGAAATTTGCAACATTTTAAACAAAACATCACCAATATGCTAGAGCTCTTTCAAAAAAAGCCTTAAAAATACAGTACGTTGTTCTGCTGCGAAATAGACTATTAAACGTAATTATGCTCAATTATTGTCTTGATTATGTAGAAATTGTGGCAAATTCAGAAAGCAAGTAAAGTTAAACGGTTGATTTCAGACTACTATTTAATTATAAACATCACTATCAAGAACACCCAAGACTAGAACCTACAGCTACAATCTGTGCTTACTCTTTAGCTGGATCTTTTTTACCTAGTGGCTATTTTATGAGAAGCTGTGTATCATCTTCGACTCAAAAATGCTAAGACCAGAAACCATTCGGATGCAATATCCAAATGCAGGACTCGCGTTTAAATCTAAATGTCTCTTTTACTTTCAATTTCAGACTTACATAGTTGCCGACGAGAGTGCTACACCATTAGTGGCGCTGTTGACAAGCCAGTGTGTACAAATTGTAATCATTGGTTGATTAATTTATACATATGTTAAACCTACACGACAGTATGTCGGCTGCGCCCGTACCGTAGCGCTCATTGCATTCACTGCTTTTATAGAATAGCCTCCTAGAAACCTCATTTTATGGCTTTTATTTACGTTATACAAAATATACAAATTTTCTAATAAGCACGTATGCCCAGTTCTTAAAATATGTCCTGCTACACGCCAATTGTCTTTGTTCAATCGAGCAAAACATATGTGTTCATCAAATCTCATTTGAAAACTGCAGCCATTGACCTACATCAAGTTTTACACCATTCTTACAATTTATTTGATACACAAGTAGCAGATTTACCGAACTCAACATCCGACAATTTATAATTAACTGTTTCCTTTCCCTTTGAAATAGATGTATCTAAATTTATGCGATTGATTAAAAGTAGACATATGAGATCCATATTATCCTGGTTTCTTTTTCCTCCTTTTATTTTTTTTCGGCATTTCGAGCTATGCCTAGTAACCACAGACAACTTTTTAGTTAAATTTTACCTATTCATATAGGCTATTCCACGAAACTCGTTAGTTAGAAGTTTTAATAATGCTGTTATGAATGTAACTTAGAAATTTTGGAATAGCTAGTTATAACATCGAGCCTATTAAAATATTTTCTCCTATGAAGTTTCTATTTTAAATGCAATGGTATATTTTCACCTTAACCGATTGTACACCTCCCACGTAAATAATTCCGATTAGGGCACCTTGCCCATAAAGTTCACTGTTTTCGAAATATTTACGCTCATGTTGAAATTTCAACATTTGTACCGCTCTTGTTGAAATTAAACACTGAACATTACTACATTTTATACAAGGTGTTCACAAACTTTTTCCGAACATAAATGTTTTCAAACTGATAAACCTCTTTTTTTCAAATAGACCATGGCATATTTACTACACTATTGGATTTGAGAGGGCAGCTTTCAAGATATCAGGGATTTTCTTTAACTGTATATAATGGATTAGTATTTTACAACAGTGTGCCATGAAATTAAGTGACATACATTGGATGACAGACTTTTGTAAAATATTAGCCCATCATAAGCACTTTAAGTAAAGAATCGTCAATACCTAAAAAACTATTAAAAACAGTATAGTTAAAAATACCATTATATCTATATTTGGAAACAGTTTACGAATATTCTGTATAAAATTTAATAAGGCTAAGGTATGGTAAGCGTCATCTTCCACGTTTTATAAGACAATTTACTCTACTATGTACCCCTTAGAAAAGGCTTAAACGGTGAAAGTAAAAACTGTTTCACCTTTTGGGCAAATTTGTCTCAAAATTAATCCATAATGTTATTGAGTGCTTTTTATTTACACTTTAGATTCGGACGAATTTTGGTCGAGCAAATTATTGCTATATTGTCAAACAAGTTATTAGCAACGATTCACGGCATTCAGGTAATTCGCCTATACATCACCACCTTAGGATAAATTAAAATGATGCATATAATGATGTTTCAAAGAAGTTTTCTACTAAAATTAATATTGATAAAGATTGAACGTTTGAGGTAATAAGAAAAGCGTCGAAAAAGATGAAAAATCTAAACTGAATTGGTACATGTGCCCTTTGCCGCTTTGTCATAATTCAATTGTTCAATGTTCTGTTTAAGTGAATCACTCCGTTGTGTTGTGCCCGAAGAAGGTGCACAAACAATTTGGTAAATCGGTTTTAACAGCGTTAGAATGCAGCATTTTACTCGACTTAACTTAATAGCGCATCGTCGCTTGTTCAAATACTCCATCAGCAGTTTGAAGAACAAAAAAATGCACTGAATGAATTCGCTGGTTAATGCCAAGTACAGCATTTACCTAATCTTTTGTTTCCAAAAGGTTGTCACCACATAAACATAAGAAACGCATGTGTTGGAATAGACAATGTCACGGACTTGTTGCAATATACCGCCATACTCGAAGTTAGTAGGATTGGAAATCAGTAGAGTTTATTTTCGAACATTTAATACAAACTGTAAGCCAGCTTTAGGGCACATTTAATTTTTTTACAAAACAGTTAATATGAGCTCCACAATTAAAGTTGATTCAAAACGTATACTATGTGTTTTGTGAATCATAAATTACTTACTGTAATAGGTATGTAGCGAAAAATACCACCAGAATATAGCAACAAACATACCACATCATCTTAATTCACGAACACTCGCGATTGGTCGGGCGAGAGTTTTGGATTTACGTGCGGAAACGGGTATTTCCGTAAGTGGAGGAAAAAGTTCCTGCTTTGGCAGACTTAAGCAGTATTAAAACTTTCTGAAGATTAAATGGAAAAATTTCTACCCGTCGTCCGTCTCATCTCTAGAACGCGTTTACTCACGGAAACTAATTGGTTAGCTTTAAGGACTTATATCGATCCGGTGGATATCTTTGAGTTTGTTTGTGAGGTTCGTGTAATTGAATTAATTAAATTAACGACTATGGCGGTATAATCGTGCCCTCAGTGGAGAGAGATCCTGTCGTACTATGCGTCTGATGTGTACAAGGAGCCGATTCATAGGAGGAACGGCGGTATTCGCACAAACATGCATAGATTCGAAGCTCGCAGGCGACACAGCGTCTAATCGCATACGATAATTAAATGCACATCTTGAGGGGTCTCCCCGACGATTATAGGTATGATTCATTTCTTTTAATAATGTGGATAAAATGTAATTTGCTTTGATATTGGAAGTTGGTTTTCAAGAGCAAGTAATGGAAAGGTTATTGATTTATCGGTGACATCTCTTGTATCCTTTGATTACTGAAAACTACTGCGCCACGGTCATAACTTCAGTAGTAAGAGATGTATTTTAAAAACAAGAGTCACAATCCAAAATGAATATCCAAGTGTCCTTGTACTTAACTCTGTAATAGTATCAGTGAGGCATCGAAACTCCATTGGTTTGAACAGGCATACCAGTAATTTCATTAAACATGAAACCAATCTACTGTTGTGATATATGTACCTATTAGTCAAAGTCTATTTGTCTTTGTAGTACATTCATCAAAGATTTACATTTCTACTTGCATACAGTTGCAATTTTTCTTGTATCTTTTTCCAGTGTGTTTCTACTCGTTTTATAGGCTGTCGCGTACATTTTATTTTTAGCTTTATGAAAATATTCAAACAAACAAATTCAAGCAAATATTTTAAATATAAAACAAAATAAAAATGGAAAAACAAATAAAGACAAAAGGGTATAAGACATGAAAAAGTTGACCAAAAGTCAACGAAGCAGCAACGAAATAAATATAGCCAGAAAGAGAATGTTCTTTTCTTCTGTTAACGACATAAAACCAAAAAAAATAAAAATAAAAAGAGAATTAAAAACGAAGAAAAACAGAATTTGCCTTTTGGAGTTCCGCTTTAAATTTTCTTGGTGAGCCCAGTTCACCATTCGCAGTTGAACTTCACCCTTTACGGCGAGGGGGTGATAGTAACAAAGCCATAGAACATTTTACACACAAAGGCTCCTGAGGTTACGGCATGCTGTGAAAAGCTTATACACCCCGGTGGACCGTCACCACAAGAAAAGAAAAGAAAAGAAAGAAAATAGGAAGGAATTAAAAATGCGAAAACTGGATTTTTATTTGGTGTAATCACACACCATCAAGCCAGAAACTAAAAGCTAGAAATTAAGCGATTAATAAACTTGAATAAAGGAGCTGCTAATTTTATTAGCATTTTATTTATTTAACTAATTGCTATTTGCGGAACAAGGAACAAATCCACTAGATACTGTAATAAACAGGCTTTGTAAAAATATAAAATGAAACAATAAAATCAGGGAATAATTTGGACAATACAACAAATTAAAACATGTATTCTAAGGAGAGATGGTAATTTTCCCCACAAAATTATTTTTTTTTCTTATTGATTAATAGTAAAAGTTACAAACTAAAGGTAACAGGAATATTACTGAAATTTTGGATTTTTCCTAGGAATTCCAGAAATTTCCCTAAACTATACAAACTTTTTTTAATTGTACGGAAATGATTTATTTACAGAAACCTAAAAATTACATTCAAACTCATAAATTACTGCAGCAATTAAGGGAAATATCCCGAGTAAGAGTAAAATTGTAACTGAACGCACGTGCATACTGGTGTTGGTGTGTGGTGATCATGTCAATTCATCTGTGGAGGCCATAACTGTGAAAAGATGCTGTAGTACAAAGAGAAGGAAATTCAGAGGTGAGTATTTAGATAAATTTACTAAAAGTGTACAGAAGTATGACCGTCAGTGTACCATTTAAATAGAACAAGAACGTTTTAGCAGTCTGAGCAATGTAAGAAACAAACAATTCGTTGCATATCTCTCTACAGAGCTAAATTTCTTCTAAGGTTTATTAAGTTTACTACTTATAAAGACAACCCGGTCATCACAATACTTGGAATTTGTAATACATTTATTATTTCCAATACTTACATCACCAATAATGTCGCTCCATTACAACTACAAAATATCGCTGTTATTAAGGATGTCCTAATCGATTTATAATAATAACAATTTTATAGAAATAATTTGCTTCTTTACATACTCCACCTTAGTTCAGGCGACCCCAAGGTGTACACACTCGTCCGGGTTACCCGGGATTCCTCATGCGAGAGCACGCTTTGCGATCCCCACCGCGACCCCAAAGAATGGAAATCACGCCTACCATAGATATCACTAGGCGTCCCATCATAAAAATATTATCCAGCAAAAATCTCAACCACAACCAAATGTATTCTGCCAGCTTCATCTACTACTAACCAAAAAGAGTCTTGGGCACATTGAACGATGGCGCACTCTCTGTGAAAAACTAAGTTGTAACCTGACAGTGAATAGACACCATCTCAGCGCTAGGCCAAACCCCCAATCAAAACAAAACACTACAATACGTACCATATCAGCAAAATACAGCAAACAGTTACCGCGAAAAGAAGAAGAACCCTCAGGGTTATATTTCGTCACTATTAAAATTCGAAACGGCTCCTTCCAGTTTCGCAGCCCTAACAATTAATCCAGAAATTCCGTCCTGCAAATTTTGGACTTCCGCCATATAAAACTCAGAAGCTTGACTTCACACTGACAACCTATCAACTCTAAATTGTTGATCATACCAAGGTAACATGAGTAGATCTAAGCGTTTCTACTGGTACAAAGTTTCCCAAATGGTAAAAACACCACACTAACTCTCCCACCTTTCTGCAGACTTCACTAGTTTGCTCATTCCATAGAAATCCCTTATCCAATTCCACCCTTATATGGTTTAGTAGTAGCAACAATAATTCATGCCTTTACCTCTCCCTTTCGCCAATGATAGAGGGTACAGGTTGTCCACGAGTTATTATCATGCTTGCCGTTGTAGAGCGTAGATGTTTACACTCAATATTTGCTAAATTTGGAACAAGGAAAACCTTACTCTGTGAGTTGTGAGCTCGAGGTTCGAACCTGCCACCCCGAGACTGGCAGCCCAGCGCCAGGTACTCCGCCGCCAGTTCCATATTTTTATGCAAGGAGCGACTACCCTCCAATGAAGACCAAAAATCAACCAAAAAATAAGGCGCTGAGAACTGCTATTGGATACAACGATTCTTTTGGGGATCAGAAGATCAACATCAAATCAACTTCTTTATTTCCACATGAAACATGTCTCACAAGGAATAACAATATTCATATAAATTTGTCTCGATTTATGTGTTTTACATTGGACTCAGAACGTTGACTAATTAAAATAAACATTAATTAAAACAGTGTACGTGGTTTTAAGTTTTAGGTTGGTAATAAAAGAGGTTTACTTTTCGTGCTTTGTAACGTCGATAAAAGAAGGCATTTACGGGAAGCAATTACGTAAGTTAAAAATCTTGTTTTTTTCTGTACGAAACCTAGTGGCTTAGCGGCGTAAAAACCTACATCTTGGCGTAATAGCGAAACATGTAATTAAATTCCATTGTATAATTTATGGCACCACAATACTCCAAAATGTTCGGAGGAAAAGTAAATTTATTCAGCGCTGAGCTTTTGAGGGTAAAATATGTTTGTTTTTAATTTACTTTGGAATATATAAGTTTAATTAAGTGCAAGAATATCGTCGAACCTCTCCTTCGTTATTCGCTATAATTGAGGTTAAAAACGTTTGCTTCTTTTCTTGTAATGGTAACGGCAAAATGCCTTTCCGGAGGATCGATTGTGAATCCCTGCCTTAAAGGGTTGAAATTAATTTCGTTTGCAAATGCGAGGAAACGAGTTCTCGTCTGGCAGGAGAGCCGTTTAAATTTTACCATAATATCGGTGGAAATGGCGAAGTTAAGAGAGGCGGAATTTCATTGGAGAAGATCCCAAAATAAATTTTCCGTCATTTGCGATAGTGTGCATCAACTTCAATGTGGACGAAAAACGTAAATAGTTTGTAGTTTATCTACTGCTTCAGAAATTGGAACATAGGGATCAATGTTTATTTAAATCCTGTCGCGTCGTAGCAGTCCCCCTGGAGTTAGGTTACAATGATTCTGAAGATTCTACTGTTTGATTAGAAGCTTGATGGAATTTTTAATCGAATGTATTATTCGATTAAATTGAATCAACTCGGGAAGAGCGGACTGTGCGGGGAAAACTGATCATAATAAAGTTTATTTTTCTTTGCTGTGTATATACGATCGCCGCGAATAAAAAATCTCGTTAACAAAACACATTTAAGGGGATAGGGAACTTAAAGCGAATCGATAAGATGGCATTTTATCCTCTGGGAGATCGTATTACCGTTATATTTATGCTGAGGAGGCCTATAGATGGAGGAGCAAATAGTGACAGAGACTAGGGAAGTAGAATTGAATGTTTTTAACATATTGCGTGAGGAAAAACTTATTCTTATTGCCACTGTACAGGGACGTCATAAGAAGTGCATGCTTTTTCAACAGATAATATAGGGTTAGTAGAAGTTATATATGTAGACCAGAAGTTGAGGACATTTGAACTGTTAGTATAAAACATAACAAACAAAAATACTGCTGATATTGGACCATGAAAAGGCTGTAGAAATTACGCCAACAACTCATGCACAGCTAAAGAAATTGTCATTCATTATGATTCACTCCCCATTTAGTGATTCGTGCCCGTAGTTTCTTGAAGAAGCGGAACATGAAATATGAAATTTTCCTTTAAAAACCGATACTTTAAACACCTTATATGACAGAGTGGTGATTCAAATTTTGTTCAAGTAAATATCTCTTGTTGATATTTTTCGTCTAAATACATAGAGTGCTACAAAGAAATACGATATATATCTTTATTTTTGTAAGGATAATTATTCGATGCACAGAACTGCAACGTTTACTTCAACTAATAACCACTTTTTTGCATTGTGCTGTTGGATGAGGTGCAGTTGGAGGTTAACAATTTCAAAATCAGTATTAAGGTAGTGAACATTTAACTAAATTAGTAGTTTGAACTGTGGATATTATTTACAATACTACCTTATTCCGTTCAACGTCATTGGATTTTGGATCAGATCTGCAACTATTGTAGAAACTGAAATGACGGAAATAATCGCTTAAACCTCATTTCGTAGATGTATCTACCTACCTTTGGAAGGGAAAATCTAGTAAAGGAAGAGATTTTAAGAAAACTTGGGGAAAGAAAACAACGTACTTGATGTAATAGGATTTCGAGGCAAACACAATCCGAGGTACCCTCTATTTGGTGTTATTAGACAAAACAAACACGGACAGATGAATTTTAAGACAAGGGTGTGGTGCGAAAACGTCGGGGACAGTATTCAGACGTGATTGGGTGTCCGGCTGACCGTACTAGACATTAATTCTTCGAGTTTTTCCAAATACGTACATGGGCGCACTTACGTATGTGTGTGTGTGCGTACGAGCGTAAAGGGGATGATAGGACATACTGGCGCACCGTCCAATTTTATTCGCATCACATCAAACTGAAATTGACTTTCGGGCCATTGAGTCGGTAAAATGTTCCGAAAGTCCCCGACGTACCTACGTGTACGTATAAGAAATGTAAAATATTAAGTGTATGTTATACTGGCGCCACGTTGAATTTGTCCAAGGAATATGGATGCCTTGCAACATCTGCTTTGCATATCATTACCATACCGTTACTTCCAAATATTACGTAACCAAGATTTTACATTAGAGTGCATTGTCTTGCCCCGATTTCCCGAGGACCATATGCCGATGGCTTCCAAAGAAATGAATTTAATCTTCGGCTACTCGTGGTTCATGTAATAAGAAAAATCAATATGGTTTCTGATATGTGAAAAAAAGAATCTGTAATCGGCAGCAGTAGCAGCTCAAACGTACAGTGTGTTGTAAACTTTAACAAACCATTGGCAAAAAAAATAGAAGTATATTGTGCATTATTGTTACGTAATATTTACTCAACAGCTTCTTTAAAATTTTCTTTAACTCTGTATTTCCTCCTATACCCTATTAGCGTTAGTCTCTTGTCCAGGAAACTGGAGATATGTATCTTTAGCTGCTTGAGCTGTTTCAGGGCGCGATGTATTCATAAGCAAATACCTGGAGAACTTCCGCTAAATGTTTATTTGAGCATTTAGTGTTATTATATTATAAATTTACATCAATTTTAGACCACGCAATATACATTGTCCGCGAAAAAGTCTGCACCATACGTGATTGTCTCTTATTTCTTTAGTTTTAAAGATGCAAACAACTTTTTCTTAAGACATTTGTTCATATTTGGTTAAATAATAACATTTTTAGACATTTTAAATTGTTAAATAACATTTGCGGATAGATGAGAATACAGTGTGACAAATATTTTGGAAAATTTTTTGTGTACAGATAAACTACAAACATAGTTAATTTAAAGCTAAGGAAATAAATTGATCCCATATGGTGCAGACTTCTTCGCGTACACTGTATATAGGATATCCCGCTAAAATAGAGAAGTATTTGCAAAATCTACAAACCTGAAATTCGATAATACCGAAGAAGACCCATCCTTCTGCAAACTATTGCTGCCAATTACTGTATTAAAAAGTGCATTGACCAGCATAACCACTACATTTGCAAAGATAGTATTTTCGTATACGTATGTATAAGGTGTGTATATTTCATGTTAAATCTAAAAAAACAGATTATTTCAACACCAAATTTAGATAAAAATGTAATATTAAACACACATATCGCTGGTATATATTTTACTTACCTTAACTTTAGCTCCAGCTCGAATGTAAAACAGAAAGAAAGTCTAATGTTTTTTCAGTTGAAAATGTTCCTTCTAACATCGTTGTCCTTGTGAGATAAAGGGAATGGAATATAATTCGAATCTTCTTTTTATATATCCAATCTTCTGCTGCTTAAATTCCGGCACTTTTTTCTCTTGCGTAGAGAGCTTCGCTTTATCTGACAAGTGAAAATAATTAAAAAGCTTACTTGGTTTCTCTGTCTCCTCTTTCTCTTGTCTAATTAAACGTTAAAGTTACGTCAGAGAAAGAATGTTGTATTAAAAGTTCTAAAGACAAAAAAAAAGAACGTTGCAGGTATTCCTGTAGCTCGATTTCCTCTTATTGTTTCTAAGTTGTACTAATTCTTCACATTGTTTTAAATCTGTATGTGCTATCGATATTTTTCACGTTAAATTGGAAATAATTGGAAGGAATTCCGCTTCTTTTGTACATGTATCCTCGAATAGCAACTTTTGATATTATCAAAAGTTGAAAATACAAAGCCTTTACTTCGCGATAAAACAAAGGCCGGCAATATGGGCAGGATGATTTAATTAAAAGGTTCGAATATCTGCTTTCAGAGTTTCTTTGCTTTGCACAGAAGATCTGAAGAGAAAAGGGAAAGTTACTTAGTCCAAAAAAGCAGAATAAAGAATGTTGAGGTGTGCTATTTTCGAAATTACGGTCGTTAAAAAAGAAACTGAATAGGCTAATTAAGATGGGAGGTTTACTAAAAAAGAAACTAGAAGTATTTCCGACGAAAAGTGAGTTCGGTTAATTTTAGTCCATAAAATAAATTAAGCTTTATCTTCAGGACTTTTATTCGACTTACAATGGTTCGTCTTATATTCAAATATTTTTAAGAGGTTTTCTTGTTGAATGGACGCACACAAAAGGTTTGCATATTTTACAGGAAACTTTCAAAATAGACCACGTAAAGTCCGGAGAAGTAGCAAATTAATCACCGAAGTGTCGCTCTGCCACGATAAGAGCGAAAAGGTGTCAACGTTAGAAAGAAGCATTAGTTCTTTGAAACTCCACATCTTGAAATTAATCACGAATTACTTCGTAAATGTATTATTTGGAGAAAACTAAGACCATCTTCTGCTAGTACCATCTCAGGATGGATTTTAATGTTAGCGGGTATTCTGTTACCATTTTTTTACTGCGGAATTCAGAATAAAGTCTTTTGTCCTTTGTATTGGAATGTATCTTAATGAGATACACCGCGTTAAAAAATTCTGTAAGAAAGTAAGCCGTTAAAATGCATGGTCACTCTTGCAAAATTTGCTTGCTAAAAAACTTGCTCCTTTGTTAATTTTGATTTGCTTTGTTCGTCGGTTATGGAAAAGTTCCCTTTGAATTATGTTGTTATAAACAAAGAGGTTGTTAAATGGTCCTATGATAGAGGAACATATTTATAATAATAGATTCAATTAAATTTTTAGACGTACAATTAATTATACACACGATTCATTTTGAAATAAAGTTCCATTAATTAGATTCAGAAAATATGTTTCTGTTTTGGAGTTACGTTTAAATGTTCTGTCTTTGTTATGGAGTTGCTATTATTTGAATCTGGATGTAATTTAATTATTTGGTAATCAGAGGTTCTATTTATTTTCGAAATTTATCATTTTTTCTTTTAAATTAGCAACAACTAATATATAGGACAGTATTACACTTACCGCCAATTTACAGAAAGAGTAATAAATAGTTAATTGCGAAATAGTACGCTAATCTCAGATTAACTTATTTTTGTGGCGTCACAAATCACGCTTAAGGACTTCAATCAATTACCCGCAATCCTAAGTAAAACAAAATGTCACTCAAACATCTATCAATATTAACACGAAAAAAGTAAATTATCGGTTATTTGCATAAATCTGACAACTTCTTTAAAGTGGAGCAGATGATGACCTAAACATAGTCATTAATACACACAACATATTTTTTTTGCTGGCGGTTGTCCCAAATGTCATTTTAATTCTAATTAGTTAATCACGAATCGAACATGCTCAAAATGTATATATAAACAGTAATAATTAATCCTAATCACGAATTAAGTTTTAATTCGAGATTTGCTTAATTCAGAATTAAAAAGTGTTCTGTAAACCTGGAGTTAAGTACTTATTTGGAAATAATGAACGATTGAAGTCCATTAATAGGATAAAAATCATATGGGGTATATTACGTGTCTCCCAAATTATGGAGTTTTGTTGAATTCATAGCTCGAGCATGTATGGTAGGCAAGTATGTACGATTGTCTAGAGAAACTGACGAGTGGGGTCCAACGTTTATAAATAGATTCTAGCCAACGACAACGTAGTAGACAGTTAGCATTTTGAAAGCTAAACATTTTGAACTTTCGGACAATTTTATTTGGCTTTCTTAAATTTTACTTGTTTACTTAGTACTTTACTTCTGTCTTGAAATGCTTATTCGTTGATGTACAAAGTTCATCAGATTTTGCGCGAGGCCAGTAAAATATTTGTCACTAGCATAATGCAGTGATTCAAAAATCATATAAATATGAATAAAGTATTCCTTCAAAGTCACATGATGTTCGTGAATGTCCTGCCGATATTAAACAGTAAATGGTTGCACCTTAAGGTAAGTATATAATATTACAAGAAGTATAGAGACAGAATTCATGTACTGTATAGTTTCTAAATGGGAACTCTTTCCTCTTTGATTCGTTAAAATTAATTCAAGATTTTCGGCCATGGTTTCAGTGGATTGTCGGCACTCTCTGCTATAGAAATGGTGTTGCTTTCGAAGACACTGATTCTAAAATACAGAGACTAAATCGTGTAAACAGCATTGAGAGTTGTATATTTTATTACTATTCTTATTTCAGTATGAGTTCATTTTGCTTCTTTTCTCATTCAATCTCTTGCCCATCGTGCCATTTTGTAGATCGAACAGCACTGATGTCCAATTGAAATCGTCCCAGTTATCTTTTTGACTCGCGCATACAATAATAGCAGGAAAGCAGTTTATATGCCAGGTGTGTTTCTGATTCATGCTTGTAATAATAACAGTAATAATGATAATCCGTGCTATTGCATTCTCCCACAACTCCCCAAGAGATATTGCCACGTCTACGCTCGTAGAACATCTTAAGATGTTTACCGTTAGCATTCGTTAAATTTGCAGGAAAACTGCAGGAAGCCTTACTATACGAGTTGCGAGCTTCGGGTTCGTACTCGATTCCGAGGGACTAATAAACCACCGCGCCATACCTCTTTACTCGGTCACATATACCTTCATTTCCAAGCTAAAGAAATCGATTCAATACCTAGCCTCTAGATTTTGAATATGCGACGCCTTAGTAAAATAGTATAGACAGTGGAAACTATATTAAAGGCTAATTTATATTCACAGCTTTCCATTGGATTTCCCTCACGCATCTTAAGAGCAATAAATTTCATTCAAGAGTTTATCGACCCCTTCTGAACCCTAAGATCATCGGAATACTTCGGTAAGGTTATTTATAAGAACTTTCTATAATCCCATCGTGACTTTTTTTCCTTCTCGTCTAAAGAATCTAATTTCAGCGCTCATTTATTACGGAGCAAATAGTTTTCTATTCGATTAAGCTATGGGGCCGAACTGCCCTATCAAATCAGCATCCGGATGATAGGGCCACTTCAAAGTTAAGACCATAATGGATGAGAAGAGAAGATTTTAGAAATATATCGTTATTTACCTTAGGGATGGAAACGTAGGAACGTCCACGTTCGTTTCGTCACGAAAAATCATTTTTCAAGCTTACCCTAAACGGACGGGAAAAGTCTAAGATAACGGTTCGCTTTTTTAAATGTAGCAGCGCAAAGGTCCAATTGGGGGTCAGATAAGGAGTCTGTTATTATGCATTTTCGTCTGTAGTAAATGCCAAACTGCCAGATTAGTTTTAACTTTTATAGAGGTATAAATGGCTTAACTGGTTTATGGTACTGTTTAATTGATTTTAGCTCTTATGGGTAGTTCAATGTACAATTTATTTAATTCAGATTGGAAAATTATATTATGGCTTTCGATAGTTTAGAAATTTTTTGTATAAAGTCTTAAAATATGAAGCTCAGTTAGCTAGTGAGGCATTTGTATCAGCGAATCTCAAATCAAGATATTGATGGCTTTTGTATTTTGTTGCAAAAATAAAAGAATGTCACTGAAGTCTTTCGTTAATTAGATACCTTGGCTGCTTCAGCTAACCTTAATTGAAGGTCATTTAAAAAAAGCTTATTAACATTCAATTAAAGGTTTGGGAACCTATAGCAGGGTAATGGTACGAAAGTACATATTACGAGATATTATTGTTGGGCTCCTACAGAAAAACGAGCCGCCCTACATATAAGAACGGGATATATATATATATATAAAGTAGTGTGGTTCACTACTTTTCCTCTAATACGCGCGTATCGATTTATGTTTTAATTCTATGAATTGACACAAATACCAAATAGCTTTAGCGCTAGTGCATGAAAAAGAACCCGGAGCTTAATCTGGCAGCAATTTTGAAAATCGTTTGAACACGCCACAACAGAATTTCCGCCAGCTTAAAAGTCGATCGCGGAACTTCCCCAAGTAGAGAATGAACTATTTAAAGAACTTTGATTGCTTCCCTTCAACTTACTCTTCGACACTTTGTATTAATCACAAAAGACGTTGATACATGATTCTATTATATTCGCCGATGTAGCATTTAACTCTCGTAGCGAACTCTCAGTATGTGCACCGGAGATGGGAGAGTTTAGTGTGCGGAATCTCGCTCCTTATTGGCTCATCACACGAAACTGCTGTGAGATACAACATCCGATTAGATCTTCCAAGTCTTCGGTCTCATTGCCGAAGTGTTTTAAAGTAATTATAATTAAATTACTCGAGCGCATAGGACTCAGTCGTATATACCCTCTTCGTCCTATCGCCCGAGTCCTGAAATAGTTATAAATGAATTTCTTTGTTTCCCTTCGAAAGGTTCCTCACTTTGCCATTATATGTTCTCGCTTAAGAAATCTATTTATCTCTTCGTTTTTGCGGCTTCGTTTTTAGACCTTCGCAAGCACCATACGATGGTCGAGATAATTCCCTTCTAGAAGTTTCTTCTGTACGGAGGAAATCCAGTTGAATTACTAATAGCTCTGCTTCTGCTAGCGTGTGCTGGGGAAAAACTGCGAAACTGGAATAGTGTTAATTGTTTAAGTTTGTCATTACGGACAAACAAAGGAGTTTTGAGAAATGTTTGAAACTTCTACTTTTAGAGCACAACCTGTTATTTTTAAGAAGATCTCTTTTTTATAGTACTTTTAATTGTTTCAAACAAAGTAGTAACTTCCTGTTATTCTAATGCATACAACTAAAATTAAGGTCACTTACTAGCCGCAAGTTCAAACTATTGCATGCATTAGATACATCATGAAATACAGATGAAAATTGGTTTATGTCACAGCTTCGTTCCTAGGAGAATCGAGGTGAATCGACTCTGCGTAAAATCAACCCAACTTTTTATAAGAATCGCAGGGCTATGTGCCACGTAAATAAATAATATAGATAAAGGTATATATGGTATGTATAAAACTTTTTGATTATAGGCCGTATTCTGTTATTGTTAAATACATAAGCATAGAGAAGTACGATGAACTTAAAAGTTTCTGGGCTTTACAAACGTATTTTAAACAATTATCCAGAGCCAGCTCTTTGCTTGCTTGTTTTCTTCCTTTAAAACGCTTTGCTATTATAAACCTTCTTTCCTAACCGTGATCGGTCTCGCAAAGTTCGCCCGTCAAAGCTTCGATCCCTGAGTATCCCGCTTTAGTAATTTTTAGGACTTCTCCATTCTCCGTTTCTTCTTCTGAATAGTGATGATTATGTGACTAGTTGTACCAAGTATTAGTAGTTGATCGTAATTTTCTAAGGCTTCCGCTATTTCTTCAGATGTAACATCCGTTCTTCTTTGCGAAAGCTTGCCTATGAATTCAAAATTTCTCCGTAGTTTAATTCTTGGAGGTTGTGTATGAATACGCCTTCCATTGTGCCATACTCCAGTTAAACATTCTGGCGTGACTTCGTCCGAAGCACATTTTGACTCATCCATGCATCTACCGTATATGAAAGTAGCTTCGGAAAAGAAAATGGATTATGTAGTCACTCACTGCTCCAAGAGAGAAGACTTTTAATCGGGCTTTGAACACCCATATGGATAGTCCTCCAAATCAATTTAGCAAGATAGATCTCCGTAGATCTTATCAATTTTATATTTGGTGTATACCGAACTGGTACACGATCTAAACCAAAGAAGTGTCTAAGTGTGTTCGCATAATTAACTGATGGGGAAATATAACGTAATGAACCTAACCTACGATATTTCATGTTGAGTAAAGTTCCATATCTGAAGGTGTGGAGTATGATAATGGAAACAATATATGAATCGAAGACGGACGCTCTATTGAATTTCTTTAGCTTCGCTAAGCCAGTCCAACTACTAAACTAGTAGCCAGCATATTCATGCTTGATGACAAATTCAACAAGCAACTATTTGCGAAAACTTTATCCTACGTTTAGTGTACCCAACAATAGAACTGCAATTTAGCGAGATTTTGACGAAATCAGTGTTTTAGAGAAGATGAAAGAACTCGATTCAAATTAGAAATAATTCTTTCAACAACCCAATCGCTATCATATATCGCACAAAATAAATAGACTGCGATATCTTGGGCGTACGTGTAATATTTGCAATACCTCAAACTATTCAGAAGGAAGGTGGTACGATAAATATAATAGAGCGTATAAATAGAATATAGCAATGGACTGTGCAAAGCAGAAGAATGATTTAAACTGTCGCATGAGATGCTGGAGAGAGAGGCATCAGATGTCGTGCTTCAATATTTTCCTCACGTTCTCTGTGAAATCAAATAAGAGCATTTTCCAATTGTTTATATTAGTATTGTTTATTTATAAATGGTCCCTAGAACGAGTAATGAAAGGATTCAAAAACACAATTCCCATATTGTTCTATCTCGTATTAATCTTATGAATTAATCCACGAAGCCTCCCTTACGGTCGTTCACACAATAGCTAAGCAGTAACAAAGGCAATAGCTTTCACTGTTTCTAAATATTCCATGCTGACGTCGAAATAAAAACCCGTACCTTGTCATAAAGAATATTTGTAATTTTGTGAGTCGCCGTACCTTTCGTTTATTTTGCCTACATCTACTAATTTTGTCATGCATGAAACAACTACGCGTATAGAACGTAAGCATCCATGGTATTATACAGTTTATTCCCAGATCTCGGCAAGATATTTTAATATGCGAGCGAGACGAAAAAATACGGACTCGCTCCAATATAAGCGCGGAAAGGCTCCGTATTGTTACATTGTATACCGAGTCAGGAATTTAGCAAAATAAGGAAAACATAAAATTCAACTTACCTCGGAAATCTCTAACGTATATAAGCAAAAAACGTACTTTCGGGAGTAGCTGTATTCAAATCCCTTAGAAAGCTGATCCAGGTTTTTACAACCCCTTTTTCCAACAGTGACCCTTGATATTTGCGCATTCCGTATCGCCACTGAATTCGCCGTCACTTCCTTTAGCAGACTACGGGAAAAAACAGAAAAAAGTTTATCAAATTTCTAACAATTGAGCATGTTATAAAAGTTGGCAGAAGTGGAAACGTCCGTTTTTGTGCACCTACACGAACAAACTTAACTCGCGTAGCTCTTTGTACAAAAACAAGCGGGAAATATTTAGAAAATGGACAGGATAAATCTATTTGCATATATATCCCCGCAGGAAAAAATAATTTCTCCAAAAACAACAACGCCTTGTATTTTTTCATTAATGTTATCGTTGTTTTTGTCAGAAACAGGGTCAGAAACGTTGTAACAGAATATAAAACACGTTGAGCTCAGTGTACTTACACAAAACAATTTGATTCTAACAATGTGTACACATAAACTACATGCATTAATCTATTTTGTTTTGATATATTCTAGAAAAGAACATCATAATCGAAAGTGATTGTTTGGGGTGACTGACATATCCTAAATGCAGCACTCCAAACTTGTATTGTATACATTACAATGTACAATAGAAATGCCACTTTGACTTCATCATTGATTAGTAAAAATTAAAATTGCAATGATGTTCGAGAAATCGTTCTACAAGATACTGAAGAATACTGCACTATGCTTCCATAATTAATCCTCCATGGCCTAAGTAAGTTATGTAATTGGAAGTAGAAAAAAATGAGATATTCAAATGAGATCATTCGATACCATATGGTTTCCCTACCCTATCATTATGAATTAATTGTTAAAATTGTATACTGAACTTTACATGATTTAACCAAATCCCTATACTAAGAATGGTATCGAGATTTTATTGGATTGTACCAAAGAAAAATCTGCATTTTAATACTGGTAGGACTCGAACACACAGCGGCTTATTCTGCCACAGTCTGAAGTACGCCCTCTTATTATTGCACCACCGAAACGTTATTTAATGCTACTATTTTACATTTTCTGATTTTTTAATCGATGTTTACAAAAATGTTAAAGCACATAAGAGAAATTAACATATAAATACCATTGTACTTCCTTCCAAGGCGGATATTTAAAAAGTGCGTAACATACCGGGTGTTCTCAGGAGTGATATGGAGCTCAAAATAGTTGAAAATTAGAATTTTCTCATTACGCTCAGCAATTCGTTGTCGCGAATGCCTTTGCATAACGGTGTGGTATCTAACCATAAACTTCCACATGTGTGTTAAAGCAGTAGTTCTAAATAGAAGAGAATCACTGAAATGAGACAAAACAATATTTTCACGATATTCCCAAGAGTTCACATAAAAACGATTCTGATTGTTTTTGTAAAATTCTCCTTTTGCTTTTTCAAATTTAAATCCAAATTGCAAAGCAACGAAACTAGATTAAGGGCTAAAACTACAAATTTTAAGGGATCTCGTTCAATAACAGACAAAATATGACGAAGATCACTTCATAACTATCCTTTTGCCACTTTTCAGCTTATTTTGACCTTTTTTACGCATTGTTTTCGAAATCTGAAAATTCCAGTTAACACTATTAAATAGACCGTAGCAACTTTTGCAAAGTTTCATTCATTTTGCTTTTACGTTTAGTAAAATTTTCTTTAACTTGAGCGGAAATTCATCTGTATGGCAAACTAAGATAACATGGTAGCATACAAACGACAATCCAACATACAAATTTAATACTCTATTGAAGTTAGTTTAAAACGTATAAGCTGAAATACACAAAATTTCAATAAAACTTTTTTTTTAGATGAAATGATCAAATTAACCAAACTTATTTAGAAATGTAGGGCTGAAGTTACATTTTTGCGTTATTGCGAAATGGTAGAAGTAGTTGCGGGTACATTCAGAACATTGTTCAGGAAATATAAATAAGGGAAGTGCAGTACCCACTGCACCCAGAGTACCCACAATACCCACACAATTCTCTTGGGTGTTTAGACACCGCTGCAAGTGTTTCTACCACACCTTAACTTGTTAACGCGTTCAACCTCAATCTCAACCATCGCGTCAAACGCCGCACCCCGGCCCTTCAATTTGGTTTTCATCATTGGAATGAAGAAAAAATTGCGAAGGCCCAAATCTGGATGTGCTTGAGAAGGAACATGAGCCTTATTGTATTTCGCCACAGACTACTGTACGTCGAAAGTCGTATGTAGCCTCGCATTGTCATGGTGAGGAACTCGTAATCAGTCGCTCCTACTTTAGACGTTTCCTTCTCATATTGTCCCTTAACTGCCTTAGCACACCATGACAGAGCTTTGTATTAATCATCTAACGTGTAGGTACGACCTCATTGTGGATAATCTCATTAACATTGAGAAAACAGATCAATAAGGACTTAATGTCATCAACTGAGGTTCGGTCATTTTTGAAACGTTTAAACCAGTCGTAAGTTTGCGTTTGGCCCAAACCGCCGCTCCCGAATACTTCCTTTAATGTTTTATATGTGTTTAGGAAGTTATTAAGTTTACAACGGAACTTGATACAAATTCGGCTATTGAGAAACTGCAAATATAAGCAGACGCGGCACACATTCACAAACATCCCACAATCCTTGCTATCTTTGTAAATAGAGCCATAAAGAAATTGTTCACCATCAAAGAACGTTTCCAATTAAAATGACTCGGCATGGTATACTGGCATACCACTTTGTATCTTTAGAAAATTTATCAAATTCTAACTTTAACTTATAAATGAAATCTGAAAATGACGTGGTCGAATTTAATATAGATTGTATATATTTTGAACTTGAAGTAGTTCTACTTTTTTGACAAATGCACACTTTTAAAAACACATAGCTGAAACAACTCAAAATATACATTAAATATTGAAATAACAAACGCAAGCACACGACTAAACACACAGCGAAAGAAAAGCATTAGATACTTATTACAATAGAACAAAATTCTATGAAGCAAATCCGGTAGAAAATTCAATAATAAATCATACGCATTGTTGGAACCTACATTACGTGTACAACAAAAGGTAGGTCAGTGAACATCTTCTGAACGCCGATGTTATTGCGTCCGGATTAAAAGCACGGATATACCGGCAACCGTTGTAATCTTTCACAACAGAAGAGTAATGTAAAAAATTGATTGATGTGATGTATGTAGTTGAGATACAGAAAGTACAAAGAGGAGAAGGGAATATTAATTCCACTAGTTTTCTAAAAAAATTCTTATGCTTTGATTCAACTACCTTGTAAATAAAATAAAATGTAAAATATAAAGAAAATTACAATGCACTTGAAAATCAATTTTACTTTATGCGCGCTAAATTCGAGTCAATTTCAATAGTTAAATTGTAAATAAAAAAAAAGGTAAATCTAGCAACAATTGTGCAAACGTTTGCCATGGTTACACAACCAAGTACCTGATAATTATAGCAAGGACTGTGGGGCTTTATGGCAAACAACACAAAAGCATCGGCACATTCCACACTACACAAATTTAAATAATTAATCCGAGACAGCTGTTTCGAGGATTTTTTGGTTTTTACAATATTTGCTATGAATTTCTTAATAGCTCCCGTACGAAAATGTTAAGTTTTATATTTATTTCCTTTTATGGCATAAATTTTACATTGAATACTTTTGTCGCACAAATAATTCTAAACAGGCGCTTAGAGCCCGCGTAACAACGGATAAAATTCAATACTGAGTCCCCATTTCGTGATGGTTCAGAAGAAGATAAGGCGAGAACAATTCAACGACGGGTTGTATGTGAGTATAGAGGGGAGGCAAATAAGTGGAACGAAATGAAGAAATAAAACGAGAAAAATAAAAGGGATAGCCGACGCGGAGGCCGTACTCCTCGAGAATGGTAGTTCATAGTGACAGTTGTCTAATAGATTTCGGTCTCACTTAATATCGGTGGCAGAAGTAGTACGGCAGCAGCTAGAGCCATTAGTCAGAATTGACACGAGTGAAATAATGCTGGCCCAAATGAAATATATCGACAACTACAGTTCAAGACGACCGTACCCATTATTTTTGGACCTCACACAGCATGTTCTTGGTCGCCTTTATCGCGTTGAGAAACGTCGGTCGAGAAAAAGTTACTTTAGATGGTACAGATAACAATTATAACTCACTTAAAAAAGCGGACATATTTACAAATTATCTTCCTACTGAGGTCTGGTGCTAGTTTGCTTAACGGTTTATTGGTTAACGCGTGATTTATACCCGGATGGCTTTTTATAGATTAATGAAGGTAATAAAATTATGGTTCGCGGTTTGATTTGTCTTTAATGGTAAGCTGTCATAATGGAATTCGCATTTACAGTTACAAATCCGTGTATACGCTCTAGTAAAGTAGATTTCATACACCTCCATTGTTGCTATATAAGAAATATTAATTATTACGGAAATGGGCGAAAATAATTTCAGTGCAAAATCTGACGTACAATGATGATTAAACAATAACGGAACTGAATACAATCACTTGTCGCTTTCGTTAACGATTTAATTTAAATTCCGTTACCGTAGAACTTGTAATTAATATTTAAAAATTTACTCTGTACTACAGACAAATTAAATTTCAAATTGTTGGGCTCTTTGATGGAATGTTATTGTATTCTCAACGGTAATTACTGCTTCAATTTTTAATAAATATTGCTGATTCATACTGTAGTTAACGTAGTTAATGCTAAGTATAATTGCTCTTACCTTATTAATGTTGATCTTTGTATTATTTATCACATACAGGATGATTCATTTTCCGCTCTGAGCATGAGGATTTGGTTTATTGTTTGAGATAGAGAGTGGGTTTAAATTCGGTAGAGTTTCTAAATCTTGTTTCTTTCTTATGAACCCGAAAAGAAAATGAACCTGTGACAAATGGCGTTCAAGATAAGAAAAGACGAGAAGTGCCATTTTTACCTCTAGCAACTTTATTAAGCCTTGTAGAGCAAATTAGAAGCAAATTTTCAAAGCCACATTCGATCTTCTACCTAATGGTCTAGTGGAAATTTTGATATGACGTTTCCGCTCTTTCTGACCATCGTCAACTTTCTTATTTCTTACCAGCAGCATATTGGATTTTGACACTATCAGAAAGATTTCTTTTTCTGATTTCAACCATGTGGATGCTTGACAAAGCTTTTCCATATAATAATAATAACAATTTATTCACCTAATAGACCAATAATGGTGTAAGTTAATACAAAAAAAAAAAACATAATATTACCAAAACTGGGTGAACAAATTCTACAATCAAAAAGAGATGCGTAAGCGAATGAGAATAGCATAAAAAATAATAATAAATGAAAAACATTATATAAAATACTTCAAATAAGATTTAAACCCTCGGAAAATTCATTTATGGTATAGTGCCACAAACATTACGCTTTTATAAATTCAATAATTCTTTTAATAATTTTTAATATTTAGTAGATAAGCAGTTACAAGGTTTTATGCCCATGTGTGTAGGAGACCTTTCGAATGTTGTTAGTTTTGGGATAGGTATGCAATAATCATCATTATTTCTGCTACTCTAGTCATAGTAGAAATTATTCGTGGTGAAAACTTTGTTGTCCTTCGTGACGTATGTATTATACGAATTAGTTATTGTTAGTGTGTCTATGGATTTGAACAAATGACGGCACGATGTTCGACTTGAGACACCTGCTAGGTTTCTTATAGCAAGTTTTTGTATAATAAACTGCCTTTTGACGAAGGATGACGCCCCCCGGAACACAATTCCATAAGCCAATCTGGATTGAAACTGTAATCAAGCAAATATTGCAGTCCATACATTGCCTAAAATGCCGACGAAATGATGCAAGCCAAGTCCTTCAAGAACTTCCCAATTCAGACTATTTTCTAAATGCAAAGCCAGTTATGTTACGCGTGGTACTTGTCCTAGAAATTTGGCTTTGGTCACTCTCATTAATTTTATTGGATGAAGGTGTAAAATGTATAAAAATAGTTTTTTTCAGTTAAAACTGGCCGTGGCGGCCTGCGTTATTATTTTAGTATTTTCAGTATTTAAAAATAACTTGTTGTCCTCAAACCAGGACTTATATTTATACAGCGTGCTTTGTACCACAATGGACAACGATTTGATGTTCAACCTTGTGATCTGCCAGTGAGATAAGATTTGATCCACTCCAATGCTCTACTACGAATAGCATAATGTTGCGTTTTATTAATTAATACGCCATAGTCAGCTAGGTCAAATGCTTTGACGTTTCAAGATTAAGTAAGGTTACCATTAAATCTCAAACTGTCAAACATTTCGATTACTGTTTATTGATAATAGAGAAATATGGTGCATTAACAACGAGAAAAGAAATATGTCAAGTATTTCTTATTCTTCAAGTTGAAGCACAACAGTAGCGAGTACGACTACAGAAGTCATGTTGTTAATGTTAATTGGAATTTGAATAAAAATCAACAAGATATTTTATAAACGCTAAAGTGAAAGTTAGGTTATCACGGAGCTCGTAGAAGTAACATCAGCGTTTGAGAATCGAAAAGTAGCAGGTAAATATTATTGTTACAATTGTTTACCACAATTTTAATTGGCAGGGAACTGAGGATCTTCTTTCGTTATTTGCCGAGATCATACTTCTCTTGTAAGAACTTAAGTACACTTTAATTTAATAACAATAAATTTCAAGAGGTGTATTAACAGAAACAAATTAGAGACAAATTACAGCTGGCTATGGACAAGACGAGGGAGATCTCAACGTTGTTGATGGAACCATAGCACAAAGACGGTCAATCTACTCGTGCTTCCACTTGTCCATTTACTTAAATCATATCATTGACCTTTGTAGTAGTTATCCAGCGCAAAGAATACGCAGGGTCACGAAGATAGTTAAGAATGGGATGTAAGGGATGACTTGATGGTACCTTGCCATAACGTTTCCAGTTTCAAGAACGCTTTAACTATTACAAGGTATAACTGTACCAATTGCATAGCAAAAAGGAACTTGGTATACTTTAGATAAACTTTGCTACAAGATGTGCTTTGTTACATGGGTAGGGTTGCTATTCCAGGGATAAATTATTGCAGAGTGAATCTTATTTATTTATTTATTTCATTTAAACAATCTGATATATTTTCACTCCAAAATGTGATGTTAAACACAGTGTTTCTGCATTTCCATAACTACTTTAGATAACCGTCTTGTCATATAATAATTATGCTTCCTCAATAATAATTAATGTAACAGTTTCTCTTAATATGTATCTCCTAGAATTAGCATTTTTAAAGTTATATGTTCAGATGTGAGCTAGAGATATATCTTTGTAGGCGTGGTGAGCGGTTAAGAGGGGTTTACAGACTGCAAAATTTGTATAATATAATAACAGGAGCTTCTTAATGGGTAGAATGTGTATTCATTAAGTAGTCTATGTTGCTATCAATGTCTTGCCATAAAAAGTAACGCAGAGTTAATTATTCTCCAAGAAATAGTGCGTCAAAATTGCAGAGGACCCATTATAATCTATTACCGGCCTTACCAAAATTTGAGTACAAAGCTCTTAAACTCTAAATTAAAGTAAATGTATTTGTGTTCGGGTCGTTTTATTTACCTAGAGTATGGTTCCAGCGACAACAACTGTTGATAACCGCTGGTTGAACTATATAAAACAGAAGCCATCAGATTTTCTACATTAAAAACATTAACGTGATGCAGGAACCTAAATTACCTGTTAATGCATTCCATTTAAGAAACTCCAATAGTGCCGTTAAGTTGATTTTTACCTCGTGAATGAAACTTAAGTCTCGAAAAAATTTTTGTTGCAAGGTTTTCGGACGCAAAGTATAGATGATCAAATGTGCCTGAAACCTTACTGGAAATTCTGAAACACGCTGTATAGTACCAATGTTTGCATGCAAAGGGTAAAGGAATCTAACACTGCATGTGTTCAGATCTGGTGTCAAGTAACTTTACTTTAACGTGTGTAAAAGGGTGCGTAAGGCTCGTATTGAAGTCTGCTGTCTATTTTTTAAAATAAACCCGTGTAGTTTTATGCACGTTACCTATTAATAACCCTCAGGGCTTAAAAAGGACAAGTGTAAATATCCAAGGCGCGTTCAGTTACCCGAGGATAACGAAGGTGCGGTGTCCGTGTGACAGAAGTCATGGTGTCAAGCGACCCTAAAGACCCCCGTTCGGCTCTCTCGGACTAAGAGCGTCAGATCTCCACCGTATTTCGCGCGTACAGTTTTTCCCTAACCGAACGTTGATTAAGCGGCTCGTTAGAACGTTTTATCTCCTTCGCTCTTACTGCGTTTCACCTTCCTGTATTTTTTGGACGGCGGAGCCTTTTTTCCATGTTAATCGACAGGACGGAGCGCGACAAGATGACGTTGATATGATGCGCGAATTCCAATTAACGGCCTTGGTAATGAAGTGATAAACATTGAATTATTATTAAGTGACGCTGGCGTGAATCTGAGTTTAAAGTCAAAGTAAGAATATTTAAGATTTATTTAACGTTATCGTATCTCTAAAAGTATCTTCAATGTACAGCGGATACTCAATGCTTATGCTCCTTGATCTATCGCTAACGGTCGTACTATTTTAGTCTTTTTAAATAAGCTTGAAATTACACATTTCAGTAATAACTACTCTACATTCTCAACAAATAATATTTTTTTATAATTTATTTTAATATCCGCCCGTCCAGCAGGGCTTTCTACTACCTAACCCGTCTCTTCGATATCTTTTTGATGCCAATGCTCTTTATTCTGGTTTCACAACGCTGAATATCTTTCAATTGTCTCAATCTCGACCAGTTATTAAATAAAGATTTCAACGTAAATAATCTCTTTAAATTTAGGACACGTAATTCTCTCCAGACATCAAAGGATGTACCCTTCTTTCTTGCGCTTCTTTCTATTATTTCCGCAATTCTTATTTGCGAACCCCACACCATTAAACCATGATTCAAAATAGATTGTACTAAACTGTTATAAATCATCTGCACAGTTTTTAACGGCGATACATCTAAAAGGCAATAAGAACAATTTTTTCCAAATCCCCAACATATTTTATTTGAGACATTTGTTCAATTCTCTCATTGCATTTGTCATTTCCACGATTATTTGCATCCGTTTGCAAAACGTGCAAACAGTCTAAATTGTTATATATTTCCATTCTATATCTAAGTGTAGATGAGGTGATCTTATATGCATTAATTTAGTTTTAGCGCGGTTAATGGTTAACTCCTTATCATGGCACCATAATTGCCACCTCAGAAATTCATTTGACAACATCACTAGCTCTACTTAGATCGCTATGCACCACAACTACCACCATATCGTCAGCATACCTGAAGTATCTACAAACAATCTTTGACGCTATTGACACTTACTTATATACTGTGTTACAAGGCTACCTTTCTAATTCAACTTTTTGAATTCAACTCAGCGAATTACCGATTTTGACCATAAATGACCTCGACCTCAGATAATTCTTCAACCAACACTCTATTTTACCTCGAGTACCAGGATTGGATACCTCACCCAGGAGCTTCTTTTAATTTACAAACAAAAGCTCCACAAAAACATATACAACATGCATATTTTCATCTAATTTTGTATTAACTAAGTCCGAAAAATCTTGCAATATCCGTATTTACTTGAATTAATCAAATGGTATTTTTTCAAATAATCATATATTTTACCTGATATATATACATATCTTTCAGTTAGCTTATCTATTAGGCAACAGTGATATACCTCTATAATTTTTGTACAAATAGTATCTTCAAGCTTCATATATAGACCGAATAACTCCGCATTTTCAACCCAATTCAATGTTCCCGTCATTCAGAGATAAATTCATCAGGCTAAGTACAGACAGTAAGAAAAAATCTTTTAAGCTATTGCTGTAATGAAAGATCAGGAAAGAAGCTCATTACAATGAACGTAGCAGGAATTGTTGAAGAGGCAAGAATTAACTAGGGCAAAATCTAAAAGAGAAGAAGACAGTTTCGACAAAAGTATCGCATGATCTATTCTATCAAACGCTTTACTGAAGTCGATGTAAATTACATCTAATTGTTGGTGATTATCAACACAGTCGCTAATGTAATGTGTTCGCTCAACTAGGTTGAGTAATTAAATGACCTTGAATAAAACCATGTTGGTGGATAGATAAAAATGTCTTAAACACTGTCATAGAAACCTTGGAGCAGTTAGAATGTTGGCCGGTCTGTAAGTGAATATCCCCCTGTCACTCTTTTAAAACAAGCGAGAATCGACTAATTATTCAATAAATAGGAAAGGTAAACGTTTGAGTGGCCAAGATAAAAACAACACATAGTAGTTCGCATAGTATTGGAGCAAAATCACGAATAAGAAAACTTGGCAAGACATCATGTTCAGACACCATCCAAGATCTAAATTTTTTTTAAAGTACACAAAACTTGAAATGAAATGAAATATCGTATGTTGAAGGAACAGCAATTGCAATAGGAGGGTTTGTTAGTAACGAAGGAAATACACACATCAGAAAATGCATCTGTAAAAGCTTGAAGAATATCAGCGGGTTGGTTAAGAGTTATATCATCAATAACTTTGGGTTTTGAGCAACACAATTTTCGAGATCTTCCTGATATTCATTAAAAACTATCTAACTTGCATTTTAGTCAAAGATCGAAGACGAGAGAATTCAGTAAGGTAGATATGGTATTTCGTACGTTTCCACTTAATGTGATAATATTGTTTTAGTTTCTGGTTTCTTTTGATAATATTATTATACCACCGTCTAGAGCT
The DNA here is from genome assembly GCA_902655005.2 of Marronus borbonicus. Taxonomy (NCBI): domain Eukaryota; kingdom Metazoa; phylum Arthropoda; class Insecta; order Coleoptera; family Scarabaeidae; genus Marronus; species Marronus borbonicus. The sequence goes on along the minus strand of LR737381.1, from coordinate 9,928,276 downwards.
AATGTTAGATTGATTATAAAAGGTAAGAGATTAGAAAATGTGAAAGAATTCGACTTGAGAAGTTGTATTTTAAATACTTACACTGTATTGTCTACAAGTATAGGTACAAGTAGAGTGCAGGGTTAAAAACATCGACAACTAGCAGTGGATCAGGATTATGACTAACTGTGATAGTATGTACACAACGTTGGAGAGAACTTAATCAAGTAAGCTTTCATTACAGTCGAAGATGTTGCTGTATTGTTTTAGTCGAAAAGTTGACATGAAATTATTAATTGCGGAAGTTTTACTACAGTTGGTAGAACTTAAGCTTGGACAGTTAGTTACCGAAAATCAACAGTTGTTTACTGAGGAGTATAAGGCATCAAAAATATTTCGTAATCATCACAAGTGAGATGGAGGAACATAAATATTAGGAGTAAACGAATCCATAGAAGAGATCAACTTTAGTAAGTGATATACCATACAACAAACTGGATCGTTTTAATATGATTGCTAATTGTAATTAAAGTTTTACCACCACCAACACGGCCAACAGCAGCAAAGTCATGGTAGTAATATTAATTAAATGATCAGTTAAAACTACTAACATCAGTAAGGGATTAAAATAAATTCTAGGTAAATACGGAATGAAAAGCTGCACAATTCGTTCTGAATTTTATTCAAGTGCTTGAATTGCAGTTTACGCTAAAGATTACAAAAATATAATATATCCGTTGAAATGTTCCTAGAATAGTATTGATTTTATTACTGCAAAACATCAACAACTTTAATACCGGCCATGGACACAGTATGATATTTGTGCTTTATGCACAAAAATTGCAGGCACCATTTATAACTCAACTAAATACATTTTACTCTAAATAAACTACATAGATATAGGTGTATATTAAGGATTCGCATGCGTAAATGTTAGGCAATCGAAGAGTCATTAAAAATACTTATATCATATGCATATAGACATCTATGTGTAAACTGTACAGCGGCAAATTACAGCAGGAACAGGGATGGCCCATACATTCGTGTGAATGTAGCGAAGGCGTTTTATGCTGCAGTAAATCCGGTAAACTGCTGGACTGTGTACAGTTTGTTTACACGAATCGCTCAAGTATTGTGCAGTAACATACTGCGGCTAGTTTCCACTTAAAACATACAATAGCGCATGGTTCCTTCGTGATCTTTCTCTCTCGAATCGTTTTAATACGTGTCTCGTTCTCTATCCGTTCCAAAAGGAAAAAGCGTACACACAGAAGATATCCTCCTTTTCAAAGCAATTTATGTCCTCCTCTCCTTAATATCTAAGAGCGTGTTTGTTTCTTATAAAATTTATTTCTTTTCAATGCACGCTGGATTTTTATCGTCCGAATCCGATGGGAATATGTATAAAGAGGTAGTCGATGACGATGTTGTCTCCCATATTTACTGATAGCGCGTTGCGGCCGGAGATACGCCATTTTCTCGTTTTCCTTTTTCTGCTTTATGTTCGCGTTGTTGCTGTTTGTTTTTGTTCCGTACATTTTGCGAAATTGCCTCGGCTTCGCTCCCCATACGAACCATTTTCGTATACGATTGGGAATAATGGTACAACATAGTTTCTGATTCGTCTACAGTGAGGTAGATATTGATTTTTTATATTTATATTCACTGATATAAGTAAAATCTTGTACAATCGACAAATTCATTGAAGATGTAATGAAACATGTTTACCGACATAGCGTTTCTTAGTAATGTACGCTATTTTCATGTCTGGAACTGCGTGAAATTTCTGGAACATTCCATCTTATAAAGATATTCATACATTACGGTTCTAAATAAAGCACTACACAGTTTAATTAATAGATACTTACTGTAGTACTAAAGAAAGGAGCGATTCTATACATGCAAGCAAGGTTAGGTAAGCATAACAATCTTTAAACGTCGTTTTGTTAATACAAAGACATAGAGTACATGTCCTTAGAGAAATATATACCAGATTGGTTCGAAGAAATTATCATAACAACGTTAAAGCTTTTATTTTAATGAAGTATAGATTGTGGACTGCTAGCCATAGTCTTAAAGGTGAAGCTAAAGGTATTTGCACCAAGACTACAGAATAGAATAGAGTATTACATAGGAGCGCCTATTATAGGACAACAAGATGAAAACCCAAACATTAGGGATTTGGCAAGGAACAGCTGGAGATACCAGATGCAGTTTGCCAAACCCAATAGATGTTCTTTTAGAAATCCGGACGCTACCGTAGTGCCACCTAGTACTCGAATGGCCGAATCTGGTACATTTAAAAAATGTTGATATCAATTTATTTCTTCTGCTGGCATCACGACACTTGAGTAGCCAGTAAACATCTATTATACATGACGGAATAACATTTAATTAATATTTAGAATATGTTAAACGTCTTTCGCATTGTCAGAACTTTCTATGACGTTCAGCGCAAGTTATACCATGGACTGCAAAATAAGGCGTTCATAATATGAGTAACTTCTGCGTTTGATGAACATTATCATTCATTTCCAGACGCAGCTTACCCAGCTCCGGACATTTCTTCTGATAATTTATACAATCAATAGTACGCGAAGGGTCCACAAAAGCACATACGACATGCATATTTTCATATAATTTTTTCTTTTTTAATCCGGCCACTACGATTAATTTATTTTTTTCTTCCAAAATTAAAATCGAATTCCCATCTAATAATATTAATAACTGATAATAAGTAGTAACTCAGTATCACTATCTCTCGATAAGCAGAAAACCACCTACTTCTTCATTTACCTGTATTCGATTTTGTTTGGTTCCGTTCAGCTGCATTTGACTACATACAATTTTAATTAAAGAAAAACAAAAAGTAAAAAAATGTAACAAAAAAATTGCTTGGAAACTCACGCCACCATAAGTCAATACCGTTACAACACACCGTGTAAAGTGGTAAGCACATAAACACATTACTTCAGGCGGCAGACATATGGAATGGCGCACTATGACGGGTTGCAAAAAACTAGCACATTGAAGCATATCTTAGACAATAAATATGGGGATTCGATGTTGTTATTGAGGACTTTACTCAGAAGTAGCTCATATATCGTGTATCGATCATTTAGCAAGTTATGATTTTCCCTATAAGTTGTTAGAACGAATTCCGACATTCTGAAATCTGAGCCAAGCAACTCGTCCAGATGTGGAACAAATGGTGTACTGTGAAAGGGAATTGCAAGATCATGAAAGGTTTCACTGATGGATAAATGGTGTACTGCGTAGGAGATCAATATTAACCAAAGCTCCCAATTTTTTATATATGTAACTTTGCAACACTTAGTAACATGAAGTTTCAGATCGTTGTTCTCACACCACTCAACAACCACATCCAAGTTGCGGTGGATGCAATATCATGTTGCCCAGAGATCGTCGAATGGATTTTTAAACGTTGAATGTTCTAAGTCATCAGCGTAGGTCAGTACAAGGCAAGTAAGTGATTTTAGTAGCTCATCCATATAAAGTAAGAATAATAGCGGCCTTAAATTAGATCCTTGGAAAGATATAGGTACATAAAATGTAACGCGCAAGGTCCTTTATATGCAGCCGTCTTGGTATTCGAAATTCAATTCAAAGTAATGTTATGATATTTATTTACTCACATTAGACAGTGTTTTACGTTGATATTTGTTTAAATTTAGCTCCATTTTATTACGACCCGAAACAGTGTTGATGGCCTCTTCCCTCCAATTTCCACAAGTAAACGGGATCAATGATAATCCAAAGATATCAACCAGGCCCCATTCTCAACAATCGGGCGTTGATCTTTACTTGCATACGTATAAGATCTAATTAACATAGCAATTAAAGCCATTGGATCATTTGCAGCATCATCCACCATCCAGAATCAATTTTTCTGATGATATTCACTCTTAATAAACATAATTGACGCATTTGTGGATACAAAAATCCTGAATTTATTCATGAAAGAGCACTTCTTTTAGAAAGAGGTGTGGTGTGGTGGCGTCATCTGGTCGCTTTCCTTTGAAAATAGCCATGAACGGCATTGTGACACCCTAATTAACTTTTTATGGGCGCAATTGAATGAATTGTGTATAAGTGAGCTTTGGTTTCAACAAGACGGCGCCACATCGCACACAAGCGCTCAAACAACCAATTTACTGCGAACGTAGTTCGCGATCGTGTAATTTCAAGAGACGGTGAAATGAATTGATATCTAAGGTTATGTGACATAACACCAATGGGTTACCTTCTTTGGAGTTACTTGGAAAGTAAAGTGCATATTAATGCTCCACGAACAGTAAAGACTTCCAACCTAATTTTCCTAAGAGCGACACCTGCAGTTTTCGCTAGAAGTACCGAAATATCCATCATCTCTATTTAGGTTATACAAGAAAAATTAATTAATGAATTATTAAGTGATCTAATAAAATTGCACTCAATATCAAGTAATGGAATATACAGGTATATGCTCGAGACTAATATTACACTCTTTCGGTGGCTCACCTGCCTTTGGTCTTCACCTGATCAACCCCAGGTGTGACTGTGTGTCCTGGTGCCCATTCCGGTGGCTAGGAAAGTATATGTAAGTATATGTAAACCATAGCAAAACTTGAAGTTAACTCTGAAATAAGCAGAAAAAGAAAAAGTTACTAAAGACAAACGGGTAACTTCTCAAAGTGTTGCAATATAATAACTTCGCATAATAATCTGCAGCAGTATTCTGAAATTTCCTTTTCCAATACAAAGGATGGAAATAAATAATGGAACCAATTAGAATGAAGCCACATAATTCTACAAATATCTACGCACATTATTTCTGAATGTTATTACAATGTTTAAACATTGACCCAGCATTATACTACCTACGAATGGTAACGTTGTAGTATCCGCAGTCACGGAACTTCTTCGATTATTACACACTAATTATCATATTCATTTGACCTTTTCCGGGAGCATGTCCGGCAATAAATAAAACATTATTGCCCCCTTTCGCGTAACCTTTCCACAGCAGTACTTTCCCGCTTCTCGATTTCCATAAATTATACTCTCTAATATTATTAGAATGTCCTCTTGGAATTCCACAGTATCCTCCATATAGATAATTCGATAAGGTATACATATATATATTTCAAGACAATTCCTTAGAGAACCAGGACGGGAAAGAGTAGGAGCAGCTATCTCCGCCCCACCTTCAGTTCCTCGAGTACGAATGGGAGCAGAACAGCGGAATTCTGATTATCATAATCAAATCTTCCATTGGCAATCAGATTACGGACCGAATTACATCATCTCTTAACTAACTCACTGTTACCACTGTTTCCGTGCTGTATATGTGCGTTAGGTTAAGCACGTAATACATACACCAATTGCTAATTCGGTTCATTTCCAGTATAATTAATGAAATCCATGCACAAGTGAATGACTAACGTTTGTCTCCGCTCCTTCGCCTTGTTTATTTAACGTTAATTGCGCAAGCGGTTTGAATTTGATTTTCCATCGAGTGTTTAATTAATAATGGTGACGATAAAGATGAGGGATGGGAGGCTACTTTAGAGATGGTTATTTACGCAAGCTAGTGATTGATTTTGTACAGAATGCTATGCAGTTGGTTAACAATTTGAGGGTAAAGCATGTAATTTACAAAACTTCATGCAGAATTACCACAAGAATAGATTAGCTTGGATAAAATGTGATTCCTGGAATTTTTCAGATCTATTGAGGGTCCTCGATAATTTTATTTTCGGCCTTCTTCTTTGAGTAATCTCGCAGTATGTGGGTGGTAGTCGTTTCTCTTGTCTAATCTCATATGCAGGGTAAATCGGGATGAACAGATGGAACTCCAGGAATGTATTGTACACGCAAAAAGCTCATATGTCCTTATCCGGTTTTCATTTGTTTTCACGTTGTAATATAATTACAAATAAGCAAAATTTCATACATTAACATTTTTAACACAAATACCGCGACTTCTAAATTATTTATGCTACGTTTACGAAAGGATTGATTCCGATAACCGGTACGCAATATGCGATGAGTGATCATTGTAAGGATATTTCTACACTGTCCGCAATTAAAAATGCACCATCAAACATAAATGAAAGACAATCCAACAAAAGGAAAGTAAATGAGGTTCGTCTACCGCATCTATGCTCGAGTGTTAAAGGTAATCCCAATAATGGCCAGAAGCTACGGAGTCCCATTGAAATATTCGTCCGTAAACTGTTCGTAATGATGTTCTGCAACCGATAGCGTTCCGCCAGTGCCGCGCTAAAAATGTTAGTGACTGAAGCTGGTGTTTCGCAATGAAGCGCTTCAAAAGGAAACCTTCTCGTACTCCTTTTGCGTGCGCCTGAACCTGCTCTACGTGCTTTAGCATCATTTGCGATTCACAGATTCCAACACCGTAATACAGTCGAATGACCACAATTAAGTCTACGGTTGACTACTAAACTAACACCGTCTTCATGTCACCCACTAATCCGGCCATATTCAAAGATTAATTGTTTGTAAAGTGCGCGTTCTCATCCGCCAGACTCATTACTAGAGTGGCGACGTTGCGTGCAGTTTGTCATTAGCGTTACGTTCGGTGGTAGGCTAGGTCTGGCATGTGTGTAACTCGCCACGTAGGAGGTAGGCAGAAAGCGACGGCAGTACTGGCCAGTACGTACACAGTTCAGCAGATATTTCGTTAGCATTTCATTTTATAGGTGTCCTTTTTGATATATTTTGTTACTGTGTGATTTTAAGAGTGCTTTTTTTCATTTATTTCATTACTGCCCTACTTTAGAAGTCTTGGTTTTGGTTTATATTGTTACTGAACTGTTTTAGAAGTGTCTTTTGTTCGTTTATTTCGTCACTTTTTAGAAGTTTCATTTTCGGTTAATTTTGTTAGATACTCTCACATTTTTGGAGTATTCTTTAGAGTTTATATTTCGTTTTATAATTTTATAATGTGCTTGATACTTATTTAATATTTACTTGTTTGGCATTCTTTCGTTTTATTTTAGTAGTTCTTAGTTTATCATTTTCCAGCAATGCTGAGAATGTCAAGCATTGTTTCAGAATATGTCACCATTTTCACTTTTCATTAGCAGAAAATAAGTGCTTTGCATCATTTGTTGTATAAGGATCTACTAATAGAACACTACGAAGATACTGAAAGTTATATGAAGAGAAGGAACGAGCCATCCGAAATATTTACTTATGGATGGATTAAAGCAGGGGTACATTCTGAGTCCGCTTCTATTTAATATAGCTTCCGATGAGGTGTTGTAAAATTATGACAAAGATTTATGGATACATGAAGTAGACACTTGGAGATTAAACTCGATGAAGATCACAGAAATATACTACGCAGACAAAATGCCAATTATAGAAGAAGCAAAACAGTATCTGCAATAGATTGAATGAAAATTAGGTGAACGAGATAAGAAATGATATGTATAAAAAATAAGTAAATGCAGACCCGACATAAATGACTAGAACCGATTACGATGACTGACATATACAGAGAATGGACTAAGAGTGACGCCAAAAACTTATACGAAGCCAGGGAGGTGCGAAGGAGAAGAAAGGGAAACCTAGAAAGGCGTGGCAAAAGAAGGTAAAAAACGGTGATAGAAGACACACGTATACGGTAAATACGTAAATGATGTACTCCGATTCACAAACGATAGAAAATAGTAGTAGGATATATGAAAGAGATCAAACTTAACAACAAAGACCTACTCCGAGAGGTAGATGGGACGAAAGTAAGTCAGTCAGACTGTGGTTATCAATGAAGAGTCAAAAATTTCCAAAACATATGCTCCGATTTAATTAAATAATTTGTACGATGGGGAGTGCGTCTATACCTTTATTTTATGTCTTTTCATTAACAGGTTATCTTTTTATATCATCAAAATGAAGCATTTATTGATTTTCTGGAACAGACCTCTGAGTTTACCTCCATCACATAACGTCTACAACAACCAATAAGATTTTCATTTTATAACTTGCGACATACTGTTTCAAATGTAAAACTCCTCATTAAGTACACTAATACAAATTATATGTTAATTACACATCAGCTAGGACATTCATTTCCAGTAATTACAAACTGAGTATAGATACGTAAGTACGTATAATTATTTTTATATTGAAGCACATGTTATTATTAATTATTCATAAAATTTTACGATCACAGTAACATGTATTTCAACTTTCTTAAAAGCAATTTCCGTTTCCAACGCGACATATGCAAATAAAACTTCCACGAAGAAAAAAAGTAGGGAACCAATAAAAATTCAAGTAGAAGAAGGACGGACAGATCTACATAAAACCATAAGCAATAACAATAAACATTCTTATACATAATTTGAACATTAGGCTGTGTTACAAAATGTAATGGCGTCGTTTCTATCTGGATATAACCGTACTGCATATATCCATAGCAACATATCCATTTAGATCGGAGGAATTGAATCTGGTAATTCAATCGAAATGATTCATTTTAAAACGTCGAAATTGTAACGGCTTCTGTTTCCTATCTATCCTTGGATTTGTTTTCGGCTAGTTGCCTTCGCAAGAAATGCTATATCTCTTTCTAGTTGTTTGAGAAGCGTCCACAATCGATGCGGTCGACTATGAATTATGACAATATCCTACCTCATCTATTCATCATCCTAACGTAAGTGCTACTACTTATTTTAGAACGACTAATGCTTCTTTGTGGTTTCATTCGTTGATTGAATATTTAAACGATTTATATATATGCTGGCCTATTTGGCGTTTACTAAAAAAAATATAATGTTAAATCAAAAATATTCACTAGAGAAGCGCTGAGATATACGCTAAGAATATAAATCTAAGTCATTCCAAAGAATATATAAATTAAACTATGCTCTCAGTTATCTATTTAATTGACAGCTACAAATAATCTTCCTTCTTCGTCAAATAGAAAACACTGAAAATTCGAGTATAAAAGTGCAAATCTATGCTTATAAACAAAAAAAATGAAAAGAGAAATAAACCAGTATATAGGGTAGTAGAAATATAGGGCATACCGGTATATTGCTATTTGGCAACTGGTGGAAATATAACGCTAGACATTGCAAACAAATAAAAGAGAATGCACAGTATAGGGAAGGCCGTAATAAAGTACCCAATTTGAAGTGGCCGCCATTTATAGTATAATGCAAGAAAAAACAAAAAGAAAACTGTTTGAACATTTATTTGCATACTACGTTATTGTACGTCTAATAATCAATGGAAGACAATGTCGGTCAAATGGTCGGTCATCCCTATCTGCGATGCATGATTGTACCCTTGTGAGAGCATTCTCCATTGTTCGAGTCAAGATATCTGGCGTTAGAGACGCCAGCATTAGACGGAAATTACTTTTAATTGCCGTATGATATGATAGTATATCCTTTCGTTGAGGTAGCTCCATAAAGGAAAGCAGGAGCTATCAGATCTGGCGAATTGGCCGGATATGCTAAATTACCAAATCGAGAAATTGCCACTGTTTGTCTGTATGTGTATACCATTTCACCGTCTTGTTGCAGCCACATATCTCCCAGTCCACGCTCTTCTAACTGGGGTGCCAAAAAATTCTCTACCATCGCTTTATAGCGCTCGCCGTTGATTATAACAGTAACGCCTTCATCATTCTCAAATAAATACGGCCTCATTAATACTGGGGCAAAATTCCGCACCATTCCATGACTCTTGGAAGATGTAATGGTGTTTTCTGAAGAATAATAGAGTGTTCTGTTCCTCCGAAGCAGTAGTGCTGTCTATTCACATAATCCATTTAAATTGAAGTATGCTTCGTCGGTGATAGTGAGATTGTGTAGAGCATGTTTAAGTTCAGCAAATCCTGAGTGTTGTTGTCGATTTCCGGATCGTAGGGCATGTTCCACCTGGATTTCGTATGGAAAAACATTCAAACCTAACCTCTAAATTGGCCTGAAGGAAGTGCGAGAAATGTGTAATTACGCGTCTTTTTGTTGAGATACATCTTGTTTTGTGATTAGTGTCTTTTTCCAATATTTTCGATTTTATTTAGATTGAAGTTAAGGATATGTCTTATCCTTATTATTTGGTTTGCAAAACTTGTGCTCTTGATTCTCATGACATGGTATTGAGTACACGACCTTCAAAAGCAGTTTTACTTATGCGTTTAGGTTTTGAGTAGGGATAGTTCGAGTTGTGTTTATTTTTCAATGTAATTTTAATATTGGAAGGTGTAAAAATTGTGAGAGGAAGTGTTTGGCGTAAAGTAAACTTTGTGCTTTGCTGATCCTGTTTTTGAAATTCAAGCATTGATGTTTTAAATAGCAATCCTAAACAACTCATCTCTTTATTCCATTCTGTCTTCATTTGCCAACTCGGCATACTAAGATGTCTAGAAATCTATCTTTAATTTCTTAGCTCCTGGTATCTATCGGTAACCTCAAACACTAGATACCATAGAACTAGATATCTTGGAAGAGATTGATACTTTCAATTAAAGAATGCTTTCTTATCCACCTTACGGAGAATACTCCAGTACACTCATGCAATTTTTTGCTGTGGAAGTTATTGAAAATTCAGAAGATATTCGAGCTATCGTTATCGATGAAACGGCTGAGAAATCTTCTTCCGTTTAAAGCAGGTAGTTTGGTTGAACATTATTGTATCTGGCACATAACCTTCTAGGTTAATGGCCTACTTCATTTTGTCTTGAGCATTTAGTGTTAAAACTGGCTACATGATAAAGCTGTTAGTGTTGTTCTCCTTTTACTTGTCACCGAATATTTGATCATTCTTGGGAGCCCCTAGCACTATCTGTGCTGATGCAATAAATCTTCTAGCAATACCTTTAGATGATCATTTGTAACTCAAACAGGTTATGCGCTAGGTATTCTCGCTAAAATGTCTTTACAATGAACCAGCCTGTATATCTGAAACATCTTGAAACGAATCTCTACGCTCCAAGCATCTTCGGAATCTATCGAATTTAAATTGAACTTTTTCATTGGCGGTCATTAAGTGCGGAATTGGTAGTAGATACAGAAACTGTATCTACATACATACACGTTAGGGCTTGTGAATACGAAATCGTATTTGTTATGTCCGTTTTATTTTTTCCATTGTGCTACAGCGCCGCCCGGTAAAGCTTTTGCGTAGGATTTTATTATTGGATTGATTTGCATAAGGCAATATATCAAGCGACTGGAATTTAAACAATATGGACCTTTTCGGGCGTACAGCATCGATTTCTGTCTATGGTACCCAGCGATGGTCGGAAACGGTGACGATGATCGGCAACAACAAATCTATTACCGAGGTAATTTAAATAATTTACCGACAATCTGGACAATGCGATCTTGACACGTAATTCAGCATTTACCATTCAATATAAATGGAGTTTTTGTCACATCTTGTATTGCTGCTAGGTTATCTTTTATTGAATATGCAAATACGAAGAGGTACATACATACATAACTGGAGCTGCAAGTTTAATACGTGTACCAGAGTAGCACTATATTGCTTTTTATATTCGCACTTATCACTTTCATAAACTATTGAAAAACAAATTGTGCTAATGGCAGGAAAGGAGGGAAGAATAGTTTCTTATTTCCATTTCACTATCTACATCTACTTAGTATAATGTTACTGTTCACTATTTTTCTAAAAATACCAAACAAACGAAAAGCGGGGTCCGATTTGATCCTTGAAAATTGTACATTAGTGTCTTGTAATTTTTTAATAAGGCGTACATTAGGGGAACTTTAAAAATTACTCAAACATTTTTAAATGTTACGCTGGTTGTGAACGTCAGATAAAAGTATATAAATTCTCTACTTCCAATAATCTGCTCACTATTTTCCAAAACATTTTAGTACATACTTCAAAAACCATATTAAAAAAGTTGGAACTTATTGCATGAAAGTACTTCATAAACTAAGTTTCCAGGAAAAAAAAAAGATACGTAAACAGTTTTGGTACTAAAGAAAAGTTCAGTTCTGATTAACTCTAGACTAGTTCATATAGATGCACTTTCTGTATCTTTATATACGTGCCTTTTTAATATCCGGAAAGATTGCCAGAATATTCATAGTATACAAGGAGGGTGATGCTGATACTGTCAACTATAGATCGATCACAATTTTATCTAATTTTATGGCAGGATTTGGAAACATGACCAATTCGATAAATAATTTTTATTGATCATTTTACGCTATTAACAAAAATAAGAGCCTTTGGTTTTAGTTGGTAACTGATCAGCTTCTTGCAATCTCATTTTGCAAAATAGGAAGAATTTTCTTTGCTCTAATGGATTTGAGTAAGTAACGATTGTATCATACTCCGGTACATCCATAGGATCCAATCTTGAATCCTTCTTACTCAACACCTTCATTGACGACATACAAACTTCTCTGCATTTATTGCAAGGACATCTAAATATAATCTCGGGTCGGTGCATCCAGATCAAGTTCAAATTAGACATCGGCAAGTGCTGTTATATTTCTTTTAGTGGAAACGAAAATCATTAGCACTCACTACATTACTGATACCAAAATAGCACATAAGTCAAAGATTTTACATTCAATGAGGCTTTGCCTTGCTGTTGTTATATCAGCTTTCCGAACTCTGGGTTTCATAATTCGTATGAGTAGAGACTTTGATAACAGAGAATATCGGAAGTTGCGCTTTTATATACTGGTTCTTACTAAAGTAGAGTGTGCTATTTGGATCTACCGTAGTGTGTCTGCTTAAACATTGCCTAAAATTTATAAGAATCGAACACTTGTATTCAGGTTTAACTAATGCCAGATCAAATTGTGGGAAGCAATATCGGCAAATAACCAGAATAGCATAGTTATAAAAACTCTGAGAGGTAAGAATGGACAAAGTACACAAAAGCAAAGTGTTGACTTTTCAAAATGCTCTACTACCGAGGGCAATTATGCTCCCACAAAACTTGTTATCAGAAAATACTTACTTATACAGCAGATTTACTATGCCTAAAAAGAATGCCTAGAAATTGATATGAAGCTATCAGTTGTAGGTTCAGTAACAGCTTCCAAATGAACTAACTTTATTAACAAACACACAAATATACCGAGATCACATTTAAGAGGTCCTATTTTATTTAATTTGAAAGGGCCAGGCTTAGTCAATACCAATTACTATAAAAGAATAAGTTAAATTGATTACATGATCTTGACTTATATCTGAAGCATCGAATGCATTTGTATGCTATTCTTTTAGACAAATTTGTTTCATCTACGGTCGAATAGTTTCATCTCATTGAAGTTAACATTAATTGTGGACCACCATGTAGGACTTTGAGATGTTCGATTTCCGTTATTAATTCCGCTAATGGATGTTTTTCGCTTAGTAGCAATGGATGGCTTTCATTCATTTCAAAATGTGAATTTTTCAAGCGGCCGCAAACGCGTATTAAACCATATTGATCTAGAAGTGATGGACAATTGCCTATAGTTTAATTTCGGTGCTAATTTGGGTTTGTTCTGTAGATATAGAATTTCTTAAAACTTTCTAATTGTGAGTTTTAAATTTTGTTATTATTTCATCAAGCTCGCGCAAAGATAAAAATCAATGTTATGAATCTGAATAAGTAGAAATTCCCTTTAATTTGTCAAATGAAGAGTTATAATAAAATGAACAATTTTCTTTAGTATAGTCTGTGGTATCGGATAATAGATATGTAGTAATTATTTCTTTCAGATTTTTCGAGTGACGAGTTTGATTTGGCCGGAAATCAGATCTGTTGGGTTATCCTTTGTGTGAATGTACAACCAATCATCAGCATCTGTGGACTTTTAAATATCAGAAACTCTGTTTTTTAAGTTGCCGGGTGCTACATATAATTAATTTAGAACTAACAGATAATAAATTTAATTTGATGTAGCGAGCAATACAATTTTAATTTTATTTACTAGATAATGTATCAGCAGATAATTCAAGCATAGTTCAAGGACCCGATAGAAAGGGGGGATAGGGACAAATGGGCGATGGGGAAGAAAATTACTTTTGGGCAAGTTAGTAGCATTAGTATCTATCTTATCTTACTAAATGTTTAGCCATGACAGAAGAATGCACATTTTCTTAAGGTACCAAGCATGAGTAATACAGAACCAATAAACATTGCTCCAAATGCAGAAATAAGCGAACAATTTTGTTATATGCTGACCTTTCAATTTTCTAAAACACTACTTACATATTACTACATCTAAAATTCATCGTATCCATAGGAAAGATATTTTAAAATAATACATATTGCCACTTTTAGGAGTCATTGTTAATGAGTCATAGCAGGATGTCTATATCTTAAATAAAATAAATCTTTTTATTATTCGTAATTATTCAAATTACTCTTATAGCATGATTAATATCCCTCATGCATATATGTACATACGTTAGAAATAGTAGATGTCGAATAGACGAACGTGGTTAATTAATAAAATGTTCTGCAAGAGACGGGAAGGGGAAGCAAACATTCCATTCTCAGCATAACATATAAATTTAGATTTCGCCAGGGCGATTCAATGAACTCGAAAAGAGAATAAAACATCAATTGGCACGATTCACAAATCCTTAGTTACATTCATGGCTCGCCATAAAAATAACTTAGTCAAAGAACATTGCAAACATATTCTAGATTATGCAAATACTGTCGATTTCCGTTCGCCGTTGTGTTTCATTAAAATATTGTCGTAGATACTTTATTTCAGCTCGGCAAACTGGTCCAAATTCTCGTGACTTGTTTTAGCTACTATTGTTGGCAGGGCGTAAGTACGAATTTTCTACATTATAAGTTCTCCGGCGGGCTTATCGAATTTACATGAATATGTGTAGCGGAGTGCAAAACCTGCATTGCATATGATGCATGTTCCAAATTCGCGTGAAATTCTGGCGCTTTCATATAAGATTTCGCAGAGAAAATTCTGCTAACTCTAGAACGCGTATATTGTAATTAAGATTGGCTGGCAATTAACTTGTGAGAAACATGTACATGTGCGTGAAGTATTTATTCTATACATGTGAAGTATGTATTACAGCCTGCCAGAACAGCTGATTTACTCCATTACAGCTGTCATTAGCATATACATACGTGTTCTAAATTTTTGATTATTTTGGAAGTAATATAATTACTTTAACATTAAATAATATTATATTTATGCAATTAAAATTACGTGTTCTCCCGTACATTTTTATAGCAGCACCGAAAGTTTATATAAGAAAAAAAGAATTGTTTCCGCCCGGGATCGAACCGGGGACCTTCCGCGTGTTAGGCGGATGTGATAACCACTACACCACGGAAACGCTCTTATTAATTTTATTGTACAGATAAATATTACAGTGATATATACTACTATTTAATTTATTCATAAATAATTATCTAAGTAAACAAATAATTTTTGTATTTAAGCAAAAAATCAGTGCGGTAAACGGAAGAATATACATGCACATTTAATTTATGCTCTGTTGTTTGTTACGTCTTTAATTGCATATTATATTACAATATCTTCCTTATTAAAAGTATTTCGGTTAGTGATCATTCTTTTTCTAGATTAAATTATTTAGTTGTAATAAGCATAAACGCTTTCCTTATACTATTTACGAAATAACGCCAAGAATTTAAATAAATATGTTCTCTCTTTCCTAAGGAAATTATATATTCGTCAATCGCCATTGATACATATTATTCTGTGCAGTCAGAATACATCGGCTTGTTTGTGTATAAATATAGGGTCTTAAAAGAAACTTATATATTCTACCCACGATATAATTTTCTATTATAGCTAATAAATACCTTAAATGAACTGAAATGGGTAACAAGACCAGAAAAAAGTGGCACTTAAACAAAATATATTCCTTTGATTTTAATAACTTGACTAAGATAACTACAGCAATGTAAAGTTCATCCTCAGGCTAGAGTATGCTTTATAACTCTGGCCCGAGGATAAGCTGTAACATAATTCGAAACCAGTAGCTATTTATTAAAGTATTTTATGAAATTTGTACCATCTTTTTTCCATTTACTCCATTAAAATTAGTCACACTATATTGGTTCTCCAGCGGGCAATACTTTTGGCGAAGGCAAATAAGCGCTCAAAAAAGTGTTACAAAATTGCCATTATTATTGCTGGGAAGGATGTCAAAACGATTTTCAGTTCAGCGTGCGTTTGGCGCGTTTATATTAAATGAAAAAAATATGATTACGAGGACGATGATACTAACAGCAGTTCACTTGCAGCAAAGCTGTCGAAGGATCTAACAAGAGGGATTTTAGAGCTATGATGCTTTGTAGACTTATTATAGGCGTACCTGTCATACCTGAGTGCTGTGAAAGTCCGTTAAACTGGTAAATTAGTATGATTTTTGCTGCTGACTAATATGCAGTTAATATAAGAACAATTCAATTCCTAAATTTTACAAAAATGCAAACATCCACAATTTTTTTTTCAAATACGTATTGTTCTGATGAATGAATACTGACAAAATTACAGTGGCTTCTACTTTGTAATAAAGATATATATTTGTAGTCTAATATTTACAGTAAGTCCCATGCGAAACTACATAAAATATGTGGAAAAGGTAGATTGCATAAATTTCTTCCGCGTTTTCCTGTCAACGGTAGTTTTTTAACATTCAAGAGCTGTGTGGTTTCACATAGGATTGCAGCTTACTATAAATACCTATTACTACAATACATGTATCTTTAATAGGAAGTAAAAACCACTGTTATTTATTTCAAAGGGATAGTGACTAAAGTTTTTGTATTAAAAATTGAATTACCCTAAAAAGTGAGGTTTTGTGGTGTAGATAAAGACTCTTTTAAATTAGCATATCTAAAGAAAAAAAGAGAACCCCCAATCAAGGCAACGCCTTAAATTTATCTAAAAATATAATACGTGCATAAAAGTAAGTGAATTGTTTATTATTATTATTAAAACTACACATATACTTATTTTAAAACAGAGATTCTATTTGTGTTAAAGGTAAAGGTAAGTACACTGGTTTTTAATGTTTATGTTTATGTGTAATAGAACTATATTTACTGTAAATATAAATTTTTCTCTGTGATATTACTTTTCAAAGTTGTACTTATTGCTATAAATATAAATATGTTATAGCAATGTGTATGAAGCAAATGATTCATAAATACAATAAAAGAAGACTAATCTTGTAATTTGGCGTTTAATTCGCCCTCTATTTTTAAACGCACCACGTATATAAATATCGCGTTCTTTCAAGTGAGAGTGTATAATAAAAATGTGTTAATTCGCATCAGGACTAGGTCTCAAGTAATTTTCACTTCACAAAGTTTAACTATTTAATAATTTAACTATAATATTTAATAATAATAACAAATGATTCTACATATGAGATTTCTAACTACCTTCCGCCTCTCAATCTAGGGTCCCTCTTGTTACTAACGGCTCGCTTGCACGAAAAATGTAAATTCTAAACTTCAGTTGAAGCGTTGCTAACAAATGTGATTTTTAAATAATTGTTACTACATATTCACTGTTAACTAGGATCTACATCTAAATACATCTATTTTCTACAACAGTTAAAGCTAAAATCCTCGTCTTTTTTTAGCGTCTCTTTTTTCCTCCTGTCCTGTTTTCCATTGCACTTTTTAACTTTAGTAACTTACAATTCGGTTTCTATTTAAAAATAGTTAAGGCAGCAAGCATGGACTTTATCATCCTTCTCTACCCAACTGTTAAATACTTTGCATGCTAGACTACCAATCAGTTTTCTCATTTTAAAAATTTCCTAGAAATCATTCGCTTAACTATTAACTAACTGACTTTTTGTAAAGTTATTTCTAGTACACATACTGATATTCTCAGCTCTACATTTTATAACTATCGTCTACCTCAATTTCCATATAATCGCAATGGGATATATTTTAAATAATTGCTCATCAAGTTTCAATCCCACACATTTACAATTCTGACATCTTCCCTATCAGTAATTGTATTTTAAAAATCTTGCAAAATTTACTGTTAAAATACTTTCTGCATTTCATCCGCCGAAAGCACATATTTTCTAAAAATCATTTCAAACTACAGATCCTTTTCCAGCCTACAATACATGCTACGGCTTACCGTGTAGCATTATTGCAAAGTGTCATCAAGCTTATTTGTAACCTTGAAAAATGCGCTTTCCTTTCGTTCGCATTCGGTATCAAGAGAGCGTCAAATTGATAGTTGCCATATGCAAACCTATCTCAGTGCATGTAGCTGATCAGCGTTTCTCATTGTGCTAACCATAGTGATTATACTACCATTATTTTTAGCATTATAATACAGATGCAGGT
>LR737381.1:9826897-9909941 GCA_902655005.2 Marronus borbonicus | reverse complement strand
GTATTTCAGTGTCACTCAATGTAACAAAATAATTTTCTTTCGTCAATTAATCTCCAGAAATCATACCCTGTGAAAAACGCTTTTTGAATTCTGCCAAATCCCAATGCTACTATAGGCATGAAAAAAAGGTTATAAATATAAAACGTGTCCATCTATTCGATACTTTCTTAGTTATATAGATCATTTAATCCTATTTGATTGGGATACGCGACCTTATCCCACATATATATTAATGGGCATTTATATTTCGTTTACGGTTCAAAGCCACCCTAAAATTTATATATCCGCGGAAATACTAAATTTTACTGCTAACGTTCCGCGAATGCAACATTCATTTTGCGCACCCAATTCAATGGAAATCCGCACAATATATAAGTCGCGATGCAAAATAGTTTATTTACTACCACCTGTGCGCCGAACGCGGAATAACGAACACGTGTGTCTCGCGTAATAATTAATACGTATACGGATGTGGCGTGGGAGGAAATAAACTTCACTGTTACGAGAGCGTACTATCTGCTTATACCTTCTGAACGGTCATGAACAATACAATGGCAACGGAACACATCTTCCTGTGTTAACCTTATGTGGCAGCCATCCGACGGCGTCATCTCATTTCTTCGTCGCCTCCGTACACAGAAGATTAATGAGGGTGGTCTCCAAAAACGTAACTTGTTACCACTTACCGCAGTTCTTCAGTAGGAGTGTTGTCTAAATGGATTTGTCACCGATAATGACTATTTAACACCATTATGTTTAGTACCTGTCACATTCGAAATTGCTTGCCAAAACATTAATGCTCCTGAATTTATTATCTACAGTAGAATAATAGAAAGTATTTGCTCTGTCAGCGGCTCTCGCAGCCAAATAGTAATTTAGTTATGCAGACTTATTAACGTATATGTGTTTTTAGTTGTACACTTCAAAGTGATTAGATGGAACTATGACACAATTTCACTTCAAAGTAATATGACTTTGGAAAAAACGTCACTAGGAGACATTCATTATCCGATAATCGTCTACTTAAGAAAAAAGATTAGAAAGTGACATACAAATAAGACAAATCTAAACTACCATGGTTTCATGGTTTTCAACTTTCAAAAAATTTAGTACATTAGTTAGTTGAATCAGAATTGGCTCAGTGACATGGAGTTGAAATCTTGAATTCCTGTACATGCAAATGCGGGAAGAGATATGTTATTTTTGTCTTCATTATTGAATTGACAATATATTACTCTTATATTACTTTCTTTTTAGTTCAAAACCAGTTTAACTCTTGTATTACTGATGTCCGCACTGGTTAATCCTACACCAAATGAGAAAACAGAGTAATAAACTACTATCATTGTTACTCTTATTAACATTTCAACCCTTCCTGAATGAATATTATCGTATCCAGTAAATGAGACGACACTGTGCAGAACGATAATTTTTTCTCGTCGAAGAAGTGGAGGAAAACGAAGAAGATAATTCTTCCTTTATCTCCAGAAGCTTAAAGGTTTTCAAGTTTCTATTTTAATTGCCTATCTTTCTCTTTCCTGATGAAAGTACCATCACGGTCCTCATCATCTCTGAAATTTCTCTTCTTTTGCATGTTTAGCTTCATCCTGCATATTTTCAGACTTTGCTTTGATACTCAAGCGGAATTATTTATATTTTGTCGATGTTCTAAGCAATTGGCTATTCAAAAGTACGGCCAACGGATCCACTACCACAAAGCATTATTGCTCGTAGAATTTTTAACAGCTTTTCCTTTTGTGCACACGCCGAAGTCCATAATAGTACACACCTGCCTCTGTATTCGTATGATTTGTATTAAGAATCCCTAACTAGTTTATGGGCCAGGAAGTAGGTAGAGATGCTCGCGGAAATTACGACGTACGTTATTTTATGCAATGTATGTACACATATATGTGTACGTATAATAACTGTGGTGTGGTATGATGTTGGTGCGCTAATTTTGTCATTTTTCATCTGACATCGGTTGGTAACATTTGTGTCGTACATTTTCAGTTAATAAGAAGCCCGCTGGGCGAGTAGCATATAAATTCTTGACCTTCCATGTTTTTACCGACATTTCAAGTCTCGAATTATTAAAAACAACTTGTTTATGGATTCACACGGGGCGGGGAATAACGGAATTTATGATTTCGATCTGATTTTTGAGTTTAGAATCCGTGAGCTATTATTCCTGATCACTTTATTTATCGTTACGAATTTACGTTATGTAATAAACATTGCTATTCCAGTTGTAGCGCCTGTCAGTGGGATATTTATGGCTGTAATCTCCAGCATCGTAACGAATAAGATATTACAGTTCCAGCACACACACAACCTACAGATCTAGGCATAATCAAAACAGAATTTTGTCTAAGAATCCTGGCTTAAAGATGTTATACTAGCTATTGCGAAATTCCGTTATGACACTTATGGCAAGCAGAAGGAATAAAATTGAAAGTCATATGTTTTCCTTTTGCGAGTTGAGTAACTCCCGAAAATAAGTTATTTGTATCAGGACGTCGAGGCGAAGACGAAGTTTGGAATGCATATCAAACGGCGAAGGTACTTACAACCCAATCCACATACATTATTTTTCCCGCTATATGTCCAAAATTTCGAGAAAAACAGCATTTTATTGACGTCGGCATTCACCTATGTACTTTCGTAATTGTCGAAGTTATCAATTTATATTACACTGATATATTTTTAGGTACGTAAAAATCCATTACATCCCGTTACCAAGGGCGACTAAGGTAAAAGGCTCATAAGTATCACTTACGTCTTCCCAGTCAGGGCAGTAATAGTTGATTTACGTAAAAGTAGTATGAAAATGTTTTTCCCTACTAAGGTAATCCTTACTAGATTGAACTCCGTACATCTCTTTATATTTCCTTCTATCTGCTGCCAGTCCTTCAATTCCCATCCATCCTCTAGGTTTCCTTGTCTTACCTTTTTCATATTTTCTTTCTATTTGCCGGTTTTGTTAACTTTCCAATTGCCATTCTATAAACGCGCCCACTGCCCTCTGTGTTTTTAGTTTCCTCTGCTTCCGCGTAGAGCTACTCTTCAGGTATTTTCTTCCTTAGTCGGTTTCTTCTCGTTTTAGCTCCTATTCCCCCTTCAAAACTCTCATTTCCACAGCATTTCTTTCTACCATCAAATTTCGATTTAGAGTTTAGCATTCACTACCATAGACCATTGTTGGTCCTAATAATATTTTATTTGGCTCAGATTTTATGTATTTTGATACTTGATGTTCTTCTGGGAATGTTGTTTTCCTTTTATTGTATTTTTCCTGTTTTCCATATCTTATCATTCAATTCTGCACCTACTCACTATTACTTTCAATTATATACCGCACGTATTAACCAAATAATTATCAAATTATGTTATAAGTTTAGTTCCATGTTTTCTGTACATATACTTATTCCGTTGTATTCCTTTCATCTTCTAGTAGCCAGTTTCAGCTCCTTTGTGAACAGTACACATTCTTCTTTAGTCTCAGTTATGTCGTAAATTTCTTCAATGCTTCACTATCTGTTCTTACTACGTTGCTATAATTTTATAATGCTTCAAGCACCTCTAATATTACTACATATATATATTTTTCCTTTCTGGAATATCGAATGAACTCTTAAGACCGATGCAGCAGATATGTGGTTTATAAATTTACAAATCATCAACATCTCATTTAAACACCAATCTGTTGCAAAAGCGCGAAGTTGCCCATTATACAGGTTGTATAAGAAGGTGAAAACATATGATTTTGAGTTTCTAAGCGATTGCTTGTATTCATTAATAAAAAAGTACCTAAATGCGCCAGAGAATAAGATTATTATCTTATGTTTCCGCTCGTGATTTCACAAGGAAACCACTTCGAATAATAAGAATTCCTTATTTTCATATCCATCTGCTTTCCACATAATTTCGAAAATAATCTTCTTACTGCGAGTTAATAACAACACGTGTATTTTGTGCATAAATTAACGGATCGCAGGTGACAATTCGTGCAGTGGTTTTAAGTAGGCCTACTACATTCTACTGAATTATTTATGTATTTAATGGAATAATGACGCGGTCTACAAGTATATTATGCAGATTTCATAAAATAATATGCATTATTTGTCTGTAATAAGTTGAAAGGCGAGAATTTATCTTAAACGTCCTCTTCCGTTTGTATTGTTACGCTGAGGTTCTCATATAAAATGTGTTAGGTGGACCCTCATTACGAAAAACTGTTTCTTATATAACGAAGATTATATCTTTGCCAGTATAAAATAATGTTTGCTAAGTTTGTGAATGCAGTAGTTTCGAAGTGCATTTCAACTGTTTATATTGGAAAAGCATTTTTCCGATAGATTAATCTTTGCAGAAACTTTACCGTGGCATTTTACGGTACTACGATTTTCTAGTTGGTCGCTATTTATACTCATTCCCCAATACTGGGGTGAAGCTACGCATTAGATGGGTGAAAAGTTTGCAACCTCCTTAATAAGATAATAAAGTAACTGTACCGGAAATTGTGAAAAAAGTCACCTATTGTTAATCTCTAAGTATTGATTAGTGATTTCATAAGTAGGGTCTGTAGCAACTGGATCTGTGCAGTGACGGCGAAGTGTCATTAAGTCAACTGTGTGTATGGAGAATAATGTTACTTTAAGTGGATCAATAGAGACAAGTATAGTATATCTGCAATCAGACATAAGGTTTTAATTAACAATTCTGCGAAAAGAGCATCCGCGATCTGGAATATAATTAATGCTAATTTGAATTTGTACTTGTTATCCTATTACCATAATCTTTGTTTGGATGTATTCATTTTTATACCATTCCTTTTTAAAACCTCATAACATAGTGTTGGTCTTTTTCCTTCCTGCTATATTTGCGATATGATCTAGAAAGTGTTTTCATTTGTTTTATTTCCTTTATTAAATCGTCCATAAAAGTAATGAAAAGAAGGACTTATGCTTCTTCTCACGCTCTTACTTTAATTTTCTTGTAAAGACATTTAGTAACTCTAAACTTCTCACATTTAATTTCTGGGAACTTTGTGGAGAACTTTCTCCGTATCACTAAATTCCAAATCCTCTTGTTATTGTTCTATTTATGATTCTTTTAATGGTAAAATCATGGTCTTGAGTACCTCTAACTTTACGGATTCTACTCTGTCCTTCGTTTAAAGTTAGTTCGGCTTCCTATCTTATATAACTCGAATAATTTGTGCTAAACATTATGGAGTTATTGCAATTTTTACCATCTCCTTTCTTGAACAGTGTCCGTCCTAAGGTAACTGTTCTTCTTCCCAAACTTTCTTATAGCTTCACGGGCTCGTGCAAATCGCTCCTCCAGAAATATACTTTTTTATATTTGCTAATAGGAACGTTCATTTATCCAATCAAAGAATTCACGACGACAACACAAGAATAAGAGAGCCACCCTCCATATAACAAGCACGGGACGACTTAATATGGTAGAAATTTCTACAGTAAACTACGGATTAAAAAATATTGGTTCACTCAATTCCAGACTTTCTAAATACTTAGCGCATCATCTTTGTTAATTGTTTATTGTTAGAATAACAGTTTCAGTGTCACCTTTACTGTATTTAGTTATTTACTTCATTATTGTATATTTAATTTAATAGCATGATTTTGACTTATGTACATTTTAGGTTCATATAAATAAAAATAATATTCTATTCTATTCCAAAGCATTATAAGTAGTATGTTCAAACACAAATGCACTATAAAACATACAGTGTCCGCCAAAAAGTCTGTACTTTTTATGTCTTTGGTTTAAAGTAACTGTGTTTATAGTTTGTGCATCACTAGAAACCAAAAAATGTTCCAAAATATTTGTGTCATTATTTGGCCAAATATGAACAAATGCCATAAGAAAAAGTTGTTCGCATCTACCTAAAAATTTCAAATGTAAAGTGTTAAAAATGCACGCTGTATTTTTTTTCAGTAAATTTTCTTCACCGGTATCGGCAGGAAATCGAGGATTCGTCTTAAAAAAAAAAAGTTAATTATTTTGTATTGGGAAAATTTGTTTTCCCAATTTAATTCATATTGCGTAGAAAACTTAAGGACACTCTTGGACTATTTCGTCTTTTCGTGAATGAAAATGTTAATAATAGAGTCATACTGAGTTAAGAAGTCAGAAATCTGATCTGATATACGAACAACTCTTT
Organism: Marronus borbonicus; assembly: GCA_902655005.2. NCBI lineage: Eukaryota > Metazoa > Arthropoda > Insecta > Coleoptera > Scarabaeidae > Marronus > Marronus borbonicus. Next base: position 9,903,748 of record LR737381.1, on the reverse strand, counting down.
TTCGTGACATTTGTTAATATATGGTCAAATAATTACATTTTTAGACATTTAACATTTTTAAATTACATTTATGTAATAATGCGAACAATACGATGATTAAATATTTTAGAACGTTTTTTGGTTTTTAATGATGCACAGACAAACTACAAAGCTACCTTAAAACTAAAAGAATAAATAAAGTTCGCGTATCGTGCTGACTTTTAGGCGGATGTTGTTTGCACATTGGGCATTTTATTTTTGTTGCAATACATGTGTACACTACAACATAGTCAACGTTTGACATATTATATGTTATGGACAGCCATGTTACACAAGAAACAAGGATTCCACAGCATATATTTACAAGAAAATACATTCACATAAGGAAAAGGCTAATAAAGAAATGGAATCGAAAACCTTTTTTACATGCGAATGCTCCATTTCTTATCAAAGAAAATGAAATACACCGCCACAAAATCCGTCTTCCAAGATTAAAAAAACAAATTTCCGCATAAAAGTTTGTTGATTTCAATTTTATGAACACGTTCATAAAACTTCTTTTGCTTGCAACAGATGAATTTCTTTCAGGAGAAGGAATTTCTTTCGTAAGAAAATTTTATTTGATTGAAGTTAAGGGTTTTGTAAGTACCCCTAAAATTATACTTGTTAATACCTTTTTAGAAATATTTCTGTTCTGTAACATCATTGGTCGCTTGGTGGTTAGATATTATGTAATAATAAAAAACGGAAGTCAATGTTTTAATGTGGTAGCGTATTGATGAAATGAAAGGACTAGAACTAGTCCTCACTACAAAGACAGTTATTATTCTTGTGCTTAGCAGCACTTTTACTTTACAGTGTTCGCAACTTAAATAAAATTTTTCCAATATAAGAATTATTATTATTTTAAAATCCTAACAGTGCAAGAGATCATTAGTTTTTTAACAAATATAATTTTCTACCATAGTTTCTTCAAAAACAAATTTTCTTCAAATTTACAAATACGCTACTCACTTAAATTCTAATGTTTCTGTATCTTTTGTGTTCATGATGAATGTTTATTTATGAAACGAGAGAGAAATCATCCACATCAGCCATCATTTTGTTGTGTTCTACTATTCTCCGATTCTGTTAGCTGGCACTATACGCGTTATTGATCACGGACGGTAGAAAGGAGCTGTCAATTATTTAACAGTTCTAAATCGTACCGTTCCTATCTATTCAATCATCCCAAACGTTATTAATAATTTTAATCTATTAAGAGTGAACGACGTAGCGTTGCTGCGGGAATTCGACGAATATCGAGAGATAAAAAGACAACTTACTGTTCATTGACCTAACCGCACTGAAAACAAATTGTAGTAGACAATGATCAATAAACCTCACCTTTCGATTACGTTCGAACGCCATAATCTATTTACGTAACCGGGCAAGCCGATGACAAAATTTCCTACTAATGAAGTTAACGCGGTGCCCGTCCGGACGTTTTCTCCCTAAATAGGAGGGCACGTCGGTTTCGGTACGACGGTATCTCGGAGAAATTCCATTTGCGAGAGATGCGAGGGATAATCTCTACGGGTTTAATTTTACAAAAGCGATGAGATCACTTGTAGAAGTTCATGTATATTTTAGGGCTAGAACAATGGAAGATGCCGGTATTAAACAACAGGCGATCGGATAGTACATACATAAAGACAAAACTCTAGGATGGCTAGATTTGCATGTACATATCCGGAGTGTACTGTTCAACAGATATTTAGACCCCGCCATAATATAACTGTATGTGTTCCACAAGTACGCCGTATTTTACTACTTTATTTTAGCTTGGAAGGACGGATAAAAAGACGTGCACTTGTATCCGACTGGAGTCTGTCTTTGTAAAGTTTGATGCGCTATACAAGCACGTAGCTTTTCCCGTTTGTTGGAAATTTCGCAGTAAATATGCTTCGTGATTTTGTCGATTTTCGTCGTTAGTACCTAACAATAATATTTTTGATATCTTTCCTGTCAAAATTTGTTTGTTGGAACAGTTACAAGGCAAACCAAAGACGTAGGATTACAACTGCTACAGCTGAGAAAACTTAAACCTGTTTCGGGGATATACCACGGTAATGAAGGTAGGCGCAAAAATCATTGTTCATAATGATAACTTGCTTCCATGCTATTAGAATGTAATGTTATCATCTGCTCTTGAGGTGCCCACACTTTTCTAATGCACGTCAATGACATTAAACTTATCCCAAACCCTTTATGGTGACGGTGTAAGTATGCTTGTAAATTGTTCTGATGTTTGTATGTGGATGATACATAGCATGTTTGTTATAAGCAGACACTTGCCAAATTTCGTTGACTTTTATGACAATATTAAATGAATTTCACAAACAAATTTTAGCGGAATGTTGACACATCAAGAATTTTGTTGATCTAATAATAATCAATTAGTATTAAAACTGGTCCTTTCACATATACTTTGAAAACATTTTGTTATGATAATTGAGTAGTCTTCATGCGTTACGTTACAGTATAATCAACTGGGTCATTTGGTATTAACACTTTTTAAAAATCAAAAAACGGGCTCTTCCGGCAATTTTTGGTCTGGCCTGCTGTCTCATACAGGAACATGTTTTAAATAATCCCATTTTGACAGTTTACAATTTTTGTTTTAGATATGAAATAGTCTTGGTTATTTCTAGATATAGAAACAGATTTTCACTTCCCCCTCACAAGAAAATTATTTGTTGAAAGAGCCCTTGTTCCATTGGTGCTAATAACTTCCAGTTATTGAAAAAATCTAAAACTGACCGACTAAAAATTGAGTATTATATGTGACATTAAGTGACTTTTCGTTCGATAATTAGTTACCATAGCTTCTTAGTTTTGAGTAGTATATTTTCTTCTTTGTTTCGTTGACTTCTGCTAAAATGTTATTTATTTAACCACATGTGCCTCGAAATAGGAGATGCTGCTACTTCTCAGATTGTTGTACATAACACTCCAATGCAATTTCATTGATTTTACTTTTCTGTAAATAAGAAAACAGTAACAGCTCTTTGAAAACGAAAATTATTACCAGATATCGTAATGTAGTATATTTGAAATTGTTACTGTTAAGCAAATGCTCTTTCGTTGTAGCCTCTAGAATATCACCTAGATATCGTTCAGGCACTTTACGAAAGATAAATTGATAAAAAAAGAACTAATCTTAAAAATATGACATTCATGCGACTGTATAGACCCAACAAAAATTCTGTACACTACAACACTTAAAATTACTACATTGCGATATACACGTCTTAACGGCAACTCGAGCTAAAAGCCTTGCTTCTCTGAGCGTCACTTCTAGCTGTTGTTAAATACTAATCGAAGCCAACGAATAAAGGAAGAGCCAGTGGCTATAAAAATCGCTGCAGATTCCGGTAAAGGATTGAGAAAGGCTTCACTCTGATGGTTATTGGTAGGATGCAAATGGCTGAACGTCATTGCTCTGTGATATTACAGGAATCAAAAGACAGACATGAGTAATATACTCACAGGCAAACACTCACTCAGTAAAAGGTGTTTGAGAATCATTAGTTTTTGCTACATATTTGATTGCTTCGTACATTTCATGAATTTGGTTTGTTTCACTTCCTTTAGATGTTTTTCTGGGATTGTCTAAATGACCAAACTCTGCGGGAATCCAGATTACCTTTTTCTCAACCTTTATTATTAACACGAATTTTGGTAAGCTAGACGCAACACTAAAATTGGAGGCACGTGTTGATAGCTAAGCTATTTATCTTCATCAATAAAATTACAGAGTGCAAAATGGTAACGGGTTTCGATGTTATTAAGACTACAACGTGAATAAATATTTCATCAATTTCATGTTATTATTTTCTACTAACTCTCTAATATAGTTAAAGGGGTTTTAGTTTTTACTTGAAAAAAAAAAATAGACGAACTACGTAGTAGTTAACTGCCCTGATAAAACCCAGATAAAACGGTAATTAAACATTAGTTTACAAAATTTAGTTTAGGTCGAAGGAATCGCACGTAACACATCTGGAAGTCGTTGAATAAAATCTAATAAACGATGGACATATACAGTCAGAAAATGTGTAATCTACTACGATATCCTATATAATATACAGCTGCTCTTTGACTGTCTGACTGATTCCCGGTTAACATTTCGTACAGTTGCAATAGTATGACGAGTGTTGGTAACCTCGCTAATAATATTCTCTTCCCAAACGCCTATACACGTCAATAAACGTTCTAACGTTAGGAACATGTCTTCGCCATAACACATTATCATGTGATGTATTCTCCGCAAGCGTAGAGAGCCATTTTTCAAACCAATTATTTGAAACCAGAAACACGACAAAGTTGAATAAATTATTAATTTGGTATGTGCCATAATTTCGTAGCCAACTACAGGTCAGCGCTTCTCAACGCGTTAAAAACATAATACTTTAATAATACTCGAAATTATATGTCTTTACAATCGCAAGAAATTAAAAAATAAGGTTTTCTAAAAAGCTTTCCTGTATCGAAAACAAATGACAGGGACATTGCTGTAGAAGAACTTTTTTTTTATTTTATGGTCCTCCATGGCGTGGTACTATGCATTGTAGTTTTTTCAATGTCATCCTGTATACAGGTGTGTAAAAAGAATAGGTGTAACATTACTGTTGTTGTGTGTAACAATACTAACGCATTTGCTAGTATTGCGCTATTTTAGAAGCTACCAAAAATAGATACTCCTAGATTACCTAACCTAAGTATAAACACAACAAAGAAACTATTCCAACACGTATTAATATTATTTCTTTTTACCTATGCATGCTCACGGACAACATTGAAACTGTTGAAAATCACGCTAGGCGATAAAATAAACTCATCTCATCCTTACCATTTCGTGTGTATAACGCGCGCTTAAAATAAAGAAAGAAAAGGAATAAAAAAGAAAGAAAACGTAAGGAAAAAGAAGCGACAAGGGGAAAAAACCGATTCGAGAGAAGATATGGAGATGGTACGACGTCTTTTCTATAGATCACCCCACTGTCATGTTCCATGATGCACACCAGGGCCCCCATCTAGACTCTTCTTTCTTCTTTTCCATCTAGCTCTTTCTCGTTCTACCACCTACCATGTTTGTTCGGTTAGAAAATTGCCAAACTTTAATTGGCTACAGAGCATCGCGTCGGCTGTGCGAAACTACTTTTATAACTACCTTTATTATTCTTTGTTCACACTTACAATTGCTCAGAGGATCTTCAAGAATTATAAAACATCTTTCAATAACCAAAAGTTTTCCCCTGCGGTAATTGCTGCCGACGGCGTTGGATCCATACCGAGCGATTTAAGAGAGGTTCGTGACAGCTTATGCGGTGGAATTTAATTACGTGTTTATAGGAGATATTGACGATTTTGCTGTCTAAATTCGTTCACATTTACCCAAATTCAAAGCTGATTTATTGTGCGCTTTGTCATTAAGTTAACTGGCGCATATAATTATGAAAATGAGTGTTGGTATTTGCAGTGAAGATGTACGCATAAGTAATTGCTTCATAAAATTGCTCCTGCCAGAATCCGATAGCCTAAACGATTCTAAATGAATGTAAATATTTCCAACGGACTTTACATCGAAATTCGAGTGTTCGCATGAATCTGTAATCTGGATAACCGTGTTAAATAAAGAAAGTAATTGAAATAAATGTATTAATTCAAACAAGACGACGAATCATCACTGCCTACAAAAGTTAATTTTCTTGCCTTGAGGTCCATGAATTCGCTTTTACATAGGCACTACTTTCTCACAGAGGAAAAGGCAGCACAACTAGTTAAAAGCAATAATTTATAATTTGAATAAAAATACTGTGATTTTAACACACTAAGGAGATGCGCCAAATATTTATATCTATTTAAAAAAAATAAGAAAATAGAAAGTCGCGATGATTACCCGAAGGATTGAACTTTCATCACCATCTTATGCAAAAACAGCGAAACTTCTCATAATCATCAGTACTAATAATTATTATTTGATTAGCAGAAGTGTTCTCCAAGAATAAACAATTTATAAATTAGAAACCTTGGACCTGCTCTCCATTCTCAAATATGAAAGTAACTAAACTAGTTAAAGAAAGAATGTATATTTGGTGTTCAAATCGAGCATTTTTAAACAACTTGTAACAGTATTAAAGGCAACATTATTTCACGCATTTGTTAAAAACCAAACAGTATCCAATAAACCGATAGTCACTTTCTCAAAGTAATAAAAATGTATTTAATTAACGTGTTAAAGCAAAATTCTAACTGTCACTTGTGTAAATGAAGACATGGAACAAACAAACGCCTACCGAACATTTATTACCTATTACTTGTCACGAAGAATCCGGGAGTTATCGTATAACAGTGAACTGTATTCACGTAACAGACAATTACGTTCAAGAATCGACTAGCCTATATTCTCGTTTAAGAGAGAAATCAACTTGTTTGGAGTTCTTTAGTCAATAATTTGGGACCTCCCAAGGTGTCCACTTAAAGCAAGCGTGCTGCTTTAATTTAATTTATTAACATTTAATTTAAGGAGGTGTCCGTTAATAGAAGTTTTCACATAGTTATTAAACACTACAAAATAAACAAATTTCGCCATTTCTTAAATTAAGTGTAGTGTATGAATTTTCTATGCTGTTTGAAATTAGGTGGTGACGAGCTTGAATTCTAGAACATCTGAAGTAATATTTAGGTGAATTTGCTAAGGTTGATATATTTAGCTGATGCATAATATTCCTTAAATTATGGATCTACCATTTAGAGTTGCAGCTCAGTCGTGAACATTTAAGTTAAAATCTTATCCATCGAATGTGCGTTTTTTACAGTGGACTTCGCTAGTTTGAAGTTCTAGCATCTAAGCCAGGTCCCCTAATGCTCACAATGCATGTAAATGAATCACTATTTTGCCACGTTCTCGCGCAGGTTTGTAATCAGAATGATGTTGCCAAATTACAGCAAAATATTAGTTTGATAACTGAGCGATCGACAAAAATGGGTGCAAATGCTAAAATTTAGGAGTAAGCTTTGAAATTATTTACATGCGATGTGTACAACGATGAAGCTGATAGAAAGTATACTGTATATACTATATAGAAAGCACTTTGAATAGGAAAGTTGATTACCACGTCCGGTTCAACCGGAAATGTTTCGTAGGCCAAAATATTTTAAACTAATAGTTCCGATGCTATAACCTACCTATTCCAAACCTTGAGAGTTCTATTCTCAACAACATCATTAAAACTTTTAACTAACGAGTTTCGTGAAATATCCTCTATAATTTCAGTACTTGGACAAACATTTTGCTGTAAAGGATACCCACAATAAGGATTTTAATGTGTTGGTTGATTAAATCATTGTGGTGCTGGAAAAAAAAAACGGTTTTATGCATCAACATGCTATAACACAAACATTTTTAAACTCGAAAATTTGGTTGCAAATACTTTTACAGAAACAACACGCCGCATCCTTCAATTATCTGCACATCTATAATTCTTAATTTGCCGTAAACACGAACTTCAAAATAATATTATTGCCATGAGCTATAAGGCATGTCGGTAATAGTAAACTCGTCGACTACACTTCTATTGTCGAAGTTAGGTAATTGAACTAAATGTCAGCTGCGGAAACAGCACACAGCACAACGGAAAATCTCATTAGACGTTGAAAATCGGACGTTTATTGGATTTTTGCCGTTCATCGGTTCGCTTATAAGAGAGCATTGGCAGCCGCAGAAACGAAATGACCGGGATGCCATGACCTCGAGAGGTTTCTCAAGTGTGCACGATAATGGTGGTGGTGGTAGTGTGGTGGCGGCGGAGGTGTATCTGCCGTGAGACATCTGCCTGGTTGCTTATCTGAACAATGCCCGTTAATTACCGAACTTACTACCTGACGTGACCGCCTCGCGTTTGCTCAAGCCCGAGCCTACTATACTTCCTCCTCCTGCCTGCTTACCCTGAGGGCAAACAACACCTACTGCACCGGTTTTGTTATTTTGCGGCGAAGAATTTGAGGAAATTCGGTAGCAACCTGTCTAAAATTCCTTAGGTTTCTTATCGATAATGATTTATGATGATAGCGGTGTTGACGTAACACTATTTTAAACAGGAAACTGATCTAACGTGTTCAATTACTGCACATATACATCAACATATTATTGTATGAGTATGGTTTATTTAACCTTATTTAGCTTAATAAGTAAGTAGGTAGGTAAGTGCATCTGTATTATAATTAAAAATGTATGATATTGAGATACTGATTCATAAAAGGGAACAGACGTTCAATGCTGTGAAAATTAGGCAACAGCAATTCGGCGTAATCATTTTCATAAAGTTTGGGACAAACCAACGTTGGCTAACTTGAGCGCATATTTCCTTCAATGTATCAATGGCTTACTGTAATTAATAAGCAATGGAGACTAAGGTTCTGGCTTAAAATGAACCAGTTCTATCGTTGTGTCAGCTATTCATAGCTTCCAAAACAAAATATAAGTATTAAAAAAGTGCAACAAAAGATTATGTTCAATGTATAATTTTCCCTACAGCGAAATTTAACTATAGATCTATAGATATCTATAGGTATTTGAAAACGAAGGACTAAAACGTTTGTATTATTACAATTATTAATATTAAATTGTTCTTGAAGAGCAAAAACCACTAACAAAGGTCTATGCCAAATTCACTAGTTATGTAACCTTTGTAAGTTATTTGCCAAATAATGTCGATTCAGAAACCATTATTCCGTTTGAGTCAACTAGTCTTAATTGCGCATCAACCACCAGAAATCTGGAACATATCTAGAAAGGTACGCAAACATTTCTCATTATGAGCCTCTATAATCTGTTTTAAATTATATCTGCTCTTAATATACAAATCCCATCAAAATTTCTAACACTCCGATTGCGTATTTAAATTACCCGAGCTTTATACACGTAATATTTAATAAAGCTCAAGACTTATAATTATCTATGTTTTAAATTAAAGAGGTAACTTTCACAAGGCTGCTCCTGTGGCGCACCGTCTTCTACATAAAGAAAAAAAAATCCTTTTTACCTAAGAGATAATTAAACCGTCCGACAATTTGTCACACACCTATGAAAATTTAGAGATGTTCGAAATCTATTCATTATTTTGTACCTTTTTTAAGGGACGAAGTCGTTAAAAAGTTTTAATGAAATGTCTTGGTTCGACGGCATTATTTTTTTTTACCTGAGGTGAGATTCATAAAAATTTGATTCATAAACGGTCAACGCGTAGCAATCTTGCGAAAAGAACTTTTTATGACGTATAAAAGTTTTCGGTCGCTGTGGAATATTTCTGTTAATGAACGAAGAATGATCGCCAATTTTTTCTGTAATCAACACATTAAATTTGCTATTGATACTGTTCGTTTATGAAAGATAATTTAATTGGATTTTTAAAAATCTTTTCGTTCAGACAAAGACTTTGTTTTAGCAAGTATTATCGATTTAGTCGGATAATCTGGAAATTGTGGAATGGTTTTATAGTACTCGACGTATATCATTGAAATTGTGCTGTCATTATCACTTTTAAACTCTTTTTCAAGTGTTGATAAAATTACAGATCACATAATTTGATGAATATATCTGAAAGAAACAGAGACTATATTCTGTTATGCTTGTACACGGTGTTTGCAACATCTGGAGTTTCAAGTATATGACGTGTTTTGTGAGAATGGATTGTAAGGGTTAGTTAAGCTCAGGTATTTTGCGTTCACTTCGAACTATTCGGAATACGAGGGGATCAAAAATATTTGGAAAGATATGGAGTTAAGTCTTGTAGAAAATTGGTCTCTTGGGGTTTAATATCTCAGAATGGTATATAATATAGGCACTGTGTTCATGATAGAGAACCGTGTTACGTTACTTACACAGTTCGAAATAACTAAGCTTCGAGAATGTTGGTGACAATTGAGCTTCATTCTATAATTTTGTTGGAAAATATAAACAAACCAAACTCACTTTACTAAGAGACTATTTTCCGGTCAATTTTAAAAAACATCTTTTGAAGACCTTTCGTGTAACTTAGATAAATGGGCAGTTTAACATATTTCTTACTACCACTGTCAATATAGTCAAGTGCGGAATTATATCCCGGAATCTTAATTTATTTCTATATTTCCTAATAGTATTATATAGTCCATACACCTGATTAACTCAGGGTCTCCAAATTCCGGTCTTTATCCGGTTTGTTATATTACGTACAGCTGAAGTTATTTAACCGTAACTTTAAATCTTGCATAATTCAGGATTTGCATACTTCGAAGTTGCACACTTTAAAATTGTGTGTGTTTGTTTCAAAATTGCATACTTTAGGGATTTACATATATTTGGATTTGCATAATTTTGACTTACTTTATTAGGTTAATTTTTCGCTTAATCTGTTAGTTCAGCTTTACTGCCGATGATGATAGCTTGGCCATTGAAACGTGCATCCAGTGCAAGTGAAATATTGTGGTAAGGGTTTTGGTGAAGTATTCGTGAATATTAAATTTTATGTAATTATCGATTAATTTCAGTCGCACAACAAATTTGATTGAATGATTGCGATACTTTTTTCATAAATAATTTCCTTTATTTCAAACGAAATAGTGATTATGATTTCCAACTCACCAACGACGTCCTCGTGAGTCCTTTTCTTGTATTGAAAAATAGCCAAAATTTAAGTGGCCAGAAGTTAAGTTACCAAAGATTGTAACGAAATTTTTGAAAACAAAAAAGCTTCTATAAAATAACAAAATCATCTTAAAAATTTCAATAATTGTTTTTCCTTTTGAGAAATTCAATTAGTTTCAAAAGAGCCTCATTACAATACAAAGAAATCTGGGAATCTAAACTTTAGTCAAGAGAGTAGCCCTGAGAATATATTTCCTATGGATCTAACAGTGAAATAATAGTTGTTCATGATGTAGCTTGGCGAAAGTCCCAAATATCTGTCCTTCGACAAGTACTGTTAAAAAGGATTTGGAACGGAATTTGAATTACTAACTCCGTGAGATTCAAATAATAAGCTAGTAATTACTGAGTCAATCTGAATTACTCAGAAACAACTTAGGCTCCCATTTCTCAGAGTCCGCGACTTTATTAGGTAAATCTGCTTTCTCGTCTAGCTCAATGTTCTTCACATCGTAAATGTTTAACATTTTCTACAAACAGGTACAGAATAAATGATATTTTGTCTTTATCATTATTAATTAATTGTTACTTGGTAGCAAGTCATCAAACGCGATAGTAAATGTCCACATTATACAGTTGCCGGTACTCGTAAATGTCAATATTTTCCAAGAAAGGACATTTTAGATTATTGGAATTCAAGTTGTAAGAATATGAAATATTGTCTATAAATTCTGTGAATAACAAAAAAGCCAAGGAACAATTAACGCTGTAGTTCGAGTCGCCTTTGAGAGGCTTAGGCTAAGTAATTAATTTTCTAAACAAATTCAAGTGTAATAGTATAAACTTTATCTTAAATTTAATTCAGAAGAATATGGGCGGTTGCTTAAGTGAAGCTTTATCAGAGCTATTACCATTGTAAATATGGTAACAATTAAACTCATCCCAGCACGAGTCATTTTATTTCTAACTGTTTTTGACTGATACACATTCGCCCCTATCAAATTAGACATTGGAGAGTGTGTGATGTTCATAAAGGGTAAGTGTGTAACTTGCTGCGTTGGCCACCTACCCAATGGTCAGCTTTGTACTGTTAATTTTTTTTTAAATTTTACTCGAAACCGATAAATTTAATTGAACTGAGACGTTACTTTAGTTATTTCAATATATTTCAATAAAAGCTTTAGATTTAACAAAGATTTTTAGATTGACATTGTACTATAACACATATACTTGCCCCAGACTTGAATTTGTTATATTTATATCTAAAATTCAACTCAAATGCATACTTACTCATTTTGACGGGTGAAGTTTAAAAAGAAAATCTGTCAATACCAATTGAAAGCAAATATTAAACATTGTGATGTCATGCCCCTGCACCCAACATTGTTAAGGATACCTTGGCAAAGTATGAACTCAATATCATAAACAGTTTGTTTGCGTATATTGAATAAATATAAACTTTTAAAACTAAATCGATTATATTCGCTTCTTTTTAACGCAGAGCTTATAAACTAAAGTAAAACTAAGAGAAGTACACCGTGGCTGTTCATATTTAAAGGACAGTGGGTTATTTTGTTGTGATCAAACTTCTGGCAATAACTAATATATTACACTCATTATGTATGATATTGATTACTTCCAATACTCCAAACTCCTCTATTCCACTTTGGATAACTTCCTATAATTACTGTAATAATCCAGATGTTATGCCAGTCAAGTAATGCTAATGTAGATTTGTATTGCGGCTGTCCTTAGTAAAGATGACCAGGAAAGCTGGGTATCCCAGACTAATGTAAAAGTTTGGAAAGCATGGTATCAAACGAATCGTTAGCAGAATGACAGTACTTGTTTATAACGTCTATGTTACTGCATTTCATCTGGCATATCAACAGACGTAGAAGCTACATACGTTTCAATCTATTAAGAGATTGCTCTACAATTACAAGAAGAAAAACTGCGGAATAAAGTGAAATGTCACTACCGGTTTGATTTCTCATAGCGTGAAAACCCTAAAACAAGAAAGATTGGTCAAATTTACAACTTGTCCGTATAAAATGAGCTAACGTTTTCCTAATCCTTTGAATATGGTATATGTGAATGGAACGGCACTGAAAGCAAAGCATAATGATTATTGCATATATCTGTAGGTATGGAACAACGCCATACATGAGATTATCCAATCAGTTCCATCTACATTTCTAGTTTTATTTTTGAGAACGTCGTAGCTTCTCGACGGGTTCATTAAACCGACAACTTAATTTGTAGTTTATCTTACCTCAGATTATATATTTGTTGGTCGCGTCATAACGAAATGTATAATAAATATTTATTAAAGACGCTACATTTGTTCTGTTAAATGTAAACGAGTGTCTGAACATACGTACCTCCACGTTACCACACGTTAAAATGTTAACGCACGAACAATTTATTCAATTTGAAATCTCCACGAAAACTAAGGGTTGCGTGTAGATGTGTTTTGTTTGGTAATTTCAATAACGAGCTTAATAAACTTTTCCCATAAACTCCAATAACGTTTCTTTTGTTTAATGAGGTAATTTTCATGCATCTTACAAATTTATTCAGAACTCGGTCTCACAGCTCGGTCACGTTCAGTAAAAGACCTAAGTAGAAGAAGACACACGTCTGACGGAATTCATTGATTACAGCCCAGTCGGTGAAGATGATGCTTGAACATCTAATAATGAATAAAAATAAAGTAGCAGGAATCTACAGTGCTGTGTAGTCATGTACGTGAAGTTTCGAGTGTCCTAACTCATAACTAGCACTTATAGGCGAAAAATGATAGGATTAAAGGGAGGAAAATGTCAATAAAATACATCTAATTGCTACTTGAAACTTGCGGATAGATCGCGAGACCTGAGTCCAGAGGGTGATAGCACGTAATCAGCATGAAATAGAAAGATAAAAGTATTGTAGGTTACACTGTCTGGAGAGGAATAAGTTCAGTGGCAGTACGAATTGCTTGAGACGAAATCGTGAATAGAAATTTCTTAACAGGAAAAATTGTAAGTATGATTTAGCGTAACGCACATGTAGGTAAGGCTAGCTTATTTATGACGGTGTCGCATTAATGTATCTAGCTATGTTATGCGCATACATGTCTCTGTTGACCATATTTACAACTGAACAAGAATTTATTTTTAAATGCCTCGCGTTGAGTTTATTTTCAGCAGGGATTAAGTGGAAAAATGCACTTGTGAAATGTAAACGATGTATAATTACGCCGTTGTATTTGTAATCGCAAACATGTAGCCTTTTTTAAACTGGCCCCACTGCTTAATAAGCTTGCAGTAAGTGAACTAGTAATTGCTAATTTGAAGTATTTAATATAACTATTCAATGAGTGACATGAATATTCAAAGAAAACGAACATCGACCTACCACCCAACGAGGCAAGTTTTTGCAGATTATTATTACAAGTTATTATCGACTAGGAAGATAGAACAACGTTCAGGAAACAAAAATAGTTGAAGCTAATTCATTTATCAACCAGGAAATTGGTACAAATACACAGGCTGCAATTAAAAATGCATCATCCCTAAATTGTCGGAATATTTGGTAAAATTTTTATAGATGTATTTCCGAAGGACAACCTCAACAAATGTTTATCGCATTGCATTGATTTTGTTTGTTTTCCAACATTTAGAAGAGCCAATGTTCCCCACAGGTTTTTACAGGAACCCATGTTACAGTCCGATAGTTGCAATTCAAGTGTATAAAAATGATTAGTATACTGCAAGCAACCGTTGGTGATGCCTGTCAGAGAAGAAATAATTGACCCCCTTCGAATGTTAGCGAATAATTGGGCTAGATGAAGGTGGTGTTAGTTTCCGAAAAATTACACGTAGACTTAATTTTAATCGTACAACTGTATTACGTCGTTGGAACCTGTGGGTTGCGAATCAAGGTACTGCACGGAGAGCAGGTTCAGGCGCACCCAGCAGGACCACTTCCGAGAAGATTTTCTTTTGAAGCGCGTGGTTATGCAACATCGGTTTCAGCCAGTAACATTCTTAACGCAACAGTGGTGGAACATTACCGATCGCAGAACATTATTACGGGCATTCCATAGCTACCATGCTTTATTGCCATTACCTTTAATACCTGAGCATAGACGCGCTGAACGGGCCTTTTTTCTGTTGGAATGTCTTTCATTTACTACTGAAGATACTAAGATTGCTAAAACACATTAGTCTTTACGCTTCCATATATATAGTAAGTACTTCTAAGAAGCCACTGAGGTGTTTTGGTGATAACTAATCATACATTACCTTTGTCCGAGGTAGGAAATTGTTATCTGTAAAAATGATATTTCTGGATTACGTTGATATAACGCAGGATTTCATTGGTTAAAGGTATCCGAAACTGATTGGTTCTGACTTTTGCTGAAACAACACTATAATAATAAATGAACTGCAATCGTATCATCACTGGGAGAATCTATCTTTTAGTAATTGTATGTCCAGGTTTGCATGTACACCGTGCCTACCTTGCGCATGAGGTAAAAGGTTGTTCTTCTCATGAGCAATTTAGAGGAAAAGTTTTCAAACCAAATATATTCGGAGGCAAGTTCTGCATAACTAAAATTATATTCAAGTGTTCCATATTACCTACATCTATATAGCCTAGTTTTCGAGATAATTGATGATAACTGATGCTTTTATTTCTTTAAATGGAACACGCTGTATATTTTCCCAGAGTCTTTCAGAATACTATAAACATTTGTTTCTCTTAAAGACATTGATTAAAACTAACGTGCAAACATTATTTCTTAGGTAAAATGTTGATCCGCAGCAAAGATAATGATACGGAAGGTTGTTTCGCAATTTAACTAAACAGAATAGTTTATGGAAAGATTTTCTAGATGGATTTTCTAAAACATTGCACGTTGTAAAATATTTTCCTTGAATATCTATTTGAAAGATTAATTTTTTCTGTAAAATTTTACTAGATGATCCATAACTGTAGCATATTATATTCTACTGCGTCGACCTCAACATGCAGCATGGGATCCAATGGCACTTTTCTTTTGCACCCTATATTGCTATAAGTACTTTAGAAATAGGAGTTACTCCAAATACTCTCAATGGAAATAGGGAAACATAATAGAAAGTAATAATATTGCAAAAACGGGAAAGTTTGTAGCATTGAAACCGTTAAGTGTAATTAGTAAAGAAGAATACTCACATTATGAGAGATTAAACGATGAAATGCTTAAAATTAGTTATGCATTGAGCTTTAATTAAAATTTAATTAGAAATTATCATAATCATGATTAATTGATTTGATTCGGTATTTGGATTCTTTTAACTATTAATATTATTTATAAAAATGTTAACTATATATAAAAGAAAGATCAAAAAATAAGTAGAAAATGTCCAGCGATATGAAGTGATATGGCAACTATATAGTTTTTAAGACTTGTGCTACTATATTGGCTTATGGTAAGATCCTTGCCCTTGTTGATCACTAAATTAATTATTTCTAAATAGCATCATATACGAACAATATAACTTTCTTTACTTACTACAATGTAACGTTTTTGCCTCTTATTTTAGAGGAGTACACAAATAAAATTTCTTGGTGATTGATAACCAACGTAAGTAGTTAGTGCGCAAATAATGTTTGCCTTGCATTTTTTATATCACACAGAAGCCCTTCTCAGAAAATATTACCCATCCACTTACACCTAGTAAAGACAACAATGTAGAATCTCAACTGAAGTCCACGGTGAACAACGTTACGCTCTTAAATAAGTATCCAGTTACAGAGAGCATTCATTTCCCTTGTATCTGTAATCTTTCACAAGTTGTATATTTACAGAGTTATGGCGTAATATACGAAACCCTATTTCTTCTAACTGCCGGAAAAGTCTGTCGCTGACAGTATGAGACGTAAAATTTTTATTTAATTTTACGTCTCTCTATCTGCACGTCGTGAAAAGAGGGTTTCATCCCCTCATGGTATGTGTGACGTTCTGTTAGAATGACGGCCGCGCCATCTGAGACAAGGCACATTTAATGAATTTCTCGTTTTGTGCGAGTGTTGAAAAACTAATACCGTCTGTTTCGACGTGTTCAGTACATTTGATGAGTTGGCCGTTTGAAATGGATTTGTCACGGTTTAGAAATCAATAGTGAACCGACACAAAGCGCAATATTATAATTGCGCGCACGCACTACAATGGATACAATTACAGTTGATAAAAGATGAGTGCGATGTGGACGTAGGCAATTGCGATCGAAGGCATGATACTTGAATTATTGTTGGATCATATAATGCGAAATACAAAGATCTATTATATTAAGTTTCATGGGAAAGTTTCCAACAGAATATTTTATTACGTTAGTTAATAATCACAATGATCACGTCGGCATATTGAAATAGATTTCATTTCCAAAGATAACAGAATTAATTTGAATCTTCAAATATGCTTCTAGAAAGAGAACTTAACTTTATTCAAGAAACTCATCAATAACACGAATGTCACTTTATAGTATAATAATAATAGTGATTGGAAACATATGTGGGTGAGTGTATCGTATTAAAGGTACCCTAATCACATATTGTGGCGATATATTTGCAGACAACCTCTACAATTACGACCAGGGATTGGCTGCAAGGATTAACTAACAGCTTGATTAGCAAAAGAAAGTAGTGAAGGCGTTTCGCCGTCATACGGCTCATCAGTAAGCCTGCAGAAATGAGTTGCGCTTCACGAAATTAGCAGATACTAGCTAGACTCTTCTTTATTCGTCTCATGAGAATGAGTTCGTGTTGCCAGTGGTTTCCCCCGAGAGTCGACAAAACACAAGTGTGCCTAGTCTCTGCTAATTTCGTGAAGCGCATAAAAAGTGTACTCGTTTCTGCAGGCTTACTCATTAGTAAACATTTGACGAAAGGCGTGATGCCAATGGCTTTCGGACACAATTATAGAAATATTTCGACAAATTATGCGATCAGGGCACTAATTAGATATTCTCGCCCATGTGTTTCCTTGTATTCCGGATATACACAAATGTGCACTGGTGAGCCGTATAGCGAAACGAGCATATGTAGATGATAGGTAGTAGTTTGACTTCATTATTAGTTTAATAATAGTAATGAATTATTATACAACAGCTGGAAAAGCCCAATTCCAAGACAGTATGCAATAATAACAGTGTGGGAGGCGCATATTATTAAACTGATAGTATGAATATAAACATCAAAAATTGGTTTTCTGCAAACAAGCGTAGTACTAATCTAGAGAAAACACAGACACTATTATTTACGCTACGACCTTTCGAAAATATTTCACAAAATGAACTCGTTAAATTCCTAGGTGTTTATCTGGATGAAACTCTAACTTGGGAAAGTCATGTTAATGCCTTCTCCAAAAAACTTTCATCAACAATTTACTTGATGCGATCTTTAAGTTCCAAATTAACAGTTAATTCTCTAAAACGTGTTTACTATGGTCTGTTCCAATCAAGTATGTCATACGCCATATTGAACTGGGGCCATTCGTGTCATTGTAATAAAATATTTGCTCTACAACGTAGATGTATAAGACTAATATCTGGCGTTGGATATGTGGATGACTGCAGGGACTCGTTCAGATCTTTGGGAATTCTCACAACTCTATGCTTGCACATTTTTGAATGTGTTACTTACGTAAAATCCAACTTAAATAAATATACACTTAATTCTATGGTTCACGATCATTACACCAGACATAATTCACGATCAAATTTTCATAGGTTAGCAAAAAGCAGAGACGGAGTAAGCTACTATGCTATTAAGTATTATAATATTATTCCAAACTCTGTTAGGGATTTATCGATTGCTTCATTTAAACGGACAATTAAAAAATATTTACTTTCTCGAGCTTTCTATTCGGTCGATGAGTATCTGATTAGTAATAGCTATGATATGTATTAGCACATTTAGATTTATTCTTCTTATTATTATTTTTTTCGATTGTGTGACTTGTGTAAGCACTATTGTTGTGTAATAGCACTATTAAAGATTGTAAGTAGACAGATGCATATATAAATAGAAGGTATGTGTGATGTGGTTTTAGCTGGTGATAAGTAAAGAGGAATCCCAATGATTGTTCTTAGAAGACATATATGAACGTGTATAAAAACAAATGCTGTTGCATGCCTAAGCATTCTTTCACATCGTAACACGGTACCTTGTATAAAAGAACTGATTTTTTTAGAAAGGACATTTCCTTACATGTAAAATGTCCCCAGACACAATTTATAGTAGCGTAAATGATGAACAAAATGATTGAATGAATATTATTAATTTCGAAACTAATTTCAGCTTCGGAAGGACTAATTTAAAACTAATGAAAAAATTAACTAGAAACAAATCTAATTAATAGGACAATTGCTTCGTGTAATATGTTACTGCACAAAATACGTTGAGAAAAATTACAAATAAACTATAGGTAAAATAGCAACAATAAATGAACAGCGCACATATATAGCTTAATAATAAAATGTTCCTCGACTCTAATTGGTCCAGATAAATTCATTCATATCCCTTTATCGGAATTGTTTAAAAATTGCATTCTACGGTGTTCAAGTTTTCCCAAAGATAATACATAACCTTGAATCCAAACAGAATCATGTTTATTGAACTGTTACTGAATATCTTGCCTATTTGTAAGAGCTTGTGAAAATGCATGGTTTTTAGCGTACTGAACTTTTTACATCCAGAGAAGCATGATCTACAGCAAAAAAAAAAAAAATAACTACGATGTTTGCCACAGAGAAAGAGATTGCTGAATGTTGTGAGGTGTGGGCTATACTGTACTACTACATCAAAGCTTTTCAGAATGCAAAGCACAATTTACTTTGCTCTTTGTTTTTAAAAAGTTCGCTATAGAGAAAAGTTTGGCTATAGCAAAAAAATAAGTTAACTTATTTTGTGTGATGTTATATTACAAGATACGTAAAATACAATAGTTGTATTCCATTTCGTTTATGATTTAGCTTATTCTCACGTCACATTGATAAATATCGCGTAGTACTAATTTCAAGTGCCGGTAAATTGATAATTATCATTCATATCCGACTGTCAGGCAAGAACAGATAAAATCCACTACGGAGCGCCGTAAAGCTGTTGCCTCATTAGCAATATAAATATGGAGAAGACATATTTTACTTTATAATAACGCATCGACAGTAGGCCGTCTGTCCGCCCCACACGTTCACTTCGACCGTTTTATTTACTGCACGCATATACGAAGATACGTATGGGATCTATTTTTATCTCGAAATATTGGAATCACCAATCCGTCACGAAATACGCTCGTTTATTTCGACGTTGGCTCCTCCTCGCGGCTGTCCCGTTAATTTAGGTACGAAAAGTCGGTCGGGCACAGCGGACGTGTGAATTTTCGAACAGTGGCGAGACACAAGCGCCTCCTATTTCCTGCTACGAGAAGCGCACCACAAAGTCGTTACAATTCTTTATTCCAACGATGGTTGTCACATTCATTACGCACAAAATGGTATCAATATCGAGAAGGAAGAGTGAAACAATAAAAGTAGGTCGTTGAAAACATTACAAACAAAACACTAAATTCGAATTAGAAAAAATGTGTACAGGATGTGTCTCGAACCATTAAGTTAGGCCGTCATTTTCTTTTATTTACACACTTAGCAGTCTATTACAGTTTATGTAAAAGGGAAGTATGTAGAGTTGTATAATGTATATAAAGCTTAAATTTTGAAACACTTCAAACATTTCTAGCAGAGCTATTTGTATGTTCCGTTTTTCTTTTAACCAAAGATAGCTTTTGTAAACCTACAAAAGCTCGTTGACAGCAAAAGTATTGGTCATTAAGAGAACTAGAACTCTATTAATGTTGCAAACACGTGCGAAATGGACCAGCATTATTGATCTTAAAAATAGTTTGTATGCTTGGGCGGATGTAGCACAAGTGACCAGAAATAGAGAGTACTGCAAGTAATACCGAATATTAAAGAAGACATTTTCAATAAATAGGGAGAATATAGATAACAACGAAACGAAGAGGATATCGCTCCCATAATATAAACACTCTAATTCATCGGCGATGGGCATGGACTAGTACTTTTACACTGTAGATGGAATGATGGCCAGTAGTGTGCAATTCTCTATATCGTCAACGAATAATAATTATTCTTTTCCATTCCAGTTATTACCTCACAAGTAATAGGACTGTATTGAACCTAAAATACATGCATTCGGTGGACACTAAATTGAAATAAATTACGCCATTGCCCAAGTTACCTACAAAACCGCAAACTGCTCCTCTGTTTCACGTTGAATATACAGGTGTTCACCTAGTGCGTGGACAGAATATCATCCCCTTCCTGTTCAAGTTAGAGAAAGAGTTTGAAAATAAAACATATTTGGAGACAAATGCTGCAGAACATGAAATTATGTTATTAAGCAGACGGAGTGTTCGGTCTCCATTGCGCACGATATAAGTTTGATTTCATGGCAGCTTTGTCAATATTCCCTATACCTATTTGAAATAATTGACACAATTTGAGATTTTTTAGAAATTCTTTTATATCAACCACGTTCAACAATGTCTGATTCACGCTGTTTCAATTTCTTTAACGGAACACCCTGTACATTTTTACAAAATATAATAGAGGAGCTCTTCTAGAGTAGTATTTGTAAACATTTCACTACAATTGAAACGCGTCATTCTTTAGCTAATTAAATATGGAGCTACAGGTAAGTGTTTCGTTTAAAAACATAAAAGCGGAAGACTGTGAACTTTCGCTTCACTATAGATACTCATTAAAGCAAATGTGTGAACCTTATCTTTTTTTGGTGTCTACTAGAAGTAACTATCGTTTTGCAACATTTTCACCAGTAAGAAACAAAACAGGAAAGTACTGAAGGTTTTTAAAAAATTTCGTAAATTAGAAGTGCTTGTGAAAAATCTTCCGAAATGAATTTCTTAAGGTAATGCATAACGTGGACATTACACGAAATAATGCTCCCGATATATTAGTGAACATCCAATAAAATACAGGAGATTGCATTATATTATGAAGCAAAGTGGTGTCCACATCGAACAGAACAGTTTATTTCTTTTTTTTGTAGTATTTCGTCACAGCACTCTACGAATTTTAATTAAAAAAGCTATTCGCACAGCTCTACAAAAGAGCGACACACTCTAGGTATAGGGAAATGTAAAAAAATATATATTATAGTTTCTCTATCAGATCGCGGAAAAATGTACACGTTGTTCCATTAAAAAAAAATATTGAAATAGTAGTGGGGACCAGTTTATACAAAAAAACTTTTGGACGTAATAACATTTTGAATCACAACCCATGTTGCTAAGGTGTTTAAGATATCAACCGTTAAAACAAACAGACGCTTTTCGAAAAAATCTCATTTGAAATTTTTAGTCGCGGCGACTAAAAAGTCGCTGCCGCAGTAAATCAGCAAGGTACACACATTGCGACAGATAAATAGTTACTTAAAAAGTAGTTTTCCAATGGATATCATTGAAACTAGTTGTGTAATCGTTCTTTTGCTTCGTGCAAGAAGCAAGTGGTTGAAACATCGTTATTGGGTACATCCAATAATAAGTCATAGGTTAATAAAAGGACAATTCTACAACCTATCTGAAGATTTATGTGACCACCCTACAAAGTTTTTCCGGTATTACCGAATGACGAAGACTAGTTTCGACGAATTGTTGGGAATAATAGGTTCATTAATAACATATTAGGACAAAACATGGAGGAAGTTCATGCCACCAGAAGAACGTTTGTCACTAACATCGAGGTGAGTACAGTCTTTATTCCAAGTTACATACACCAAACATATCTATAGTATTTTTACATGTTAGATAGATCAAAGATGTCACTCCCACTGGCAGAGGACGGCAACATAACGCTTCCTGTAAATTCGTTTTAAAGTGGATCAATTGGACCAGTATTTTGCGAAAAAATCTAGCATTCCGCATTACATTTAAAATTCCTACTTTACTATAGTGCTTCTGCCCCTCGTTAATTTTCTTAACATTCGAACTAACATCAATGCAAAATTTTATCTTCACTAAGTTCTTCATTCTGTTTTGTTTGTAATATATTCAGTAGCGTTGTTCCGTACGTCGTGACTTTTTGTTAATTAATTTCATTAGGACGTACTGGCCTAGTTATTTCGTCAACTTTAGAAAGTCCACTGGTAGAGTTCCCTTGATGTTGCTGGACTTATCGCTAGAACGCTGTTCTTCCAAATTTTCACTATGGGAAACATTGCTTTCTCCACCCTTGACAAAGGGCACCAAAAATAACAGCGCATCAAAATGGATGCATTTCCTTTCCTTTGCCCCTTGTCCTGTTACTGTATTACGCTGAGCAGCCATCTCCCTTTAGAAACCGTCCTTTATGTTTTTCCATTTCTTTTGAACTTCTGTTCCTGAAATAAAAACGTAATAATATTAGTTGCAACAAATTGATGTTTAAAACAAAGTTCTTTTTAGTTGGTATTATTTATGCTCGGTTTAATCCCGAGAACCAATGGATCCTTATATAACAAATCGGATATATTTCCAGTTACCACGATAATGGGAACATTTCAATTCGTTGCACGTTGAATACCTTTTGGGTGGCAGTACTATTGGAAACATTATAATGGATACATGTGTACAATTGTGGAAATGTTTACAACCACTGCACATGCCTATCAAATTCGAAGAAGATTGGAAGAAAATCGTAAATCAATTTTATCTCAGAACAAATTTGCCGAACTGCATTGGGGCAATTGACGCTAAACATATCAGATTACAGAGTCCGTTTAACTCTAGCTCCCTTTTCTTCAATTTTAAACTTTTTTTTTTCGATTGTGAACAGACGCTAGCAACTGCTTTACAGTAATTAATGTAGGGTCTCATGGTGCTAACACGGATTCAAATATTCCGAAAAATTCAGCACTTGGTGAGAAGTTGAATGCTGGCAATTTAAATATCCGTCAAGCACAAACTCTTCCTTCCAATGAAAATGGGAAGCCAATGCCTTTTGTTATAGTAGGTGACGAGGCGTTTGCTCAATCAAAACATATTGTAAGGCCCTACCCTAGAAAAAAATTATCTATGAAACAACGTGTGTGTAACTACATAATATGCAGAGCTCGAAGGATGGTGGAATGCATCGTTGGTATTTTGGCAAATAAGTGGCGCATTTTTCACCGGCCTTTGGATATGCAAACAAAATTAGCAGGCGACATTGTAAAATGTTATTGCGTTTTACATAACTTTGTCAGGAAAATAGATGGAATATGAATGAATGAAATATCTCCAATTGGCTTGCGACCTGATTTTGAAGGTACTACAGTGAGAGACTGCTTTGCAAATTACTTCACTTCACCACAGGGCTCAGTGCCTTGGCAATACGACTATATCTAATCAGTGGTCAAAGCAAGACAGCAAGACTTTATAAAGGGTTGTGAAATGACAGTTTGCTGTTAGTAGAAAGACTTATCTGCCATGTCGTGTCGCAGCAAAAATAGGACAAGTTACACTTACACTTGAAACGTAGGGTTTTATTTTTGCGACAAAATAATCGCGCGATTGAAGAGGAGGCCGGGCCATAACGTTAATTATCTCAAAAACTAAGACAGGTAGATATAGAGAATAGGGATGAAAGTTGACATTTTTGTGGAGGGTGGAGAGGGCGTGACTTAATGGAGGAGCGTGTGTAAACCGGCACGACTCTATGCCAACGCCACTGGTACATGATAGAGGCGGTTGTAGGTCCGCAGTATAAAAATAACACGTCCCGAGACGAAGATAGAGGCACAAAGTCATGTATTATATATTTGGATGCATCTGCATCACATACATATACGATATAGGTATGCAAATAAAGGATCTTATTTCAATATTTGGCAAATAATACATTTCCTTTGATTTTTCACTTATTTGTGTTTTTCATTAATTTTTTCCTGTCACTATATTGCTTTGTTCTTCAAATGGTTCTTCTGATAAAGCTTACAACTGGCAAGCAAAAATTTAAAGGCTACAAATAGGAAATTACGTTTGATCAGTATTTTCCACTTTACCTTTCTCCAATTTAGCTTTCCCCAGTCGTATACCAATAATATATCGACCGTAAACTTTTTATTGGCAACTATACCATTTTAGAAAGCTCAACTTGCACTTCACCTACATTAGTCATCTGCCAATGGTACGGAAACAATTTTTGCGGTTCGCAATAGACAACGGTTATGTTTATAATTTGCGCAGGTGCTTTATTTTTATTTCTTTTGATGGTAGTTACTCAAACGAGACATCTGTAAAATTAATGATCTGCCGCTACCGTGTCGAACTGGCCTATTGCAAAAAGAACAAGCTACAGTATCAACGAAACTAATATCTTTTTCTTTCGAAGCTATCCGACGTTGCATTATGCTACCCATGTGAGTTTCTAAACTATCCCACGAACAAGTAGAAATTATGCAAGCAGTACGAAAGCTCGTCGTGTAATAGGATTCTATAAAATAAAATGCATATCTAATAACTGCTACCATCTACATTCGATAAACTTTGCCGTGCCAGAATGTATTTCTGCCGCTATGTTAGTACGGATTAGTCGTAAACATTTCGGGTTATTGACAGCGACCATTTTAATTATCTAATTTACATGCAATTTCAGTAATACCCGGTGACGGGATGATGATTTTCCTTAATATGTTAAACCGCGGCTTCGGATTACAAAATCAGCCGCGTATCTAATTAATTAAAGTTGACAAATAACCTCTGATATGGGCCACAACCAAGTCCTTCGCGTTCTATGAATATTTGGATTATAAGTTTCGTAACTTGGAGTTGAAATCTCTCGTGTCGGATGGGATTATAAGTAACTGTGAGAATCGATGTATGGAAAGAAGTATCATTATCTATGCTGTACAATTTCTTTTGTATATTTATGAAATTGAAACGGATGCTCCTTTCTTTAATTAACTTTAACACACGTGATTACCTTACTTTGCAGTGTATCCCTAATGCTGTTTAACAAAATTAACTATTGCATGTAGGCTATCTATTGTATTCATAGTTAATAATTATCTCAATAAAAAAAGTGCTGATACTACACTGTGACAATTATTCACTCATCTCTTTTCAATGGAACACCGTGCTTGGGTCTATTTATTGAGTATTGTAAAGCATTCAACAATGCTATCCATAAAATTGTACTACAGCTATTTACGAGACACGTTAAAACGTTAAAACTCCTTGGAAGGTACGTTTGGAATACGACACAAATAGTAGCGAATAATGAAGACATGTTAGGATGTATTAACTAGAATTGTTATACCCTATAATTTCTCTAGTTTTAAATAATATGCAGGTGATATACACGTTGTGATATAATTGTCGACTACACAAGAATTAATTATACACACCAAAACAGTTTTCAATGGCATATTGTATTGGATGCCTTTGAATACGTTAGTTGTGAACGAAGAAGAAACTTTTGCAATAGAATAGTCTGTAGACAGAAAAAAATTTTGTGAAGATAATTGCAACAACGTTGTAAGAACGACTTTGTATTGACAATTCACGTAATTATAGAAAATTGCGCCATCGTTAACGAGTAACCTTTATGAACATGTTGGAATAATTTTGTTATAGTAAAGAATGCTGTAAAGTTAGCTATAATTTATGAAAGAAGATTGGTTAAGTAAGTTATATTATCTTTCTTGAATTTTTGCTTTACAATTTATAAAAATACGGGAAGTAATAAGAAAAACCCGAGAATAGGAAGAGGAGAGAAGGTTTATATTGTATTGCATCACACGAAAATGAGCGAGCTTGTAAGTAAATTATCATTTTCTAATAAAAGATCCGCTTATATACTCAAATCATTTTCATCATTAGCGGTATAGGTGGCGTAATGTTTAATTAGCGAAGCTATCGGTCCCAGACCGAGTCTCGAGCTTGCAACTCCTCTCTTCAAAGTAAGGTCTTCTATAGTTTACCTTACTCTCTAAATTTGCGAAATACTTGGAGGACTAATTCCACGCTAACGAGCGTAGGTGTGTAATATGGGCGCCTTATGGGCAGTCAATGTTTCCCTGTAAATGGCGAACCTATTAGAGATACAAAGTATCCCGAGTTCGGAGTGATTATATTTGAAGGAAGAATTGTCACCCTAATCTAGCGACCGCTCGATAGCCTAGAGATTAACAAAGCTATATTTTTAATTACGTTAAAGTATAATAATTAGTTTTTCAGTAGCCTCAAAAAATCGACATTTTTTGATCAATTTCATCC
Source organism: Marronus borbonicus (assembly GCA_902655005.2). Classification (NCBI taxonomy): domain Eukaryota; kingdom Metazoa; phylum Arthropoda; class Insecta; order Coleoptera; family Scarabaeidae; genus Marronus; species Marronus borbonicus. The sequence continues at coordinate 9,876,788 of LR737381.1, read as the reverse complement.
TGGTTGGCAGTATCTAACAAATTTGATGATGATTTTTTACTTCTTTACCAACAAAAATATGCGACAACACAGAGCTTGACCACAATTTTTTAGATAACAATGTGATATCGAATAATTCTTAATTTTTTTTTCAAGTTCAATTGAGGAGTAAGACTGTTGAAACTAAACGTGTTCCGGGTTTGAACACTATCATGTCGAATTCGTTAAACAAGGAACAAGACATTTTAGACGTTACAAGTAAGTCCTCCGCGTCTACTAGTTGGGGTGGAATATCGAACTCATTTTTAGAAGATGTTAATAATTTTACATTGACTCCTCTAAAGCTATGCTCTCTCCACTAGTGTTTTTCGTGAAAAGCGTTTGGTGGGAACTGCCGGTGTATTGGATTAATTTCAGTTTTATACAAACTACAACGCGTGTTGACAGAAAGTTACTTTGATCAACGTACGGTGTTAGAGGAGTTTCCCTAGAATTCCGGTCCTACTTAAGTAACGGTATTCAGGTTATTGGAATAAAGGAAACAATACCATAGGGGTATTTTATAACACTAAGGGGGTACCTAAGGGCTTAAACGTACATTATTAATTATTTTTGAAAATAATTTGAGCATTTTGCAGCACGACTCTATCAAATTGGGTCAATAAATTTATGTTATTATTGTTATCTTATGCTGACTACCCTAATATTCCGGTTTATGCTTCGGCACTTCAAAAAAGGATAGATTCAACCATTGAAATGTAAATTTGAATACTGGATGATGAAGAATCAACTTTCGATAATTGAACGTAAAATCGATAATATATAATCCAAATAAACGTTCAATAAAATTACTTTAAATGTTCTTTTTCCAGCTTTGCGAAAATATCAGGTTTGACTTTGGCCTCGGGGCTAAAATGGGCTGACCACAGTAACATATTGTGCGTCATTACTGCGCAACAAAAGCTGCTAAGGAATATGTGGCATTAGCAACGACTCGTACACTTGATTTTGATTGCTTTCAAACACTTTAAAATTTGGTATCGCCAGTGATTTTAATGTTGCCATCTTTGCATGTGTATGAAATTTGCTGTTTTCTCTATAAAAATCGTAAAAAATTATATTTATCAGCATAGTACTAAAAATCACATAAAGCCGGATTAAATAATAATGATATTTATTTCGGTTTCATATATTCGTTTCTAAATTATACCATCTTCTTCTTTTTCCTGTTATTAATTCTGTCAACTCGTGTTGTTCCTTCTACGTTCTTAATGTAGTTGCATTATATTGAAATTATGTATGAATACCTTGAACCACTCTCACCTTTTGCAAAAAGAATGTAGAAGTATGGACTAATTTTAGATGAATAGTTAGAGTAGTACCATTTCGCGCGTAATCGAAACGTTCTTTATGATCTAAATAAGAGCAACAAAATTACAATGAAGATTATCACTTTGTAAAAACACACATTTTGCTTAAGAGACTTATCTGATTCCGGCGGGAGCGGCCAACTACTAATTACGACAATTGATTCGATGGTAAATTTTATGCACTTATGTCTTTCTCCGAAAGTAGTGGTCACGGAGCGCATGAGATGGGGGAAGTACGTAGTTGATCCCGCCACGATAAAGTACCAAATTGAGTTATAAATTAAATCGAAAATACTAATATTAAATAAAAATAAATCAGCATGCAGGGCGAACGCATCGCTTAACCTGCGTGTACCGTATAATGTGCAATCAATACGATTACAGTATTACACATATTACTGCCGGTGTAATTTTTCACGGTCCAAGACGGGATTCGTATCGCATGTGAGTTTTGCGCAACACATGTTTAAGCAAATATCCGCAAAATAATGACCAATAATTCACTCGCTATCTACGACCTATCACTATGATTTATACGCCGTATTTTAGGGGTAAATATTTAAGTCAAACGTCGGCAATTAAACTTTCTGGTTGTACGCGTTGTCGATCCGATCCCGCATCAACTGTTTTTATGCCCGATGGAACTCTTAAATTCCACCGCTTTATTTCTCTACCCCATGAATTCTACGTTCTGGGATGCGAAGCTAACCCATGTTCTTGTCTACGCGAACACGAGCGTATAGTATTTGCATAACTTACTTTACATCCACGACAGACAGATTAAATACTGAATACTTAGTCCTTAATAAAATAAACTTGTTCCTAAGAATAATTTATGGTCAACAGTGTTGTGGATTTATGCGGGAAATAATTGATTTTCGCGATGGTATCTCCACCTTTTTGCATAATTGAAGTTAGAAACATGATTTCCTCAATGCGTCAGTAGTTATTTATTTTTCCCTTCGTGTAAATAAATGTACACCTAGATGCTGCTTATTCTTCAGATAGGATATACACGCGATCGGCGGTAAATTATCCTCATCGGAGCTGACTACGCAAAAGATATAAATCTATCTTCATTAATTTAACAAATTACATTATAGCGTCCTTAAGTTTCACAACATCTACCAAAGTAACTGTCTAGCAGTGTCATTTATTTACATTATACAGCCACATGCATTTTGGTAGATCTTAATGGTCCTTACTAGTACAGAGTGAATTGTCTATTCACAATAATATAAGAAAACAAAGGAGTGATGCGGTTTAAAGTAATATACAAGAAAAGTATAACACAATTGCACCATGCTGATTCGGCAATGTCTGTAAATTGAGCTATGATTCCCTCTAGTTCAGCAATCATTATTATCATTAACTGATATGCATTATTAGCGCAGCTCAAGGTGCCATTGAATGTAGTTATAAAGCTCTTGTTCCTTCATATACATCTACGTATTATGCGTTTTTTGGAGTACGTAGTCCATAATGTGAAGGCGTTTGTTAATCTGTCCAACTAGAATTTCCTTAGGACTTTTTTAGTCACTCGCTACCAACGCTAGGCTATATACAAATTACACAGGTATGTATGTGTATTTATTACACAAACTGAAGCTGTTCACGGAACGTTCTCAAAATTCCTTTAGTATTGTAAATTCTATATTTTAGTATGATAAGATGTTAATAATTATATACTTTGGGTAAATACTTGCAAGATTTTGTAGCTTGTTGTTATACGAGGATGGGTCCACGTTTGGAGATAAATGACGTTTTATGTCAAAATCTTCATTACCCACTGTGAGTACTTTGTCTTTTGTCGACGTCTGTTAAATTTTCAGAAATATTCATCGAATAATATTGCTTTGAAACCTGTTGAAAGTGAACAAGTTTATGTATTTGTGGAGTTACTAATGTGGCAAACATATCAATTCAACGTTAGCCAAACATCCTTTACTAAAGATTGGATATGAGAGAGCTATCGGCAAATAGGTGCACCTCCTGCTGACAATTGATCAGAAACCGAATCGCGTCATAACTTGAAAGCATTTGGACATGTTTGAAGGCAACACCAGTGTGTTTTTGCGGCGTTATGTGACAGTAGATGAGACACGGATACATCATTACACGCTAGTAACCTAAGGTCAGTCAGACAGAATGGACTTTTCCTGACGAAAGTGCACCAAAGAAAGCGAAAAGGATTCTATCAACCGTGAAAGTTATGGAGACGAATTTTTAGGATTCGCAAGGCATAATCTTAATTGATTATTCGAGAAAAGGCTATCGTCAAGCAGTGCTGTGCTGATTTATTGGATCAATTCGACGCTGAACTGAAGATAAAAAGTTCCCAGCTGACGGAGTAAAAATTTCTTACCATCATGATAACGCCCCAGCCCACTCATCGGCAATTGCGACAACAAAACTAGTCTAGCTGCGCTACGAATTGTTAACTTGTTTCACGTTACGCTTATCAGATAGAAGAGTTCTAAAAGTAAATCGTGATAGGAGGTGAAACTTGGATTCTTTATGATAAACCAGCATCGAAAGAGCAATTTCAACAATGAGTGCATACAAATTTTCAAAGCAAACCTAAAAAGCTCAAATAAACGTTTAGTAACAGGAGGACCATGGCTACCATTTTCTAGAATCGGGAAGGTATACAACCCAGACCTGGCGCCGAGCGACTTTCATCTTTTTGGACAGCTCTGAAGGACAACGTTTTTACAGAACAAAGGGCTTCAGGATGCTATCCCAACACACTGGCGGCTCCTTTTTATGAAGGAACTATTGGAAAACTCGTCTACCGGTATAAGAAATATCCGAATCTCCGCGGTGATTTCGTCGAAAAGTTGAATCCTGGCAATCAATTTGTTATTTACACTGGCGTTTATGTGTTTTATTACGTTTTCATTCGTTGAAAAACCTGTTGAGTACTTGTAGGCAAGGAAAAAATATTTTTCTTATATAACTTAGTTCATAGTTGTCATATTATTATTTGTTTTAATTAGCGTTGACCATTATTGTCCGCTGTTATCGAAAGCCTTTTAAATAAATATGAATGCAAAACTTTAAAGTAGAATGTATCGGCTATCCAGTAGTGGCATTCTCAAACTTAAAACGAACACATTGTATTAAATATCTTCACAAAGTTGGCTGTTACATACGATATGTACTCAGATTTTGGGACCTTTACCATTAAACATGTTATTTAATAACCAATAACGTATCCTATATCTTTAAGGATGTAGTCCTTCTCATTTAGCAACCTTGTGTGCTTCGCACTTTATCCTATCAAATATAAGCGATCTGTTGAAGGAGCTACATAATTTCAGATGCGCGGATAAATAACCAAAGAAACATTATTACTGGGAAACTGTGTTGGTTCAAGCTAATAAATTAGCATTAGTAGCTCTTTAGTTATTTCGTATAGTTGATGCTATAAAGATGAAGCGTCTGTTAAACATATACGTTTGAAAGCATCAAATCACTTTTTATGGGGATATGGTAAGAATTAAATAAACTAGGATAATCTACTGGCTGCCAACGGACTGATATATTACATCAACGCATTTAAATGTGCACGCAAATTTTGTTAAATAAGCACTTGCTGTAGTACGGGGCTGTTTTCACATAACTGCTGTAATGCTAATAGAATATATTTCTCAACATATTTGTGTAATTTTGCGCATATTGTACTCAACATCTGATGGCTCCGTTGCTCCTTCACAACTTGCAGATGGAACTTATAAGTGTCGAAAAGCAGACGTGTTAGATATATTGAATTCAAATCCGAGCAGCAGAAACCACTCTCCTCAAACACACATTCCATTGAAAGATCGACTGCATTCATACTTATTACATTTGCTAGAACTTGCAAAATGCTAATTGCTTTAATGCTTGTGTTTGCCGGATCGACAGAAAATGTCAATCAACGTTTAGATATTTGAGATATTCGACAGGACATGTAACACACATCAACGCTAACAGCGGAACGAAAATCTAGCTTCCCCCGTTCCCCGCTTTGCCTCCTTCCCGTCGTAAGTACATGCATGGGCACTTGTCCAGCTATGCGATTGATTGTTGTATGCGGCACTTTATCTACTAGCATTTCGCAATTAAGGTACTAATTTCGTTCGCGTAATGTATATAAACAACTGTGGTGGAATGACCATTTATTTCGTATCTCGTACGGTGTACTTACGGACCAACGTAGGCCGCTCTAGAGGCACGGTACAGCACGATGGCCCGCTCTGATATAATAAATCAGGTGTTTTGGTCAACAGATTATTGGGAAGCGTGTTTAAGCAATATTTGATCGCAGCCTTAGCGACAATTGCGGAACTCGTTTGATCTATAGTGCGGTATAAATAATTCGAATATTTATGGTTGTAGAACTCTAGGTGTGTATTTAATACCGTTTTGTTTTTCGTCGATGGCACAAATAACTAACTGTTTCTTGAGTTGTAAAATTAATCCGCTTTTGTATTACAATTTATTGTGTTGCCGCACTATATCGTGATTATCGAGAAATGGTATTAAGTAGCTATGTTTGTAGTAGTTAGTTTATGCAAACGTGTAAAGTTTATTAGTCTTCTTGATACTAAAGAACACTGAAACTTTTAATTTATGAATCGGTACAATAATAAACACTAAAAATATGTGATAGCAGTAGAAAGCAATCTCAGCCTTAGATAAACAACAATAAGTAAGTAAATTAGGGAATTTCTGTGCATACGCTGTAGCTTTGTTTACATATGTGTGCGTGAAAATCATTGCAAATTTAATGAGGTTTTTCTATTTTACACTACTTTTAGGATTTATTTTTTTAAGCCGCTAATGCATTTATTGCAATGCATATCATTGTTACATAGAATCACAAAATGATCCTTCGTGCTAAAACTTGAATTTCTCACTTTATATCAACAATTTCTATTTTATTGTTGTAATATTACGCTTATCAGTACCATTCCTATTCACTATCTCTATATTGTGTATATATAATATTTGTTGATAATTAATACCCTTGTTTCAGTATTATACGCAGAGCCGGTGCTAAACCTTCCAACTTGCAGCATTATATAACACTATTGAGTATGCGAATCCATAATAAACGTCAGTTAGGTTTTGGCTACGTAAAATATGCTTTAGTTGGTTAATAACAAAATAAGCTCTGCTCAATTTATTGCATACATTCTGTAAATGTTGGTCCTAAAACGATCTATAATCGACTTGAACACCACTTAACCCCACATCATTATGCATACTACGATAAAAATACTTAAGATTTGGTAGACGTTACCTCTTATAAAAGTAAGACATAAAAGACTGTTATTACCTGAATCAAGTCTATTTGACGTGCACGGCTGCCCCATGTCGCGCACAGCATCCGTCATACGCTATTCAAGTTCTTTACTGCTCTGGCCCGATGGAATGGTAGATGTGTCATCTGCAGAAACTATAGGATAGTCGTTTCTCAATTGGCTCGGTAAGTCGTTGGCAGTTAGCAAAAACACAAGTGGACCCAAAACGGACCTCTGTGCTACACTAAATCAAAAGCAAAACTGCTTTCTTATCCTTTATTTAATATAGTTTTTGCTTTTTCGAATATAACAACACCTACTTATTTTTCAACATTCATATTGTGAGTTACCAGTTTTATACTTAAACAAATTTTTTAAAACAATTAACAGCAAGCTAACCATTTGCTTCTTCCAACAATATTTTTAAGAAAAACTAAGCAACTGGAAAATGATGATCCAACATGATATAAGTAAGTACTTCTCGTGGAAATAATACAAATTCTAAAATTAGATTTACTTTGGAAAGTCATTTCACATTAAATGAAGTAACATAAAAATTTCATGCTTACAGTGACCTTGTTTAAAAAATTATTCAAAGGTTTTTCAACAAGATCAATTTGAAATTCTTATGTTTATTAAATAAGTCGATCTAGTTTCAAAATTACTAATATTAACAACTCCTTGTTGATACTCTGACAATGACAGCGATGACACATACTGTTGAAGAAGCCTGATTAAAAGAGTGACATTTTAACCTGTTGTTCCATTTGACAAACATAACGTGCTCCTCGAACTAGTTATAGATTACTTTTTATTTTCAATTGATTGATCCCAGTAGGACGAGTGTATTGGTAAGGTTTCCAGTTTCACGAATGTGTGCCAACTTCAATAAAATTCATGAATCCTCGAAACATCTGTTCCGGACTAACTATTTAAACTCGTATGGTGTGGAGTGTGCCCATACTTCAGTGTTATTTGGGAACATGCTTTTTTGTTGAGCATGGTATCTTCCAAGGCATTATACAGCTCGATTTCTTGAGATGTCATAGGAGCTATTGCGGGAGATGTTGGCTAATTGAAACGTTGCAAGCAACATGTTCAGCACATTAGTTATATTAATCGCTGCCATTCTGCCAGGGTATAAAATTACATTGCAAAAAATGCTTCTGCTGTATCATTTGACATTGCCACCTTACATATACGGTAAGAACAATGTGTATATTTTAATGTTTGGCTGTCTAAATTTGTTACACGCACCTTCTACGTAAAAGCGACTTTATTTTTAATAGATAACAAAAAGAGATTCTAACAAAAATGGAGGTACGGGGTACTCGACCCCTGGCTATATAGTTCTTCCGAAAATAATTTGCATTATACTTCAAGCTACGTAATATTTTTCAATCTTATACCCATTAACACTAAACTAAGCGAGAATACTGCCGATAACTTCAAATATCCATTGTTTACTCAATTAGCTAAGCGAGCTTTAGTTTAACAAGTGTAGAAATGGAAAAGTGTTATTGGACACTGGTTTGAATAACAAATTCCAAATTATATGAAATGTATAACGAGTTTTATTAAAATAATATTATTTTCGTGTGTAATTATCCTGCTAGTCCATTAAACTGCTTGAATTATTTATGAATTATTTTAGAGAACAAATCACTGTGACACTAGGTATACCATTTCCATATTTTTAATATTGATTTTTTCTCATCTTATAATCCAATTCCGAGTTTCTGTAATAGTAGCATCTCGTCGTACAATATAATGGGTTCGTGGTTTTTTAATTAACTTTAATTCTCTTTGGATTTTTTTCAACCAAATCGTGTGGGTAAACTAACATAAATTAACTACGATTGGATACCTCTGACCAAATAGCGTGGGCGCAAAAACACCGTATAAATTGAATACGGTGTCACGTAAGGGAAGATGAAAAATGGAGATATTTTAATTGTCTCAGAAGCATGCGTACCGATATAATAAACGGTCGCCGTAGGATTTGATTTATGATCGCATCTCGTTTAATATGCGTTAAAGAAAATCAGAGATTGCTCAAAGGAATAACGCTAATACACATATTTCCACTTTCTTTTTGTTTTCTTTTTGTTTTCTTTTGTCTTTGTCCGTTTTCCCTTTATGTACATAAGTATATACGCACGTATATACAAACATACACAAATCCGTACATATGGCGAAGGTAAGACCGATTTCTTGTTCGTCTCATTTTATGTGCCCCCATACGCCGAAATAAAATATGCATACGTCTTCTTTCGTCCGCGCTGTATTGTGAATAAAAACGTATAATTTTTATTTATGGTCCTGTTCCTTGTGTTTGGCGATTTGCAACGTTCCCTTTCCGTGCATAAAATTATAAAAGCAGGAACGTATTTTATTCCGGTGCTGATTTACGATCGCATAAAGGCTCGTACATAACGAATATTCCGGTCCCATCCGAGACATACGAAATTTGTAATTAATACGCCAATACAATTGTTTTTTGTCCGTCGTACAATATGTTCACGAAACTTAAGTACGTTCTGCTATACCACGCAAGATCGTAATGTCATAATGGCGATCGTTTCGTTTGTTTATTTGGGGACGATTAATTCCAACGTATGTTATATTTTATTACACATAAACATTCCATATGGTACATATATGCAAATACATTTGGCGTTACTTCTGACATCAGCTTGCAGTTGTTTATCCAGTATCTACAGGAAAAGATAATTCGGACATATAAATATTAGATAATAGCTTCTATTACGTTTTATTAAACTAACATTGTTTCGCTTGTGTTTTAAAGAAAAATTATGGGAATCTTTTTACTGATTTAGTTTCCGCTTTGTGTTCAGGAAATGCTCCTTCTAAGTAATTTGAAAAATTTAGAGAAGGTACTCGGACTCTGTGGCACTGAAGCGCTAAAAACTTCAGTAAAACCCTTAGTACCGCAATACTTCAATCACACTGGACACGTATTCTAATAGCCAAGCTACTATCATCAGCAGTAAAACTGAACTAGCACTTTTACTGCTGATGGTGGCTATTGAAACGTGCGTCCAGTGCGAGTGAAGTATTGTGTATCAAAATATCTACGCAACTATACAATGTGTTAAGTTACCGCGTCGTACGACTATCTTAACTTTTGAGGCAATTGGCATAATCTGGGATTTTTTTCTACGAAATGGCGCTGTCTTTTAACGACCGATATCAGCAGGCTAATACTTTGTACGTAATTCTATGTTGTGCAAAACATCCCACAACTTTTTCTCTAAATTATTCAGGACAGGAATTATCTTCCTTCCACGCTTTAGATGAACATGTATGTATGTAAAATTAACTTATTGACCTTTTTTACGTGTGGTGACGGGCATAAGGTTTGAAGATTGCCATAACCTAGGAGTTTTTACGTGTGCATAAGGTGTATTAATTTGTTACAATAGATCTATTAAGGTCGCAGTGACTAAAGGCTTCTGTGCCTTTACCCAATAATACTAATAAAGTGTATTCATGGTTTTGTTACTATGACATCCTCACCATAAAGGATGAGGTGCAGTTGATATTCACCAATACGCCAATGGCAATGCGAGATTGCTTCTAACCCACCATTTGACCTTGGTAGGGCTCTAATGCACAACGGTACACGCTGAATCTTCGCCTGCCACGGTCGGAAAGAGGCACTTTTACCACTAGCCGACTAAACCGTTTTATAAACACCTTATCCATTTCTTTAATTGCTATCATTGTTGTTTTAAATATATCTATACTTGAATCAAGTACTTTCTACAAAATACCTGTGGCTACCTCTGTTATGTAGCCAAAGTTCATTACTTACCGCGACTCTATAATGATATTGCTTTAATTATCGCAGTATGCTTATCGTATCCATTCCACTACGGCCTACTCTTGAATGAAGTGGTATTACGTTTATTTAATCTTTATTACAAAATGTAAAGGTCCCTGGGTCTCCGATAATTTGAAATTACTGTGTAAACCACTCCACAAAACAAAGAATAGATATCGAAAAATTAAATTGTCAGCTCACTGGGACTATTACAAGCAGTTACGTAATTTCACCACCTTTACTGCCTGTTTGAAAAATCTGCATGTTTTCGTTACCTTTCTAAGGAAGGAAGGTGGTGTACTGTGGTCGAAGAACCAGAAGCTGAACTATGGTTCTAGAAGCAATACAAGGTTTCATCCGCGTTATTGTTGATGCCGAGGCGGTCGGCAGCGATTATTCCGATCGTTTTAAGAGCCGCTAGTAATTATTTTGCCATCTCCTCTGATGATTTGCGCAATAGATTTCCATTTCATATGATTAATTAATTTACAGAGCGTAATATTGTATTCAGATTGAAGGCAATGTTGCTGGTGACGATAGGATAAGTAGTCTTATTAAAATTGCTTACTTACTCTCACTACATTAACATATTATCAACTATGCTATTGAAGATGGTACATTTCCAAGATTTGAAGCACTTTGTAGTTATACTCGCACCTAAAAACTAGCTCAGCTAATGTTATTAATCTTCAACCTCTTAGCTTACTGCCTGTATTAAACAAAACTCGAAAAAACTTTGCATGTTGCACTTAGAGAATTACAAATTATCTTCTTTGTATTAATCGGACTATAAATTCTTCTAGCAATACTACGGATTTGATTATCGAGGCTTGTCTCTCGTTGAATTCTACTTGACGAATGGGTCTTAATGCCTGAGTTTTCGAGGAATTAAATCAACGTTTTTATTAGTTAACAGTGGGGTTCTTCAAGTATGCGTGTTCGAACTGCAGTTATTTAGCATTTACACCGGTCACTTACTGAAATGTATTACTTCTTCTACACAAATGTACGTCGGCGATATATATGTTACTTTTAACACTATCGATATTCATCTAGCAATTTTTCCAGAAGATTCATCCTGAAAAGTCCGTAGCTATTTTATTCTACAAACCTAAGTCATATGTATTTAAATGACACATCCGGCACTCTAATTTGATTCCTTCTTCTGGCTTGATTATTATGAAAGCCGATGAAATAGTATTTTCTTTTTCAAAATGTGTGATTCTCAATTCTATGACGCAGAAGAACCTGACCGTCTCAGAAAGAGATTCTTTTTGCATCTAGGGAAGCAACAGCTCTATGGACGCAAAGAGAAGAGCACATTATAATAACCATGTAATTGCAACCTCTTGCTTCTTTCTGTATATCCTTGTATGAATAACCGCCCTTTTATTTACTCCTGCGTTTTAGCAAATTTAGAATACCTTCTTTTTCAAACCCTAAATATTCATGCTAGCTGCGCAACATGTATACCAAAGCGGCAAATAAGAAGTTATAATTTTGGTATAGTTTCTGCTACACATACAGATTCGTTCTCAAATATCTATAAATAATTGTAAACATCTGTTTTTTTGATTCTTTCTCGTTGCATGGTGTCATTTATCATTTACTAGAAAGGGATTTGACAAGATCAGGTTAATTAAAGGTTCGACAGGTAGTTTTATAATTGGTTGTGAGTCCCAGGGCAGGTGACTGTAAGCCATTTCGCGAGCGTTCTACAATTTTGTAGAATTGCCTGTCCGGATACTTTAGCATTTTAACACACCATTGGATCACTGCTCACGCACGCAGCAGGTGCCCAAACGTTCTGCATTCTTTCTCTTTACCTACTGACTGTACAATAATAAATAACAGCAATAGGTCCATGGGGGAAATCGATTATGTAATTGTCGTTGTAATTAATTCTCGTACTTAAAACTAAAGGTAATCGATCCATGATTTATTAGACGTAACGTATAGGAAACGTGTCTATGTCTTTGTATGGTCTATAATTAAGATAATGGCTTCATTAGTAATATGATCGAGGCCTTCTTTTATTCTATGCACGTCGTGATATTCGATAGAGAGAGCCGTTTATTTGGTTATGTATCTGCGTATGCTAAGCATCTGCTCTTATTGTTACTAAGATCGCTTCATCTCTTCATTGAAATGAATTAAATTTTACTAAGGAAGCTCGCAGAAAGTTCAGACCTACAGAAAGGCTTCCAACAGCTGTCTTTATTAGAATATTAGATCGGGTTTCTATTATTAAAGCCAATATATTGCTTTAAATACATATGTACAGAAATAATTAAGAATTTCAATGAGGTGTCAGATCATTCTATTTATTATACAATGGTGACTTAAATTTCAAGTTTTTACGAATTTGAAATTAATATTGTAATTAATCAGCCGTGACGTTAACATTCTTTGCATTTAGTTGTGCCTTAACTAATTTCAAATACAGGAAAAATAACAAGAAAAACAATGATTTGGAATTATTACTTGTTAACCGAAGCTTTTAAATGTATGGAGTCGTGATACAACTCCTGAAAAGCAGGATAATCAATGTAATTGTTGCACAACTTATACAAGAATATAACCCCAGATAATATACGTCTAAAACTAAGTGATGACAGATTAATGCGCTTTGTGCTCCGAAACGGTGGCGAGCGAGGAAGTCACATCGCCGGTCATCTATCGAAGTCCGCTAAAGTACGACTGCCGCTACTCGCAGATCTAGCGCATGCTCGGATTGCGCGGGTGGATCTAGGCATCGGCTGACGCGACGTTTTCGGTGCTTACGGGCCGCCGGCCTACACGCTTCTCGCACAATATATGCTTTGTAACTTTCTCATTATAATAAGGAGGCTGTGGCAAGGAGCAAGCAACGAGAAGTTTGCGGATACACATATAAGCACACAAGCAAGCATATAAATGAATAATAGTGCGAAGGACTATTATTAATTTGTAGGAGAACCTGGGTAGTCGGAAGTTGAATGGAACACGATAGATATTGATGGACTATTAAGAGCCACAGTCACTCTACCGAATCTTCCAGCTCCTAAATACGAAGTATTAGTTGGGTTCCTATGACCTACCTATATATGTGCATAATGTAGCAAATACTTATATATTACAAATACATTGAATAAAAGGTATATTTCGCCCATACCTAAAGATTCAAAGAATAGTACGCAATGATAGACGAATAAAATGCCCCTTTGGCTCATATCTAAACATATAAAAATAAGGAGCAGGTTCCATACATAAGAATCAAGGAAACCGCATAGATATTAAAACTAATAGCCGTCGGAGATAAAAGGACTAGCAAATACTAAATAGACTTAAGATTCAAGACTGTGTGGAGAGAGAATTGTTTAAGAATTGGACGTAACACAGGTCTGTAGATGTCAAAACTAAGCTAACTCTTTTCATACTAATGATAAACCTGAGACCTCAACAAATCCAACGTAAAATCCCTCTAGAGCTCTTTTATAGCTGTTGAACCTGTAGAAAAAAAAGAGGAGACGCTTTGAATTAAATATATTTGTACTGTTTATAGACGAGCTACTAGGAGAACTGCTTCGTTTCTGCGTGGAACTCTAAAATAAATTGAAAATCAATCTACGCAGCACTTGTATCTGTAATATTGTGATTTCGATAAATTTTACGTGACTACAGAAAAATAAGAGATACAGCTGGACAACCGGTTTCCTATCAAAATTAATTTCACCTTCGATCTGTAAAATACAAAGTTTAAGATACCTATTCTCTAAATAGAGTTGCTTATACTATTATTTGACCAAATTACAGCCTCACCAGGCTGGTTGTGCCCCAAGTTAATTACAAGAAAAACAACAAGAAAAATGATAGTTAACAAAAACTTTTAAATGTATGAAGTATGATAGTCGTGATACAACTCCTAAAGCAAAGCGAAATAATCAATGTAATTGTTGCACAATTTAACTAAATGATGACAGATTCGTGCGAAAGGAAGGGGGCATGATTCGTGCCTCTCAGGGGGTACCGAAGCACAAACTCTGCAAATTTACATGTATTACGTGAATGCCAATTAAAGTGTATATGTGAAGTGTGCAGATTCTTGAAAATCGAACAAAAACAACAAGAAATCTGAGGTATGTAGATGTCAAAACTAAATTAACTCCTTTCACACTAATGATAAGCTTGAGATTTCAACAAATCCAGCGTAGAATCCCTTTAGAACTCTTTTATAGCTGCTAAAGCTGTAGAAAATTGTATAAAATTGGCTGTCCCGTTGTATTTCGCATTCAAAGTATACAAAATCCTCCCAATAATTGAATTTTTTTACAGCCTTTTTAAGCTGGTAATGTTACTTTTCGATTCCCAGGCTCTACAAGAGTCTTCCCAGGCGCAAATATTGATTTGACTCGATAAGGTATTCTACTTTTAGATCAATCTGTTCGATGTTTGTTTAGTTTAATCGCATGAATAAATCAGGATTAGATTATTAACATCGACTTTTACGGTAATCATCCCGTAATGAATTAATTCGAAATGCGCATTTCATAATAATAGGGCGATTAGCCATTAATAATTGTGTAATTAATAAAATTATGCTAATTTATTTATTTATGTGTGTAGCTCAGGTGTACGCGACTGACGAGTCGAATTGTGTTCACGGAGAGAAATACAGAAAGAAAAAAGGAAATGAGAACCCGGTCGAATATATTTCGTGCGCATAATATTCCGACGAATAACTTTTATAGGAATAATTAATAGCTTTTGTCCCTCGATTGTTATGAGTGTTAGGAATATTAATGGGACATATTGTGAAATTACATTCCTTATGGTCGGGCAACATATGTACCCTCAGGATTTATAATATGCTGTGTATAATACAATAAAATACGCCTCCGTGCTCAAGCACCACCATAAGCGGTTAAGGAATTTATTGGAATTTGTACGATTTATCAATTTTATGCGTGTATCTAGTGAACAGTGGAAGCATTAGTTATTTAAACTACACGATCCTTTGATCTGATGGTGCAGGATTGTAAGAGTTGTCGTTTAGCATTATACATTTCCACTCATTCTTGTTTTGTAGATTCTTTAACACGCTGTAAAGTTGAACCTTAGCATTAAAAGATTTTGTAGGATATAGAAGAATCTTACATTGACTTCCTAATATATAAGTTTATTCAAAAACCTGTAAAATTTGGAATTACTCCGTTAATATATCAAAAAATCGAAGAGGAGGCAAAAGAAAAATACACTGACTTACTACTAGTCTAAACACGAGATATTCAGCGCTTCACGTCGTCTCATTCTTCAAAATCCTTCTTACATTTTGTCAACTTCAAATATGCATATTAACTGGTATTGAGCTCCTAAATAGGATGTACATAAAGCAAAATATAGCAAAAGAGGTAGATTTTAAGTCAGTATTCAGCTTAATACCATGGAGACATTCTAGCGCTAACCGATAAATATACATTTCCCTGGTTGACTTCACAATAGACCTACCGCGCTCACGTGATTATTTATGTTCAAGTCATTTAAATAATAACGTAGCATTGAATGACAAACTTTACGTTTGCACACATTCCGGCGCTTAATTTCCTGCAAAATGTTCTTATAGCTATTTGGCAGTAGAATCATTACCTTACAACAATTTATTTTTTGCATTTTACAAACTTTAGAAGCCCCTGAAATAAGTCGTATCCCACCAAATGCTTGAATGTGTACATTTTGTTGATTGAGGACAGGATTAAGGCATGTAGATACCGTTACGACATTCTGTCAGAAAAATTGTTGCAGCGGTGGTATAGCAATACATGGCAGCAGTGGTGTTTATTTAATGCATAGGGGATAATTGTCTCCAGTAGTTTTAATACCAGTCCTTGAGATCTCCACCATTAAAATTGTACTTTCCAAGCTGTATAGTGACTTGGCGAATTAACCGAAATAGTAGAAGTTGTACCAATTGTGCACAATTGTGTGCACAAATCTGATGAAGATGAAACCACTAACTTACTCTTAGATGCATTACGTTCTTAAAATGTGAAAGTTACTACCAATGAGGTCATACGGGAATCCCATACTTGTATCGATAACATTTTTTCCAGATCTATCTCTTTGTGCACGTGGAGCTGGTGGTTAAGACACGTCTATCAAATCACCACGGTTAACTTTTACAATTAAAGCATACTTTTAAGCCAACTCATGTAATTAAATAAACACGCTTTTTTTTATTTTCTCTTTACATATAATTGAAAATGAAGACTAGTCATGAGTACTACTTTTGACGAGTTCAGTAACATTTTCAATTACACATTTTTGTTACCTTTTCTCAAACCTACTTATGGGCTTATGCGGTTTTAAACTGCAAATGAGATGCGTAATATTGCGTTATGTTTGCGTGTTGCTATATATGTATTTTCTTTCAATGGAATATCGTGCGTATTATTTTAGTTTCGAGTCTTTGGCAATATCTTAAATATGAATTGGTTCTTTCTGGGTTTTACGTAATTAATTAAAAGAAAGTGATCAGAAAAGTTTTTTTTTTCTCTGCAGTGACTTACAATCAAGAAAAAATTAATATTCAAGTGCTTAAGCCAAGACGAAGAAAAAGAAGTTTTAGACACAAAATTACATATGAGGGAACCGAAATGAAGTATTTCCTCGCAGTATCACGCGTTGTTATAGTTAAAGTTTTTGAAACTGCTTTTCTTCTCTCGTCCGCATAGGTTTGCAATAATAGAGATGAGACGTAAGGATACACAACGGCAACCGTTCGAATGTAATATAGACGGTCAATCGGCGTTTTTTCCTATTCCCACGATAACGCTAAAAATATAGATATCGTTGCGATATAAAATAAAAGAAACGTCAAGTCCGGAGTGCACCTAAACGATTCTGGCGTACAGCATATGTTGTTCGTCAAGTTCTTGTGGCTAAATCTCGAGATTCTTCTCTGGATATTGTTAAAAGCGAGTCTAATAAAAACTGGAATTGAGTTCACTTACAAGCATCACAGAACTATAAAACGTAGACAGCTGACGTTTGCAAGACGACAGACGTTTGTCTGAAAAAGAGGAGACCATTGAAAAGTATTATTTATAGACGAACTACTAGAAAAATTGCTTCGTAATGTTTCCGCGCCGAAGGCTAAAATAAATTGAAAACCAATCTGCGCAGCATTTGTATCTGTAATATTATACTTGCTGTGCGATTTCGATAAATAAAATATACGTGACTACGAAAAATAAATAATCATCAGTATAATGTTATCCACTTTAGATACAATGAGGTACAACTGGATAACCGGTTTTCTATCAATCTTCGATATCTAAAAAAACAAATAGTTTAAAATACATATTCTTTAAATAGAGTTCTCCCCACTAACTTCAATTGCAGATTATTATAAGAAAAATAATTGTTTTCAAATGATTATTTGTTAATAAAAACTCTTAGGTGTATAAAATATGGATAGTCATGATGGAACATTTTTATTTGACAGCAACTACATGGGTTTAACACGAGCTATGCAAAATTGTTGAGTCAACTTTAATGCTATGTAAATCTGGCAACAATTATTACCCTATTTGCTGTGATTGCACAAAAAATTCCAGAATACTTCCAATTATGCCGGAAGTGGATGTCAACTTTCTTATTTTAAACGGAATGACCATTTTATATATAAATATAAATAAAAATAAATATTATATATAAATCAGGTTTCGTTCTCCAATTCTAAAACAATATTATGTATTGTTTTTTATAAGACTTTATAAGATGTATTCCTGTAAGGTAACAGACGTTATTATATCCCTAATTCATCATGTAAAATTTTGTGTTTGTCCAGAATTATTTGAACGCGCTGCATTGCCTAAATCTTCCGAAAATTTTTGCCAACACTAAATAATTTTTTTTTTAGATATTTAAAAGGGCCCGATGAGCTACATTCCTCGCATACATTTTCTACTCTTGAGAGTCCTAATTCAATGACTTCTGCTGTATAAGTACTAACGCTTCAAATAATATTTACGCCTTTTGGTATTTTTATGTATTTTGGTGTCGGATACTTTCTGTTATCGTTTCCTACCGTAGCCAGTTACCTATTTCCTTTCTGTTTTAATAATTCCTTAAGAAAAATTCAAAGGCTATCTAGTACTAGAAAAATAAATGCCTAGAGGGCATTACCTTTAGTTTTGAACCTCATAGACTTGAAACCACTGATAAGCAAGCTACTTGTCAGCTTACAAAATAGAGCCTTTTAACAACCAATGCATAGAGACGAACGTGCCAAATTTTAATATAATCTTTCAACAATGGCACTATCATCATAGAGACAGGAAATCCTCATTTGTTATTATCATAAACTCGAACACGAAGGTGAATACGCCAACCTCTTAAAACATGTTGTTACAATTACACAATTCCCCTAAAAGGAAGAACGTCGTACTGCAAGGAAATAAAGCTAATATTTTATTCTGGGTCCAAGCGCCAAACAAGATCTTCAACCTACCGTAAAAAATAGTGGTATCTTTAAAAGCTGATCTAGTATGTCGCTAGTTTGAGAATCACTGTATTACGTAAATAAAATGTTACATTCGGACACTGTGTGAGGTACATTATAATAACAAACATCGTTTTTGTCAATAAGCTTGTTAAAAATAATAGGGAAATTATTCCGGAATGAATTATATTTTATGTGAAAATCAAACACATTTGTGAGTCACTCAGGAATGAACATACTACTTTTTATTCTTTCTCCCTGTTTTCATAGCAAGCAAACTCATCAAAAAGTGCAACATGCTAATCACCTAAGCTTACTTTCGGCTCGTTGTACCTACACATATTTAAGTATTATTCGATTGATTCAATATTGCGCAGTTCTGCTCACAGTGTATAATTAGAAGACACATAAGCTGAAATTATTTAGATAAATTCAATTTATTTAACAATTTTATCCTTCGGTCAATACATGGGATAAATTCTTTCAAAATGTCCCCATTCTTATTAATTAAGAGGAACGCCTCGGCATCAATTCCACTTCTTGCACGAAACCTGCAACAACTAACCCACATGCGCGTAGTTTACCGTAAATGCTAAAATAAATTAACATCCAAGCAAAAAATTAGAAATGTATCAACAGAAATCTCGCTGTCCACTTGGTACCACTCCTTATCATCTACTTTTTAAGACTGAATGCTGCAGTTGTCTAAAATAAATAAAGGACTTTGATTGTAAAAATATTGTTATCCCAAAAATAGCATATTGCTACTTCAAATGTATATTTTATTTAGTGTTAATATAAATTTCTTAATAAATATTTTAATAAACCCTTTTTTCTCAGTGTAGAAGTCATAGTCCTAGCAGAAACGACAGTATCGTTAGCGCTGATTTAAAATTAGCAAGCATTTAATGGTTACGAAAATAATGAGCGGTATAGACGTCTATTAAAAGTTACATCATCGTGGAATACGGCTAGTGTATAGATTATTGCTCACTGGTTTCTTAGCCCACTGCTTATTCAATTCTAAGCGTTTGATTCCGTAAAGGCAACTTCAACAATGAAGTTGGAATTACGTAACTTGCAACTATTACTAGTTATTGTATAGTTTCTTTTGCAGCAGTAAATCTCATTTACTTCACTACCCATTAAACCGCGATCCCGCTATTAGGAATCTTAACGAAGAAACTTCTTCACAACATTAAAATACTCGTTATAATTTTAACACGTATTGTTTGTGAAATGAACTAACTGTTAAGTATAGAAATGCGGTATCGTTAATTTGTAATATTTACAATGATGATAATTAAAGAAAATTTAATAGAGAATGTCTATTGATATAGAATATGCAGACAAATGGTCAAAAGCCGTATACTATTAGTAAAATAGAGCATACACTTCTTCATGTATCCGTTGATATGTAGGTCTACAAAAATATAAAAGTTTCCAAATTAACATCTTCAGATTTATGTTACTTGAACACAGAGAATTGTCAAACCTTTAGCAGTGAGTTCGATGTGTTTGAGTATTTAAACTCGAATGGTCGTATTCAATAACCAAAAATTACAAGAATAGATAGTTTAATAGATGAAACATACAGTTGCTCCGGTAACTGTACTGACAATGAAAATTCATTTATTAAAAGAAAACAGTAGTAACTAGTTGATATTGTGATACTCTCTTCCAAACTCACCCAACAATTTTTGGTAATTTATCGTCAGTTTTTGGCATGAAAATGAAATAAATAAGAAAAATTAAGTAAAGGAAAACAATGTAGGTTTAATTACTATTAACGCTCTATTGGATTAAACATATTTTGCTTGTTAGCTATATTGTCGCTACACAACTAGACCGTCTAAAGAAAGCAATGTGTTTTGCACGAACCTATTGCGGCTGATAACATAATTACCGGCGCGCGACTGCATTATTCCACTTTTCCTGCGCTTCATGAAGTCGGCAGAGACTTGACAGACTCCTGTTTTGTCGACTCTCGGGGAAACCAGTAGGCAACACGAGCCCATTCTTTAATTATAACTAAGGTTCGTAAAGCCAGTGCTAGACCACGGGCGTCCAGAGAAACGGTTGATATTCCGGTAATACCATGTATCGCATGAGTAAAAACATTTATTACGAACGTACTTAAGAGAGGAGAAATTTAACAAACATCTCACCAAAACTATTGCTTGGTGACCAATGTCGAAAGATTATTTGCAAATATCCAATCTTCAAATACAATAGTAATAATAATTACCTTACACGAGTGTACACTAGATATTTATTATAAATGATCACAAATATTTCCAGACCGACAAAATGTTGTAAGGAGTAAAGAGAATTTGTATTTTAT
Source organism: Marronus borbonicus (assembly GCA_902655005.2). Lineage (NCBI taxonomy): Eukaryota > Metazoa > Arthropoda > Insecta > Coleoptera > Scarabaeidae > Marronus > Marronus borbonicus. The sequence continues at coordinate 9,855,475 of LR737381.1, read as the reverse complement.
TTCAACATTTTGTCAGTTGTTTGGCAATACTTTTCGGAAGTCATTGATCAATTGGCTTAATGGAAAACTTGCCACTGCACATTGTAGTTCAAATGTTAAAACTAAGTAGGTTGTCACTTCTATACCTTACACCCCATAGAAGGCATCTATCTAATAAAATCTGGTGAAACCATTAAAAACTTGATATTTATCACATTACAAATGTTCGAAATTTCAGCAACTCAAGTGTCCTTTGCCTAATTTGCTACATACTTGTAACGTGTACAGTGCATGCATAGCCCAAACTATTCGCCATCACTATCCAGATGTAAACGAATTAATAGCGTAAACTGAAGCAATACTTGTATATTTGTCAAATTTGTCAAACGAATTCGGCAATTTCAAGAGGGATAGAAACCTTAAGTGACGAGAAAAGTGTCTGTTAGAGTAAAGTGTAATAGTGTACCACAAAAAAATACAGATTTGTCTAGATAAGAAACCGATTTATAATACTGCTCCTACAGATATGTTTCGAAGAGCATTACAATTATGCACGAATAGTCGTTTTCGTTATATAAAAAAATTCTTCCATCGCTGAGGACGACGACCAAGGAGGCAACGTTGAAAACCTATGCAATGATTTGGATGTTTAGTTAAATACTTTCTTATTAAGTTTTAATATTTATTAGGCAAGTGTTTCTCGATATGTATCATATTACTTATAGGATATGACATAAAAATAAATTCATACTTAAACAAAGCTACGCATTTCCCAGTAAATTGGTAAACAGTATGTTTCTTTCCGATAGAAATTAATGCATTGATTTTGTTTACACTTATTTAGTTTGTTCAATTGGTATATCTTCATCTTCCCACGAAACCGTAGCACCAGTGCACGATTGCTTTCGTGTCTTTAAAACAGATAGAATTTGCATTGTTGTTGAAGGTTTACTCTATTAGGATTGGACTTAGATCAACCTCAGCTTGCGTTGCATTTTGAGTAAAATGGTTTAGTGGGCTACAACTTTTTGAAAATTCATTACCCTTTCAGAAGCATGATTATTTTTGTGCAATATGATATATTCGAACAATATGACTGTCGAATCAAAAAACTAAAACTTTCCAAAATCCCAAGCTTACAAACCTTTTCCTCAATTTATATATATATAATTCCAATTTCATATAAGGTAAAGCGGGCCTTACAAAACTTCTTAGCGGTTGTCCAATCCAAAACGAACGAGAGGTTCTTTTCTTCCGGTGACGACGTAATCTCTTTTTAATAATCTACTTAAGGATTCATGTGAAAATTTATCAGATTTCAACTTTCTTTTTCGGCAGAGTTATGTCAAAGGAAACCGCAGAGACCTGAAGGGTTCTTACGGAATAGCCACCCTTTGAAAGCGGGAACCTTTGCGATCTCTTATTACTTTTTTGTCGGCGACTAACGAAAGGAAATTGCACAATGGCATCGCGATGTCGTCGATGCATTCGTACTCTGTTCCCCTTTCAAAACAAATTATACACTTGTATTTTTATTATGCCGCTTCGAACGTCTTGTATGTGCGCATATACATAGGTAGTACGTACAGGCACTCGTACTCATCCACGTATTGGAATAGGGGCACTTTCCCACACAAAGGAGACGATTGCATATTTTTATTGAATTCCAAACGAAATGGCAAATATGTGACAACAGTTCAAAATATATTTTATGTCGAACGTCGTAAATTCTTGGGAGTCTTCTACTCTTTCTAAACGTTCAGTGTTAGAAACGAACTACGATGCACTGCAATGCATTTCATTATGTTTCCGAAAATATGCAGTAATTGTTCAATTTACGAAAGCCGACGTTAAACACTGTTTTCTTATATTTTACAGTTTTATTAATATTGATGCTACAAAAAGCTGTTACCAAAGAGTGAGAATTATTATTGGGAATTATTTTAATTTTTGTATAATTAGCAGTTACTTTTATACAAACAACGCGTGTCTTATGCTTTAATTTCTCTTCCAGTGTATTACGCATAATTTTTAATACATCCTAGTGGAGACATATGGTATGAGACAAATGGCACTTTGTGTTTAAAAATCTGCACAACGGAGTGTGAGCACTACTCTTTAATCAACGTTAAAATTTCTGAGAGACTTGACTTATGGAATCATGGAAGAAAAACAATATTGCTCAGTGATTCGATTTTTTTATGGAGAAACATGCATCTCAGATGCTGGTTCCATGAATTTAATCGTGACCGAATATCCATTCGTGATGAGGTGGCGACTACTCAGAAAAGTTCATGATATCTAACTTAGTTAGCTGACCATCGGGTGAATATTAGAGGAATTGTTAATATGAACATCTCAACTGAACATGTACAAAACATCCTCCATCAATAATTGAGTTTGAAAAAGCTATCAGCGAGATGGATACCGCGTTCGCTGATCAAAAACGAAATCCGGTGATATCTTCAAAGCATTGTTCAAGTGCAATCCGATTGAGTTTCTGCAGCGTTATATGATTCTAGATAAGTCCGTAAAATGGGTTTTTCCTGGCAAACGTAAAACGTAAACACAAAAGTACGCGAAGACGATTTCATCAGCCGGAAATGTTATAGCGACGATTACTTGGACAAGGGAAGGGCAGCACTATGTAGATTTGCCATTGATCTTTTCTGAAGATAACAATACCTGTACATTTGTCTATACCTCGGGAAGCTACCTCGTATGGAACTATAACGCGTATTCGAGAACTTTTGTTGCAAAAGTAACCATGCTCCGGGGGATAGCAATTCCAAGAATAATCTATATGGTATTAAGAACTCAACTGAAATTATTTTAAAACATTTTTGAAAGGTTTTTGAATTTTAACGAGAATTTTACAATTTCAAATTAAGGCGTAATTATATAGTTCAACTAGTTTTGGACCTGGAGAAAGCTGTTTTTTGTTTCAAGTGGAGAATATTATGTAAAATAATCTAAAAGTATTGCGAAACACATATTTCTTAGATGGATGTTTAGATTGAGTAGCAAATTTTTCTCAGAACCCATTCTATATAAATTGTGCTTAAGAAAGCCACTCATTGGTTTATGAAACATATATTGTAGTTTCCAATTTCTACACTTTATGTAGATATTTCACCAATAATTAGGTAATAATTAGGTAACTATTAATAGTTTTTAGAGAAATTACTACCGGGGTATACCAGGTATAGAACAAGGATAATGCTTTTAGTTTTGTTATTAAAATTTAGGTTTCAGTAACCATCAAAGAACTTACTGTTGCCTAAAATAAAGTTATTTCTCCATGTATTCACCGAAAGTTCCAGTATCAGCATACATACGTTTTTATTCTGTGTTGTTATTTGGTGCCAATGTTTTTAGACCACTAATAATATAATATAATAAATTGATAGAGCATTCGTATCAATATTTGTTTTAATTTTATGACGACGCCAAAGATGTGAAAGGTACAAAGATTACTTATTTAACATTTCGTTGAGTATTGCCTGCATTAAATTATTTGTTAATTGCCTGGCTATGCAATTTTATTTAATATAGTATGTCAAGCATTTGTAAATATCTATTTAGACAATAGAATGTATTTCTTATCACAATCTAAATCCATGTAACTTCGTACTAGTTTTCATCTAGAAAATACCAGTGATGGCAGGAGGAAGTCACAAGGTAAAATATGACCACGTTAAACTGAAAGTATACTTAAAAGGGTCGAGAAAGTACTTCTTTTAAAAGCAGAAACTAACAGCACTACTTGTAGGGATATACCCGTGAAACAAATGAATTCGTCGCCGATCTACCATGTTAATTCCGCCCAACCAAATAATTGCACTTTACCAGATTGCGAATGCAAAAAAAGGGATACCTTACCGTGAACTAGATAAAATGGGAAGCGAAAGAACATAATACACACAAAAAGAGGGTTGTATAACTCCACCTTCGTGCATCGGTAGACTATAGTGCAGTGAATATGTGTAACGCATAGCTTGCTCGATCCGCCCTACCACTTCCGGTTAATTACTCAGCTAGAAACAAACGAGAAACAATGGAAGAACTAGCACGTGGTTGGTTGCCTGTGAACAGGATGCATGCGACAACCAATGGTGGTTGTTTCTTCTAGAGTCGAGTGGTGCGTCGAGATCAAATACCCATATGAGTTCCCTTATATCCCTTTCATCTGATCCGGCTGCATTATTTTTTCCTTCTTTATGTTCGCGCAACTGGAGGTACTGGATAGTTGAGTCTCCCTCGTCATCATGCATTTTTTTTTCTCTTTTTGCCGTCGCATGTAGTACTTCAAACACGAGTATTATGTGTCATTATACGTGTTTGCCAGTTTCGATTGGTTGTTTCGACTTAAACATGGTCGCTTTTTCCTCTTTGTAACGAGGAGAGTCTTCTGCAGTTTCGGTGTTGTATTACGAACCTCACACACGTATAATATGCGTGCACATATAACCATACTATTTTTATGTTCATGCTTTTATATATTTCGATGGGAGACAAAGATTATCGATCTTTTAAATAAGTAGATGGGATGAAACCTTAGAAATATTCTCTTTTAACTATGATAAACTTTAGTAGAAGTAACGTCTCAATTTCCGTGTGTAATCGTTGTAATGATATTAGCGACTAGTATGTGATTGAATTAGTAGGAGAAATATTATACCTGAGAATGCTGATTATCTTCTGTGGATTTTAATTAACTAAGAAGACGATATGGTGCAGGTATGGCCTAAGTAAGTAGATTATATTAATTTAATTAAGTCAGACAAGATTAGATGATGTTGAAAAAGTTGACACTTTATTTCCTTGGTAGGTCTTTTATCTAATATCTTCGTATTAGCACCGACTGTAGCCTTTTAAAGTTTCTCAATCAATATGTCCTATGTTCGCCGCACTTTGCTTCTAATAATAGTAATATCTCCTAGTATTCCAGCTGATATCAATTGGACTTATTATTTTAAGTATTTATACGATTTCCAGTTCATACAAACCTAATGTACCTTCATATTTATTGTAGCGTTAGCAAAACTATCGACATTTTAATGCAACTTTCTCAATAATGAAATCTCACAATCATTTAAGCGTGCTGTCCACGGTTCCTGTAACTGTGGCATCTCGAAGACAGTTAATTTCATACACAGTCCTCTGTTTTAAGGGCATTTCGACCAAAAAGTGAATGTCTTCTTTTAACCTCAATATGTCCGGTTGTATTCAATCAATTTTCTTTTTGTTAGTCTCGTTTTATTCGCAAATATTAACCATATAATTCTTGCAAGAATATGAAGTAATAAGCTTGAGTTGGCTTTAACACTGCTGTTAACGCCGTTGCCATCTTTGAGTATCATCTTTCGTGGAACTAGTCGGCGGATTTCAGAGAATTCTTTTATTCTATTGCTCTAAACTAGTTTTGTACTTGCAGCCTGTGATTTTTTATTATGTGTAGTCCTTAATGTTTTATTAATCTCCAAAGTTAGCGTTATCCTTTCTCCTTCATCAACTCCTTTTTTGGTTTCTGAATATGGTAGATATTTAATTAAAAATTACAGGCTGCAGTTACAAATCTATTTTTGAGGAATAGAATAAAACAGATTCAGTGAAATCTGTCGACTAATTTCACAGAAAATGGTACTTAAAGATGGTGACGTTTTGACAACGTTAGCAGTACTTTTGGAGTCAACTGAAACCAAAAGATTTAATTTCTGCAGAAAACATAAGGCAAACATTTCTGAATATAATAAGACTAAAGGAAAGAAAATCAATTTAACAGAACTGGAGAGTCGTAAACATTCACCTTTCGACAGCAAAATAAATTTTAATGGTAGTGACCCCCTTAGTATACAATAATTCGGATATGCATATAGCGGATGAAATTGATCACATCCGTAGCCCGTGCATGGAATAATGGTATGAGGTAGAACTGCTTACGAACGAATGATGCATTCAACCGTTGCCCTATTTTTTCATCTACGCAGTAGCGATGAGTGATGTAAACGGGAGGGCGACGACGATTCGATTTTCTCGGGTACTTCCATTGCACAGTACAATGCAAGGAAAAATGCAATTCGAAGGAATCAAATCGGCCATTTATGTTACAATGTTAGAGGCGCGTCAAATGGAAAGTAATTCTATGGTAACTGTTCTACTTTAGAGTTTGCGTTTCGAGAATGAAATAGATTTCACAAAGAAATAAAAGGATGCCTGAAGTGGTGGCACAGCAGTCAGCTAATCACACAAACAATTATTAAGGAACTTGCCAAATTTGAATAGATCTGCTGCGTCCTCTAGATATTGTCGTGCTTTCGAGTACGGCCGTGGAAGCGTACGCCTAACTGCTATATAGATTTGGTGGTCACGATTTTACGTTTCAAACACCTTGAAATATACTATACAAAGTGATAGGAATGACCAACATTGCTAAATTAACTTCTCGCTTCAAAAGTAATTTTTTAAGACGTGAAGGTACATTGGCGATTGAACAGTCTACGGACCAGGAGCTAACTCAGAGAGAAACTACAGCAGTGGGCTTCAAACCTAGATAATTCAGTTGATAGCGTAATACAATGGATGTACAAGTTTTTATTCATATTTTGGGTACAGTTGCTGGATAATCCTTAAATGTTTACGCTAATACTATTAAAATACAAACATATGGTATTATAGCGTTTTCAAAATTGTTTCTATATAATATTCTCCCCTTTTCATTTCCTTCTGCGTTAAGCGTTTTAGTAAGCTACGCTTGCCATAAAATAATTGATTCAACGATCGGCGATTTTGTTCTTTTTATTTATTTACATGTCAAGAACTTTCTAAATACCGGAGGACCTATAGGTAGAGGAATTTAAACAGCCCTGTTTACCATAAAAATATACAAAAGAAAATAACTATGAATAATATGTTTTCCGTTCTATTAAAGGAATCTCCGTCTTTAACTAAAGATTCGGTTATTTCAGCAAAAATCTTTTTTACAACAGATGCATAGCAGATTAAAGTGGACACTTGGAATAATAACGTATTTTTCTAGACTTTCTTGAGGTGTCTCAAGTGTCTACTTGAGGAAGGATCTTCGAGGATCAGACTCGGAGCTGTACCGAAATTATTCAAGAGAGCGTTCGCCCATAGTATCTGGATCACACAAAGAGAGCGTATGAATTTTTAAAGACGTGGCGAAAGAAGGACAAAAATGACTGTCGACCCGAAATCATATTAATCAACCTGAATGTTGTACAATAAATTCTGCAAATATTTTTCACCTGGGTGTTATACGGGTAGCTTTGTCCGACATATCTGATCTTGAATGTTTTATATATTATACCCGGAACTTTCCCGGAAATTCTTGTAGCAGAAATTTATTTTTAATGGTTCAAAATCATTATAGTAGACCAAAGCTCATTGCTCCTGCTAGGAAAATTAGATATATCATTGTATTTTTTTGTAAATTTTATCAAATTACTGCATTTACAATGAATTAAAAGCTTCTGTTGAAAAGAAATAATGTGGCTTAAATTAACTTACAATAGGTTGGGAAAATATCTAAAATATAAACACAATTAAGTGGCAATCAGACGTCAACCTTAAATGAGCTTTGAAGGACGTCAACCTTCGTTACAATATCCAATTTTCATTCTTCCTGCTTTGCGAACTGCACAAACTGTTCCATTTTAGGCAAACCAGCAAAGAGTGGCATTGTCATGTATATTCTAAGTATCCATACGCTTTTACATATGGTATATTTAGTACGTACGCAGAACGAATAAAATTATCTGGATTTTCTATGCAATAGTTTGCAGTTTTAAAAAGGCATAATACAGATTTCACAAGAGCAAGTGTATTTTGGTCAACTTCAAACTTCATATTTTGCAGTTGTGGTATCATTCGAGCAGAGTATACGAACTGCTAAAGATGACACATTTGATTAGATCTAACTACTCGCCCACCTAGTGGAAAGGCGAAAATTATTGAAAGTGTTTAAAAAACAAGGTATGAGTACAAAAGGGATTTGTAGGGCAATAATGATTAACAGGAGGACTTTAGATCTGCTTAGAAATAAAGGCGGCTCCGGAGCGTGTGTGCCTTCAGGGCGTGAGAACGAAACATATCCAAGAGTAAAATTAACAAAGTAACTGGCATATGCGCACCACAAAAACATTTTGGCAGCCAGATATCTATGGTAAGACCAATTGCGACACTCAGTTCAGTATCAGAGCATAAAAACAGAAGGTACTAGAGGTATGGCGAAACGTAACCTCACATGGGTAAAAATACAAGTGGAATGTGGAAAAGTAACAAATAGGGAATTGATGGAGTTGCATAAAGAATCAGAGCTTATAGGGGTAGTAAGGATAAAGAATTGTGGTGACTAAAATACATCAAAATGGTAGACAAGTGGCGCATGATTTGGAAAAGTGCGAAACTACAAAGAAGAGAAAAAGGCAATAGCAAATCAAGAGCCCCTAGTTGTAACTTACATATACAGTAATGCGTTTGTGTGAACACCAGCAGCGGTGGGCAACGTACGACGATTCGACTTCTTCGTACAGTTTTGCTTGCATACTGTATACAATGTACTGCCCAACGGAAATACACGAGAAAATCGAATTATTGTGCGCGGCCCTCTGTTATGTCATCATCGACCGTCGCTGGTAGACACCCACCCACTATTTCACCGGTTCGTATGTATTTCTAACATTATTCTTACTTTATCAAAAAATCCTCTTAACTTCTTGTGAGAAACTTTTCAGCGAACAAAGCCGAAAGATCTATGATTATTATCAAACAATTTTTTATTTTTAGCGTAACTAATATTATAACATAAATGAAAAAGCCATAAACTGTTCTACATATAGCCAGTCCCTTTATTCCGTACGCGCATTAGCGATGTAGCAAGTTTGACCTTATTGAGTCCAGTAAGATTGTATGTTCTTTGCAGAGACATCTGACTTTAGAAGGGTTAGATGCCAAAATCGTTGAAAGATGATAAAACACAGAATTGATTGGTTCCTTTCCCAAAACCTGAAAAATCAAAATGCAACTTAATTATTGTGTACTGTAACTGCTGACATATCTGTTACCGTCAACCACGATGAAATCGATCAAAAGATTAGGCTTTTTTCGAAAGAACTGAATGTAGATTATTTGATTAAATATTGCAATTAAAAGTATTAATTCATTAGACTATCGATTAGTCAGTGGACAAAAGTCGTACGGTGAGCATCCTTTAGATTTTTGGTTAAAGCTGTATCTCGAACTCGGGGTGCGGTTAATTGCACATATTAAAATACATAATTCTCACTTAAGAGCGGTTTAAGGCGAAGTCAATCATGCAGAGATAAAAATATATACATACCGATGTTTCGCTTTCTATCGCACGAAGCTTCTTCTGGGCTACACCATACGAAACCCTGTTGACAATCAACTGTTTAACGTAATGAGTTACCATTAGCACCCATTTTCTTTATGCAGTTTCGTGTCTTCTATCAAAAGGAATCACAGCAATTTAGAATGGGAACGGTATTTGCTGCTTTTATACACAAATACTTTAAATGAATAATTAATACGAAACTATTCTACTCTATATAGGTCGATATTGCGCTTATTTCGCAATTTCAATTGATCAGAATGTCTCGGTCTAGATATTCTCGTCAATACTCGTTCAAAACTGTTCACGCGTGTTTTCTTACAAAAATAGAGACCTTACAAAAAGTATGTGCCGATTTACAATGAACGTAATTCGTAAGTTGAAAGATACAAAACAAACTAATGTATACTTGAACGGCTAGCAAGCGATGAAGCAGTATAGGCAGTGTACACAAAGCTCGCTTTCGTGCAGGCTTACTGCGTATCGTCCAAATTTGCTTTTGTGCCATTGTGTAGTATAGATAAGGGAATCGAAGGTTTATCGTTGAACTCTAATTTAGGTTGGAATCAGCTACTATTGCCCCGGTTGATGGAACTGTAAACATCTACTTCTATTAACTACTATTAAGTTAATCTGATACATTTTAATTCAGTGTTAGGTATAATTAGTAATACCTTGGTTCTCTCAACTTAGTGTCACCTTCGGGCTCTGTGTACGTATACAGATAACCATTTTCCTACGTAGATACTGCACTTGCTTTTAGTGCTCCAACCTACATTTCACTACAATAAAGCACTTCCATTCCGAAGCTTACGCTTAATATCACTTAGTATTTAATGATTCCAATTAATTATTTTTCTTTTCACTTCTTCAACTAATTAAACCATTTTTTACGCCATATGCGTTCATATAGATAGCCTTCCCTTCTTTGTGTGTGCCAACCAATTAGAGTCGAATATAAACATTCCTACTGAGGCTGTTCATTAATTAATAAAAAAATCATTATGTCTACATTAAGAAACGTCATTTAAATAAGAAAAAAATCATCGACGGCGACTGATAGCATAATAATTTCGAAATTACAGCAACTCAAGTAATATATGTATATGTTCTAATTAAGATCTCTTATATATACGAAACGGTATGAAAATATATATCGCTTTCGTGTTAACTGTATACTAAAGATATTTATTTGTGATTATCGGCAATGGAAAGGCGGCTACGTGACTGCTCTTTCGGTTCATATCAATTCAGATGGGACGATAATATCTTAATTGTATCTATATAGATAATATAAAACCAGTCAGTCTACAAGGGTCACGTCTATCTGCAGATTTGATGTATGTGTATTATAACAATTAATCTTCTCGGCTAAAAAACCGCTAATTTATATGCGTCGTATAAGGAGCTTAACGCTTTTTTGTGTTCGTTTGCGATTTTATTTTCGCATTTAATGCCGCCATCAACCGGCTATTAGCGCTATACTTCTGACAAAACAAGCTCAAATTATTTATAAGCTGGGTATATTTTAGAGATAAGATAAAACAAAGTCTGATGGATTAAAAGAAGAGTGATAGTCTAGGAAGTAAAAAAGAAATAAAAAACTTAGGAAAAAAGAACTAACTTTTAGAATTTATTCGGCGACAAGGATGAAGGTTATTGCCAATATTTATTCCTCGAACAATAAAACGATTGCACTTACTGGGATTTTATTAACTGTACCTTTATATCTCTTTAGAACTACTACCGTGGACACCTTTTAACTTTTTAAAAGACAATGGAAGAACAAAATATTTTTAGTACAAATCGTTTTATTGCTTTTTAAAATATTCGCCACTACACTTTTGGAAACCAACGACTTTGGTTGGATTCGGTTCACCTGGGAATACCCAAACAGGTGATTGCTACTTGGTTTCCGACAGAGATTGGTAAGGTAAGGGAAGTGGGCGATTAGACACACTCTTGTTTATTCGTCTCAGGAGAAGATGTTGGTGTTGCCTACCGGCGTTCCAAGAGATGACAAAGAACGAGTTTGGCTAGTCGCTGTAAGAAAGTAGTCACTTCCCCCACGGTGCACATCACTGGTTTCCGGCTCATTCAAATACACCTGTTATGATACGGTTACGGAGTGGTATATGTATATATATAAAACGTCACCGAATTATCAAACTTATGATCACGCCAAGGCTTTTTCTTGTAAATTCATAAATTTACAGTAGCGACATCAAAAGGTACTAAACACCATTTCCTTTGACGAACTCCCTCTTCGTATGCGGCTAATTTTCAATCCATTTTATCAATAGCACCTATGCATTTGATGCAGCACTTTGCTGTAGACTTACCTTCAAGTTATTACTGCTGCTTGTTACCTTTTCATTAGGCCGGCATATTCCCTCTTCTGTGATCTATGCTCTACTCTTCTGTCTGAGATACTCTTGGTCTCCCAGGTAGCAAAGTAACTACTAGACTGTAAAGAAATTATTAAGAAATATTTTGTGGCCTAAATTTATTTGCTTAGCATAGGTCGTAATATACTATCTGGCAGATGACTTACATTATATTTATACTAATCATCGAATTGATCTACTTTAAAATCTACTTTATGATAGTTACTATAGAGGAGAAGTACGCAGATGTACAAAAAACGTTTTTTTGTGCATCTGTATTATTTTTAACAATAAGCTATAGTAAAAGTAAGGTATAAAGATCTTAGAGGTTATGTCCATAATTAAGTATTCAAATTAAAATCTAGATTAAATATGTCCCAATTAATTTTTATTTTACCCATTTTTTTTCTTATGGTTTCGGGTAGAAATTAGTCAAGATTTTTATTTTATAAACATATTCTATATATTCTCTACTGCTACTGCTGCAAAGGGCGGATTTGTATAAGTTGATTTTAAACTTTAGGTAGAGGTAAGTCTCAGCTATGTAAATTATTTAACCAAGGTATTGTATTTTAGTAAATTATATACTGTTGCACTTCATGTTTATTTGATACGGACACTTTCTTTATTTCAAATTCTGTAGGCTGTAGATCAGTGCTACAAAACAGTAAATTATTGTTACTTTTTTTACTTAATCATTCATACTGTATAGTCTTTAAATCTGCCTTCAATTAAACTGCAGTATGTCGACGCAGTGGGGATTGGCAAAAGAAGTAAAATATTTAACAATAAACATGTAGCAAAAGTAACACGTAGTGCAATTTAATCCAAATCTGATTGCTTATAGAATGTAACTGGGCAACGCAAACAATCCTTTAGCGATAGAATAAGACTATTTGCTATTCTTAGAAATTTTGGCCGTTAACATTTGGAGCAAAGGTGGCATTACTTTGAACAAATTAAAATTTTATCTGGGAACGTTAATCGTGACCAACTGTAGAGAACGTGTTAGGTACTATTTACGTACGACGTAGGATGTACGAGTACTTCCGTAACACTAAATGTAAATAAGATAAATAAATCAAGTTACTTCTCTTTAAAAACGCCACAGTAATCGTAAAATCCCCAGGTTTGGAAGAAGTTAGTAACAATGTTATCAGCCATCACACAACACCTAAAATATTATCAACCATGTATACTACAACTGCAGTATGCAAGCAATGCAAACACTTGTGAGTGACGACAAAAGGAAATGCTAATTTAATGGATTTTATTTTTACTTGGACAATTTTGATGTAATGAATCGAGTTCGTTTATTATTCCAACTTTAGTTGGCACAAATAAACATGTATGATAACAAATCTAAGGCATTTCCCCATCTTCTTTTCTGCCAATTACACCATACTTTACTAATGTTTTTTTAAAGGGACATTAAACATTAATGAGATAATTATACCAGTTTCCTTATTGACTCTCGTGCTAACAAATTCAAAACAGTATACCGTATTACTTACCAATTCCGAAATGTTTTTTATTCAAAAGCTACCACCATCGTTGCAAATACCCAGGGTCATGTAACGTAACCGGCAATTTCAGTTTAATTGATGTAAACTCTATAATAAAGCATGATTGCATTTAAGCTAAGAGCAGACAGTCAGTAGGCGCGCTGTTGTCCACCGAGAATACGTTGGTCGAAAAAGTGGCCAATTTATCACAGCCGCAGCACTAATTATCACTTGAACAAACAAAAATGTCAATTATACATTTTTTTTGCCGAAGTACGATATTTAAAAGTTCGCGACGGGGGACCACCCTACCAGAAAATTTTATATATGCCATTCCTCATCAATCTACCTGTTCTTCTTTAGTTTCGCCTCGCGGTCGTCTATTTGTTTTCCAATTCAACATGTGAATCCTCATTCGTTTTAATGAAGACAACCGGCGTAAAATTTTTGTCTTATGGGACCTAATTACTTTTATTAAATCGGCCTGAATAAAAAAGGAAATAACTGACACCGGGATATATTATTTCACTCGATGAATGTATGCTTAATTTGAAACGGAATCCGGATCCTAATGTTGTGTATGCGTGAAGGGAGCGTAGTTTTTGTGATCGTGTCAGAATGGAGGCATCGCTCTTTAAGAGAGCTTTGTTCTTAGACCAATTATTTAACCTTGAGCAATGATATGGCATTCTACGACAGCCGAGCTTCCATTTAAATTATTACACATAAAAGGCATTAAAGCAGATGATGTCTGCTCTGATAGATGTACTTACCGAAATTACCATCCAGGTTACATGAGAGATATTAAGCATGAAATGGCATTTTTCTAGACTTGCAATGTCACACAGTAACAACAGGCATACCTACAAACATTACATAATTATATTTACAAATATGTCACTTTTTAAAACATGGAACTAGTTGGAGAGCATTTTCGAATTATGATTTATTACGATTTCAGGAAAAGTTTAAGCACTTATGTGTGCAAGGAAAGTTTAGATCGAATCTTTAGCGAAAAAGCACACAACTTAGTGACGATATAAACACAAACATAAAAGAAGTTTCTGTCCAACATCAAGAAGGAGCGTTACTAGCTAGAATAACCGTCACCGAAGAAAATATCTGCTGTTAGGAAAATTGAACTCAAGAAGAACCCTTAGCTGTTAAGATAATACAGAAACACCTGCATTTGAAAAGAATCAAGTCTTTTTAAAGAACCATATATGAATCTATACAGGTGAAGAAATGGCAACAATGACAAAGAAATAGCGAGCTGGAATTGGATGAATAAAAAACAGTTACAGCTAAATGGTACACACGGAAAATATTTTCCTGAGTTGCTCAGTAGAATTCCGAAAGAGGGTATTATGTTGCACTGTACACCACAATAATGCGTGGTCCTATATCGCAGCTTTCATGATCCAGAATTCGACTGAAAACAACAGAAAAGTAATAGAACATCCGCCATACTATCTTTATGTGGCAATGTATCACTTTTTACTGTTTTAGGGGTTCAAAGCACATTTACGAGGTATGAGATTTTCGTCTGAGGAAGCAATTGATACTGGTATTCATTTCCCGAGTATTCTAGAAGAAGCCGCCACAATAATAAGTCCCTTAGAAAAACATAGGTATAAATGTAATAAAATGTACATTGTTTTGTTGCAAAAATGTTATTTACAATCCCAAAGAGCGATATGACAAAATGTGAAAAATGCTCATACTACTAACAAAGTTTAGCTAATTTTGTGTTATATGTTTTCTTGTCTTCCAATTCAGTTACTAGTTACAGTCGATAGAGAATAAAAGTTCAAACTTTTGGACTACACTTAGAGTCAGTTTGTCCGATATGTTTTTGGAGAAAAGCCATGTAGGAATGATGTACCTATCATCTTCTATCCCTCACTTGAAGTTATTGAAGATATACTAAATTCGTTGATATTATTATCAGAACGTTCATCAATGTCATTTCCAAAAATTAATTACATCGTCACCACCAGTAAAATTGTTTGTCACATCTAGCTTCCTTTTAGATACTTCCATGTTTAAAATTAATTCCATACAATTTTCTTATTCAGTTTAAATGGAAATAGGAAATAATTAGACTCGAAGTTACTTCCAACAATTTACCTTTTAATAATATTTTTTGTAAAAGGCACATACAAATCATGGGCAACACCGTTTACGTGGAATCTAATAATCAAAATGCTTAATGTCATTCGTAACATCGCATACAATCGCCAATTAGCCAATCTATAGGATTGCCATTCTTGTGGCCAGCAATTAAAGAATGAGACAGAGTTAGAAATTGTTCAGATAAAACAAGTTTTGGATAAAATTATTTTGAAAACAAGTATAGAAACAAATATTACATATATGGATCCATACAGGCGAAGAAACAGCAACAATGACAAAGAATCAGCGAGCTCTGAGACAAGGTATGTAACAGTGTTTGTTCGAAAACAAGTTTAGAAACAAATATTTAAAGAATTTTGATTACGAAAATTAATCGAAAGAAGTTTAAAACCATTCTAAAAAAAAAAGAAAACACGTTGAACCGAAGGAGATAAAGAAAGGATTAAAAGTGAATCTGACCTTAGAAAAATAACTATAATGAAAGCAAGAGGATTTTAATCAGTAATTTTAAAAGCATACATAGACAGGGGCTTACAATTGCAAGTAGCTTCCTAAGACTGATTATAAGTAGATTATTGAGAGTAGTACACTATGTTCAAAAATCTTAATTATACTAGCTACTATCTATACGAAAGCTCTCTTATTATGTTAACACAACCCTTAACAAAAACGAACTGATCACCCTTTCATCTCACCACTTAATGTTTCGCATGTTTATTCTAATCTCTGTAGGCTTTCGCACGTTTTTCTGGGTTCAACTTCTTGAAAATATTCCGCGCAAAGCATGCGATCTTCAGCAGAGGACACAGTTTTCCTATTTTGATAATCAGTTGCGTGAGGTTCCAGATCGTATTGCACTTAATTATTTATATGGAGATTATATGTAGGAGGCACTTAAATTTTGGCGGAGCTTAGTTGAGCAAATAGTTACGAAGCATATGGATACTTGTAGTAAGCAATAACTACGTATACACCGTGTTAACCTAGTGCGTAGGCGGAATCTAACTTCTTTCCTGAGATCGTAAGGTCCAGTAGATGGTTGTCCCAAACCGTTGTCACGTTTGATTCATACTATTTCACTTTTTTAAATGGAACGTCCTGTATAGTTTTTCATAACCTGATAGAGAAGCTGTTCCAAAATATTTCTTTTCAACATCTTTTATTGGATAACATTTACTCTAATTGTACATTTTGACAAATTTTGGTGATAAAAACCTGCAATTTTGAAACAAAATACTACAGCATAAAGACCGTTTCGGTGATATGGGCTCAAATCCGGCCCAGACAATTGGTTTTTAATTGCAGATAAAAAGCGAAGGGTGCGTTTTTCTGGAGTAAGGAAGTAAAATCGTGGACCCCGTGCCGATACGATGTTTGTTTCGACAAAATTTTGATAGGGTTGGCTAATAATTACAACGCGTAACCTAACGCTTTACCTAATAATACAATAACAACTACAGCATAAAAGCAGCAACTTTGTAGAAAAACTGTGCGCCACTAGCTGGTGATGGCAAGGACATATTTATATACATAAAAATCGGTCGTATGTTGGTTATACCTCGGCATATATGGAATAGTGTAGGATGATGCTTCTATAAGTCCTATAATACTTTACATATTACATGTCACTCTTTTTTTTTTAGTTTTCTTTGATTATCTACAATATTGCATAATTACGACTTCCACTGATGAAATTCATGTTATAAAAGTTTAGTTTCTCTTCACCGCGCGTTATACCTATACCCTTTCCTTAAATTAAATCACTTTAATGAAAGACTTTCTACATTTTTGCTGAAATATGCAACAGGAAAGGCAACAAAATACATAGCACTTGATCCGTTACCCATTACATAGCCTTACATACATATGTAGGTATCTCAATGTAAACATCTACCATTAGCCGTATTTATTTCCTTATTTCCCTTATCTAATTTAAATATTGTGTGCAGCCACGGTTTACTATCCCGTATTATACATTAGTGTGATTAAAATAAAAAACTGCCGTACAATTAAAATAAATGAATAATTCATTAACCAGGAAGTCTCCCGCTTAATCCACCTGACTGTTGCTATTTTAGTTTCAGTTTATTTCAGTTTAATTCTTGTGTAATCTTTCGCATCGGACAACGGCGACAGGCGAAGAGGCGAAGTTTATTAAACTGCGAGGGACAAAAATATAAGTCTTCAATTTAAATCCATTTGTGTCCAATTAGACGGCGCGTACAATCCACGTACGGTCTCCATAAAAATTCCCACTTTCTGTTCCAATGAATTTACGATACTTTTTGGTCGGATAATAAAAATTAACAAGACACGGTCGGACATTTATTTGGTTTGTGGACATTGCTTTTTTAACACTTTAATGTTGCCACCTCTTCGCACGTTTATGCCTCTACGTGGTTGTATATGAAGCCAAGTACAAGATGCCGTTCGCGTAGATGGACGTTTTTTGACAGCGTGAGACATTCAAAATTGCCTGGTAAATGCATTCGATCTATGTAAGGCATTTCCGACGGGATGGTTACTTTATATACTATTTGTTACTTTTTATTGTATAGTTATAGCTGTATAGAGAAATCCATAAAAGCTATTGAACTATAATTAGGAAACCTTAACCATTAAGTATCCGTTTAAGAATTCGTTTCAAGGTGTGAAGTATATTACAAAATTGATGTTATTTACGGCAGTATTGCCATCTTATGGTTACATTTACATAGCGCTCTTTAACTTGTGTATTTCACCTAGGTACCTAACTTTGAAAATTCATTGGATAATTGCCTGTATATGTAGAAGACATGTGAAGCTGTGTGTATTTACACACTATATAGTTTACGACAAATTGAATTAAATTAAGTAAGCGTCCAATTAGTTTTTGGGCTGTTGCTATACAGGGTTTTATTGAGTAATCTGAGATCCTAATTTACAAAACTATATAAATTATAGACCTCTGGTAGCAACTAAATGCCTGCAGTTGCTTGTTGGTTTGGACATCGAATTTATTAAAGATTTTCTAAAAAACAACCTCTGCGACATAATGACAAATGTACACTTTTGGAATTTAGTTTAAAGTAGGCAACGATGCTGTATTAATTTTACCGTGTGTTGACGGTCAGGCGCGAACATATTCAGTTTTACGCGATTTCCTGCTATTCTATAAATTCTACGACAAACATTGTAGGACGTAGACTTGTTGAAAATTAAATGTTGCATACAAAACCACTTCTACATTATTTTTTATGCTTTTGGTTTATTTGTAATTTTAAAAGGAAGTTTATTTTTTGTTGTTGGTAGTAATAGCCATGATTTTGAATGAAATTGAAACAAAAATATTTTATTAATACTGTGTAAAAAAGTAATAATAATGAATGTGTACACGAGCAAAGAACATGTTTTGATTATTAAAAACGATTGTACTGGTTAGTTACGAAGGGTAAGAGATTTACTTTCCGTAAAACACGAATACAAACCGTGTAGTATATCAACAATTTCAAAACTTATTAATAAATTTTATAATACAAATAGTGTAGCTGTGAACGAAGGCAATGGAGCCAATAATAATAATAACACACGTCGTCACACCAAACTGAATAAAGAAGTGGCACTGGCTATTCTGTAGGATATTGTGCCTAAGATTGGTTCAACAGCTTCCACAATTTATAAAACACCATGGTTATAAGTCAGAAACAATTTTTGTGAAATTATGCAAGAGGAAACAAAAGAGGAATATTTCTTGCATGTGTCAACGAAAATCTCAGATTGTATATTTCTACAAACACCCAATATCCCCAAGAAATTGGTATTTGAGCTGATATTTTCAACAACGCCATTTGAAATTCAGATAACTAGTTGGAACTTCGGCAAAATAATATTGGTCCTGTCTTGGAAGATGGGATTCGTACAGATCAGGATATATTGTATGGTTCCAGCGGAATGGGTGCGCGGCGCATTTTGAATCAGATGTTAGGGAATATTTGGACCTTCTCTTTCCTAATCGGTGGATTGGTCGAGGTCTGGAAATAAATTAGCAGATCTAACTTCTTGTGTTTGCTTTGGAGCACATTTTGAAAGTAAAATTTACTCCAGAAGCAACAATCCAAGTACGTAGTTTAATTACTTACTTGACTAATACAACAGCTTTACAATGAGCTTGGTGACTGCCTTGCTTCTTGAGAACATGTTCTGAAATTGTTGATAATGATAATTTGGTTTGTTAAAGTAAATAAATCTCTTTTTGGTCTACCAATGAGAAATTGCTTTAAACCACTTTTTAACATAATAACTTCATTGTTACAACTAACGTTTGTTAAGCTATTAGCCATTTTTAGTCGTAGATGACAAATAATTGGTTCTAAACAATAGCAAGTTTTTGGATGATTAGAAACGTTCACACATATACAACTATACACTCGAAGGTAAAGCACAGGAATGATCACCACGATGATCTCTTTTGAATATAATAACGCTTTTTTCGTAACTCCGTGAACTTCAACAACTAAAACGGACGGCCACAAGGGAACACCAGAAAAGACCAGCCGATTCCAGATTTTAACATATGATTTATGTAATAAAATAATATATTTTAATGGTTCTTTTGGAGTCAACAGAAACAGAAGAAACATTTTTTAGTGGCCTATCCAAGATCAACGATGAGATGGAGGGTTTTGCGTCAACAATTCTATAGGTTGTGTTCTATCGATCAAGATACAACAAAACTTGGAGTCAACATATTATACCTCTGTCTCAACTTCTTACCAATTCTACGTTAAGAAATGCTTTTAACAAGAAAACTGTCCTTATTTTATTTATTTATAGTTCTTTTAGAACTCGCTATTTTCGTCATTTCTTGGTACACTTTTATTCTAAATTCTCCTTTCATTTTTACAAATTTTATAAATCTTTATAATACAAATATGAATCTATTTATGTTATGGGAGAAATAAAACAATTATGGTAGTTAGCATTATTTTCTACTACGTAGAACAATATCTACAGTTTGAAAATTACAAGAAAAGCAGTGCATGTTGCCAAACATAATAGGAAATGCTGCTTCCTAATTATTCTTCAAACAAATCTTGATGACATGAGCTAATTATGTTACCCATTTTGTAACATCATGCATACTCACACATCCATTGCAAAAAGTGCCGCCTTCCTCTTTTACTTTGCTAGCATAAAGGCAACGCTGTCTTACCAGCAGTTTCCATATTACAGCACAACGTTTAAATAATCATGGTAGAACGAGTACTTTCGACAAATGTCCGCCTTATAAGAGCATTAATTCCAATTGGCCTGCAAGGTGACAATTTCCTAAAGTATATTTAATATCTTGCACTTTGTTTTCTTGGATACAGACTGCAACATGCTAAAAGTGCTTTTAAAGCTTTTAAATAATATAGCTTGGGCATTCTTGTACATACGTATTCAGGAATGCAAGATTCATACTGGTACTTTTGGTTCATTTATATTTTATTGAAATAACGTACCTTTGAAAACTTACAGATTAAAATTATATTAATCATTTTTTAGAAGACAATGACTAACATTTTAGTAGACCTCACTGTTATTTTAGAATTTGTTCGCGTCTATAATATAACAATTTCTGTTTATTGTAGTTTATAACCATAAATAAGCTTTCAGAACAAAAAACATGACGTGCAGAAGATGTATAGTTTCCCTGCCACAAGCGTAAGCAAACCCTTAAAAGCACTCTATAAAAGAGGCTGTGCGCGTTTTGGCTTAGAAGTAAGTCAATTTTTCTTACCAAATATTTCCAAATCTGTGGAGAGAAAGGGGTGCCAAAATTGAGTGACCCCCCAAATCCCGAGACCTCGCTCCTTATTTGTTTACAAATTTGGTTCGCTTGATATTGAGCGACCATTTATTTAAAATCTG
Source organism: Marronus borbonicus (assembly GCA_902655005.2). Taxonomy (NCBI): domain Eukaryota; kingdom Metazoa; phylum Arthropoda; class Insecta; order Coleoptera; family Scarabaeidae; genus Marronus; species Marronus borbonicus. Next base: position 9,834,203 of record LR737381.1, on the reverse strand, counting down.
TGTTCATGTGTCATTTTAACAAACAAACCCGTGAAACCTTATGCCGTTAAATTGGTAGTTTTCCTGAGTCACCCTGTATGGTTACAGGAACGGTCTTAAACCTCTGAAGTAAACCTTTTTTTAAATACATGCACATGCTAATTTAGAAAACACAACATTTGGTTTTTGAAGTTTCGCAGTACTGTAGGCTTCTTTGACACAGCGTATGTGCATATTCTTGATATAAAAATAGTTTTATATATCCTGCATTTAACTAGAAACAGATTTTTTTTTTCTCCGGATATGCTTCTTTATGTATACCGCGTCAGATCTATAATACAACAACCGTTCAACAAACGTTTGCTTAAATTCCATCTCCCTAAGAGATGAAAATCTCAATATTTTCTCGTTGCAACCGTTGCAGAATCGACCCTACTAACTTATTAAATTTCCTACGAAAGTGCACTTCTGGCTTCACACACGGCGCATCTCATCTCGGCGAGGAACTCACGTAGAGAATTTACTGGACGTCACTTTCAGCGATAGGCTTTCGCATCATCGTTTAGAAGATATCCGATGACAGGCGAATACGTGCCAAGTTTCGGCAAAGGTCCAGCGATGCAATAAAACGCATCGAAGGCGGTCTTCAATTTTTCTCCCTTCATGTTCGATCAACCTTCTGACACAACGTACAAATTAACTTACGAAAAATAAAAGCGCGTCTGTAACGGCAAATATATACAACGGAAATACGAATCTTTCCGCTGTTTCGATCGTTTGGTGTTTCGTTGATGTAGCACAGTATATGCTCAAAGTTATATAGTATTGTTCAAATTTATTTCTAACAACAACAAGATTGTTTTAATGGAGAAACTATTTTTTAAGAGCAGATTCAAAGCTATTGAAAGGAAATTCGTAAAACATGGACAAAGCAAATTATGAAAATCGATTGATTTTATATAATTTCTACGCAATTAAATTTAATTAATGAGACGCTGGTAGGATTCGAACCTGCGACTTCTGATGGTCGAACCAAAATTAGGAAGCATTTAGAAGGAGCTTGGTTTAATACAGTTCTACGACATGCAAGTTTTATTATAAAATTCTTTATGTTTTTGTTATATTGCGAGAATGCCCTTCAACCATTGAAGTAAATAATGCAAAAGGCTGAGGTTTGCAGGAACAGATAAAGCATGTGGATAAACATGGATAAAACACCCCTTCTTGTTTGTATTCGGACACTATATTTTATAGAGATGACAGCAGAAACAATGTAGAATAAGAAACTACAGGATTCGAAAAGAATAACCATAAAAGTAATCAAGAGCATTTGATTAATAGTAGTTTTAATCTTCGGAATTGGTCGCTAAAATATTAGATAAAAATGTGGGTTTTCTTCAAGTCTGCGTTAAAAATCCCAAGCTGCCAAAGCCTATTTCTATGTTAAAGGGTGGAATCTATGGTTTTTCACAGCTTTATGAACACACCGCTAGATATCTCGAAATACTAGAATAGCAATATCTCAACATAGGTGAGAACATTGACAACATCGACAACATTATTTTCATTACGACTTTTCAGTTGTCTTTGTGAAGCAGAAACGCGCGCACTTATCCAGTGTTGTGGAAACACCTAACAAAGCCAACAAAAACCTTCCTACCTATGTCATAAGTAATAACTGGAATTCAGTATATCTACTTCCTTCTCAACTCTACTAATATTTGCAGAAATGGATATACTAACCCACAAGTGTCACAATTACTTTAACGGCTTGTTGCTTCATGGTCAACTAAATAACTCTGCCCATTTCTACCTTACTGGCGAGTCCTCCTACTGTTGTGTAGTATGTAGTCATAAGCAGTATGTTTATATTCGCAAAGTTATAATTTCCAAAGGAAAATAGAGAGTAACATCTGGTTTTCACCATTCCATTCTACTTTGAGGTTTTATCAATAATAGCTCACAATGAATATACCTTTTCATTTAAAATTTAAAAAAGAAAAACCTCCAATCAGCGCCATTACCGATTGTTCAGACAAACATATACTCCAATTGAATAACGTTTCTTAACCTTTCAAAATGTTTCTTTAAAGCGAATCCAAGTTCTTAAGGATCATTAAGACAAACCAGGATTATCGCGAATTCTTTAGGTTACAACATAGCCTCGTACCAAATATTAAGACAAATTCATGCAACATCACGTGGGTTGCACACTCACAGTGATATCAATCCACCATTCTAGTTGAATTTTTTGAGAAATTATGCTGTTTCTATTTTCTCACATTAGTTGTGCCCACTAGCGGTTAGTTCCGATTATGAACACTATTCAAAACGGTTGAAGCAATCTCGCTGTAATATAACAATAAGAATAGAAAGTTTATAATAAATTGTACTAGAACAAGCACTCTTTCACCTCTAAATGCTTCTTTACTTTCAGCGAAGAAAGCAGAAGAGAGGAAGATATTGGCCGGGTTCCTTAATGTTCATTGGACAATAACATCCAGAAGTGGTTATTGAAAAAATATTTTTTTTTTTGTTTTAGGTTTTCAATCTAAACGACTTAATCGATTTCCATTGAGGTCTGTGAGCGATTAATAAAAAGTTTGGGAGCATACCGGCATACTGCTTTGCAGAAAGTTTTGGTAGCACCTTCCGTATCTTTATTTCGAAGTGTTAAGTCATTTAGCTCTAATTATTGTGTTATTACAGTCGTAAGTAAAGAACTTTTTTGTCGATTTGATTTTCACACAAAGGTCATCGGTGGCCTATGTTTCTCGCTAGACGGATTTGGAGCATATCGAGTCGTTTTTTAAAATTAAATTAATTAAAATTGTTACCGATAGAATAGACCTGTAGGTTAAGAGATAACAAAAAGAGCAAGTAATTAATAGGCGATGGTAGAAAGTAAGAGCAGAATAATTAATGTGTACCCAGCAGCACGTTCTTGAAATTAATGCTTTCAATACTCAAGTAATTTGCATCTTTCTGCAAACATGGACCTTTAAAAGTGTAATAAGGTGTACATAATCCATTACAGACCATTATACAAATTAAATGAAGTATTAAATAAAACCATTAATTAATAATGGTTTTTATGGAATCGCTATATCATTATTTAAAAAAAAAAAATTTTTATCCTTCGCGTGAACGGCAAAATTGTATAATACTTCCCTCGTAACAAGTTTTAATGCAATAATAGCCGCTTTCGGAATTAATTATTTTCGTTTACTCTTTCCGCCATTTTGAAAGTATTGATTGCATTTATTATTTTCCTCAAGTCCATATAAAGGGATGTTCTCCCAACAAAAGCGGAATATCAAGATTTAGTCCCGATAATTAAGAATTTGGCACGCCACGTCCTATCGTCAATATATCTTCCCTATAAGCGTACAAAAATAATGACGTGCCGTGGAATCAGCTGTGCGAATGTGCGATGTGTGAGGCCGAATCAGTACGGTGATCGTCGTCTATCTCGTCACACAGCCGGCACTTTCTGTATACGTGACACCGTATCGGAACGGATTATCGTCAAAGAGAGGAAAGCAAGCAAGCAGGCGGCCGGGGTCTCGATGGACGCACGAGAAAAGAAATCTGCCTTTTGCCGGTCGGTGCCATAGTGTCACCGAGATCGAGCATCCCTATATGCCTGGTTAATCACGTAAATCCCAAAGGAAGATAAGGCGCGCACGGCTGTTGATGTAGGCGAAGAAGAAGGAGATGAAGAGGAGACAACACGGTCCGACGCAAACGCTCACACTCGGTTGACTTAGTCGGGGATGACGTTCTTTGTGTACAAGCTGCTGTCACCGAGGCTGTGACTATCAAGAGGAGATATATAGAAAGTGATTTTAATCGATGATCTCGTCAGGTATGAAATTTAGAGGTCCTATGGATTCCGCGTTGCACGACTTTCCTGTCGTCAGCCGCATAGCACGGCGTTTATTTCTTACGTAATTCTAATCAATTTAAATTTTTGTTGCACAGAGAGAGGCATCCTTTATTTCTAAACATGTTAATCTTCAACACTGAGTAGAAGTTTGAAGTGGGCGTTTTTTTATATTACCTTACCACGCTGGTGAATCCGAATACTATGTTATGGAAGAGAAACAACTGACTATGATCTCCTACAGTGTAGCTTGGAATTATTGTGCACATTTATACGGCTTTAAGTTCTATGCCTTTTCTACCGTCTTCTGTTAGCAAAAGCTCTTTTCTGCGTAAAATGCTACACTAGAAATAGGAAACATATCGCAACATCTTATTCCTTATCTTCTTTTTCTGCATATATAAAGAGAACATGCTGTGTGATGTCAGGACGATTATTGTCAAATCACATATTTGCTATTTCGTTTCATCAATATTTATTATACACAGCTCAATATTTGCGTAAAAAAGGCTGAAATACGAGAATGTGGAAAATCATTTGTTAACGGCGTTACAGCTCCTTCCCAGGAGATTTCTGATACTTGTTGGATACTTGAAATCTAGTTTCTATAAAATTGATTTTAAATGCGACAGTATGATTTATAATAAGTGTAAAAAGTTTCTTGTTCTGAAAATCATTTAAAACGAAAAATGCTAAACAAAGATAGAGTATTTTTTTCATTCTCAGAACTAAAACAGAGAATTTTAACAAACCAGATATGACAACTAGAAAAATAAATAACTAAAAAATGGGACAAACGATTATGTACAGCTATTATACACCAATAAAACTTCTAATATTTAGACACTAGAAGGTCTTGCGATTAGAAAACACTTTTCTCTGTGTACTCTCTAGATGCCTGAAATCTTTACCATCACAGTATTTACACATAAAAAAAAAACATTTTCTTGTACCATTCCTACTTTGATCAAGTCAAGAGAACAGATCAGATTGTTGTGCTGATTACCTCAAATATATATATATTTAAAACGAGAAATAATGCTGTTTAGAGTTGATACATGCACCTCTATGTAGAAATGCATACTACGTCGTGTTTGTCGCGCGCCATCAGTAGCGTACTGATCAGAATCTTTTCATCGATGTTACATGAAACGTAATTTCTTTTTTGAACTACAGAGCTTATCTTTCAGACGGGTGATCGATTTTACGAGATGACATTTTGAGAGTAATATCAAAGCGCTAATCGAGCTTTCATTACTTATAACAAAGCGTACTCAATTGACATACGTGGCTGAAAAATAAGTGAAACCATTACGAAATCCTATTTTATTCTCGAAAAATATTTAGAAACCAACATACAGTCAAAAGTAATAATAGTTTCCCTGAGACCTTAAGCTAATATAACTTTCATTAAGTCTTGAAACGCTCAATAAAGATAATGCAACTAGCTATAAGGAGCCAAGTATTATTACAGTAGGTTACGAGGCAATAGCATGAGCAGGCAATACGGTAAGCCAAATCTCACGGAACGGGGATAATTTTAAATCCAATGCATAACACGTAGAGGTTCCCATTCAATTCTATTACATCATTTAATACGAGTGGTAATCTACTGGAAACACAAAAGTATAATCTCATTCTTTAGCATATGTACGTTTTCAATGGTAATTAATAGAAAGAAGTTCAAGATTTATGCGTATTCTGTATACGACGAATTGTAGATGACTATCTCTACAATCCAATAAACATAATGCATTTACATGTAGAACTGGAACGATAGAATTTATATAAGCACAAATGTCAGGTTTACAATACTCCTACTTTAACTGCGATTTATGTAAACAGTCGTGTGGTTCAGGCCCTCGTTAAATGGGCCATGTAATGTATACGTGAATTGCCAATACTAACTTTTCTCACATGAAGTACCATGCTTTTGGTTCTGCAAATTTGCACCGAATTGGTTTGAAATTGATTTCTCAGAAATTGTTTAACTTGCATTGAATATTGTAAGAGAAAGTCACAATTACGTAGAGGTCAGCCTTTATATTCATGAAATGAACGAATCTATCAATTGACTGTACTGTTCATCAATAAATACATTTATGAAAAATATTATACTAAACTAAGTTGTGATAAAGGTTGAGGGATGAGTGCAAGGAAAGGAGATTGACAGTATCAGCTAGCCAAACAACAACTTCCACATATGTGATAGCGTTTATTGCTTCCGCAGCAATGTGTACTGCCCTGCAAACACCTGCTTTTAATATATTATTCTATATACTGCTATATTGCCGCACACAACTGAGCTTTTGCTGGTGGTGCGTTACTTCTTATTATTGCATGTCAACGCATGCGCCCTATATCTCTTAATAGAAATTCCAGAGTCACTAATGATAGTAAACATTTCTCATTGAACTCGGAAATACTCTAGAAATCCAGATTTTTCGAGAACACTAAGTGTAACCGTAGCTGCATGAATAATTCATCACTGAGGAAGACATTCCACGTAATCATCTTTTATAATTAACAACCTAAATCAACATTAAAATGAAATTAATAAAATTGAGAGTGAAAATTGTCGATTGTTGTTCATTTGCTTTTTTTACTGAAGGTTTAGCTTGCAACACAATAGCATCCAGAGCAAGAAAGTAGAACACTGTATCAATGTTTAGTAACGATACCGTTTATTGTACGATGGGCTGCCATTTGTAACGTAATTTGCTTCATAGTGCGTGGACTCACATAAAGAATAAAGGAATTCGAAATGTAACTGACACTGCTCCCCACTGGTTACCTTTACCGGGAAGGATCCGAGGTGTAAATTATAACACGATGTTTGTTTTTTATGGGCTTGCACCTGAATATTTTGTTTGTAAATACGGAACCTTTTGTTCGGCGCAGGCAGGGGTGCGACGTGTTGGTTTTTTAAATGTTTCGCTTTTTGTTCGGGACCCCGTAAACGTTTATTTTCTAAATTATGTCGTAACAATGGTACGGTTTTTTACGCTTTTTAAGGTTACAGTCCCGGCTTTCAATTAAATGATCTTTAGGTCGAATCCAAATAGAACTTTTACGTTGGCTTTACGGGTAGTTCCGCCTTTATTTTCATTCGCTTCGTTTTTATTTGTCCGCTCGGACAAATTACATCAAATTCGATAACCGGAAAGGAAACGTTTTTGGACTATAATAATAATATTACAGGACATAAAATTTGAGATATCAAGCAATCTGCTCGGGTTTTTCTTTCCAAGGGTATCGCTACAAGTAACTAGTAATTATTGAAGGCAAGATAAATAAATTTAAATAAAATTAAGTTTAAATGGTAGCAGTAATAATAATGATAATAACAAGAAAACATGTAATATGTATAACTAAAGACATTAAAATTTGCATTTACCAGGTGTGTCGGTAATTCCTTTCCGGTTTTTCCGGCAGATGTCA
>LR737381.1:9598147-9826887 GCA_902655005.2 Marronus borbonicus | reverse complement strand
CTTTAGCGAAAAAACCGGAAAAGAATTACCGACACACCTGGTATCTATGTGTTGCGTAGCATTTTACAAGACGCAATATTCTGAGAGCTCCTTTCTCTAAAGCAAGAACTCTATTTGTAGTGTAGAACCATGCCACAGAATTCCATAGCTCATTCTAGAGCAGAAATTGGTAAAATAGAAGGTTCTAACACATCTACATTACAATTCCATCTTAGCTGATGCTGGGGCCAAGAGCCACTCTACATGGTGGTTAGGTGGTTCATCATTAATTTCATTCGATCCATAGATCGTGATCCCAGGGGGACTTGTTTATAATCATAGAGATGTTTGCAAATATTTCGCCAAATTATGTGATTAGGATACCTTTAACTAAATTGTCTCACCCACATATATTTCTACGTCATACGTATTTGTACGACAATTGGTCGATTGACTACCACTTTTCACAAACGTGCACTGATGAGCCGTTACACAGCAAAACGCTCGTCTGTACATGGTGGTTATGTGGCAGTCTAACTTCATTATTATCATCATTTTTTCCCTCACTCCAACACCTTGGACAGAAAATGGCTCCAAAGTCGAAACCATCCTCCGGGATCCCCATACGGACCGCGCGGGTGCAAACGAGTCTATGCCCGCATCGTCCGCTTCCCATATAATTATTTTTATCGGATGTTCATACGATGACCCGGATGAAAATGTTGATCAATCCATTCTAAGGAAATCAATTCTATTTTGTAGCAATTTATGCGTAAATGATAATTATAGGTAAAAGAGTGTAGAAGAGCAATATTTGGATTTATATATCACCTCTCTTAACACTTCTTGTATTTGCCCTTGATTTACTTTAAGACAGATTAGCTTGTGTAACAGTTATTTGTCTAGAAACATGCTAATTCTCAAAATATTTTTCATTAAAGCGAGACTAAATTAGAGCTAAAAGTGGTATAACTAAATGTGAGTCGCAAATAGTCTGAAGCACGCTATATATGTAAAGCCACAGTTGTAAATCTAATAAAGCATCGTAAAGAGAGGATTACCTGGAAGCGAGTACATTAACGTGTTACGAGAAATCATTGATAGAAATCAGGAAAATCTAACTTGAAAAGTAAAATCGTAAATTCTTCACGGAGCTCCACTTGTCTTCTGTATGTTTTATCTGCAGATAGGTCTGATAGGTAAAAGAACTATGCTGGCGTGTGTGGCCTTGGTCTTGTATCATCCATCCGACTTATTTATAGGCTTTATCACTACGAATCAGATTTATTCCACTTAAATTATAAAATATATTCTACTACTTTTAGTCTATGTTTATTTACTTACATATTTATCATTGCATTCGTACTACACTGGCTAGATATTCCCTTTGCAATTTTAAGTCGGTGCAATGTACATGCAGCAAAAATTTACCACAATGTTAAATAAACGCTATCTGATGTATTGCATCCATAGCGGGCGCGTATTTCCAGAGCTTGTTTGTTTCAAATTCATAAATAACCTCTTATATATGCGTATAACAATTAGATACATACGCCGCCATGATATATCATGTGAATACATAATAGGATTATGGAATGCTGTGTTGCGTATTTATATATATATCCAGTTCGGTTTATTTTGTAGTAATAATTTCTTGATGGGTAGAACAATAAATACCGGCGGAGAATAACAAGAAGAAATAACTTGGAAGACCTAAAATATACGATGCGAGTTACGTTGAAGGCAAATATTGAAATCTAATTCTGAAATTACTAGTGGATTACATCAAGCGGAATTATTTGGATGTTAGAGTCATTGCCGAAGTTCGTCTAATAATTGATTTTTGATTAAAAAGCGAATAAATCTATACCACATAAGTTATACTTTAATCTAAGGAATATAATCCTATGCAGCAGCGAAAGTTTTGGCCTGTTTTAGTTATTACTCCAAGTTGGCTAAGGAAGAACCCCAAATTTTTTCTTATGGCATCAGGTTGATCCAAAAAGCTCGCGGTTGGATTCAGTTTCTTTATTAGTTTAAAAATTAATTTTGGTGGGATATAAAATGAAAGAAAGCAGTGGACACAGCTTTGTTTTTGTTTTAAAATAAGGCGAGAAAAGTTGTTAAATAAAAGATATTCGGAGATAAGCTTTGCACAACATAAAATTACATACAAGGTGCTTAGTTTCCGCTAACACACAATACAAGTTTGGTTCTCTTAATGTAACGTGCTGTATATTATTGCATTTTGGGATACCCCTCTTCGATTCATGTTAATCTGGTTCAACGTTCCCAGAAACTATCTAACATATAATAATAAATAATAATAATCTTTATTAGTGCTATTACACAACAATAGTGCTTACACAAGTTACATAAACGAAAAAAAAAATAGAATAAATCTAAATGTACAAATACATATCATATGTAGCTACTACTCAGATACTCATCGACCGAATAGAAAGCTCGAGAAAGTAAATATTTTTTAATAGTCCGTTTAAATGAAGAAATCGGTAAATCTCTAACAGAGTCTGAAATAATATTATAATACTTAATAGCATAGTAGCTTACTTCGTCTCTGCTTTTTGCTAACCTATGAAAATTTGATCGTAAATTGTCATTATGTCTGGTGTAATGATCGTGAATCATAGAATTAAGTATATATTTATTTAAGTTGGATTTTACGTAAGTAACACATTCAAAAATATACAAGCTTGGAGTTGTGAGAATTCCCAAAGATCTGAACGAGTCTGTGCAGTCATCCATATATCCAATGCCAGATATTAGTCTTATACATCTACGTTGTAGAGCAAATATTTTATTAGAATGAGACGAATGGCCCCAGTTCAATATGGCGTATGACATACTTGATTGGAACAGACCATAGTAAACACGTTTTAGAGAATTAACTGTTAATTTGGAACTTAAAGATCGCATCAAGTAAATTGTTGATGAAAGTTTTTTGGATAAGGCATTAATGACTTTCCCAAGTGAGAGTTTCATCCAGATAAACACCTAGAAATTTAACAGGTTCATTTTGTGAAACATTTTCGAAAGGTCGTAATGTAAATAATAGTGTCCGTGTTTTCTCTAGATTAATGCTAAGCTTGTTTGCAGAGAACCAATTTTTAATGTTTATATTCATAAGTTTCTTTTTTAAGGTCATCTAAAGATCGATTATAATCAATAGCTTTTGTATGGTCTGCAAAAAGGATAAAATTTGTATTGTGATCACAACATTCTAAATCGTTCATATAAATTAAAAATAAGCAGGGACCAAGAACAGATCCTTGAGGTACTCCATGCTTAATAGTAAGAATGTCTGAAGAATCATTATTGAAATTTACGAACTGCAATCTATCACTGAGGAAAGACGCAATAAGTTTAATACTATTGGTGGACAGATTATAATGTGCTAATTTTCTAGCTAAAATAGAATGGCTAATACAGTCAAATGCCTTCGTAAGGTCAAAAAATGTGGCATAAGTGTAATATTTATCCTCGAAGTTATTTAAAACTAAATAACTTGATAGGTTACTGATGGCAAGAGTAGTTGAACATTTGCTCCTAAAGCCATATGGACAATCAGTAAATAAAAAATTACTATTGTAATAATTCGACATTTTAAAGCTTTTTAAAATATTTTTGAAAACACTGGTGTAATAGATATAGGACGATAGTTATTGATATCGCTAAGATCACCCTTTTTGAAAATAGGCGCAACCACTGACAACTTCAAAGCTTTAGGGTAATAAGCGGCCTCAATACACTGGTTTACTAAATTAGTTAATGAATAAATTATTATGTTTTTTGGAGTTTTGATTATTTTTGAATTAATATTATAAGCGTCCTTGCTGGAAGAGTTGTTTAAACTATCGACAATACACCTAATCTCCAAAAATGACACCTTGTGAAATGAAAATGATATGTTAGGTGGTATAGACTTGTGCCGATATTCGCTGAAATCGGTGTTTGTTGGTGGCAAGTCATTTAAGATATTTTCAGCAATATTTACAAAATAACTATTAAAAGCATTAGCATCCAGAAAGATAGATTTATTGTGTTCTAGTTGTCTGATGTAAAAGCCATTGTAAGATCTGAAGTAATCAAATTTCCATCAATATTTGAGAAGAAAATAAACATGCATTGCCTCGAGTAAAATTATTATTAAATGAGATTAAACCATAGGTTTTGAAAACATTACATATAATTGAGGTAATTCGAGATTTTTGCGAAGTATCGTTATTTCTTTTACGGCCGATCGCTTACGGTAATTCAAATTTCATTTGGCTGAATATTCCTTGAAGTTTTCGATAATATATTGATACTATCTTCACTATTGTTTTTATATACCTAGTATTACTTACACATTTGAGAAAGTTCGCAAAAAGGGCTCTACGACTGTAGATTTTTAAGGCGAATTGTTAATCAAAAAAGTTAATGGATAAAGTCTACTGTTATAGATACTAAGTCGCAGTAGTTGGTAAATATATTGTTACATAACATTTGCCCTACAGGTCTTATTTCGTCCCTCTCAGAGAAGGGGAATTTCCATTCAAAGCTGGATTTGCAAAAATTGCAAAGATATATACCACTAGGTCCCATGTTTCTATATTCCAAGGACGACGGCACTTGGTAGTATTTTGGATGCTAAAAATATTATCACGTATGGATTTTACGCGAAATTTCAGCTAATTTAATAATCATTTTGCTTAAACAATTATAAAACAGATCTCGTGTTGGCTGTTACTGCTTACCCAAAATAGCAAACATTACTCGCCCAACATCCACGGGAGACAAAGCACCGAACATTTTTCGTCAACTTAGTACCTTTTTTGTAAAGTCAGCGTGTTTGCAATTCTTAATACGTGGAAGGCTTGCGTCTGTAATAGCCGTAAGTTTCATCGGTCTTTGAAACATAGAATTTGGAGTTTTCATATCCACGTGGAATTAAGATTTGAAACCTATAACTTCTAAGCAGATTATGATTTAGATTTAAAATGTTAAACTTTCAATGGTTTTGGAATTAAAATTTACAGGTTATTAAAATTAACGGCTATCTATACCTCGTGTGCCACAATTGTACTCTGTACAACTTGATCCCACTGTCTTTTTTTTTAGGATGTATTTCAAGATTTAAAGAATAACACGAACAACACAAAATGTAATTAAGTGAACCGTTTCGTGATGTAAGATCACAGTATCCGGGCAAGGATACGTTCTGTCCTCAATATACAAAGCTAGCGTTTATGGTACATAAAACTTGGTGCTTTATCAAAATCGGTATTAACTTTCTTTAAAGGTTAATAAAATGGCTTTAATGTCTAATCTGGTGCAGTTGATTGCATTACACAAAAACGAAGGATTAGGGCACATCTGTAATACTCAATAAAATAAAGGAGTAATGGACCTCGATAATACTTTTTCACTCAAAACATTGTACGTGTTACACATACATCATCTTAAACTATTTGTTTCTATAAGAGAGGAATTTTCAATTACATAACAAATTTAATTTATGTAACAAATGTTTAACATACAGATCTGTTTATTTTATCGTTTTATCGTAAATATATATTTCATGTGCGCACGTAACTTTGCAAAACCATATGTTCGTTTTGTATGTGTACAGATAAAGACGCATACATACATCAAACGTACGTGTGTGAATTTATCACACAACTTCGGAATTAGGTCTGCATAAAACTCGTGAATATATTTTCACATTCTAGCTCTCCTATCTAGAATCTTGGTTCATTACAAACGTGGTATTACTGAATTAGCAAACGATGAGAAATTTCTGTCGTTACATCCAGTGCTATTAAGATATGCGAGTAGTTGCAAATGCGAAAGAATGTTGAAAGTTTCGACACTATTTTTTCATGTGTGTATGCAATGGGAAATTAACGGAAACATGAGAATACGTAAAACATTGGTATTGAATTTCATTAACCTACATTTCGTTATATCTCTTTAGTTTAATCTTTTGAAATGTGCACGTAAATTGCTTTATCAATGCCTTTAATTTTCGACCTTTTCCATTTTCTAAACTAAATTCTAAATTAGGAATTTGTATAACAAATGCTGTTGTGTTTGTCGTATAATCTGGTTAATTTTCCTTTTTTCTTTATCTTTCTTAACGCGTGGTGGCGGCTCAACGGGGTGTACGAAGTATCGCGATTAAATAACGAGGCTGATCTAAGAAATGTGCTAAATCTTGTTACAAACAACTGTTAATTCCCTTCAATGTACTTCCCTTCACCAGTTGGTGAAGGGAAGTGCATTGAAGGGAAGCGATTTATAGTTATAAATCGCTGCATACGTGTTTTCCATTGTCCAAAGTGTCTCTTCAACAACTCTGCCGTCTTTGCTTTAACTTCTTCTACATACTGAAAACGGTCACTTTAATGCATTTCACTTTTGCGAACAGGTGGGGCTGATGACTAGGGCGAAAGTTTAAGCACCGTAACGTGTTTGTCCGCTAAGAAATGTTTCACACAGACCACATTATGTGATGGTGCATTATGTTGGTGTTATGGGTTGTTCCACAGATTTGGTCTTTCCACGTATGTGTCTATAGATCACACTCGGAAGAAGCTTGCTAGACCAAAAGACGCTGCATCACTATTGTGTAAGACCACTCAATTAAGTATAGTTATCAACGTAGTCCACCACAGCTCCTTCTCATCTCAAGAAATCTTCTGAGATTTATGGCGGGCGCTCCTTGGTTAATCCGTAATTAACGATTAAAAAAAGGTCTAGAAATATCAAGGTGAACGCAATCTACAATCTACACGAGCTACCCAAAAACAAAATGGTAGATAACAAGCATCTCGAAGAATCTTATTGGTCTCAATGGTCATTGGAGACCACTGACTGGCTGCATGATGATATAATATTGGTCTAAAACCGGATAGTTTCCTACGATGTGGCAGAGATGAACGTCTGTAAAGAAGGTCACAAACCTGTATGAAGTTAGCCACACTTTTTTTTTACGTGGCTCCTATTTTTTGAAAAATTGAAATTCTGGAAGTTGTCCCAGTTGTCTAAACAGCAAGAAATATGCTTAGAAAGTAAACAGCGGGCAGCCCCCTTTTTCAGAAAACTTGAAATTCAGAGAGTTGTTCCAGGTTGTTTTAGTGGTTCTAAACATTGTTTCAGAAATTCAGAATAGTATCTGTTAAGAAATCAAAGTTCTGATGATTGTAGGTGGCTCTAAATTTGTTCATAGTTCTAGAATTTCAAAATCATATCTAGTGCAGATGCAAGATATAGGCAAAAAACGATGTTTACATGCGATATATATGTCTTGGTTATAAAAATATAGATATTCGACTGGTTAGGTTTACTTTCTCCATTATTATAAATAATATAATCGGCCCCGTTTAGTATTTGATATTTTAGTATTTATACATTATATTTATGCTTTACGTTTTACTTTCTTTTTAGAAACAAATCTTCTCATTAACGAATGCCATGTTCTGAAATGTTTAAAGCCATTAGCAACAACCTGGAACAGCTGTCAGAATTTAAATTTTTCAAAAAAGGGGGCTGTCAGGAAATTATTTTTTGGGTACATCTTTTGATTTGTAAAGGTTATAGCTCTGAAATTCTAGAACAATATTTAGAGCAACTAGAATAAACTGGATCAACTCGGAATTTGGACTTTCGAAAAAGGAGTGACTAGGTGAAAAAGTCCTTTTTTTCAGTTCTTTAGGTCAACCTTGATTATTAGCCCAACTTCAGTGAATCAGGAAAACCTAAGTTACCATATTCAACAGAAACTACAAGTTTAGGTATTCCACGCAAACGGAAACAGCTTAGCAAATATGTTCCTGACCAAATTTCAAATGAAATAATACCTGCTATGTGCTATACAACCTGTTCATATGAACAGGTAAAGTTACTTTTACAGAGCCACTACTATTACCACTACTAGCCAAATTTATATAATAAACAATAATACGGAATTAGTTGAGTAGACTATCTCAAGCGTGGCTATAGTTGCAGCAACATTACTATTTCGTCACTGTACAAGCCATCCAGTCTAAATTAAACGTAATGCCATATTTTATATAGAAGTCGTCTATAATTCTCGAAATGCACTTTAATGCCAATGTTGTGAGTCAGTTCCGTTGAGGTGAATAAACATGTAAGTTCGAAAACAAACAATGAATTTGCGTTTGCTTGTCACAATTAAAATGTTTCTGCAAACCTACATGCTCGCAACCAAGTGATAAAACAGTCGTATATATAATGGCGCAAACCAGATAAGCGTTGTTAGATAAATTAATTATCTGTGAAAGTGGCCAAGTTGGCGATATGCACATAATAAATCTGCGTTCGCTGAAATGTTAACACTGCAATATCTCAGACGACATTAATATACCATGCCAAGGATATTTTTAATTATATGCATCGGCTATTGTCCATAGATACCTGTTCGTATTTATGGATCAAGGTGCGTTTAGCGACCGATAATTATTGGACATTTGTTTTGTGCATAATATGTACGTTACTACGTTAAAGTCTCCTATATGAATCACAGTGAATTGGCACAAAATGAAGCAAGTTACTGAGATAAACATCTCTCTAAAAAGATAATTAAAATTAGCATTTAACATTCTAAGTTCGTTGCACCTTGTCAAAGTAAAGAAATCGTACCCTAAATTCCTTTGAATTTTATAGCTAACTGGGGTGGGTGTTTAAATTGTTACTATTGATGTTTCAATTCAGCATTGCTAAAGAAATTAGATTTTTTACCTAGAATGAGCCGATTGTTACTTTCCATTTTAGTTTTCTACTTCTACGAACATAGAATGCCATGGGTCTTGTAATTTACATGAACATGTCTATTGTAATTTATCAACTTTGTAATAAAAAGTCAGAACTACTAAGACCTCCTTGAAATGCTGTGGAGTTATTAGGTAATGAATATTTCCTTTTTGGTGTTAAGGCCTCTCGAAAATCACAGGAAATATCCAGCGCCTTCAGGGTCACTTGCGCATTTGTTTAGAGGAAATAACAATAGATCCGCTAAATTATGTCTACCGCGACAGGTATCGAATCCAAAGGTGATATTCAGATTTAACTGTTTTTAAAATTTGTTAAGTTTCGTTCACTACAACAGGTGTAAGAAACTTTTAAATTCAAATGTTATTAAATACATATGTGAAACTCATTGATGTTTTGTTCTATACTTGATGATGGACATATGCTAAATTCTTTTT
Organism: Marronus borbonicus; assembly: GCA_902655005.2. Taxonomy (NCBI): domain Eukaryota; kingdom Metazoa; phylum Arthropoda; class Insecta; order Coleoptera; family Scarabaeidae; genus Marronus; species Marronus borbonicus. The sequence goes on along the minus strand of LR737381.1, from coordinate 9,817,678 downwards.
TAACAGAATACTTTTAAGCCCTTCATTTGTCCTTTCAATTAATTTTATTTTTATATAATGTAGTTGACTAAAAGTTATTAACCTTTTCGAGGAGATAAGCACATTTGTGTGTTTCCTCATGATTCTCTATAAGCGTATCAAATTAGGCATGGCAACTGTTGTGGCCACTTCGGAGCGAACCCTTAAAGCGCAATGGAATAGAGCTAAATATTACTTACTAGGATAAAGCTGGGTCTAAATATCAAAATTCATCTAATGTTCCTTGAGGTTATAGGAATAGTTCGCAGCGTTTTCTTTGCTGAAAATTGCAGACGCAATAAAAATGTGGAATACACATATGCCGTAATAAATATAAAAGGTAGACCTGAAACAAGGTTTCACAAAATTCTGTATTAAAATTATCAAGCGACCGGTTCCATGTTTTAATACAGTATTTTTTTCTTTTCAAACTAACGTTGGACAACAACGCAGGAATCCACACAAGGACCTCTTATAATTCCAACAGTTCACATCACATTATGGAAACCATCCAAAACCCAAATAGTTCAGGTTTAGAGGAATTTGCTACGCAAAAATATGATCCCACATAGCAAAGTAGAATAGGGAAAAGCATTATGTTCAGTGGCCACTGCTTCTAACAATGCAACAATTTTTCTCTGGGCAGATAGTATTGTCCAGGCGATATCCTTTATTGCTGGCAAGGACCCACAAGATCATGTTAAAAGATAAAATAAAGAAACTGGAGCCCACATTGGAGACAATTATACAGTACAACTGTTTTATGCGAGATAGGATGATTGCTCACTAGGCACGTGTAGTGAAAAACAAAAAGTTCTATGCTCATATGACATTTCTCTGTTCTAGAAGGGCAAGAACTCAACAATACTGCTTCCAAATTAATCCATTTAGCGGGAGATGGTTTTTTGCTATCAGTAAACAATATCAAATACAAAAATATCTTCCTTTACCTTTTTTCGTTCTTTAAAATAATTGGTCCCTGAAGAGGTGAAATAAAAGAATTCACTTTCTAAACCTTAGTTCCTTAAGTAGCAGTAAGTAAACAGTGTAAACTTTACATTGATTATAAATGTGATGTGTAATGAACAAATTTCAATTGGTAGAAATAAAAATCCAAATTTCTTCACTATTTATTGTTCAATGCATAATAATAATAATTTTGTAAAGGAATAAGAGTTTTCATTTCTACCATTTGAACCCAGCTCGCTATTGAAAGAGTAATACATAACGAACTTAAAATTAATTGTGTTGCTGTTGTTGTAAACATTGTCAATTGACCAACCTTTACACTATGCAACTCCCATACCTTAATAGCTGCCATTTTGTGTGCAATGAAGTGGTAATTCAAACAATTTAGGAAATGAGTCAGAATATTTTATTTATATTCTCAAATATTTGTGAGGCGTAAACAACCAAACTCTTCAATATTAGCATCTGATCATTGGACGATAACCTTAAAACTGGAGCAACTATTAACAAACGGTTAGAAATTAATTTGGAAATCTCCAGGAAGGCCGAACACTAGATCTGTAATGCCATGTCCCTAACGATTTCAACTGATTCGAAATCGTTGCAGAAATAAACCTATCGTAAACACTATGTACTCCATGCATAATTTTTATGTTCACAATTCTCAGCAGAATTATGTGTCCTGTAAAACGATCGTGTTTGTATTTGTTTTAATACTACCGCAGATTATCAGTTCAATCGGTGGAAAATAAAAATTATTAGTTTAAAAATACTGGCGGGAGATTTGCATCATTAAATGTTTGAGATTTATATTTCATAAAATAAAAATCATATTTTGCAGGAAACATTTTCCCGCAAAAAATAGTTTCTGGTGTACGAAGGGCTATTTTTTGTCGATATTATTAAGATCGTCAAATTACACATTAAGGTATTAACATAAATAAAATGTTGAGCTATTTGAAAATCAATACGGGATTAAATAAAAGGGTTGTTTTTTACAGTAGAATGTGATCTCTGAAAATAAAACGGAACAAAAAGAAATCAGACGTTAAGCTAATGCGTAAGGACAAAAATTAAAACTAAATGCGATTAAAAATACCAGCTTGGAAAATAAACGAAAATATGGCAAAGCATATTCCGACAAACTAAAAGTTTGCGTTATCTAGTTATAATTGATTATTTGTTCCGAAAATACATAAGCAAAATGCCAAGATTACATTATTACATAATGGCCGAGCCACATTTGTATAAACCACATTAGATGTAGCATTGGTAATTATATAGTTCTCTATAGTTTTGGCGTTTTTAGCTTGGAAGAAGATAATTCTAACAACTGATCCCAGTAATTCTTAAGACAGTTGAACTAATTCCATCAGATCGGTAGTAATTCCACATAAAAACTATTTCATTCCAGAAGAGTATAACTAATTCCAAGACTGGTTAGTCCCCCGAACATAACTTTTACGAAGTTAAAATTAATAGGTTAGAAAGAAATTAATAAAAAAAAAAGTATCCTTCGAGCCGGATTTGAACCAGCGACCTATGGATATCTACCCTTTCGCAAGATCAACTACAGTCCACCGCTCTACCAACTGAGCTATCGAAGGCTGTTGGCGAATTTTGCCATATTTAGAACGCTGTTCCGCTGTTTAATCCGTTCCCGTGTTATAAAAATTTTATTAAAGTAAGTAAATATTTCTTTAGTTCACTATCTTGTTATGTTATCAATATAACGTTTAATGAAATAAATACAATTAGCGGTACAAATATTCTTTAACCTACGTAGTACCAATTTAAAAGAATCGTTACGTATTTCCTCTTTAAAAGATAGTAGTAATTAACATGCATTTTAATACGAATCGTAAAACGATGATATGCTTAACTTATTTTTAGTTGAATTGCTTGCAAATGCTTCTATTCGCAAAGTCCCCGACGATAGCCTTATCTAAATGGAGGAGTACCTACGCTATCAAAACAAGCTACTGGTAGCGATGGGGACGGGAAGCGAGCATAAACTTTTATCTAAAAAGTCGAAGTCAATGACGCCCATATACATAATTTTCGTGTTGTTTATGTTTATCAGTTATTCGTGCTGTATGTAAATGAAACGCGTTCGCTGTACCTAATGCCTACCTTCTATATAGACTTTAATTTCACCGACAGCGCGAGAGATTTAAAAATACCTGTTGAATATGTATGACCGATTTAAAACGGTTTGCCTATAAATTATTCAATATATGTTGGCATAATGTGAGATGGGTCATCAAGATAAGATGGCGACCATTATCCACAATGTTGTTAAATGTTTGCTGCATGTCTGCGAGTGTGCATGCACGTATGTATTCACGTGTACGGTTCTGCGTTCTCTACCGAATGAATATATCCGACAATAAACTGCAATAAATGTTTATTACGGTTTTAGTAGGCAATTTTCCCGTACACTTATAATTAGTATAACTTTATACCGTAAGCGAACATCCACACGTTCGTGCAGCGTATTATTATTAGAAATCAATAATTGTCGATTTAGTTTGCGAAAATATGTATAATATCTGTATATGGATATCATGCAGAGTTTTACCACCTATACTCGCAAACTTCTGGCGTGCCTTATTATACGATACCGCAAACGATTTCAATAACGATATTTAATGAAGAATTGCAAAAAAGAAATAAATGTAGGATACCTCATGAAACTCGTTAGTTAGAAGCCTTAATGATGTTATTATGAACGGAATTCATATTTTATTCATATTTTGGAATGGGAACTATTAATTTAAAACATTTTGGCCTACGAGACCCTTTCTTATTTTAAATACAGTGGTATACTTTTGATCAACTTAATCGATTCTTCACATCACATGTAGATTTTTTGTATTATGGCGGCTTACCCATATATTTATGATCATGTTGAAATTTTAGCATTTGCACGGCTCTCCTTGAAATTAGATAATTCAAAATGTAACGAAGATTAAGGTATTTACTTTGTGGAACGAAATGGAAGGTAATGCGTACCACACCTTATCGATATCGTTACTAAATATTATACAGAGTGGTCATAAATTCCACGGAGATTCATATTAGACTTTGATATACCTATTTTTAATAGTTTTCAAGATATTAAAATACTTTCTTTAAACGGCATATAGTGGGTTAATATTTAATATTATTGTGCCATGCAATGAGTGGTATAACATAGACTTCATACCTTCAGAATTTGAACAATCCCTTATTGTTACTGTTATACATTATTAGTTCTTTGTTTTTAAAAAATACTCCATCATTAACTTATGGAGATTAATCAAAGTCATAACTTATGTTCCTGAATTTACAATTTCGACAAAAATACACAAAATCATGCACAGCATCATCTACATCAAAATCTGTACATTGAACGAAGAAAGTAAGTAAATACGCCAAAAAAATTTAATAATTTTTTTAACAAAATTGGTCTAACGAACGAGTTTATCCTTTGAATAAATAGCTGTTTATTATATCGCGAACATGTATTTCCGTATAATGTAAAAAAAAGTTATTGATTTATTGATATACATTACGCCCTGATGGTAAATCCTTAAACTTTGTTCCGCTTCTCACAAAAAGTTAATAAACCTTAATAAAACTTTTGATGAGCATACTTCATTGTTGTAATAAAATTATTAGTTGACATATTTTTGTTATTATTTTAACAAGTCAACGAACACCATTCATTGAATTCATTTTTTCAGTGCATCAGTTAGAAGCATTAGTTAGCATCCCTGTGGAAACAGGTAAACATACAGATGTTTCTGACTATAGACAATTTATGTACGATAAAAGCATTTCGAAATGAATTTTCGAGCAAATATTAAACGTAGCTTGATATTATTAAATTTGCCTGTAACTGTATTTTTTTCAGTAATCTTCTCAGAATTTTCCTGAAGGTCATGTATTGACCGAAACTAGTCGCAATTAAATAATTTTAAAAAATCAAGGAGTACTCATTTTACACTTAACCACTACTACGAATTATTTAATGTTTTTATAGATATAATAACTGAAACAAATCTGCGAAATAGTAATTATTACTTGCTTTCGCCCTTTACAGAGAAGCATTGCCGGCCATGAAGAATATACACTTGCGCCCATAGGCGTTAACCTCATCGAGCGTTCGAATTCAAATTTAAAGGATATAAGATAAATGTTGCGGCTCCTGAGTCGAACTCACAGCTCCGAGAATAATAGCTTGGTGAACTAGGTAATGCACCGCCAGTGCAATTAATGATGAAAGTGATTTAACTATATAAACAGATAATTCAACAGAAAGGAATAAAGTTTTCGTTGCGACATCCGTGGGTCCGTCATATAGTCGGACCACTGCACAGCTACCTTTAATCACTGGGACCTTAATAGATTATTGTAACAAAATGCCCTTGTGTGTGTTCAAATAGTTAGAGACTTATAATAATTCTTAGTACTACTCTAGGATCTTCTTCTTTCAGTTGAGTAGATTCAAGAAATGATCTACTGAAATGTTGGTGTCCTATGCGACTGATGACATTTGCACAGAATGAAGATCTTTTTAGCATAGACGACAGATTTGATCTTCAGCTTTTCCTAGTTTAGGTGCCTGATAAATAATCAGTTACTTACAAATTAATTCATTTTCTATTAATTAAGATAACGAAATGCATCGACGAACATACAACTTCCATGATACGGCGCGATGGAATTCTATAAAAACCTTAAATTTTGGAAGTAATGATTTGCTTAATATGCGATAGTAGAAGCACGTGATACAATATCGCAGTTCTATTTGCGGGTTTTCTCTTAATATTTCACATATTTTTATAAAATATAACGCAGAAAAATAAAAAATTCTCTTAATTTACTCTTTACCTTTAATTAAGTGAATTTTCAAAGCAAAATCATTCCTACGACGGTTTTGAAGTTACCTTCAGAGGATTATTTTCTGTCTAGTGGAGATATTCCCCATTCTGCGGTAAGAGTTTGGTCTAGTAGACAACATTTGCCACTAGATTCGATTAAATTCTATTAGTGAGTGAAAGTTTAGGTAAAAAGTTTACAGTGCCATGTTATTAACTACGGGAAAATGTTTCACGTCACCAGCATGAGATAAAGGATTCACTTGAGAAACTTAGGGAAAAAAATTCATTCATTCTTTTTTACATTTGACATTAAATTTGATGTGCTTGCTCATTTCAAAACTAAAAACCCGGCCCTTATAGCAGTAATAGGGTTTATGGCGAAAACTATACATTGTGTTATGAAGGCTCGATATGAGTTTATAGTTCGTATATTAATTATTCCAACCGCAGAAGATTAAACTCAATTTGCTTGCTGAAAGCTAATAGTAAAACTTTTTGAAAATAGTTGATAATTATTTAGTAACATGCGTATTATGTTATAGTAATGTACATAATTACACCGACATATCTTTGCTATTACGTGTAGAATTAGGGATAATAGAGGTCACTTTAGTGTGGTAAAATTTGCAGATTGAATTATCCCATTAACCTACATACTATTGTTATTACGGGCAGTAATTCGTTACGAAATTCTCGCTTTTATCGGCAGCAGAATTACAAGTTATACTAACAGTATTTTAAGCCGTTATAAATATTGTTATCGCTTGAAAGTACCTATGCAATGTGTAATTACCCCGAGTATTTAATTTGACATAAAATACGTTACGTTTGACGTTATCGTTTAGGCATTAGTCGGGTCATTTATTCCGTAATGTTCAGCGCAATGTGAACGACTAAACTCCCTTAACGCACTCCGTTATCTAAAACTCCAGTCGGATTTATTAATCAAATGTAAATCCAATTATTCAGTAGCTTAGCGTACTAGACAATTGCATGTCAGACAGTAATAAAGCGTCTCCTCTATGTTCTACCTATCTCTCTCATTAACGTATGTACATACACACATTATAGACGCTGATACAAGACGACTATATATATACATACCTACTTACATACCTCCGTCTATGTAAAATACTGAGCACGTACATTTATAAACAGTACATACGTTTTCCAATACTAACTCAGTTATTCATAAACAATTACTGATACACCGTGATAAATGTCAAGGTCTTACTCGGCAAATGCAGTCATCTTACATGTCAGAATGAACTGCATATGTATTTATCATGTAGAGGAGTCCGACGATGTTTGCCGTGATCAGAAGCTATAGCGTGATGTTTCGCTTCTCTCATTTTCTAGCGTTTCTTTCCATGGATTTCATTTGTTCTTTTTCCAAGCGGTTCATTCCTCAATCACTCGAATATAACATGCTTTATATACGTATCTGGTCGTTATGTTCGACGTCTTTAAAATAAATGATACAATTTCACTTTATATGTAACTACTAATATGAAGTGCTTCAGGGACACGATTACAGGTAGCAAGGCAACCATGAATATTTTTGTTGAATTTAATGGTACGTGCATACGCTATAACCTGACCTATATTTAACTCACCAGTGAATGTGAAGTAAACAGCTATGTACCGTTTGTGATCTTATTCGAACTGGATGATGCATATTTATTTTCCAATGTAAAGAATTCTTTTGCTATAATCCAACCAACTTAACAGGAAATGAAGTCTAATTTGGAAATTGTGGTACTAATCCTAAGAAGAATATATTTAAAACTAGAGTTAGAAGGAAACACTTTCAACTTCGGTCTTGTAATAGTTTAATAATAGTGAATTTTAGACTCGGACACTGAAGAGGATAATAATAATGATAATAATAATAATAATAATAATAATGCTTATTTTGTAACGCTCTCAAAAGTCCATTAGCAGCCGGCTAGGCAATAGTAAGGACGGGCTGGGTTATTAACAATAAAAGTTCTAAATAACTAAATATCAAAATGAGTGCCATGTAATTTGTTAAATGAATAACAGAGGCTGCTAGCATAAAATTACAAAATCCAATGAATTCTTCCACATTTTATGATGTCTCCGAATGTTCATCAAAATCTAATTTAGCGAGCAAAACAAACCCAAATACAATATGCAACAATTGTTGCTCAGACCTTAGAGATTAAAGAAAAATCAAAACACGTATTCAATATCATCAATACATGGCAAACAGCAAATAGGGCCATAAATTATAGTTTCGCATTTTTTAAGTAGAAAACACAAGTCAACCTTAAATTCATCTCAAGCTTGAGCGCATTCTAAGCTTTTCCGTAGTAAATGTTGTAAACCTCAAATTTATTAATACCGCCGTACAAATGGTGTGAAAGAAAAAAATGACCTTAAGTTTATGAAAAGTAGCAGTCACATTAATTAAATTAAAATTAGAAATACCATAAGAAGGGGAAAGGCTTTATTTAATATTCAGGTAAGAAAACTAATGTATCTTGGGCTTATTTAATTACTATTTAATTAACTAGAAGATTGAAGTTCTCCAAGAAAGTAGGTAAAAATTAGCTGCTGAAACAATTTTAAATGTTGACGCCAAGAATTGTGGCGCCTAGTTGTCAGGATCGCTTCCTCTAAGTGAGTATTTTAAGTAAAGATGACAAGAGGAAATTCCAGAATCAAAGTCAGATGCAGAGTAGGATTCTGATACAAATTTCAGAAACGAAAATCAATACCCAAATATCCAAAAACCAGAAATAAAACCATGAAAAAGTAAAAGTACGAAGTGAGCTCTCAACAATAAAATACAAATAGATACATTAAAAAGGCATTCTCTACAATATGTTTTAATTAAGGACCTGATAGCATGATTTCATCGTCATTGATAGTAATATGTAATATAGTTCATATAGAGAAAATGAGAGCTGAGTTTAGGTTGCGCTGCTTTTTTTATGAATTCTGAGATCTGATATGTTAGATTAAAGGTATTGTACAGATCACAAGTATTTGCAGGGTAGATGTCTAGATTGTTGATTTAATTTTAATAATAACATACAGAAAGAACTTTATTAAGTCTTTTTTTCTTCTTCAATAGAGTGTCTAGAAAAATATAAAAAAGATGGCAGACCTGGAGGTTCCTGATTAAATGCACAATTGCAAACATCAAATATTCGAACTTTCTATTTTTAACTTTTAATACAACACTTATTTATTTCGCAATATAATTATCTGTCATACTTTCACCTCCAGAATTTGCTGTAGTGGATTCTTCATCTGGAATTATAAAAACATTAGAATATTCGTCACCACCTATAAAGCTCTGATCGACTCATCAAGCAAAGCTGAAACTATAGAGTACGCCCCTTTTGTATGCAGACGCCTAATAATTTTTGGAAATTTAATCATTAAGGGTATAAAATAGGGGAAGCTCGTTTGGAAATCTAATTTTAATTTAGAAAGATGAAATTCGGTTCTAAGGCTTCTGGTTAGAATTAAGGAGATACAGTCGAATATCGAAATCTGTCCACCCCCAATTTACGCTCTTGATGATTCATTTTCCAAAAATGATTAAATATGTTCTCTCTAACTGAAAGCTTGTTGACATGACTTTTCGTGTCATTAATTTTAAATATTTTAGATTTCCAATAGAAAATTCCACCACTTAATTTTCAAAAAAACACGAAAACACAAGTATTTTTATTTATTTCTAACTAAATCTCGTCTCTCTCAAAAAACAACTGAAACACGAAGAAAATCAACGTTCTTTAAAAGTTTATGGCTCGAATTTTAATTAAACTTCCGTCTCCATGTGAAATTTTGACGAAAACAACACCTTTTAGTCCATATCAGAGAATTGTTTGCTAGCGAATTACCTTCCAAAACTCTGTCTGTCTTTTCTACATTTACGCCTTTTATAATTATTAAAATCATTAGATTTAAGAGAAATGATTTCACATTTATTTTTTAACAAATTAAAAAGATTGCTTTTAAAAACTGCACCATTTAAACGGCAGAAGTAGTTTCTTGTCTTTTATAATAAAATTTTAATAATTAACGAAATCTGACTGACGATGACAAATTTTCTTTACATCACAATAGTTGCAAAAAAAATCATTTATTCTTAAAGTCAGTAGGAATAACATCAGGTACTTGCATTAATTTACTTTTGCAGTTAGTTAAATTTAATACAACCACAAGCAGATGCTATTAAACTGTTCACTGTATTACTTTCTTTAACATCTTCGACGATCCCTCATTTGATATTCCATCAATATATTAAACGGAGAAGCTGCTCATATCGTTTATTGTACTCAGTTCTTTACCTTCCTCAACTTCTTCCAGAAAGCAAATGGATTTCGTCACCAATGCATTTGATTAAGACCACTTAATCCATTACAGAAGTTATTGGAATTTCATCCCATAGGGATGATAATAATACTAAAATATAAAAATATAAAATATATATGAAAAAGCGTAAAAATGGTGATAAAAGATTTATTATAAAATTCATAAGTTACTCCAATCGTTGGCCAATTCACTCGAGAGCGTAAGAGGAATAAAGTGATAAATAGTAAACCCATCGAGTTTTATTGGTAGGTGGTTCTTCATTTAGAAGGAGTAAGAAAATTGGCCGCTAGCAAAATACGACCAACCATATTACTAACACCCATCAGAAAATCGGTTACTCAAAATACAAAACGTACACAGAGAATTTCTATGTATGTTGGTGATTAATAATGTATGCGATGCCGATATCTTTTGTGTTTATTGCACTAATTCTTTGCTGCCGTTAATAATCATTACTTACTAATTTAAAGACTCTTCTTGAGAAATAGGTATGTCTGCTGCCCGATTACAGGATTTATTGTTTCACGTATACTTCTGACCACCCTTAACGAAAACCAAAAATTAGCTGCTGGTTTATTACCTAGCTTCCTAAACTTCTAGTTTTCATAAAGCACTCGTTGATTAGTTTGAACCGATGTTGATGTTTTAATTGAAAATTTCGCTTAAAAATTATTTCAGAGTAACACCTTTAGACGATGAAAATTCACACATGTCCCAAGTAATGCCTGTACTGGAGTAGTTGACACCATTTTTCGTTTAAGGATTTGTTGGTAACCATATTTGGTCACGCAGAAGTTCTTCTATCTCGACCATTAATGTGTCATATTCAGCAAATTTGCTGATTGAAGATTGACTAGTTTGCATAAAATGAGTTAATTTAATTCATTCATTTCCCTTAGTTTTATTCCTCAATATAAACAACGTTGGAAGTTAGGTGATCAACGTGGATGACCTAACTTCCGTCTCAACCAAAGAAACGCCTCACTCTGGATTTATACCTTTTTAAAAAAATCCAGACCGGGATTCGAACTATAATCCTTTCGACAAATGAATATCATTTATCATATAAAAGTATGTTCGCATTGATTAGTAAGAAGCTCTAATAATTATACTTAATTTTTTATAAGGTAACTATTGTTTTCTACATAGCTCCTGGAAATTTTATTCTCTAATATTTATTCTCATCTCATTCTTATACATTAAGCCTACAATATCACATTAAGAAACATTTTCTCTTTCGACAACAAATAACAATATATTTACATAATGTCGTTCGTATACAATTCGAGCTATACAGCATTGTTAAGCGGAATATAACTAAAGTCTGGATAGTATCTCTTTAATAAGGAGACATTCGCCTTCATCTATACTAATGCGTACGGGGTATAACGCATGCTTAAGAATATACATAGTTAGCGTGCAAATTCGTTAACTTGTTAGAGAGTTAAGATTATATTCGAACGAATAATTTCAAAACTCGCATGCTAATTAGAGTTAAACGAAATATGCCATTATACCCGCCTTGTTCTCATAGTTACTGCAGCAATATATCAAATTAAGATGAGTGTATTGTATACTATGAATTATTCCGGAATCCAATGATAATTAATGCGCAAAAATGTCCCTGAAACGTGAGCATTCATGGATTTAACTTTTAAACGTAAATATCCAGTACCTCTAACTTTGATTAGCTGGTATTAATTAAGAACATGAAAACAATCCATAACAGTAGTCACCAGTGTTATTCTGGTATAGAACATGGCCACCAAAATATCTCTTCTCATCGAGTATCTCAATCCATTTCTTCCTATTTTGATGCCCTATTCTGATAAATAATACTTTCTCGGTAGTCTCATCTTCTTAAAAGCACAGTCCCCATCAGTGCCCTATTCCCATACTTTCCCCCAGTATTAAATTCTTATCGCGCAAATAGAACGGTATTACAATGTTAGCAACTGGTGTTATTTTAACTCTCTGTAGGTGAATTTCTAGTCAAGAAATATTGTTAATAGATTACTAACTCCACAAAATATAAAATATTCAACATTATAGACATCAAATTATATACTTTGCGATGTCAAAATCATTTTAATTGCTTAATGATCCGCTCAAAAGAAACTGTTCACGGTTTGGGATACTGAGAAGAGCAACTACTTGCTTGTTAGTTACTTTTCGTCGTAACTATGTGCACCTTTAGTTTTTATCGACAAGGAATTCTTGTTATTTGGTGCTGATAAATCGGATTTACGAAAAAAAATGAGAAACAAATTTTAAAGGATAATCAATAAGGGACCATTCTTTGTATTTCGGTAAAATAATTCACAGAAACCTGCTTAAAAACAAAAACAATAAAAAAGACCGGTAGAAACAGTGTCCATTAATTCCATCTATTGTCCACTCGGTCCATGTTTAATTTTAATTTAGCGTTCTTTAATGATTTCAATGTGATAGTGGAAACGCATTACTTTGTATTTCCTCTTAAGAACGAAATGAAGTAACACTTTTAGTAGCTTACCGATTGCTTCCGTATAGAATTATCACTGTATATGTAACAATATAGGACCACAATTTCTACTACCTAACATTCCATTCTTTCAGGTAAAATCTGGCTGTTTAGTGTAGATATTACAAAAAGTAAATATTACTTCTTTTAACGATAATTCTTTTCCAATACCTCTACAAGCCATATATGCATACATGTATGTATATTGGCCATTACCAAATTCAAAGCGGATGTCTAAAGCAAATACATTAAGTAATTAGCATAGTGCGTGCTTCTCCTTTAAGAATTGGAACCTTTTAAAATAAATACCACACACATTGATATCCCGCAGCTTTAAGGTCGTTTCGAAGATAGATGCTCGTTCGATATAGATTCAGAAAGGTCTTTCTGTATATCCAGGTGCATTTTCACGAATTGATAGAGGAGGTTCTATTATTAATTCAGACTTGTTAGAAAGGAATATGTTATTAAAGTCACGAATTGCAAGTTGTTCTTAGTTAAATGAGGCGTTGCGCCATTGCGAACCATACCGCCTTACATGTCATATTTTAATTAGAAACTGTAAATGAAAACGTGTTGAAACTGTTCGCCTAGCAAACATCTGACAACGTACTCAACTGTATCTTGAAATCTAAATTGCCACCGGAAACGAACAGGAAGTCTTTTATTATTAAACCTACTTTACAACAAGTCATTATTTTAATATTCATAAGGAGCGGAATTACAAACAAGTAACCACGAGTCTACGCCATAGTAATTGCTTCATAGAATATTAGTTGTTGCTGATTGAAGTCGCCTACCAGCTCCTTATTTCTTTTTAAGCGCAAGATATAGTTGAAAGGTAAAACGGAATCGTTGTTTTCAGTGCCCTCCGAAATAAATAAAGACAAAAACATTTTAGAGAAATAGGAAGAAGCAAGAATGCTTAATTTTAGAAGATTGTAGGCAATGCAATGTGATACCTACAGCATAATATCATCACTTCGTATCACAAACTGGTGTTCGTTACATAAATTCAATTCATAAGTACTATCACTGATAACGTACGAGCTTTAGCAATTACCTTTTCTTTATTTGCAGATTTTCTGACTAATGGTGAATGGTGTCACTGAAGCTACACAATAAACTCAATTTTCGACATTCAAGTAGAATCGAGGCTCTTCTAACATGAAAAGTAAATTAACTATATCGGAAACGTTCTAAAACAGAAAACGTTTCCTAAAATTTCGTAATGTCCGAACTAGTTACTTTGGCGACAAAAGAAACTGAGGATTTGCGAAAATAGAAAACGAAGCTGGACATATAACACCAACTAGAATTGTCGCACTAAACAAGAAATTTTTACGGCAAGGACAAAAAGGCAGTGTGAGAGAGAATAGAGTAGCTTATTAGACCTGCTTTCTAAAAAAATCCGAAAGATCTCTTGGATATCTTTGAAAAAGTTTTTTGAAAGATGGTAAGGTAGGCAAATTATAAAAGATGCACGTAAATGTACTAATATGGCTTTAGCTTCTTCGAACTCCCAAACATATGTCACGATAATGGGTACCTTACAGACGTTACGAATTTATTTACCTAATTAATTTAGTAGTACCACCGGTGACAAACGAATGCTATTTTTCCTATGTACGCCACTGACAAGGTTCTACGAAATATCTATGAAACATTCAACACAGACTCAAACACACCGGCAATCACCACCAAACAGATAGCGATAGGATGAGATAAATCCTTTTAGCATCGGCGTGTTAAAAAGATAGCATGCCTATACCTATCTAAGCCAACATCCAATTAATTAGTGAAACAAGGCATACATTTCCTAGTATGTAGGCCACCATACTTTGATTCTATATCTCCTTAATTACATTTTATTATAAATTCTGCTGTAAAACTGTATAAAACATTGTGAAAATACTTTTAAGGTGTGAGTGTCCTTATAATAATGTTTTCCTTACGGCAGTATATCTACCTGATTGTAAAATTTTCACAAAAAATTATTGTGCTCTTCCGCCTTTTTTTCAGCGTGGACTACACGCACTACATCACGAGCTTAGAAGCTTCCTGTGGGGTATATACCACAGGATGGTCACCACACGTAGAAAAATAAATACGATATCAATATTCTGATGTCGTGGGTCTATTTATCTGGCAGATGAACTAAACATTCTACGAAAGATCACTAAAATTTTAAGTATACTTTCGTAGTGTTTTTAGGTTGATGGATCAAGCATATTTTTTGTAATTTTTTAAATGTGCGGTAGTAAGAAGTTTCATAAAGTTACATTCTAAATACTCATTCTTAGACACAAACTTTGTTCTTAGGTTTTGAGTTTAGAACATACAATTACATGAAGCTTTAATGGAAATTTTGGTAAAACATGCGTGCACCAATACTGGTGTGTGCGTCACCCTGACATTTATCTATTTTATGTTTATAGAAAGGGGCCTCACTCTTTCACAATGCAGCATCTACAATAAGCCTTGCTCACTTTCTTGAAACTATTATCTATCTACCTGCACAAATCCAACATTTTAATTACATGTAATTATCAGTTATAAACATGTAAATTTCAATGAAAGGGATGTAAAACATACAACTAACGATGGACCTACATGACTTTTATGCGTTAATGGTGATTGATATCACGTAGCGACCGTCACCAATTTCATCCAGCCATAAATGTTTTACAAGGAGAACAGCGCTGTGTAATTTAAATAATTTGAATTAGAAATACGGGAACGTAGCACCCTACTTATCGATTCCACTGAAATAAACGTTGGAATTTAATAAGTGAACGAAATTTTGGAGACAGCATCGACAATGTCGTATGCCTAATAATAAATGTAAATAGTCGAAATTCACTTATTAATCAGAAGGATTCCATTAATTTCTTGAATGTAATTTCTGAAATGTCAAGGCACGGTATGGATGTCTTACACAATTAAGCACCTGAAAATTTAGTACGTTACCTATACGGAGAAAAATTTGGGTCAGCAATCCTTCGCATTTTTAAAAGAGAAAAAATTTATAGCAAAAATTATATCACGTTTATTTAATCCAATAAAATACGTAATTACTGTAACAAAAATGGTGTTGTTCCATATATTATATTATATTTATTAGTATGTGGGCCAACGGCTATATTTTTCTCCATGTATACGCCATTGCTTAAGTAAGACGTTAAGGTTGAAATATACGTTTGATAAATTACAGATATCTACTGTTCGTTTCCTAGGTTCTGAATCAATTCCCTATAGTCACGCAGGTTTTACTCAGTTCAGTACAGAGAATTAGTGCGGGCACAAAAGAATTGCCAAGTGTTTGAAAATAACGCTGAGAAAGATAATTTCTCCCAGCATGTTCAATTCAGTTATAAACTTGGAGTTGAAGATCGAGGTGATGTACCAAGCTTTAATATAAATACATTCGCGAGACTGAAAATATGCACGCAACCCTCTCTCGCGTCCTTTCGTTTCTGGTGCTAAAATACACGGGGTTGCTATATTTGACAGAAGGTGTTTGGTGATGAGTCTATACTCCTTAGTGGTTATTCACATTCTTTGTTTGGAATTTGGAATATTCAGGGAGGTGCAGTTGCTGTAAAGTAATTATTTGCCATCTGCAACTCTTAAAAGAAGGATTTGTCTTATATTCCTCATAATTGCACGATAAATCACGTTGTTAGTGATTATTGTGTTAATTTTCACGTACCTATCTACCGCTAAGATATTCTCTAAGCGACATTTACTGCCATTGACATTCTCGTTTTCACCTACTTACTGAATCACTCTAATTTTGGGTAACTCCTTTACTACCCAGTGATAAATTGGGCTTTTTTAAAACTTTGTTTGAAACATAATTTAATCAAAGTAAGATAACAATAACACTAAATTTGATAACAAGTAAAGCTATTTTAGGCTAAACCTTGACTATATTGGTAATATCGGTTCGAAGGATAATAATTTATCCCAAATATTTTGTGTATTATGTGCGGATATATAATGAGAATAACAAATACCTTTATTGTATAAATATTTTACAGAAAAAAAGTGCCAAAAAAGGAGAAAAAAAGATGAATTACACAACCTCAGGGTGGGTCCCAGTTACATCAAAATGAAGTGTACTGCTTTAACTCAATTCCGCATTAAAAAATCAAAATGGGAAACAGAAGTTGATGCCTACCTACTAATCTCAATTCTAGAAAAAGAGAGAAGGAAAAAAGGTAATTGTTCGTGTGTCAAATGAAATACACAAAGAAAATAAACATTACAATTATATAAAGGACTCTCTTTCAAAGGAGCCACCATCCACATGTTTGATGAGATTTGCATACGTTAATAATAAAGATTAATTCTTAAGGCCCCTTTATTAGAAAAATTAATTATTAAAAAAAAGACATATGGATAAATACCTTAGAGTTTGAAACCATGCCTTCCAAACACTTTTCTTGAGACTTAAGATTTCACTTAGAGTTTTGTGAACTGGTCAATGTTCTGTCTCAATTTTTTAATGTAAGTGTTTGGCTTTCATGTGTAGTAGGTAATTTTTCGATAAGATTAAACTAGAGAAATACAATGTCAATTTGGCTAAGAAGAACCACTACGTAATAAATTATTTACGCCAAAATATATAAACTTATTTGCTCATTAGATAATAAATTTGCCGAGAAACGTATTGGAAAAGATATCTTTTTAGCCAATACATCTGTGTATATAAGAGCGGAAATAAATTGTATTGTCCTAGTATACTATTGCTATTATCAGCAATCGTTGCAACTAAAAGAACATACTACTGTAGGAAGGTACTTATAATACAATAATTGCCAGTTTAAGTACTTTTATGGACCATTTCCTTCATTTGCTTAAAAACAACAATTCAAGCTGCTTGATCTACTTGTATTACTGAAAACATTCCTGGTAACCGCAGTAAAATTCATAGACAATTGCATAGACATTAATAATTTTGACCAGTTGAATAGTTCATCCTTGAAGGTGCAATATGAAATATTTGAATCAAATAACGGGCAACATGGTTATAGAAGAGGAGTTTCTAAGAGTTATTTTATCAAGAATGCTCGTCAGCTAGCATCTAGATGAGTTGATATTCTTAGGTATAGTAAAAGTTTATAATAACCTGGCACTTACGATTTAAATAAATTTAAAAGGACAATACAATTTTGCACTGATGAGCGGTATTACGTCAAAACGCGCGTCTACACATAGTGGATGTTGGTAGCTTGTATCATTATTAATAAAACCTTAGTTGCTATCCAAATGTTTTCATTTATTTATTTATGCCACTTTAATTCATTATTTACCTTTTTCGTTTCGTTTATATTTGACTTTTTTTTTCTGTTATGTTATTGTTTGTACCTTCCTTTGTTAGATTACTCTGACTGAATTGTCTCTGAAATAAAATAGGTTATTGTCTTTGCTTTTGTGTAACATTTGTGTAGAAAAAATGCGAACAACTTTGATGAAACCGAATTTATTGCTGGTTGCCATAAAAGCAATATCCAACGACTGGCATGATAGGTTTTATACCTACTCTTAAGATTAGCAGTTTCTATAATTACTAATCTTAACTTTACTTCTTCGGTACCTACATTATAGTATCAGCGTACATGCCAATGCTTTACGATACAAAGTATAGCATTAAGCTCTTATTTCAAGTTAAGAATGGTGCATTATTAAAAACCATTAGCACTAAGTACATGTATCTTCTAATCTACTTCAAATAAATTATGTGACTTTATTCAGCGTGCAGGCTATTAATATTGTCGCTGATAATTTCGCTAACGCCGGCATACTATCGTGCATTACACCGGGGCGTGCAGAAGTAGTATCTCAAATCTCAGATTTAATTACAAATAAAGTGATGCGTATTAATTAAGGTGTTACTGCTTCTATGGAGATACGCGTACATAATGTACGATTTGGAGTTCGTCGAAATGCCTATCTCTCTATCAAATTGCCATTACAGTGGAACTCGTTGTTTCATTACTCTTAAGTTATTTTTATGTCCGGCCGAGACGGATACTGGCCTTCTATACACACAACGGCTACAATTAAGAGAACTATAAACTATTCCTGTTTTATGATTATAATTGTAGAATAACATGTTATCCTGGAAAAGCTTTTAGTATCGTCTGGTTTTAATAACAGGGATGCATCTCGCCAGATAACCACGAACAAAGAAATCATTGATGCATGTCCTGGTCTAGTTTTTCGAAATCTCCGTGTTGTTCTCTTATTGTCTGCGGTTATGTAGTTTTGCGTCGTCAATAGATTTAATTCTAATGTTTATAAGGATACTACAGAAACAAGTAATTTTACCCTATTGTTCTTAATTTTATCACTATGACTGTTTGTTAATTATACACTGCACTGATATAGCAAAGCAGGTAAGGAAGTATCTCAGCAGAGAGGTGACATTATTGTCTTAGTTATCTACAGAACGCGCAATATTCTTTTATTACTTGACTCCAATATTTATGCGAAAGATCTTAACGCGTGCTTATATCTTTCTAACAGGCTTTCCTTGGTATTAAAATGTTTACTCGATGAGATTTGTATCCATAGGTAATGTTATACTAATCCGAAGTAAGTTTTCACAAATTTGTTTCGAAGATAAATTACTAAGTCTTGCAGGTTGGGACTTGGATTAGGTTCATCCATATTGTTATTATTGTGGTCCTTGCTACTAGTGTTTCTATTACTAGACATAAGAGTGTCTATTGTGACTTTCCGTGCTTTGATACTTGTCCCGAGCAAGGACTCGATTGCGCTACCCTTCTGTGAATCTATAAAATTGACTTTCCTGAAGTCCGATGTAATCTTGCAGACTTAACATTTTTGTTCCATTCACTTCACGGCACTATTAACTTTCGACAGCTTTTAGTCAGCGTATATTTGGTTGTGCCAGAATATTCGGCATAGCAATAATTATTTGTTCCAATGCCCTGATAAAAACACGAATATAATGTTTATGGACGCTGCTGAATAGAATGAGATAACCTGGTAGCTACTAACAATGTTACATGAATTGTAATTTGCCTGGATTTGTAGGTTATTGTATTTATTTAATTGCATGTATGTTTAAATATCTAACGTACTATTTTGTCCTGTAAATGATGTTGTCAAACGGATATATATTGAACACCGGTGGTCCAATAGTAAAAGCGCTTCTCTCGACAGGGCAGAGTTAGGCACTGCACGTTGGAGTCAGTAGGATCAGGAAGTTTTCTTAGTGGATCTGGTACACTTGCGAGTCCCCATTCGCAGTTGGGTACAATAAGCTCTGAGGGAGTGATGGTAATAAGGCCACGGAACGCTTTATGCACATGATTACACACCAAAATGCTTCTGAGGTCACGACAAGCTTTAGAAGCTTATACAGCCCGTTGGATCGTCACCACAAGAAGAAAAACTTTTTTGTATTTACCGCTATTATTTAGAGAATGTCAAATTTATAGGGATTTTTATTGTGTAGAATTGCTGCCATATAACTATTTCAAACGATTTAACTGTCAGCCGTGTTCAGCAATAGTGATTGGTAACTTATGCAAGAATTACCAATTTAGCTGCAATTCTTTAAACTTTTTTAATGACCAAATGGTCTCATCTAGTGCGAGAGTTCTATGGATGATTTATTTATATACCATCCAATGAAATTAATGTTGGTTTATAACCTGAACCAATATTTGCCCCTTGTTTCGGTTGATTTTAGCTTTCGTGTTAAGACAAAGAAATAATTGTTACAAAAGTATAGTTTTTCAGGGTTCGATTGAACATACCAAATTCCAAACTAGATACGTTACTATTCCAATACTTCTAATTTTCTCAATGTGGCTTCCGTCTAACATTTTCTTTTTCTACTAGAATATTCCTTAAGTATATATGGTATATAGACATATACATTTTTTTTTGAGTTTAATGACAAATGTAAATGTTTTCCATATATTAACACAAATAACGATCTTCTATTTCCGTTTCCTTTATTTATCAGAAAATTTAATTCCAGTTATGAGATGATTTTTTGGAACTAATAGACTGCGTAAACCACGGCTCAACTGTAGTGTGATGAACACTAAAACTAGTCTGGAATCCCAGCAGCTCAGTAAAACATGTTCTGCGGAGAGTTTAGTGTCGTTGCATGGTTTGTTTTGATGTCTCCAGACCTCCATCAGAACCGATGTTCAGGTTTTCCATGCGAGTAATATTTTAAGATTATGTGACCTGCGGAGAAACTTTGCCAGGATTTTGAAATCCTATGGCACTTCGCTGCACTTAGCGTACAAGAGCCTTGTCTTTCTTTGTTTTCCTTCTATTTTATAATCTCGATTTGGGTAAAAGTAACATGCAAAGCTCTTATAGACTTAGTTACAAAGTTGTTTCCAAAATGTTCATTCTGGACTCGCATTTAGATATTAGTCTCAAACACAGATGTCAGTGACTGTCACGGTGAGTGTTTCTACCAGAATAGATTAACAGAGTCACAAACCGTTGCTGGGCAACAAAAGAGGAAGTTGTAGATATTATTTGCTGAGGCCAACGTAATTCAGGCGTTGATTTTTTTCCTTTTATAAGCCAAGCTGCGTAACAAACCTTATTATTTAAACCCGCATCAAATTTGAGTTAACTATAGCATCAGAAATATACCGGAATAAATATATCTACAGACGTTTTTTCACAAGTAGTATAAGTGATCATACCAAAACTTATATGTTTCTTTCTCGCCAACTATGGAGTAGGATCAGCTAATAACTGTTCGCACGGCTTCTGTAGTTTCTTTGACAAATAAAGCTCGCCAACGTAAACAGAAAGCTTTACTGTTATAAGCGAACGCTTCGTCTTAATGATTTTACCAAATTGCGGAGAAATATTTGTTTTCTCTTTCCTGTGACCAATATGATACGACTAACGTGCTTAGACAAAGCAGTTCCGTAGCTTTTAAATAATTAAAGAAATTTTATTTATAATTTCTGCTGATTATACAATTATCTTGGTAGTTGTCTAATTGCCTGACCACTTACTTTGGCAAGAGAGACGAAATTGCTACTAATACCATTAATAACACTGATGCAATACCTTTATTTAAACTTTTAAAATCCGTTTTCCATGTCAGTCAGTGTTATTGAATAGTTATTTTGTGTTATCTATAATCTTGTATGGATAGTGGTGCTGTTGTGTTGTCAAAAAAAGTTTAAATTGAACAATAATTGGTATACCAAAAATGGGCTGACTTGTTCTCGTAGATGTAACTTCTTAAGTAAGGAAATTGTTTGTTTTTTCTTATTACGAAAAAGTCTAATGACGAATCTTACTCTTAACCATATATAAACTTGAGAAAGAAACACTGAAATTATTTTTTCAGGTGTTTAACTCAATTATAGTCCCAGTTTCCGTTATTTACAATGCTATAAATAATTGTAATTATAATAAAGGTCTTTTTTACTTATACAGGAATGTACATACGTACAATAGAATTTTCAAACAGGTGTTACTTTTTTATTGCTTCCTCACTTTTAGGAACCCAACGCCACACCAGGTGGTCCAAATCATTCATCCACTTCTTTTCTTCCGTTCGTTTTAACTAAACAAGCACGTTAATTATTTACTTAGAAGGTGCTAAAAGTCTATTTGTAATGCCTTCGGATTCGTTTGTCTTTCAAATTGAAACGATTTATCGTTCAAAGTAATGCGGGTAAAAGCCACCTAGATGATGAATAAATGTGAATAAGAGCTAAGTGGAAAGAAAAACAACTTCCGTTTTATTTCTACGCTGTAAATGTTTGACGTTTTAAAGTCGAGCACTTGAAATATGGATGCATGTATGTAGTTATATTTCGATGGACAAATAATGAGGAAACCTAAATAAACTACATCCAATTTGGACCTAGCGTCGTGAAATTGAAACAGAGAACACAGAATTAACTTGTTTTAATAATAATGGATTGGTAAAATTAAACAGATGGTATAATATTATAATATTCCTAACAGCAATATTAATTTATTTTATTTTATTTATTTATTAAATGATCACTTCATCTGCGAAGAAGCTTCTTCAAAATTCTTATCGATAAAGACAGGAATATGGACTTTAATATAAATATAAGACTTTAATTGGCAATTCTCCAAGATTAGATGTTAGGACCGTTATTATTTCTTGTAAATTCCGCAACCCTATCAAGGGAGCAGGCAGCATTTTGAAAGTATCTTTAAGCCATTTTCCAGCTTTAAGTATATAAGCTGCAACGTTGCTCACAAAGAGCAGAGCTCTCTCCCATTTCCTCACATCTTCAAAAATTTTGTCCATAGTGCTGACAACTACTTCCATCATTGTATCAGCATTTGCCCGTTCTATTATTTTGCTGGCTATTAAATATGGCTATGTTGGACGATCTCGTATACAAAACACCAACAATGATGTCAACCATGTTTAGCCCTAACGCACTGTATAAACCAGAGGAAAACAAAATGGATTCTATACGCAAATCAATTAGAAGTAAAACTGCAAAAGTTTGAGTTTGAGCTGAAAGAATAATGTAATATACGTGCATTTCCATTTGCATGTCGAATACATTGGACGAACTTAGTACTACATGGTTACACATGATACCATTTAAAATTTTTTTTTTTTCAATTTCATAAATGAGAATCGGTTTGTAAAAGCCGACAAATCGTAGCACAGGCACTGCTATTAACAGGAGTTTTCTTTTACAAAGTACGCTTTCAAGTAGTTCTTACCAAACTAGATGTTTTTAATAAAGTAAGTTGAAGGTTTCGACATAGATAGTTATATGCATACTCGGTATTACAAACGCGAGTTTGTAGGTATATAAATTCCATAAAATATAAACAGTGCGCGGCATTCTCCGCTTCTTAAATGAAACCATTCGTTATGAGTCGCGTATAAAATCCATTCGTTTCTCGGCGTAGTATTGTACATGTCAGTGATGGCTTTTCATGGTGTCTGCGTCAATTCCACATTACACACAGGAAGTGTGCAAAAAGATATTGAGTTTAAAGGTAATTTGATGGTAATTATCTTATACCGCACGCCAGTAGTTTCCCTTTGTTTTTGACGTAAATTACTGCACATCGGTATCCTTCCATTTGCATCGCAGTACAACGATAGACTACAAACGCTAAATACCTTATTTCATTAACGTGACTTATTTTTACAATGAGAAAGTAGGTTAGGGACATAATTTATAATTATAGTCGCTTTTCTCCGACTGGTTACGCTGAGCAATAAAACTAATCCGAAATCTTTATCATGGCAGAACGTTGGTACGGTGGTAGTTGTTGCAGCGATTCATTTGGTTGGTTAACTTGTGGCTCATATTGTTTTATAAATAGGCCACATATTATTCTTGGGAAAAGTCATAATTGATCTTACAATTTGATCATGTATTTCATACCAGTAATCAACATTTAAATATTTCCACTTCAAGTTAAATGTTAAAATTATTTACGTTTTACCTTTAAAATTTTAATATGGCAATTATGAAGTTCTACATAATCAACTATAATATTCTGGACGATGATGGCTTTTTGCTGAAGTTCCAGTCCATATAAATTATATATTTTATATATATTATATATAAAAAGAGGATTTTGTCCTTTTATTTAACACGAAGCTTACAACATGGACCATCTTCAAATTATAAAGTTAACGAAGATTGTAACTCAGATTCCTCTGTCAATTTATCTAATATCGTTTCTAAGAGTAAATTATCGCCTATTAAAAATTAAAACTATAGATTTACCAATAGAAATCTATGTATCTATGTATTCTTACAAAGCATATCGAAAATCCCTTAATGAATACAAAGGAATTGTGTAAGCACTCATGAGATTTTTAACTGTTAAGCTAAATTTAGTGATATGCCTGCTGATTTAAAACTATACGTAGTATCTAGATGCTGAGCATTCATGGTTGACAATGGTTACCAGCTTTACAAATAAATATTATTAATAATGCCCCAGGTAATATCTCTCTTAAAAATACGGATAAAAGCCAAATCTTGCAATTACGAAATTAATTATTATTTTGGAAGAAGAAGATGGAACTTACATATGAATTTCAAAGCAACATTTAAAGGACATCGGACAACAACAACATCTTAATAGATTAGAACAAATTTTCAGTAAAATTAAAAATTGCGATATAAAAATATACATTAGTAAGTGCAAATTGTTTCAGATATCCACTAGACTTAGATGCTGAAAGTTTACGTCTATCAGATTACAAAATTCCGGCTATTTGAAATATGAAACTGCCAAAGAGAAAGCTGAATTGAGATCTCTTATAAGGGCGGAGAATTACTACGGTTACTTCGTTCCAGATTTAAGTGCTATATATTCCTTACTAAAATATAATATCAAATGTGTTTTTAAAGATGACGGTGTGCAAGTTTTTAACCATATGAAGAACGAATTGACTTCACCAATGGGCTCGGCTCATTTTAATCCCAAATTATCGATTAATTTAGCATGCGACGTAAGTTCGACTGGAATTGATGCGGTGGTGCCGTATATATTTTCACATATAGGTGTATATACATACGTACCTTTGTAAATTTAAGGTCATGTTACGGTTATGTGGAAGAATGAATTTCATAACTAGAAATAATGTACTAAATATCAGTGGTATCAATACCACTATACTGTTGGTTAATAAAAAATAGTTTTCATTAATCTTTCAGAATTATCTTTGTTGTGAAGTAAGGAAATGCAGGAAAGGACTAACATCCAAACAGTCGGAACATCTAATCACACCTTCCAACACTATTTTTCATATCTGCCCTAAAGACTCCAAACTCCAAAAATATTACGAAAAATACTATTATATATCGCATCACGTTTGTGCCAAACTCGAAGTGACACTAGAAACAAGAAGATCTACATGTAGAACTGTTGAATTCAATTAATTTTTAACACAAAGTTTGAATTGGTAAAACTAGCTATTAAGGCCTATATTTCATCCCAGTGTTATTGTACCTTTTTACAGTAACACAAATCTGAGATACAGATCAAAATATCAGCGATAAACAACTGACAACATAATTTCGTTAAAATGTAAATTAACTTTAGTAAATTTTGAAATTGTTGATTCTAATAAAGCCCTTTTACTGCATGTATTTAATATTCCGCAGGTATTCGGCACGTCATAAAAATATGTAGCATTAATTTGAAGCAACGAGACTTCTATCAGATAAACTGCAAGAATACATCATTCATGTAAAGACAATAAATTAGTACGGCATACAATGCATAATTGATGGTAGCGGTCCGCAGGTCATTAGTTACACTTTTTTCATTATCGTACCACCAGGCAAGCTACCGAAATTTTAACGCGCCGTATCTGAAACGGATGAAGACAAAGCGTTACTCCATTTACGGAGCACAAACACATACTGACCACGCGTTCGTCATCCGACAAAGAAACCAAATTAAAACATTAACGTTTGATAACGGCAAAATCCTACCTTTCATATCCATTACTATTTTTGGGAAAGAGGTAATGCTGGTAATGTAATAAAGGCTGGGTGTGTAAAATGTTTGATAAATTGCTGAATGTTGTATGTTATAACATTTACTTTAAAAGTGATGTAGAGACTATCTTTTTATTGATATTCGCATTTATTTAATTGTATGGATTTATATATGATGCAGCTTTTTACAAAGCTATCCTGTATTGGGCCCACAGATTGAAGTCGCGTGTATGATGTTTAGCTAAGGACATTTGTTTTAAGCTTTTTAGATTTACAGAGTAATGGAATAAGATATTTTCAAGATATTTTTATATTAACAGTGATATTATAAGACATTCATACAATACTTAGCAAATTAAGCATTTGTAAAACATTGCTTTTGTTATTTTATTCTATTTGGCATGCAGGTTTTCCTATGTTCTTCCCAGATTATTTCATCCTTATTGTAGTATTGTACCAGGCTTCCAAGAATCGTTTCGTTTCAAGGAAAATGTAATCAATTGTATTTTGGTCACATTTAAACCTGGATTGTTTAAACCGATCTTCTATTGAACTTTATGTTTAAATAAAGCGATCTATCCTTTTTCAATGACTATGTAGGTATCATCAGCGGACATGGTCAGCGTATGTTAATTACTTACAGGAAATCGTTGGTATATAGTGTAAGGTGAGATCCTTATGATATACCTCTGGCAGTAGCTATCTGTTGGGACGGTACTTCCACCATATATTGTGATGATCTGTTGGCATCTCCTCTAAGGTAAGATCTTTACAAATTTAGAACTACACCTCTAAAACTAATCATGTTAGTTAATATTTCTCGAAGGAGTAAAAAATCAACTATATCACTAAAAATCACTAAAGAACGAAATGTGTTAATTTGGTCATAAAAGATTTTACACTATTTTGCAGTCAGTCCAAACACATATGGCATTCCTTTTCTGATTTGCCAACTGGAATGAGCTAGTGATGTAAGTTTCCTTCATATAAATCATGCGTTTTCTGCTTAGCCGTTTTTAACGAAATCTATCTAGACTATGGAATCTAGTGCAGAATACATCAAGCATTAAGTTACACTTTCGATGGAACCATTTTTATATTATAAAAGTATTATCATTGCAATTCGACAATCAAAATTAAAGTGTGTAAGTGCAACCTCACTGCACTGCAGCTTAATTTGGTTGATTTAAATACCAAAATACTAAACAGTATATAGCATTTAGTCTAGTAGTACATAGAATCCTAAAATAACGATAAAATTTCTGTAGCCTGAATAAACTGGCGTCCGTTTATTCCTACTGTTCATTTATTTGATTTTCTAATCTAATAAAGAATTCTAATTTTGGGGTCCATACACGCATACAGGATGACTTAATGGTTTAGTAACGCCGGTTTCTTATCTCAAAAAAGCTAACATTAAAATTTGGGGTTTACAAACATATATAGGAGATAATTATCAGTTCATATTTTAAAAGGTATCTTTATATAACTGAAAAGATGTGCGAAACAGCGAGAAAATAATATAAAATTATATGGCTTCAAACAAATTTTTAAAAAACGAAAACATGAATTATATTTATGTAATGCTAACTTATTTACCTGTTGCATAACCATTTCGTTACTAAATTAGAAATAAAGATCTTCTGCTTAACTTAGTGTTTCTGTTACAAGTTACTAATTATACGTTACATAAACCATAAACGCTAGAATTACAGAATATCGATAATTCTTTAATTTACTAATATTACACCAAAGGTCTAAATTAAAACAAACTTAGTTTATTTTATTTAATTTTTCAATTATAAAATATAATTGAAAAATTAAACGAATGTACAAATGTAAACATTGATGTTTGTAAAATGTCGATGGAAAGGTAACGACAAAGTTTTGTGTCCATATATGTGTTATATAAAGCTTTGTTCTATGACCAGGCCGTTTATACCTACCGATACATGCTTTCATAGACATTCCGAAAAGTGTACTGTTACAATTTGGCTTTATTAATTATTAGCAAAGCGTAATCATATTTACATAAGAAAATAAAAGAAATTCTGGGTTTTGTTTCAAACCTATATTAATGACATATTCCTCAAAAGAAAACAATTATACTTTGAGTTAAAGAAATAATCGAAAAGTAAAATTTCTTTCATTAGAAACGCATGTTTCTTCGAAAGAAAAAAATATTGTCTTGAAACGAAGAAATATGCTTAAAAAATGAATTTCTTTTGTTTAAAGAATCCATTGCATCAGCGTGGATAACTTGCTGTTCGTATTTAACTCCCTCCTCCGGGATCATATTTGTTTATCAATCGGCTATACTATTATAAATAGAAAACAGCTAATTGCTTATGCGTTATTGCCGTTCGCATTAAAAAATATGGAAAACCCAATTTGGTATACTTCACCCCGGTTGATAGAACTCTCCAGTTGCTACTCACATGTTGATGCGAAAATACAGTACCGAATCATCTCTTCTGGACAGCTTTTCTCCCGCACACACGATTTTAAAAATTCGAAAGTCCTGTAAGAAGTATGCGTAACCACTGAAGAATCGGATCTCGTACAGATATAATTAAAACAGAAGGTATTCTGAACTCAGTTTCTATACATAGACATACGCATACGAACAAAATCCAGGGCAGTGAGAAAGTTCTGTTGGAGATGCTACAATCAGTGTCGTCCTAGATCCATTGAAGTAGCGTTGTGATTCAAGCAATAAAGACATTCGGTCAATTACGCGAAAATTATAAAACGCAAAAAAGAAACGATTCAAATATAAGTAAAAGTATTGTTGATTGTTAAACGCTGTTTATGAAGTAAACATGAAGGAGGAATGTGGGACACAGATTAATTTGAACGATAAAAATCATATACTGTTGCAGTGGGAAGGCGGTGAGAATTCATAACGGAACGTCGAAGGAGTTTGTAACTAGAGCCAGTGTGGAAATAACGTGGTGTTTTGAGTTCCTTATTTTTTGTCGTTCTCATTGGTAAAATTGTGAGTAAATGCAGGGAAAGAGTTAAAAAAGTGAGGGTGGGAATATACAAAGTAGATCAGGTCTTTATGAAAGGAGATGATATGTATATATGCACATGATCTGGTGATTGTTACCAAGACGGAGGAAGACATACTAATAAAGGTTAAAATCTGAATGAAAAATTAAAGAATTTGAGTAGACGGACCCAGAAATAGATGACAGAGTAGCCAACGGAACGAGCCACAAAAGCCTTATTAGGAGAAGGTGAGCAAGCTTTGAAACAGGAATTAGAATATCTATAACAGTGTATGAACCGGTGCTTTTGTATGGTGGTGCAACGAAATAGAGGCAAAATTCAAGCGTGCGAGGTGCGGCGGTTGGAATGACAAGTCCCGATTGTATAAGAAAATATCAAGAAGGACTGCAGAAAGGTGAAGAATATTTGAGGAATGAGAATAGATGGGAACGGTATGAGGGGGAGACCATCAAGGACTTAGAATAGTGAGGTAGGAGGAGCACTGAAGGAAAAAATATTGAATAAAAACAAATAGAAAGCTTCCCACTTTTCCTGCTCTTTGGCCAATAATTCATTTATATTCTTATTAAAAGAGATGAGAAATATTGAAGCGCAATTGTGTTTGGAGAAAATCTTCCCTTGTTCTACGGTAATTTAAATGATCTACTGCTTCCACTAATAGCATCAAAATATGGAGGAATACAATATACGCACGTATGTTTTTAATCTCCGTTAATATGCAGCGTTCTAAACGTGCGTATACGTATCGACCCACAGACATAAAAGTCGGCTTTGGTTTAATTAAAGCAGCCTATTTTTTCAAACAAATAGTTCATTAATATCGCTAGCGACGTAAATTACACATATAGTAATGCGAAATTAATGAATTTTACGATGGCGGAATTATAATTTATTCCCCCAATTCAATTCATCATTGCTAGCACGAACGTAGCTACAAACTATTCCCAAAAGATAAAATATAATTAATCAGCAAATAATAGTTAGCTAATGAAGTGACCGCATGTTGGCAATCTTTCTTGTTTTTAGCGTAATTTTTTAGCGACCCGTTAGACAGAGCAACAACAAGAAAGTTCGCGTTCTCCATGCATCCGTGTAATGCACGCTGCACACAATTTAATTTGAATTCCCACAGTTTGTTTACTTTTCCGCAGTCGAGCTTATTAATTTTACGAGAAAAGGAATACTGAGCGTAGACGATTTACATGCTTCCATGATAGACGGGAGTAATTGGTTGGATTAATACGCATACAGGCTGGCTTTCTTGAAAATATGTTGTTATCCGATCGTAGATTGATATACTGCTGTATGTTATTAGCTTACAGCATAGAAACGCTAATTATTGGCTAATCATCGTCTTTTGGAAAGAGAAGAGTAAGTTTAAACGCTTATTTCATCAACATTTGCAACCATCTAGATGATGTTTACACAACCCGCTAGTCGCTTCTTTCCTTTATTTGAGGTTAATTGTAGGTTGCTACGAAATTATTAGATTGCTTCCTATACCATGAGATATATTCAACAATATTACATGTTATAGTAGAGATATCTACATTCGTACAACTGCTTATAAATAGAGCCCAAGCAAATCACAGTTTTGGATTATATGCATAAGCGTACACAGCTTTAAAATGCACTTAAAAGTTCAATGATTCCTTCATTACAATTTAATTGCTTAACTGTTCGATGTATCTTAAATAATAATTATTCTAATGCAATAACACAAAAGGGCATTAGAAATAAAACAGAAACGTTGCTTGCAGTGTAAACTTAAGCATAATAGCAGCAATTAATATAGCCGTTGAGCATGTTACTTGCAACGTTTCAATTACTCAACATTGCACAATTCCTTTGGCTTCTCAGCAAACTCAGTTGCTTGATGTCCTGAAAGATACGATTGTAAAGTGATCAAATGGAGAGTATGTTCTTCTGTTTTGAATATGTACCAGGCTTGGAGTTTAAAGGACTACAAGAACCACATGAAACACAATTTGTGTAGGACGTAGCAGAAGATGAAGAAAATTAGAGCTACAAAATACTGGAAAAGTGGAGCTTAAGCGACGTTCCATGGAAAATTTAAAAAATAATTTCAGGAAAATGAAATTGCCACACTAGTTATATCGATAGGAAGAAGGCATTAACAGGTGACAGACGCTTTCCTCATATATCTGGGATTAAATAACGTTGCCTGTTTGGGTTTACAGATTACTCGGGCCCCCGTGATATATTTTTTCCGAGAGTGCTTCAAAAATGTATCTGCTATAGTCTCTGAGATATTTAAAAAAATAAAGAATCCTAAAAATCTTCGAAGTAGGTTGTGTCCTGGAACCAAGAGAATACTAAGCCACTCTTTCAATCTTTATATTCTGATAAAAATCTGCATTTTCAGATTGCCTGTGTTTCCTTATCAGTCAAATCAATCAGCATCATGCACAGGCAAGAAAAATTCTGTGTAGTACAAATCTTTAGTAGAAAGGTATGAAATTAAATATTTTAAGTGCAAATTTTTAGTATAGATGAAGTTAATCTGCAAACTTTCTGTAAAGAAAATTTAAAATTCCTTTATCCATCCATATAACCTGATAAAATAGGTATTTCTTTACATATATCTACGTATCTGTGCGGCATATTTACGGCAGTGAATGCACATACCGCCCGGTACCTAAGCGTTACATAAATAAATTATCTTTATATCGTCGCCTCAATAAATTTGGTGTAGAAATCATCACGTCGTATATTACTTTTTCGAATAACGTGACGATATTTTCGTTTATTATGTTATTAAGTATTATATATATATATATACGTCGCTTCCAGAAACCTTGGCGAAAGTAAATTGGTAATGGTCATGCCGATGGGATAGTTTTGTTGTAGAAAAACAAGACGAGCACGAAAGACGTCCGCTCGAATATATGTGTAAATACTTGTGGAAGCAGGTTTGTCAAAACAAATTTATTGTCGATGTGTGCATTAATTGCATTTAGCAATAACTTATACCTACCAGGCGCATTCCATGATAACTAAGATGTGCTTTGGCTCTGTAATTGGACATGTTAGGTGCTTTGAACGTTGCAACGTTTTAGAAAATATGCTATTAAGTATGATATCTAAAATTTGCGGAGAGACTGAAATTCCAGCAATATATTATTGTGCAATATAGATACACATGGGTAGGTGTTTCGCAAGTTACTTGTTTACCGCATGTTACACATGTTTATGTAGGTTGAATATAACTTCTTGTAATCAGTATACATAAGTACATCATAAATTGTATGCCAAATAGGAGTAACGCTTAATAACGTCTCGCAACTATCTGTATGGAATATCCAGTATTAAGAAGCTTTACTAAGAATAAGATGTACAGAATTGCCAGTAGATAGAGTTTTGGTTCTTTACCGTAACTTGAAATTTTTAAAAGACACAGCTAGGCAACTAAAGTTAACTAAGTAGGCGCGAAAGTGACTGGTTCGAACAGTACTCTCTTTTAATTCCTTTTTTTAGGGTTTCTATGCAAGCGTACAAGTTGCAATTAAGATAATATGAAGCTCACCTTCTAGTGGCTTGTTCCATACCTTCTAAAAACTAACTAGACCAGAATTTCGCCGTCAATAGGATGAGCGATTAAAGGAATTACTCGGTGGTTTTGGTTTCCGACATCTCGCTTTCTGTGCGAGTTCATGTGACAAGTTTAGATAGTATGAAGACCTTTTCTTCTAGCGCGTTGCTGCTTAGTATGAATTTTTCATTCTTAGAACTACATTTTACTTTACCGCCCCAGCAGTCTGGATTCTGACCCGGTTTCAGCTGCAGAATTGACGACGATAGGGTCTCTGTACTGGTATGTCTCGACTATTCCAAGGATTTTCACACAGTAGGCCATGAACTGCTATATAAGAGATTAATCATATTTCTAGAAATATATAAACCCCTAAGCAATAAGCAGAGTGCCTCTCAAAAAGAAAGGTCAATAGTGACAACTATATATCAAGTTTTATCTGAAATTTTGCAAGGTGTGAACGATGATGACTATGTGGCCGGTCTGTATTTATACCTGCCGAGTCTGCCTTCGATAGTGTTTTACTTATTTATTTATCAGATATCACAAGGATATAAATCTTAAATTAATTGGTTCTGTATGCAACAGACTAAATAGAAACTCTACCCATGAATTGCACAAATAAAAAAATAATAATAATAACTAAATAAAGCAATAGTGCCAACAATGATGTAGGGGATAATAATGCAACTATAGTAATAAAAAGAATGGCGATGACAATAGCAGTAAAGATACAGTACTGATAATAGGGAATCGCAACTAGA
The DNA here is from genome assembly GCA_902655005.2 of Marronus borbonicus. Taxonomy (NCBI): domain Eukaryota; kingdom Metazoa; phylum Arthropoda; class Insecta; order Coleoptera; family Scarabaeidae; genus Marronus; species Marronus borbonicus. The sequence continues at coordinate 9,784,130 of LR737381.1, read as the reverse complement.
AATAACTTAGAAGGAGAGAATCGTAGACTTGGTGGATTTTATGAATGTTTGCCTAAAAAAACCAAAAATTTTAATAGACTCGAAATATTTATTGTATTTTTTACATATTCTATTAATTGGCGACAGTACCCCAAATTGACATGCATGGGAAGCTGAGATGTGATACTATAATACGGTGCACGCAGTCTAAATAGGGATAATAGTCTAGCATTATCAAAAAAATTGTCAAAAATCATATCCATGTGTTCATCATATGTTAATCACCACACATTGATTCAAGAACTCGTGGATGCTGGAATTCGAGGTTTCGGGCTTCTTGTAATGTGTAAAGGCGCAGAGTGGCGGAGGTGAGATGCTTACGTCATCTTGGGAAAAAGTACGAGGAGGAGTTCTGCAAGGATAGGTCTTTGAACCCATGCTCTTCCTAGTCTACCTGAACCCTACAAAATAAAGTTATACAAGCACTAAATACGAATGAAAGCTGGTTTAAAAATTATAAACTAAAATTAAACAAAAAAAAGTTAATCAAATTCGCAGAAACACAAGCACTTACAAGTACGAAGAACTTCTTTCAGGAGACAGCATTACGTTTCTCGGGTTAAAAATTGGCAATCATCTAAATTAGAAAACAGAATATCGCTATCGGGACAGCTCCATTCAGCCATGCTCTGCGAGTGGTCTCCTCCTCGGTAAACTCATTGGTAAGTTTAAGTTCGCATGGAAAAATAGACGAAAGGTTCTCTGATCATTGCAGCACGAAACGCAAAACATGTGTCTTATAGTTGTCGCTCTAGTAGGGTATATAAAGATAAGTTCAAATTGTCTAAAAAAGGTGTCGTAGTTCTTCCGAACAAATATTGCTCACTCGATAATATATAAACCGGTAAATGTGTGGTTGATCAAAATGATTTGGAAGTCTCTAGTTTTTAGATTGAATACAACGTTTTTGGATAATAAATAGTTGATCGGCATCGTTATCTCAACGCATTACCCCATATTTGAGGCGAGCCTCCATGTCTTAATTTTAGAGTGTGTAAGCACCCTTGTATCCACGAAACAGCTGTCGGGGATTAATTAATTAAACCTGTGTGGTGTGGAGTGTGCCGACACTTTTGTATTGTTTCCTAAGGTACAGCTTTTACTAAATAATTGCCCACTTTTCTTAATGCAGTCTGTAAAACCTTTGAGTGTTAAACTGGATAGTGAACTAACATTCAAGAATTATGTTACCTCGTTGCTTGAGCTGGCTTATGCAAAAACTTAAGGTGCTCTACGGTAGCAGAGAGTATCAGTGCTGGATCGAGGAGAATGCTGTGTGTCGCGTTGACACTTTCTCATTGTACTTATTATAACACTGTGTACGGTTTATGTTTAGACTCTAGTGATACGAGATGAATACGGAAAGCGCAGAATGCTTGCCTTATATTCATAATAGGAATGAGGAATCCGATTTCACATACTTTAAAATGTAAGTGACTGAACATGGCGCATTGCAGACTGAGGGCTTTTGCAGTCCTTTCACATAAGATTATCCTCTCTCGACCACCGCAATATATGCATTACAAAATATTTTATGGAACTAATGTACAGGATCAGGAAATTTAGTTTCCGTGCGAAACGAATACCTTCGTCAGTCAAGGCCCACCCCTCTCCGTGCCCCACGCAAGTGGGTCGTCAATTGATAATTAGAAAGGCTGATAATATATGGTTCACCCTGGACTTTATATTAAAATCTCAATTTCTAATTAGTTTTCTGATGACTTTTTAAAATATCTTTTATATATAACGCTAGCAAATTTTAGTTTCTTACACAGTTACTTTTTTATTTACATCTTCACCTTTGCTTCTTATTTATTTATTAAGTAATCAAATTATGCACACAGAAAGAGGATAACTGAAAGCATGTAATAATTACTTTGAGGAAGCAAACGGCGCTTTTATCTATAGAGAATACGTTCTGCAACCAAGAAAGCTGTTGTCTTGAAAAAATATTACATTCAAGACAGCAGTTGCTTGTCCAAAATAAGTGAGTGGTTTTTATATAAAAAATTACTAGTTCTTCTTAGATCATGAGTGTATTGAACCTGGTTAAATAGACTCTTTCTTTGTAATCTTCCTTTTCTTGTTTGCCACCAATTTGTCCTGCTGTATCGGAGCCACCCCTTTTTATCAGCAGTTTACTCGAAAACACATTTTCACACGTTACGTCACTTTTGGTAGACTGAGTCATATGTACTTGTACCCTATACCTAACACAAATATCAATGCATGTAATCTATATTTTGTTCCAAGAAGAACTTATTCAATATCAAATTAAATTAGTGGGTTCATTTAAGCAAGTCATACATTTTATTTAAAACAGCAACAAAGTGTTTTAAGATAATATCCTACTAATTATCAGTTGGATGTAGTAGATATCCATTAAAATAGTACGCTGAAGAAATTCTATTTTCTTGTATATAGATGCGTGTACGTTAACCAAAATTGAAATTAAGAATTTCTTCATCGAATAACATAAAGACAAAGAAGCCATTTACAATCGCTCTGTAACCCTTGAATATTTTAATAGTTTCCCGATAATTGTTTCAAATAATACAGTTCAAAACGATAACTCATTAAAGCAGTCTACTGCACGGCTTTTCAATCAATGGACTGAGTAAATACCATTAAAGTGCACACATACATATACCTATGTGTTAATTTTCACCTTATCTGCCGCTCGATCTTTACATCGAACGAACGAGCGCTAAGCATTTAAAACGATGGACGATGTCGGCCTGTGAGTTGCCAATCCAGGAAATCGAAAGTGCTGTATGGATGCGCGGTAAGTCGGTGAAATAAGCTGAACGATAACTAAGTTATTTTAATTATGATAGCGTTTCTGACCTCACCGCGTTTGAACGGCCGTGTGAGAAACTTACATGCAACAACACCGTATTAGGTTAATTAATGTATTGGCACTTTGTGATAGTTTAATTGGCGATAATAGATATGGTAAAATACACTGAGAGATTTTAGCGGCAATCGATTTCGAGATCTGAAGATAAACTTAGGTAGCACCAGCTCCGCTTCGTAAATATCAGAAGCTTAGAAACGTCTAAAGGTTGGAAGTTTTACTTGCCGAAGTAGGAAGTTTGTTAGAATTTCAAATCGAAGTTCAACATCTTAGGAGAATGGGTTTCTTTTTTTCTCTCAAAGGCGAAGATAAAATTCAGAATATAATTTGAATGGCTCGCTTCTCGTCGTTGCATACAAATAAGCGGAAGCACCTAGAAAACTATATACTTGAATATTAAGATCTCCTTTAAATGCAAATATTGACGGAGTATACACATCGAAATGTATTGTTAGCTTTAAATACTGAATTCAGAGTTGCACATTCATCATTTTTAAGCTGTTATACTCACAATCAGATAGAACACACAAGTGTGTTTTATTTTAAAACTGGCTTAAACTCAAAATATATCTTTAAATCGGAACAATACTATTTTTGCAAAGTATATGAGATGCTTATGTGAAGTATTCTAATATTGTTACAGGAAGTATCCAACAAATTCAACTTAAAAGTACAATAATTTTATTAAAACTGTATTTAATGTAGGGGCAATCTATTCATAAGGCCGGCTTTAAAAAAAATCAATTAAATTCATGAATAAAATTATTCCAATTTATGGTATGCAATTCCTTCCTATTTATTCCGTAGTTAATATTATGTGAAATGAATTATTTTCCCTTATATTTGCAGCGTGTAATAAGTTGATATGAAATGTTTCGGACGCGACAGAATCGCGCACCTAGTTGTTATGGCAATGGAAGAACGCTTAACCAATCAACCAGTCATAGTCTAGTCGATATATATGCAGCTGAAACCCACAATTTCTGCGTCCAGTCTTATTTTAGCTGCGAAAGTGTTGTTTAAAAGTAGGCAGCGTTAATGTAATATTAAAAAGTGACGTTAATAGATTTCCTCTGCACGAAAAAAAAAATCAAATGAAAGAGTTAGGTAACCCACAAATTCAACGAAAATTGGAATAAATAATGGAAAGAAGAGCTGAAAATAGAACGTCCATACGACGATTTCATCCTTCCTCGTACGTCGCCAAAGGCTTGAGTGATTCTAATCAGTAAAGTTCAACACTTTCCGTGCTCTTCACGAAATTAGCAGAGCCTAGACAGACACGTATTTATTCGTCTCATGAGAATGGGATCGTGTTGCTACTGGTTTCCCCGAAAGTTGACAAAACACGAGTTTTTCTAGTTTCTGCTAATTTCGAGAAGCGCACGGAAAGTGTACTCGTTTCTCCAGGCTTACTAATCAGTAGTTCTTCTTTGGTATTGGACTTTCGTAAATCTATAAGTAAAAGTCCATAAAGTTAAAATCGGGCAACGAACCGGCCAGTGCGCGGGACCGTTACATCTTACCCGGCGATTTAGAAATGTTACATTAAAAAAATCTGTGTCAACTTGTTCATGATGAAGGGTTCCGTCCTGTCGGTACCACTTTTTCTGACGAACGTGTGGAGGGACGGTTTCAACCAGTAATGGAAGCTGATCTCGCAGAAAATCTCTATACTTTGCATTGTTAAGACTTCCTTCAAAGATATTCAGCTCAAGCAGTCAGCTCTTTTCAGACATTCGCACAAAAACGGTGTTGAAAGTGCAGCTCCCGAAATTGCACGTAAGTCGTATATCTTCGCCAGATACAAATTTTCATTTTCTAAAATCCAATTACAAAACATTTACCTAAGGGCATAATCATGGGGTTGTAAGACTAAATATGATGCAGATACAAGCCACGTAGTGTGACTTTGACTTCTTGTTGCTACTGCGATTCTACGGAGGCTCATTCATTGGCCCTGTTCTACTTTCAATAGGACAGCTTCAGCATTATCCCTGCGAGGTACTTTACGTTCGCTCTTTGGTCTGGGGAAAGATTCTCTATCTTTAAGTACGTGGAAATAGTTCAGGATAGTTTTGTCACAAAGACCTCTTTAATTCGGTTAGCACTCTTGCAGCTCCACCAGCGCTAACTTCACAGTAACCATATAGAAAGATCATATCAGTATACTTTTGATTTGTACATTGAAATGGCATTTTTATAAATGTCAAGAGAATTGTGAAAATCTGAGTTTTGTCACAGGAAGCTCTTCGATTCTGATAACGGATGACATATTTAGTGGAAACAAAATGACTTGTTTCAAGGAATCACTGTAAGAAACTTCTTCGTTGGACAATCTGTATTGATATAAATATTAGCAGTCATCTTTCCAAGTTTTCTTTTTTTTTCATAACATCCATTTGAAATATTTACGCAATTGTTGCATATTAAAATATTTTTCTCTTAAAATAACTACCCTCTTCAATGTAAATAGTTAATAGTGTCTTTAAAACATCATGAACATGTTGAGCGTTGTCTAAATCGCAATTAAGTAGGACCTACTTTCAGTTTTGTGATACGTATCGGTCCAACCTTATATTTAAAACATCAATACTGGGACATAAATAACCGGGCACAAAATCGGCAATTTACGATAACATCCTTATACCGTAGGGAAGGGATGAGGTGAACCAAAATCACGAAATTAACAACAGACACATTAGCCGATTTATGACGCGGCCACAACCGCAAAACCTTCTGGCAGGCGTCCCAAATTTAAGTGCACTATTATATCGGCGTCCTAATTCCGAAACGGATTATTATCTTCTGCATTATGGTGGGCTTGCTTTGAAAAGCAAGAGGTTTTCCCCGGAGCAAGGCGCGCAGTTTTCGAGATTAGAACGCCATATGTGCGGACGCTTTTGAAGATATTAAAATCACGTTCTTTTATATATTATGTTTCTATTTATTTTTTTATTTGAAGTTCTGCACGTGAGTAACGGATAGTTTCAGTAAAAGAAAAACTTCTATTTATTGCAAAGAGAAAAAGAAGCGTGGAGGCACGCAAAACCTCTTTTTGAATATACAAAAGCTGCTATTGTAGAAGCATTTTCAACTATCTATAACAAAACTAGCAGCGACGAGGATGGGATTCGAACCCACACGGGCAGGGCCCATTGGATTAGCAGTCCAACGCCTTAACCACTCGGCCACCTCGTCTAGACATGAATATTTAACAAAATATATTTTCAATAATTATGTATTGATTTATAAGTATAAGAGTAAGTAGAATGCAACAATGGGTACACACAGATTTCAGTTTAATTGCCTCTATTTAACAAACAAATCTGTTTAACATGTAGATCTAGGGCAACTTTTTAAATCATTACCCACTTATACTTATTTTCAATAGAATATAATAAAACACTGAATTAACAAGTATTACTTGCTATATAAATCTTGTATGTATATGTCATTGACGTTGAACCTATGGTACCAATATCCTACAGCAACTAGTAGACTGTGTTTTTAATGGAAACTCTAACTTTCTTATTGTACACTTCAAGAAAAGCACCTGAATTTTTTTTAGAAATATACAAAGTGCTCTATTCAAAACATTATTAACTGCATATTATTTAATGACTAGTGTACCGATTTCGTGATGGAAGCCGTTAATTTGGATCAGTTTTTATATTTCCACGATCATATTCGTCCAACGTATTCGAAAAATGACGCTGGCACAGTACTTTATCTAGTATCTACCTATTTAGTTAGTATTTTGTCAAGCGTAATCGCTACTGAATTTAAGGTTGATGGGAGAATTTTGTTGCATATTTTGCCGTCTTGCATGAGATTTCTTTTACGTTCTTGTTTACCGTAGAATAAATGGAACAGCTTCACCACTGGAATATTGCAAAAATTACTTAACCGAGCAATAATCTGAAAATGGAACAGTAATGTTGGGTTTTCGTTTTTCTCGATATTAGGGTGATACTATTTAAGTGTACCTAAAATATAAATGCAATACTGGAAAGCCTTTTATAGAACCTTAATTTTGCGCAATGTTCTCAATTAGCATAGCAATTTATCACAAGTATAAATTTCTTTCAGTTTCCCGAAAAGATCCTTGTATTTATAATTTCCTTAAATTGGACCGAGTAAGATAAAAATCTTCCTACTAATTAGTAACCCAGTATTCCAGCATTCTCGAGCCAGAATTTTTCTCTCGGAGCAGTAATAAAAGTTTTATCAAACGCATTCCTCTTACCGGGAAATAATCCAATTAGAAACGAATTTGAAAAAAGAGGCATCGTTGTTGTAACAGATATACATCGGGAACGCTAATTACATTATTTGAATAGCAGAAGAAATTCAATCTGATAACGAGCTGCGACAAATGGATTCCGATTCGTCAATAAAATAAATGTTCAAAAAATTTGCCCAATTAACGAAGGCGACCGAAGTAGGTGTCGCGTACAACACTTTTGACCCTTAAGCACCTCGTTAAACTGTTGGAAGTGCTCGAGAAAGCTGTCAGGTGCAAAAGTTCCTTGTGGGAGTTGGAGGTGTTTTTTTACTTGTTTCTGTGTGCTTTTTCCTAGAATTCGTAAATATAAATACTTTCGGTAATGATATTGGAAATAAATAATTAAGACGGATTAATGCCTGGTTCAAAAATACTTGAAGTTAATACGTTTAAGCATTTGTGTGTGTGCAAAGCGTTATGGGGTTTTGATTGCCGTGTGAGTTTCCGTTGAGGAAAGTTTAGGACTCTGGTCGATTCAAAAATTATTATGAAAAACAGAAAATCAGAAATATTCGTGAAAAATTCCATTTGTAGCTCATAGCGGAATGAAATACAATATGGCGGTGTCCAAGGTGTTAGCAACAACTTTCTCATTTTAAACGCATGCCATGTCAGATTTTTCCGTAATTCTGTAGCTCCTTCCTCGTTTCAAAGGTGCATCACAACTTATGTCTTATTAAAAGAGGTAGTTATACCCTAATGTGGATCCTAATCTCACAAACCCATTATTGGAAACAAGCTACATGTTTCGAGCGAAAACGCTCACCCTCAGGCTAGCTGAAAGCAATAGCAAAATAATAGACACGTGAGAAATTAACAATTGCAATTGTGAGTTGTAAGAAAGTAAAATTGTAAAACAATATACGAATGACATCTGAGTGAATACATAAGCTTATTCATAAATTTAAACTAATCTAAGAAGAAAGTAATGTAGTATATGAGGTGAAACATTTTTTTTTCTTTTTATCTTATTTATATAAAAAAATTATTAGAAAAATTAAAATTGCAATTAAAATACTTGCAGTTGCTATAAAACAGATGAAGTTGGTCCTTACTCACAATTATTACAATTTATAATTTTTCCATTCATAATTAAAACAAATTTCTGTTTTGCTCTAATTATTTAGATACATAGGAATAATTCACTGTAAATGTTAATTTCTCACATCAATCAATATTTTGTTATTGAACGGCTTCCAGCTACCCTGAGGATAAGCGTTGTTGCTTGAAACCAGTAGCTTGTTTCCAATAAAGAGTTTGTCAGATTAGGACCAATTGTTATTGCTTTTTAAATAATTATGAAACACTCACGCCGATCGCTATAGACTCTTTGTTCAGATATTTAATTACGTCGGAAATACCAAATAAATTACGGATTTTCATAATTTACGGACGGAAGCCAAAATATATTAACCTTAATATCAATTCTGTTGCGAAGCAGATCCAAGGAGTAGCATACCGTTCCACGTAAGTGGTTACATTCCTATATAAGGTATACACTATGTTCTTTGCTTTTAGTGCCAGCGGAGGAAATATGATCACTGAAGGATGCCTTTGAGTCAATTTAATCAAGAGTGGCAAGAATAATAAAACTGTCAGTAGCATGGTAGAATAATTACCTTAGTCTTAAAGGTAAAGGGATTTTTAAACAAACTGACCTAGTTCTTCGTGCTGCGCAACTCACCCTAGTCCTATAGCATGTGTACTTGTGAAAATGAATATTTAAAATTCGCAATTTGCTATAAACGGTAGATGTTTGGCATTCTCCTAGATTACTGTAATTGGGTGGTTATATATTTACATTCACAAATCGATACCAATTAAAAATTGACCGTTAATGGTTCTCAATATTTAGACATCGCCATGGTTTCCGAAAATCGTACGCCGACGAGATACCCAGAGTGTAACTCAATATGTCTCTGTGTGTGGTTGATAGCGCACGTATGTGGCTTTTTTATTTTACGATCCACCAGAATCATAATGTTCTTAAAATATGGACGTGGCGTTGTATTTTCTTGTGGTTTTGTTTTCTGTTAAGGAGGAATTTTTAGGTGACCATACGGCGATCTTAACGTCGTCCGTTTACTATCCTTTTTATATTTACTAAGCTAATAAGTGGCCACACTTAATTTTTGCTTTATTTATGAAGATAATTAACCTCTGTTGCCGTTTTACAGCTTCAGTTTTACCTAATTATGTATTGCTCTTCTTTATGTGTAGAACTATGGGTAATTTAATGTTTATTTTATTGTTATGGGTTATTAAAATTAATTTAATTAAAGGATACACTACAGTATCAGCGTATCTATAAATTTATAGGAAATACTTAATTAGACTGGTAGGCGTTCTTCTCTTAAATCAATTAAAATCCTATTTCGTAGCACTCGAGACATCGATTTGAAAGAAAGTTAACTTAAACAGCATATGCTAGACATACTTTTAATTTGGACTAGAATTTATGAGCTTCATCGCCTTCATAAAGCCTTCTTTTAAGACAATGAGAGTACCTGGAGCTTTGATAAAAGCAATCAGTTACATTATTGTTCCTTTTAACATATGTCTACTTGTCTTTATGTATTTTGTTTGAGCTATGGGCAACTCATATTGTACATCAAAAATTTGTAAATTAAGACCATCTGTTTGGTAATACTGAAACTACATCCTAATAAAATAAAGCTCTTTTTTAATGACCATCTCATGTCATGTCAAAACAAAAAAATGCTGCATGTGGCTATCGGGCAGTACAATTTAATGCGTATTTTCCATGATTCGTATTTGTTTGGCTAGATATAATTATTTTCCTGTAGTGTAACATTCTTGTTTGTATCACGGTAGCACTGTACGCCCTTATCTTTAAGAGAATAAATCGGAGGAACCGAAAAAACTGAAAATCATCATTGGGGTACTATTGGCACTTGATAGCCTTAGTTAAATTAATCCTTCAATAGTAGTTGTTTCTACCCACATTCTACAGGTGAATGCAACAAAACTTCAAAGTTTGTAGTTAATGTTAATTTAAGACTTTTTTCTGAAATTCGTACTAGTTTCTCAAATCTTAAAGCGCATAGGGCAAGATAACTGTAGCAGAGCTGACGACTGAACCGCACCTGAAGTGAGTATACAGTCAACTATAACAGAAGATTGACGTCTAACCGTGGGAAAACCAGTAAGCTTCTGGAGCTCGACAAAAAAATGGGTTAGGACTAAAATCCTTATTCGCTATGTTGGAACAGGCGCTCACACAGATTAGAACCGAAAGAAATATGTAACCATATGTAAGACTTTATAGCCGATATCAGCTTATGTAATTCCATCATACTTATTCTTTGTGTTCGACGCTTTCTTGTGAATATTCCGACCTGTTTGAGAAAGAGTCTGTCGTACAGACTGTCCAATCACTCTATACCTGTAATGCTCAAGACAGCACCCAGTTACGTGTATTCAGCCAACTATTGCAAAAATTATACCAATGCTTTCACATTTCCTGAGAAAAGAAATAAGTTAAACTTACGTTGTATATTATATGGAATCATTTACTGCAAAAGCAATGCAAAAACACTACCTACGGACATGTTTCTGTTTGAAGCTATTTTGGTATTATTTTTTGGTTATTGTTTCTAGTCATTTTCTGATGCGTTTTGTTAATACATTATGGTAAGTCTGTGAGAATCATTTATATGTTCAGCTTCCCAAAGCGTTCCAACGTACGCCATTTCGTGTTAAGCAGTCCGAGAACAGGTTGAGGGTTAACTTAGGATGATTTATGTACCTGCTTCCTAAACAGTAGGTACGTATTTCTTGACATTAGAGGGGGTCAAGAGTTGTCTGGCTCATCGTTTCAAATCTTGTGGCATTAACTATGAGACAAACAGCGATACGAGGTGGAGTAGAAACACTCTTAGAGACACGCTGATGATGCCGGGTATACAGGAATATGTCCAGGGGCCGTGCGCTTTTTCTCATCTTGCATTGCTTTAGACGTATATGTTTTTGTATTTTTTGCCTATAGTTTCAAGACATTTTCTGATGTGTTCAGAAATTACTGGTTTTAATGATGTACCTACCTAAACTATTATCAATTCCTTCTTTCTTTTCCGACTTTTTTTTATCCATCTGTCCAGTAAGGCTTTCAACCATCCATTCTATCTGTGCAAAATCTGAATACGAAACGTGCCTCCTTACTTCATTTCAAATAAACAACGAAGGGAAAGCGAAACAGAAGTTGAAACTACGCCAGTCATATATAAATCAAGAGTCTTTTTCACATATATAACTAGATACCCGTAAATTAAATCAAATGAACTTATTATATAGAACCATTCGCCTGTCTTTTAGTGGACAAATTAAACTAATAACGTACAAAATCCGCTGAGCGAGGAGTCGCTTGCCAGCAGAACGTGATACAAAATTTATTTTTGCTTTCACATATGCATTGTCTACAGTTAAAACTATGTTAAAATATTGTAAACTAATGACACAAACGTATACTTTTGCGGTCATTGTATATAGCTGTGATCATCTTGCTTGGTAACATTCCAACCGTGATTTATTATTTTGCCGTAGTGCGACGTATATTACAGCATAAACATGCATCTAACTTACACAATGTTTGCATATTTGAAATACAAACAATTGAGTTGAGTAAATAGAACAAACGACACATCATTATTAGATAATTTTAAACAAAAATTATATTTACAGTAGGCATCGATTACTTTTAATAATACAATTCATAGATGTATCTGGTAATCTTAGATTGCTCTCAAGAAACCTGAGCTTAAATTAGTAGCGCTAAGAAAGAATCGCTCGTTAGCCTCTCTCTCGAGTTTTATTCTTACCGCGACATATGCATGTAAGTGAATTCTTGAACAAATGTCTGTAATTTAGTTTCTAATATTTTCAGTAACTCTAAGTGCACTAAACCATATGGTAGTTTATTAAAAGAAAGGGAACGGGAAAAACTTGATTCCACGTTGTTTTCCTATATTCTTGTGCTCCACGCGATCGATTTGGAAAGTAAGAAATAAAATCCAACGGCAAACTCATCTCAATCCATTATATTTTGGAGATATCAGCTTCACTCTTCCTAGCTTTAATTTTGGCAGTACGTATTATCCATCCTACCTCTCTAGATTACCTCTTTTTCATAGAGGTAAGCTGCACCACTAACGGTTTAGGCTTAGTCCGGTAAACGACCTGTTGTTGGAGGTACATAAAATTCCTAATATGGATGCCACTTTTGAAACCATATCTTTTAGATTTTCGTTCAGAGAATATAAATCTCAGTCTGGTTACTCAATTGGGGCTCCAGATCTGTTACCCTATTTTGATAGATGTTGTATCAATTTGTCTTTTTGCCTGCAAAGCCCCACGACGGTGTCTCATTTAATTCACGTTGTTCGTTTTATTTACTCTATACTGTATAATATAGCGGACAGCTACTTTTTTGACAGTAAGAATATTCTTCAAACAATCTATGTCCTTTGTGATGCCACCGTTAGTTCTCTTTGTCAGCTTACAAGTTCCACATTTCCAACTTTCCGTTCTTTCCTACTCGTACCATTGTAAGTAGATTGTTTTAATGTGTTCAATCTTAAAGCTATAGTTAATAATGACAAACTACTTTCACTTTCTTATTGCTTGCAATTTCTAATGTAATATAGAAGACCACCCATACGTTGTACGAATGTAACCCAACGCTTACCCTGCACAATAAGATTGTGGCTCTACAGTACTGGACTTTCCGGGAAAATCATAATTAACCCAAGTCGTCCGTGTATACATTCTTATAAAGTAATAACTTTAATTGCATATGTAGAGCGCGTAATTAAGTGACTGCACTAATGGTAAAACCTTAATAAGGAACAGACAAATTGGCTTGGCAAAGTCACATGTTCAAGGTTTGTAATCATTAGCAAATAACCGTCGCATCACAATCAAAGAAATACGTAACTAGCGCAGGCGTCATTAATCTTACGGCGGATGATGGGAAGAAACCGGAATAACAAAACAAAAGGTAATTCGCGTCATATTGATAAATAAAACAAGGCCGATCGTTTATAGATTTTCGTTAATAATCGTGAGCTTGATATAGATTTCGGTTCCATTTCAATAATTATTTCCAATTTATTTATATCCCTCGGTGAACGAACAGGTTGTAATTATATCTTCGTTTTCTCTCTTAGGTTATCTGTTTCTTCGTTTTTGACGTAGAAGATGGAAAAAGGAAAGGAGAGGCAGTTGGTAAAGGCGAAACCGCAGAAACGAGAAAGAAATAGGTAGTGTATAAGAAGCGAAGAATACGTTTCGGTGAGTCTTCGTTCAATCACTGCTTAAAAAACTGGAGGTTATTAGCACCGAATACAACACCAGTTTTATTCCAGGGGCTGCATTTTCGGCACACACATAACAACGCCAGTTATGGATGATGGAGCACCTCGCCTCGCTTTCCGTGCCGACCTGTCCAGACGGCCAAGAATTAACAATGAATCATTTAATAAGTAACATAAAACACAAGGCCATTATGCCCCCTTGTTGTTGATTTAAGCGCGACTTGCAGATATACGCATATATACAGATTGTTCCATAAATGGCTGACCGTAATGCCTTGACGTAAAATATATGCCAAATACCTGAACTGCGATAATGGTACGCAAAGAACAATTCTCCCTTTCGTAATACGCTTTACATAACACCTGCCAGTTGTGTCCCCTTTAGTCTTGCTAAACCACATATTTCAAAACTTGTCAAGAAATGCACAGTCGTTGTGCCTTTGTAGAGAATATGGCGTTAAAAGAGACCAAACACTTAGGAAAGGGAAAAATATTCTCAATAAGAAATTTTTGATTAAGCCGCTCATGTCATTTCCTTCCAGAAGGAATTGTGAAAGAATCTCTTTGTTTCCTAGTACGCCTTCGCAGTCACTTTCCTAGGTAGACAAGTTTCCGGACTGGTAAACCAGTGCAATTTCGACGGGATTCGAAGCCGGAAACTATTACCATAACATGTGTAAAAGTTATCAATTACACAAAATCAACCGAAAGCAATTTGTTCTCCTCTTTCTCTAACTTCCCTTCTTTTAGATGGTAAAATGCGAGTTGGTACACAAACATTTGTGTATCAGAATGCCAAGTGGCTTAATTGTACGTAGAAACGTCTATTGTTGTGTTTGCGACTTTCCAACGCTTTGGCTTATGGTTGGAACATCAGCTGACGAATATGAACATTCCGAACAGCGATCAACCAATAATTATGGGATCTTGAAGTCCTAAGGCTTCTAAGGGGGTAAACATTCAGAGAAGTGGTACAGGAGTGAGTCAACCATGATAAAACGAGACCACGTACCGTTTTCATTGTATAGCAGCTTTTGGCGAGGAACAACATAGCCATCGTCTTTTATCCAGCGTGCTCGTCTGGCTTGGCTCTTTGAGAGTCTTTCCAAAGATATATATTAAGTTTAAAGTATGAAAATTTGACACAGTAAAAGAGATTGAAGCTAATTCGCGAACGATTCAGAATCCGTTAACAAACCAAGACTTCCAGAATGTATGTTTTTCGTGGAAATCAGAATGGCGGAAAGGACACGGGAAGATCGGGCTCAATGGGTAAATAAAGTGTTCTTTGTAGACCGTAGGTTAGAGAATTTAGTTAAATAAATATGTATTTGTAAGAAGTAATAATCTCCCTCGTAACGTAAATAAAGTTAGATTTATATTATAAGAGCTGTCGGAGGGAATTTTTCAATTTTATTCATCGCTATATTTTGGGAACTTTAGTTATGATTCACTCCTTTGATAAGAACAACGTTTATGAGCCTTTCCTGAGCATAATACAAGAATTGAATTGTCATACAAGGGTTAGTACATCCAATGTTATCAGTAGCGTATACGGAACAAGAAAGATTGGTGCGTTGATACCACTTTACGTTCACTATCAAAAAACACATAAAGGGGCATCTTTAAAAATGTAGAACGCTACATCGGCCATCACAGTTCCTTCCACCATCATTACTGCCGCTACACACGCTTGTTTACTTTGACTTCTACGTACATACCTTACCCATTAAATTTAATGCTTTCGATAATTCGGGTCCTTGTTCAACACAAAAAACGGTCACGAAATTGGCTTAGACGTTTGGTCACCGCGTAAATTAATGTTTATTGCTTTATCAACGTTACTCCTGATTATACGTTCGTCGTCGTCCATTAACTTAACCGGTAACGGAAAACCTGCAGTGGCAGTTTACCGAACAAAAATCTCGGTGAATGTGCGAATTACATGCAATGACACACATGTGCGGAACTCGACAGTGATTGGACTGAACCAAAAAAAGCTCTACGTAAATAGGCGTTTGGTTTGTGATTTATCCGTTCCATGTACACAACACCTTTCGCGTGTATAGAAAATGTTACCGTGTGAAAGATGTGCTGTGGAAGTTATTTTGATAAATATCGGTGTTTCAAAATCGTTCCAATAAGTGCTATCATGTTTTTATATGGCGTCATCAGAGGAAATGCAAAGTCTTGAATGAATTATCTTCAGCGAAGATAATCTTAAAGAGATGAAGAACTCTTAGAATCTCATACCGACAATAATTATTAATTCGATTTTGAAATGCTTTGCTGTTTAGCCGTGTACGCGTAGGATATGGGGGGTAAGGTAGTAAAAAATGAGAAAACATGTATGTATGTATGTATATGCACATATTTGTTAAGATTGCACTCGATTACAATCTGATAGGTAGTAATTATTCAGCATGGAGTTGCATACCTGAATATAATCGACGTAAACCGAACACACCGATCTTACATTAGCTACTATCGAAATTACGAATGACGCTTGCTTAAAAAGGAATATTCAATTACTATAAAGCTTGACATGTTTATTAGACATACGAGTCGCTGATTTAAGAAATTGAATTAAGAGGCGAATTAATCAATCCCGCGGTTATGGACTCAGTTTGCTATGTAATTAACAGTAGCCGTTCAGACGTATTGGACACGATACAAATTAATAGTTGGAATTGTGTAGTCAATACAAAACGGCAATTTTGGTACCGGAGGCGCAAAGATATATGGACTTTAAGGTATTAATGGATCTAAATTTATATTTGTTGATGATATCATGATCAACAAACGTGAGAATTTATGAGAGAAGCAAATCCTGGATTTCGCATTAATCCGTCTACAAGAATAATCTCAAAAGTTATAAGCCTTAACATGAAGATAGCGTTACACGTTAGAAACATTCTGGTAAAATCCTTACACATGCGTTGAATGACACCTTGGGAACGGTGCTAGACTACGATCCAGTTAAGGTTCGAAACGTAGGCTGTGAGTATCTCGAAAGAACGTGTTTGTTATATATTGGCTGGAAATTTGGGCACGAAAAACTAATCTTGCGTTGGGTGCCACGTTTGCTTGCTTAGGACCAAAAACGCATTCGAAAGAACATTTCCAAAGCCCTGTTGAAGTAGTTTAAGTGAAATAAGTCGGAGTTTTGACGTCGACTAATAACTGTAAATGAAACTTGCATACACCTGCAGCCAAGACAAAACCGAAACGGTAGACTGCTAAGTACGAATCGGCTTGAAAAAGATGAAGTCTGCTCCATAGATCGGGAAAGTAATGACTGTTTCTTGGGGAAAGGAAAAACAATAACGGATGCATACTACACATCTTTATTTGCCACGATGAAGGCAGAAATTGTGGAAAATCGGTTGCATTTGAAGAAACGGAAAGATTTTGTTCCCCCTAGAAAACGAACAGTCTCAAACTTCAGTGGCTGCTATGACAAAAATTCACGAATTGCACTTTGAATTGACAGGCCACCCACCCTACTCACGAAATATGACCCCCAACTTTTACTAGGCTCAAAAGTCCACACGGAGGACAAAGATATTCATCGAATAAGGAACCTATCGCACTCGTAATTGTCTATTTTGCAGAACAAGATGCCAATTACTATTTGAACGGGTTAAATAGATGGGGGCATCACTGGGAAAGCTATATGGACTTATAAGGAGACCATCTTGAGAACTAAAAATTAATGTGGCTTGCTTCTGTCTCAGGTTGGAAACTTTTCAGGCTACCTCCGTAACTGGAAGAGAATTATTAACTCAACGGCAATAAATTCTAATGACTTTTTGGTTATAAATGCATGCGTAAAAGGAAAGGAAGTCGGTCATAATCATGCGTTTCTGCTAAATATATGTGTGTATAATACTAGTGAGGCATTAGTCACCTGTAAAGATAAGAGATCATTATTCAATAAAGAAGCATGAATTAATAGATACAGACCGACAGAAAAAGTTCTCGATTTAATTGGTTCATTAGAAATAATTTCCAGCCGACATAGCAGCGGTTGCACACCAAATAAAAGCTTACACGTTATACTTGCACACACCTTTTTGCGGCATTGCAATTAATACCAATGCTATGACATTTATAGCGGACTAGTCGGTAATTTATACGTGGAGAATTACGCGGTAAAATGACTTCAGCTTTGGTAAACACAACGGCAATTAAGGAAAACTCCAAATACCTGCGAAATCTCCAAGTTTATGCATTACTTTAAATTATTACATTATGCCGCGGCAATACTAACAATAAGTAAACAGACGCATCTAAATACGGATATATGTCCTTTGTATTTTACGGTCACTTCCCTTGAAAGCGATTGCGCTGCCACGAGCACCGGTTACGTCAGATTGCAACCAGTGCAATATGGAGATATACCGAAAGCTCCAATAATCTGTAATAATGAATCCTTAATCTGCGGTGCCATTAGCAGCACACCAAACCTGGATTCGTGAGAATATAATTGCAGTTGCGCTAGAGTCGCCGTTACAGGTGCAATTATGGCACCCGTCCTCCTGCAAAACAAACTGCCGAAGGTTTATCAGGAAATTTAATGATATCAGGAAAGGAATTGGTGTTAAAATAGCAGTAAAAAGTAGCAGCCTATTTAGCTTAAAACAAGAGCAGTTTTAGTTTCTGTATAGACCAAAAAGAATCACTACATGTCAGGATGTAAAATAATCCGTGCAAAGAAACAAAAATATCAAGTTTGAGTTACTGAATTTTCCGTTCCTGTATAGCAGCTACTTTTTTGAAAACAGCTATTATGAATTGAAAGTGAATGTGTTTAGTTCCATTAAATTTACACCAAATATTTCCATTCCTTCCTGTGTGTTTTGTGTGTGTGTCAAATTGTAAGAGCATTGTAACTTTTTTATATTTAGCTACAGAGGATTTGATTCAAATCTGCAGCCAGTCTCATACTGAAGAATCCTAGCAACCACGCAAATACTTGCCTACAATATAACTATACCCTTCCACACATTTAAAGGCTCTTCTGTTCTCTCAATGTGCCCCAAACGAGATGGCAAGCTGAGGGACTGCGCAATAGACGCATTTGGCAACGTACACGCCCTTTTACTTGCAATAGTACGTAAGTAGTAGTTACAGTATACTTGTCAGGAGGTGATACATTCCCAAATACAGAATTTGTTTTTAATGTGTACAATTATTCTTATAAACATAGAAGCAGTTCAGTGATAGTGAGATAAAATAATCAGTTTGTGAAGCAACTAGTGTGCCGATGCGCACAATCGAAAGAATTGTTAAAAGATTCTGATGCAGAAATATTTGAAATCCCTGGTAAGAAGAAGCCAAGACAAAATTGTGTCACAAGCTCACCGGAATGTCAAATAAGGACGGTGCGAGACATGATTTATAACTTTCATAGAACATACGAGTGATGTGTAACAGAATCGGCCCTACGCCAGAAGGTGCAAGACGAATTTGAGTTTCAATGAACACAAAGTAAAACGAAAGTATTGATAGAACGAATAGATATCCGACTTTATCTCGAAGAATTTATTACCTGTAAACGATTAAACATTTTCGTGATACGAATCGACCCATTGTATATATCGACGAGATTTGCATCCACAGTAGTCATCTTCCAAGATGTGGAGTGATGAATGTACGAAAGGTTTGTTTAAGAATATTACTAAACGACCCAGCCTAATAATAGTGCAAGCCGGAGGCAAGATGGGTTCTTTATATATGGGTTAAAACTGGTGACTATCATCCCAATATGAATGCAGAATTATGGCAGATGGCTAGAAGAGAAAATTGAGTTGATAATACGCTCTATTATAATACACAAGAAAGGTCATGCTCCAACAAGTAATCGTAAAAAGTGCTGGATAACCCTAAAGAAATTCCTTTTGGTAGTAGGATGTTAAACCCACAATCACGCCAGTTAATTAAACGCTATAAATCCGCCGAAATTCTACAACGCAAAGAATACATAATTTTGAGACCACCGTATCAACTCGGTCTTAATCCTATTGAGTTCATCTGGGCTTTTGTTAAAAACAATATTGCAGCAAGAAGCGTTAGTTTTAATGTGGTAAATGTTTGAGGATTAGCGGAAGAAGAATTTTCAAGAGTTTCTCATGAAGACTGGAACAACGTTTTAAACATGTGATTGACCGTGAAGTTAAATATTTGGAGTCAGAAATGTTACTTGATGAAACAAATTAATTATTAACGTAAATAATGATAGTGGCAGTGACGACGACAACTTCAGTTCCGAAGAAAATTAAATTGTTGTTTATTTCTATTACAGATTTTTCTACACATATTATTCTAAGAAATGTATTCTAGCATTGTTAG
Organism: Marronus borbonicus; assembly: GCA_902655005.2. Lineage (NCBI taxonomy): Eukaryota > Metazoa > Arthropoda > Insecta > Coleoptera > Scarabaeidae > Marronus > Marronus borbonicus. Next base: position 9,764,260 of record LR737381.1, on the reverse strand, counting down.
AAATAAGCCAATACACTATTTAAAGTTATAAGTTAATTCTTTATCTGTATGTATTTAAACAAATTAATTCTATGAATTGGGATTTGCAGTATCCTTAAATGCCTATCTATACATTAAATATTAAATGTATATTAGTACGTGCCACCTATGATGCCTTAAAAAAATTTAAGCGAAACCAGTTGCAATACCTTTTGCCACTTTTACCGCTGCCCGAAATTACCCCAACCGTTCGCCGTCTCTCGTACAGTACTTTTAGTCGCCTTTGTTTCAAAATAGTTAATAGCTTCACTATACCTTCTCATCAAACCTTAGAATAAATATTTCCGCTCCATAAGATACTTTCAGATTTAATAATCCAGACCATGTAATCAACAAAAGAGAAAGTTAAGTATGCAACTACAATAAGTTATCTACATCAAGCTTTTTGCTTGCCACACCATAACAAGTAATGCAACTTCCACGAAACCTCAAATCAAAAGTACCATTTAATTTACATGCTGAAACTTTTCATTTCTGTGTAACTAACCTAAAATGCTTGAGTATATTTTCTTAATAATCAAAGTAAACATATTTAATACATTATACAAATACCAACGTTTAAGAAAGCAAAGCGCCACCGTGGTAGATACAGGCAAGTCAAAAAGTGAAGTAAAAAGTATTAATGGGCTACGTTAAGCATCCGATATTACTAAAGCCATTACAACAATCTAATGAAATATCCCATTAAGAATATTTATACTCGCTTAACATTGTGCTTGATATTCAGCAGCAACAGTAAATTGCGTTGCATACCCCGAGGTTCTAACAAAAACTTTCTTAGAATGCCGGGACCACAAGTATTGCACTTATAAATTTTTAACGCGACGACTTTTTCCAACGCCGACGGCATTCGGTTAATATCATAATGACGGAATATTGCTCCTAAAGTGTTGCAGTGGAATTGTAAGTGCAGCTCCAGGAATCTTAATATGTGACTATAATTAAACATAAATAGAACATTTGCACATTATTAAGATATTAGCCTCGTAATGTCGAGTGATAATGCCGGTTAAACACGCGATATGGTCGAATCAGACCTATTCAAGTGAACACAGTTGGGTTGCCTTATGGTATATGTACTTTGAAATAGGAGAGCTTGTACAATACATACACGCTACTTATTCGTGATGCTTAAGTTTCAGCACATTTTGCTTTTTACAAGTTCCTCTTAAGATTATGCGGATACTAATAGTCTTGATTGCTATAATAGCGGGGACCGCAAAACATATGTAATGAGTATGCATATATTCATTTCTGTGAGCACTATTAGTAAGTTATAGTCTAATAAATGGTAAGTTGATAAACCGCCTCATGAATTTTTCATGATCGCAATGAAGTACATTCGGTTCCCACCAATTAAACCTAACCAGCATTTTCTTTGAAGGCAAATTAGCGTAAAGCATACCTGTCGATGTTATGAACACTACACATGTAAATCATTGCAAATGACACGTTGCAGATTTTAAAGTGCATTGAATATTATGACCGGATATTTCAATACAATACGCACATTTATTTTTCTTTTGGATTTTGCATTTCAATCTTAGGCATCCGGTGAAATTTAATTAGCTTGGAGCTTTTGCAAACCTATTCTTCATTATTTAAATACAACGTAGTACTTGTTTTAAATTAAATAAATAAATTAAATATCTTAATTTGTTAGAAAAAAAAGAAACGTTTCCAGCATGGGCTCGCTACCTTTAGCGCACTACAACGCACACAATTAATTAAATAAGATCATTATTAAAGATAGGTTTAAAAACGGGGAAAAAATTATAGACCAATTTCTATATTATCTTTCTACAGTAAAATTTTTGAGCCTTTGGCACCTAGATTTTACTAAAAATCTTTGCTTTAAAAATTTGTGTTATACAGATTCTTAAAGCAACGCATATGTGCGAATCGTTTGCATCAAGTTGTAAAGTATGCGTACGGTATATGTTCTTCCACCATCCTTACGTTCGAATTTAAAATTATAATTGCATATAACTGCTTTACTCTTTGTCATAAGCTCGGATTATAAATAACAGGCAATAAACTCTCTGTTGTAAGTGTTGAGCTCTTGAAATATGAAACCAACTGTTGCAAATAAATTCAGGCGTGCTACTATTTTCATACTCTGTACTGTTCTTATTATATTCTAAGAATACTCACATATATAGTGTGTTTGTCCACGCAAATGGTGAAGACACATTGCACTATACAGAATGTTCTTAAAAAAGTTTACATATTCATTCTTCAAATTTTTTCCAGCATAAAATATTTTTTATGTTCAACAATCTGTATTCAGCTATTGATCGTCTAGGCGTTTGAATACGACACTTTAGATTCTTTAACTTTATTTACCATACTTTGGTATAATATTAGAGGCCTGTCATTCCCCTACCTTTTCTTCTAACAGTTCCAGTGTTATTATTTATTATATTTTATAGTATTTATGCCAAAACATCATTCAACATTTTTTTATGTAGCAAACTATGCTATCCAACAACTTATGACGTATTATGAGACAATATTAATGTAAAAGGCATCTAAAATATAGTAAGATGCTTTAATGAAATGTAAAATTAAAAAATATATTTTTTTTTAATTTTACATTTTCGAAATAAAATAGCCTTCATCGATTCTAAAGAAATCATTGAGAATTTGAATAAAAATAAATTCTTTGGAGATGCCGAGACAACAGAAGTCCCAAATAAATTACTACGTCTAATAAAAGTGGGAGGTTCCAAAACAGCAATACAATAGCAAAATCGAAGAAACAATAATTGAAAAAACAACAAGTATTAGCATATTAATGGTGACAAGAGATAGAAATAACATGAAGGAAGCACTATCGAAAATGGAAATAGAAACAAGAAAACGAGGTCTTGAAATAAATCAAACTAAACCAAACAAAACCTAACAAACAGTCGTAGTAACAATACTGAAAAGGACGTAGTAGACTTGCAAAACCGCAGAACGGGAAAACGTAGGTCAACAAATACAGATGGGAGATGGGGCACGAAGCATATTATAAGTACAAAGTATATATGAAAAATAAGGAGATTAGAACAAACCTAAAAATAAAAATACACAAGACCTCGATTAGATTTGTGGCGCTGTATGCATCCGAAACAATGAATCTTGCGAAGAAAGATGAAGAAGTATATGATAGGAAAATTATATGGAAAACTAAAGGACGAATGCAAATAGATGAAGAGAATAGAAGACTAGTAAACAACGAGATAAAAGTACTCTTAAAAGGCGAAGACGTAGCAAGAATAATGGGTGGTTCAAGATTACGACACTACGGGGATTAATCAAAAGGGCAGGAAAATTAGGCTTATGTCTAAATAAAAGAACAGGAAGTAGTCTCAATTCCAAATATGGAATGTATAACCATATATATAGGTTCCTTGCGAAAACTTGTAATTTCCGACACTAAGTCCCATACCTGTATTTGAAGGTATCTTGTCACAAGCTGTTCCCAAATAGTTCGCAATAGTAGCAACCAATCAACAGCGCCAGTCACTATATATCCTGCACTTCCTTTTATCATGGGCCTCAGTAGCATTTTAGAAAGAGAGAAATGAGTCGCAGGTAATCTGCCAAGGTTTCGACATGCAAATCCTTCTTTAAATAACGTTATAATCTGTGCATATTTATTTTGTGTCAACACGTTCCACTGATATTCACGATAGTTTGCAAATCTTTCGACCAATTTACGATTTGATGCATGTAACCGATTAGCACCAGAATGCGTATAATATAAAAGCTTCATTGTAAAACATGTTGTTTCATAAGAAGGTATATTCGGGTAAATTGATGAAGTTCATGGTCTGCTGTCCTATAGTATTGAATAAAGTCGAAAACTGTAATGGTGTATTAATCCTGAGGTACATTTTTTATTCCACTTGATAACCATATAAGTATATAGTTTAATCACTAATCTATAACCTATATTGTGAATCGCTTTGTATAATGGATATTATCCTTTATTATTTCCGTGCTTATGATATAACAGACCGAGAACATCGTCAACAGTATCACGTATTTTCCTTTATATCTCTTATGCCGATCATAAACACATTCTTCGGGCAATATTAAAAATAATTTATCTTTCCTTATGATAATTAGTGACATAGCGGCGTCCTTAATTGGTAGCTACCGTACGCCTTGCGGTCATTAAAGAGACGAAAAACAATTCGAACGATTATTGTTCCTTTCGTTTCTCCTCTTGTTCCATACCTGGATAGACGCACGATTAACTCAGCTGGTACTAAAAATTTGTACTCCGGTTATTATCTAAGTAGACTCCGCGGCTACTATATCTACGTCTGCGTGCGTTACAATTATATGTCCATTACTGCTTACCGCAGCGGTTTCACCTAATGGCCATAGCACTCGGATATACCCAATACGGGCGCAGAGGAACCGCTTCTTTTTAACATCTCTATTTTCCATCGGTCTTGTGTTTGATGGATCTTTATAGTAAAATAATGATTCTATTGTCTGGAAGTTGTGGACAGGATGAAAGCGGACTCTTAAAATCTCAAACGGCAAGAAATATTTAATTCGAAATCGATTGACTCGGTGGATGAAGTAGATCGAATAGACATTTGCTTGGAATTGAAAAGGCTTCTGCATTCTTCTATTGAAAAAATATTTATCAAACTAAAGTTAAGGTAGGCTCTTTATGATTGGCAATATTATATTTTAATGTGATCTTGTATCTTGGAAAGGTGATCTACTTCTCCTTTTTCTTAGCACTTATTGCACTGTTACCATTTTTTTTCTACTGTATTCTTCGATACGGATTCAAAAGAGAAAGAAGTACAGTAACATAGTTTTGAGTTTCCAAAAAGTCGCGTTTGGCATGGTTTACTTACGATTTCATTTTTGAAGTAATGATAATAATAATTTTGATGTTTCAGCAAAATCATGCCTTGTTCTACTTTCATTTAGTGATGTAAAGCATAATTTTGTTGTATTTCTCAGAATATTATTTTCAGATAAACCTTGCAACAAAAGCACTAGTACTACAAGTACGTAGTACGTACTTGGGAAGTCTGCTAAGTTCTAAATTATTGCATTAAATGTTTTCTTCAAAATTTTAAATTGGAGGCAAAATAAATTTGCCTAAAGCCTAAAGATACTGCAAAAACTTCCTTGCAAGACTTTTTCCTTTTTTTAATTTCTTCGCAGTTGACAATACTCAAATGTTTTGTTGCGATTTCAAGCTTATTTGGATAATATGTTGAATCTTGGATCACATTTAAAGATTTTGATTACTTATTTATTAACGGACTGCTAAAAGCAATGAGAGGAGAGAAAACACTAGACAACGGGCATACTTCAGCACCCTTCGTAACTACACACATATGTACATATTTCTTAACTAATTCTACCTTTCCACAAAGTGTATGGCTTTGATGATGTTGAGTCGTCTAGAACTGGTCTTTTACAGATTTTTCTCTCTTTCTATGTTGTGTGTATTGTTACATTTCCTCATTTAACACCTCTTCAGACAGCTGATGCCCCTGTATTCTTGTGGATCAATCCCGTGCTTTTCCTTTACTCGCTTTAGCTTCGAACACCCATTTAGCTACTATGGCTTCTGGCATCCTCCTCACGTGTCCACATCACCTCAATTGTGCTCCGTACATCAGTATCGGTGTTACAATTCTTTTGATTGTTTATATTCTGATATCTTTAGGTATTTCTTTCTTACCCAAAAATGAGCCCTTAATACTGTTAAATAATTTTCCTCCAGTCGTCATTTTTTCTTTTATTTCTTCACTTATTCTTCCATCTCTTGCTAATGTCGATCCTAAGCATCTGAATTTGTGTACTTTTTTATTACGTATTGTTATTCTGTGTTCCCTATGATCATCGTTTCCGTTTTTTCTTCGCTGATTTTCCTATTTATCTTCTTTAACGTTTTCCTTATATACTTCTGTTAAGTGCTTTTTCGTCCTACGTTTCCCCTTTCACCTCCTTTATCAATTCGACCTAAGAGACCTCAATTATCTTTTCGGATCTTCTCAACTACAGATAATTGCGATGCGCTTTTAATTTTTACACAATATTTAATATTCTTACGTTGAAATAGCATTCCAGTATTTTATCTCTTTTGTTGTATTTCTTTCGCCGTTCTTGTATAATGTTATACATTGCTCTGAAAACAAATGTTATTATTATAACTATTTTGTTATTTTTTTATGAGGATATCATTCCAATTTCTATTTCTTTTCAATTCACTTCTTTACTGCTTTATATAATTTATAATTCTTAAGATATAATCTTCCATACTATTATTCACCACTGAAAGTATTTAAGTGAAAAACGTAGCGTAATCTAAGCCAATTGTAAACATTAGCCAGTTTACCCATGCATAATATACGCAATAGATGTCTTGTCACACCTGTAGCGACGGTCAAACAGTTTAGTATTCCCTGCATGCTCGTAACTCTTGTGTCGCGCTACACCTTAGCATGGATAAATTATCCAAGATCAATCAAATTACATGCCCCGGCGTAATGTTTATTCCACCCACGCAATGTGCGAATTTCGCAACTTACTCCTTAACCAATTACGTTTTGACAGCCAATTGATAACTTCTTTGCACATCGTGGATGGCGGGGCAATTTACCTGCCAGTGGCAACTTGAAAATTTTAAGAACGTCACCAATCAAAATACCTCTCGGTCCTTCAGGGAGATACATTTTTAATAGGTTAAATTAGTAAACATTAATCAACCGCTTCGGATGTTTAAAATACGGCAATTAACCAGACGGTTCTTGCTTCTTTCGTGGCCGCACATAGCTAAAGGATGAAAAACGAGTTGGTCCGCGGAAGAAATTTCGGCATTCGGTGTCCATGACGGGCGGTTCTCTTATCGAATACCCGGCCAAAAAAGAAACACTTACGAGTGATCTCGCTCTTGGCTTGTACTTATAGATAGATGATAAAGCATAGATTACCGCGTAATGTGGTGTTAAAATACATAAATGCATGCATGTGCTGTTTGCTACCTTAACAGTGATACGGCCGCTTGTTCAGTTAATGGAGTATGGGTCGATATGGACCTTAAGTGTCATTTTTAGGTTCAGGAATGTTTTCTTTTTTTTTCAAAGAATAACGAGATTATATTCGTAAATGGGTGTGCGATATATTGGAAGGTGTGTTGGCATTTTGCAAAGTCTCAAGGCCTATTTAAACTGTAAAACATATACAGGTCGGACAACTTAATTCTTTCTTCGTTCAGCGATGAAGAAAATACAATTTCCGTAATAACTAGTAAGATAGCACGCTAAAATTAAATGATTTGAATATAATAGAATAATTGAGTTTTGTTCTTTAAAATTTCTACTACGAACAAAATTTAAGCCTGCATGTGTTTGTTTGTCGGATGTGGGCAAGAATACGATACTAGGAAGAGAAGTAAGTTGTAGTGTTGTGTGATGTAAAACCCAAAAATACCAGAGTTTGAGGAGACTAGTAAAAATGACGAATCGGAAAACACAAAATAAGAAAATTCAAAGCAGATAAAGGGTTACGACAAGAATATCTATTATCCGCAACACTCTTCAACCTAATATATACTTATAATAATAATAATACTTAGAAAAAGTAACATAAAAGCCAACGGCCTAATATATTGCAACAAGCAACGGTGTCTGACATATGCAGATGATTTAGTGCAGATGACAAGATTTAGGAAAGAGCTGCAAAATGTTTTAATCTGCTGGAATAGAGCATAGTATGCTAGAATCACGCAGTTACATGAAGACTTTAACATCTTTAGTCTCATACAATTTCCTAAAGATTTTGCGAAGGACCAAGTTTTCTGATAACCCACTACTTGTTAAGATCGTGGAGGATCTCTAGGATCGTTCCCCTCTTAGGACAAAGGTTGTGCACATTGCCGATCATTTCTCTTTGATAACATGGCCCCGTGCTGAGTAACGTGACCCCGTCCTGAGTGACCAACAAACTTCTATTAGTGTGATCCCCCTGATTAGCTAACAAACCTCATTTATTTGCTCATTTTTATTTTCTTTGCTTTTACGTACAATTTCCTTTTATTTTATTCTATCTAAATTATAATCTAATATAGAATCATACAATTACCAAGAAGCAGATCACATATATGTAACAAACCAGTTCATAGGCTTGGCCTACCTCGACTATGGGGGGTTGGATCTTCGATCTTAAGTCAGGATCGCAGCGAATTAATTGCATGCTGTTCTTTCAGCAATTCCTCCTCGATCACATTTTTTCCTCCGCGATACAGTAGAGGATTTGAAAAAGAGTGTAAAGTAATTATTCTATCGAAAAAGTAAAAATGCCAAATATGAAGTAAATGTTTTCCCTGTGGAAATCGCCATCAACTAAGTACGAGCTCCAATTCCCAAATGTGACTGGATATAATCGATTCAATTACCCAAATTTCGAACACATATTAGATCTAGGCGTGGTACTCGCCTAGAGAGCGTTTACTTTAATATGTGTACGTTTAATCTATTACTATAATTATCTCCGCCAGTAATCTTGGGAATACTAAATACAAATTCTATTGCGACTCACAAGCTTTACGATCCTGTCTCACTAGATGTTCACGTGGATGACCGCGACACGTACAGCTCAACATTTACTGGGCATTATTGTCGTCATTTTTTACTTCACTTCTACTATCTTCGGCAAACGTAATGGGGGACAATAAAAGAAGAGTAAAAAAGGTAATTCACATAGTGATGTATGTATCTATTACGAAAAAAAATACAGGAAGCGGTACCTCGATGAAAAATAAATGATGCCTGATATATGGTATTGTAGTATAAAATATTGAAACTGCTCCTACAATATATGCGTGCTGTTTCAGTACGTTGCGTGAGATATAGTAGTTAAAGAGCGGATTGTGTGGGTACCTCTCCATGTTTTCAAAAGGGGAAACACACACGTTTGTATGTATAATACAAAGATGTGGATATACGGTACACAGATATTGCGGCTAAATAACAAACGCTCGGAGTCAACTCCGTGCGCCCATATTGCCACAATTATTCAAAGATAAATTAGTAATAACCGCGTCATCGCTTCCATCGTCCACTTTACTATCTTTTATGGCGATCGTAAACACGCTCTTAAGGTGTTATTACGGCGAGATTCAATGCAATAACTTATGGACGTGAACGTAAAAGTTACCATTGAAAAGGTAAATGTTTCAATCTCATCAATATTAAATCTATTGCCTATTCATCAACTTTATTCATAGTAGACGCGTTACCGAAAACATAAAAATGTTCAAAAACGTTATGAAAACTAGCACGATAGCTCTTAAAGAGCTAGGAACAAATTTAGTCTGTTTGTAGGACTCTATAATTGCAAATTCAGATTCAGATATGTTGTGAAAACGACGACAACAACCAATAAACGTACATCCGTATTTATAAAATCCCAATATTTGCACTTCCATCGTTCGCCGAAACAGATCTGGCCGAAGAACGACAAAAAAGCTGCTGTTTCAAATATATATCAAACTTATTCAAATCGTAAAAGCAGCAATTAATATAGCTTTTAACCTACCACCAGCAAATGTGGGTAACTTGTCGATGTTACCATGGACATAAATTAAAAGTTTGTAAATCTAGATCGAAGTGACAGTGAATAAACCATGTGTCATGAAAGTAGTTCTACAACAACTATTTAAAGGTAAGTCAAATACTAATTTATATATAGTATTTCTGCATTGCACGCGTTACTGGTTTGAGCCCAAATCATAATGCCATAGGCTATAGCGCCGTACGCAATTGCATGGTAAACGCCAACAAGGGACCCAACATCAAAAATATTTTTAAGAGAGCTTAAGATCTAATAAGTTTTTTGCAATTTTACACAAACTCTTTAATCTTGCCCGAGCCATGCCAGATTCCAACCGAGCACCGCTCCTAGAAATGTACACGTTTTAAAGGAAACTCGCCACTAATTAAGAAAGCAAGTTCAGAAGGTGATCTGTATCTATTAATGAATTCAACAAAAACAGTTTTCTTTGTTTGATTTGTTAATTATTTGTTAGTGGATCACCAGATCTCAAACTCAATTGAAGGTCTGTTGCTTTTATTGGAATGTTCATATTTGTTGCAAACAAAAACGATAATGCGAGTGTATATACCTTCAGTTATATAACACAGGAGATCGTTAATAAACAGTAAAAAAACTAAAGGGCCCGGTACACTACTTTGCGTACCAATGTTGACGTTTCCAACAAACACTGTCAACTTTTACTACTATTTTTTTGTCACACAAGAAATAAACGATCCGTTTACAGAAAGAGTTACAAACACCCATTTACTCAACGCTACAAATAAAAACCTAACTGTCGCAAAGGTCCTAGTTAAATCCTATATATTTGAAGTTACATATTTTTCTGAATTCACTTAGCTATAAATATATTGAACACACTCAATTATTGCCGTCTCAATAGAATAACCGGGCCTGTAACCATATTTAATTTCTTTCTAAGTCTTTTCCCAAGGATTTTAGAAAAACGACACTAAACAACACAATAGGATAACAATTTTCAATATTACTAGAATCGTCCTTCTTGTACAACAAAGAAACTGCAGCAGTTTTGAGCTCAACTGAAAATCTACCCTGTACTACAGAGACATTAATAAGGTTTGCAAAAAAATCAGAAAGAACACAACGTTCTTTAAATCACGTACTCGAATACTCTGGCACTGGAACACTGAAACACTTCACTATACCCTCCACCACAAACACTTCACTGACACTGAACGACGTTTCGATAGTTAAGCTACCATCTTCAGTAGCAATACTGAACTAACTAACTAAGCCTAGTTCAGTATTGTTGCTAAAGGTGATAGCTTAGCTATCGAAACATAGTTCAGTGTCAGTGAAGTGTTTGTGGTAGAGGGTATAGTGAAGTGTTTCAACGTCCGTAGACTCGCTACTTCAATGCAGTATCGTAATAATGATTTAACTTTTGCTTAAATTCTGTTTTACCATTAATGTTAGTTACAATTAAATGATTAAGTAAAGCACTTTCAATATCGTTACTTATTTACATTTTTAATGATGTTAATAAACACAAAATAATTGTTTCTTTTTCCAGAGAGACAGTACACCAAAATACCCTCCTGAAAAAAAGAACACAGCAAATATAGTAACTGTCTCGTTCAACCAAATTTTAAATACCAAGATTCAGTACCGAACGCTTGCATTACCTTAAATATAATTGTAAAGTAAGCTGCATAGTACAAACAGCAAGAGGTCTGGTTTACGTCGGTGTGAAAACTTTGTCTAAAACCGTCTAATGCAATCAGAAAATAGTATAAGAGTAGCTAAGAACAATAATGACTTCCATAAGTGAATTTAGATAGTGGTTACAATTGAAATAATAACATAGGCTTCCACGACCAGAATAAACGTATTCCGGGTTCGAACCGTGTCATGGTTAAACGAAAGCTCAATGTTTCGCCCACAATCACATAGTGCTTCTTCAGAAGAGGGAAAAGTGGTAGGTAACAATTAGCACGGTCACTCAGCGTGTAAACTACGCCATAGGTGAAACTAATTGAGCGGGAAGCAGTTGATCACAGTAATTCAGCATGTGGACCATGCCAAGGGCGAAAATCAACTAAATAGTTCTGGCATGCCTCTATGTATGGTGGTATGCAGGTAAGAGGAGCGTATCAGCAGAGTCATGCTCTAATCACTTCCACAATGTATTTATTTATGTTTGTAACAGTACAGCGTGTACATACCTCGAAATCGTGGATTCGGCCGCTAAAAAAAATTGCGTTGTTTTGATACTATGATACTCTTTTTATCTCTATAGTTTCATCGAAATCTGAATTTTCGGGTTGCCGGTGTTCCCTTGTTAGTTTCGGACATACGGCTAACGTAAGCTTATCCTAGGACAGCTGTATAACTTTATAGTAACACGCAAAAATAGGAAATAATTGTTTCTCATAAAATTAATATCGGTGATTTCATCTTTTAAAGTTTATGCTTGAAATCGGTCAAACGATTGCAAATATTAGTATAGTATTATTTATCGAAAAGCAGGAACACCGAAATAAATATTAATCCTCGCGTAAACAGAACTAAATTAATGGAAACATCGATTTGTATGAAACCCTCTAATATTTTAATCAACACAAACCTTTGAAGCGTTTAGTTGATGTTTGCACAGTGTAATGGAGCCGATTCTCTATTCTAAGGGTAAACAATGAAATTTCAGTCCACTGATCGCGTAACGTGGTATTGGAATGGTAATTTCTCCGACGCTATTAATTTTTTAATGGAAGATTGGAACAGGGATCGCTTTCGAAATAACTAGTAAAGGTATGCGGGATGCGATAGATGTTTAAATCGCCCGTACTTTGAAGCCGGCGTAATAGCTGTCAATATGAAGTTATTAATATACTCCATATAACCACGCGGATACACAGAGGTACAAAGAACAAATGAAATCTTTATACTCGTCTGTTAGTGTTTTAAAGAAAACCACGACTGTAGGAACAAGCCGTAAGCTTGGTTTCGCGTATAGTTCGAAGAATATAACTATCCCAGTTTAGAACTAGGAGTGTTGCCAAATCAAATGGCGAGCTTTACTTCGACATAAATGAAAACAAAATGTTTTCATTTATAACTAGTTACTGCCATACGCAAAAGAAAAACCATGAATTTGCCCAATGTAGTTAAAGGAACAAAGCACTGGACTGCGGCAAAGTTATTGTGTATTTAGTTCCAAAGGAAAAGGATAACGGGAATCATTTCCCTGCAGCTGCAGAGAACGCAGTGTGGAACACAATCCTTTAAAATTAAAATCTGTATTTAACGCAATAACTCAACGAATGAATGCGAAAACTTATCGAAGAGAACTGGCAAAATTATATTAATCATATAATGAAAGCTATGATTTTATTTCCTTGCTATTACTTCTCCCTGTAATTTATTTTGTCTGATATGTTGAGGCCCAACTGGATCATCTTCTTCAGTTTGAACGCCGAACGCAATATGTCTCGTCAATTCCTCTATTTAACATTAATATATGCAAATAAGTTATTGTAAATATATGCATGTTTTGATATTTGTAAACAATATATCGGTCATACCTGTTTCTTGTGTAATAAAGACAATAAAATCGAATATTCTGATTTGGCCGTGAACCACAGTAAGTTTTAGTAACTCCTCTAGCCCATATTAAAATGTAAATTTATAATAAAGTTAAATGAATATAAGCCCTTTTTTATATTTGTAAATGATATGTAGCCTGTAAAAACAAGTTCTTTAAACAGAATATAGTTGTACAACCTTCTTCAGCTTGGTTGTTCGACACAACGTAATTCTTCTAGTTGAAAGGAATTTGAAAATAATTTATTATTATTATTACTTGGTTTAATGTTTATAACCTGTAAATAGATAAATAGATAATCAATCGAACACAACTACATTTGAACTGACGTCGTAGACTAATTTTTAGTCTTGAATTTATTTCGAATACGTCGGAAGTGATAGTAGGATCAAATCCGGCTTGTAATTCTGCAAATTTCAAAGAATTCCCATTTCCTCTTTCCGTTCCAGTTAATCCTTGAAGTGTTAAACATTGATATTGTCATCATTGTTATTACCTAAACAATTCTTTTCAATACATTACTTCAGCGTTGTATTTCCATATCCAATAGCCTTTGCTGTTCTTCGTCGATCGTGTTTGCGATTTTTTTAAATCTTGGATTTGGAGCACTTTCGAAATGAACCTCGATGAAGCTTTTCAATTCGAAGAACTAGTTTTACTCTGGTTTCCAGATTAATCTTTTTTAAATAACATATAGCAAAAACTGAAAAAGGCCTTTAAACTACTTCTCTATTGTTTAAAATGTTGGTATAATGGAAATTGGGGTGACGATTTAAAGTAAGCAATTATTTTCTAATTGAACTATTACAATAGCTCGTTACTCTCTAAATTGTTCACTTTCATCGACTGCTTCCTGTTCGTTTCCACCTTCATACGCATTATCACGTTTCTTGATCAAACTCAGTATTTTCTCTTGATATTGACGGTATATTTTTTAAAAAGGCCATCATTGTGTTGCTAATTTACTTAGTGACTGCTTCAATTTTCATTTCTTTTTAGTCTTTAATTTTTTCTTTTGTGGTCCTTAATTTTCAACATTTGTACTTACATCAAAATTGGAAATACTAAATAAAAAACATCTAGGTAAAGAATGCTCACCTAATTAACTCAATTATGACGTATTGTCAGTTCGCCCATAAGGCTAAATAAACAAAGAAGTAAACAAGTTTTTTTTATAAATTAGGGTATCGAAATGCCGCCCCAAAATTCGAAAATATTATGGGACTACTACGTCGGCTAATATAACCGCAGGGCTCTGACCACAAGCAGTCAGTGTGTACTTGGAATGAGTGCAGTGTTGGCAGTGCCACCACAGGGCGCAATGTTGGCAATATTTACTTAGTTTACTTAGAGTTAAAAAATTGTTGTAACTAGAAGCTTTTGCAATTTTTATATCGAAATTTCGCCCTATGAAGGGAAAAGAATAATGTTTTAAAATTGGTTCGGTTTTATTCGTTAAAGATCAACAGTATCGCATCGTTCTTTATCAATAAAAACATAACACAGTCAATAACTAGTAAATCTAACGAATTTAACTAGTAATATGTCTTAGTGACCAAGTGCTGACAGATTTAACTCTGTCATCATCGATAGCAAACTAGAGCTAAAGCGAAAAGAGAATAGATTAATAGGAACGTCGAAAGTAGATATAGAAATGCTGCCTTTCACAATTCATTAGTTCTATCAGACAGATGGAATAGTAAAATATGAACTGCAAGAAGTTGTAAACAAGTCTTCATTACTCTACGCGGTAGTGAGAAGCTAAATCATTAGATATTGACGGAGGAAGACTGAAAATCGGTTGCTTTAGTTTCGCAGAGGAAAATAGAGCAAATTGAAAATACTAGTCCGTAGGATAATTAAGCATCCATTATTAAAAGCATCTCTCCAACCTCCACTCTACGCCACAAAATAAACAAAGCCGAAGATTTAATGTTTGATGTATCTGTTTGCTTTTCGTAATTGCATGTACCGAGGATTTTACAATAAAACTTTCGCAGTATAAAAACTGCGGTGTGCAAACATTTATGCACATATGCGGCTAATTAAAAACTACAACACTTTTCTTCGTTGTTCCGCTTTCATTCCGTAAATGATGGTGTGAATAAAGCGACACGAGCGCACAGACAAGCAAGATCTAACGCCGTATGTGTGGATAAAAATTTTATGCATATTATGTGCACGGTTACGAAGTTGCGTATGATAAATGAGGTTAGGTAATCTACATTTATTAATGCATTTTTCAAGCGGTATAATGAGACGTAAAATTTATACGTTCGAGTCACGTATTAAGGTATTTTGTCAAGCAAAGTGACCTAATCAGCTAAAATAATAGGGCTGTCACATACATATGTAAAAAGGAAATATGAAATATTGCTACTATTTCTCATTTCAGCTGCAGTAACACGAGCACAGATCTTATAGGAGGCTCAATTAGTATTAATTTAACAGCATGCCTCTATTACATAACGATATGGAAGAATTTTCGTTTCAAGTTACTTGCTTGAAAAAAAATTGTTCTCCACGTAGTGTTAGACATATCTCAACGCAAAACACTGCCGATGTGAACGCCGTGGCTTAATGAGATTTTTTCGCTATTTATTATAAGCGTGACTTTCGTGTCTTTTCTAATTATGTACCTTTATGTGTATTATTTATTATACTTTAATTATAATTTATTGCGATTTTAAAACGCGAATTTACGTGCTATACGTAATAACTTTTTGTAATGATAATAAAATATAATAAATATTGAACGAATGATATACTTCTAATCTTATTTTCAATGTTTCTTTCGCTTCAATGCACTGGAATTTTTTTGAACAAAGAGTTATAGATTGCAGATATATTTTAGCTCCAAAATCTGTAGCCACCACCACCAAAATAGCTTGAGGTTCTCTTTCTTAAGCGGCAGTACTTGTAATGAAGAAGAAGAAATTTGTTTTCTAAATTAAATTAATTTGAATTTTACGAGTTGTAGGTTCGGGATCACCACCCTTTCGGCAGTTTAAATTAAAAATAAACAACAAATAATGACGTTTCACGAGAACTAATATGAAAAGAGAAAGATTACCCTCAATCTTTGATGTTACGCGACCTCCATGATAACACGTCACGAACTCAAACCCCGCGTTTATTTGAATTCCAATACTTGGTTTTATGTACGTCTTGTTTTTATGGAAATATTACATTAATGAAGAATTTCTTGGACGTTAAGAAAATTAAGAGAAAGTGTTATTTAGCCGTGATTATCGTTGGCTGGAGATGTATATTAGTAATAAAATTCTAGCGACAGGAAAAGGGAAACCTGAGCCTATATAAGCGGCTGTAGAACCGAGGGAAAGATCAGATCAGACGCCGGCTGATGTGGAAGTTCTGAACACAATAGCATATATGTATATCGTCGTGGGAATTATCGTGTATCTACTCTATTTACTTGATATTGAGCTTGTTTTCATTTTCAACTGTTTCTAATTACTAGACTACGAGGTAAACCAATTCTGGTGGCGGGTTCTCGCGATTTTCGGCTAAATTCATGTTTGTTCTTGTCTTACACAAGAGATAGATGAGACTTTAATAAAAAAAAGATATTCTAGTAAACACCTGTCAATGCGCAAAACAAAATGCAATGGGAAGACTCAATTATATTCCTTAAATTTACAATTAATTAAATAAACTATGCATTAGTGACCTCGCATGCAGTATTTTAAAATACTAAGGTAAACCATGAAAGTCAAAGACGCTTTAGCGCTCATATTGGCGATATGCCATATGGCGATCGCATTGGTTATTACTGAATTTTACTTATAAGGTAAACTTTTCATGTGAATGCGGAAATAAGAGAAGACGGGAATAAATAATTTTTGACTGAAAGAAAATGGTTGAAAGTTCCAAAGAAATATCAAAGTATATGGATATTAAAGTATACACTTTGTACGTTGAATGTCGAGCAACATCCGTTAAAAATTTAGTAATTTGGTCAAGTAAACATGAAATTTGAAAACATTTAATTAAACGGTTTTAAAACACAGCTGTCGGTTAAGGTTTGAGATAAGCGAGTATAAAGTTTTCAGAGTCATGTAAAAAAAATATTTTTGTTTGATAAAACTGCCGTTATTTGATAAAACCTTTTGGCAATAAACATTATCTGATTTTGATTGAAGTTGTTAGTTGAGCTAAATCCCATTTATTTCATATTTCAACTAACGTTCATATCTGAGAAATTTATTTTTCTAAAGAGCTTCATTACATATTCGATAAGCCTACTATAAGGTATAAAACACTAATTAATTTTTCTCATTTCTTTTTGTTTCATGCATATATACACTTCGTTCATGTTTTCTTGTTTTTCGTCATTTGGTAGGCTCCCTTCCGTATTACTTTCCCTTTTTTCGACGCTGTGGCTATCTTCCTGGGTGTTCCGCGTTTCTCACATCTTTATACTTTAGCTTCCCACAGGTTATGCGATAACTTCCCTGTATTATTCCCAAGTAATGAAGTAGCTATATTTGAGGTTTTGGAATATACCACCTATATTGCAAAACATGAAATATAGGTGCTGTTTACAGGGAGTATTTCACGCTTCATTATGAAAACATGTAGTACCTAATGCAGTTTTACGACAGTTACAGGATTCCATTTTATTTCCATTTGCGCATCGCCAAATAAAATGATTCGAATACGTGTGACGGTTTTTTTGTTCTCCATAACACAGATAATGCATTATTAATGTACCTTTGGCAATACTAACACTGCGAAATTCCATTAAAAAATGTTGACGCACCCTCCGGAAACGGAAAAAAATGGGGTGTGCGGTGCAGTGCAATCGGTAATAATTAGTAAAATAATCCGAATTCTGACCCGAATTATAATAATGGAGAGAACAAGAGGGAAAAAAACGAACCGACGAGTCGCATTTACAAACATTGTTCATCTACTTTTACGCTGCAAACACAAATTCGAGAACTGTGTTCGCTGGTTGTAGTGTTTATTGCATTGTTTATAGTGCACACGTTTCGAATTGGAATAGAAGGAGAGGACGAGAAAGGCAGACATGGGGAACGATGTTTTTATGTGTAGCGGCGCAGGTACATTTGGGAATGGTAGAGGCGGTCACCGGAACGATTTTCGTCCTGTTTAAAATAATCGAAACACGCTTCGCTGGATGACATTATATTACAGCTGTAATGAGCCATATTATTAAAACATAAATTGACTTAACGTAGACCTTGTCGTTTTATATTATTATTGAAGTAGCTCGCTGGGATGGTTACTACCCTTTGCATTCGTTATCAAAGTTTTTAGCATTCTTATTTCTGCCACACTGCAGCATTTGTAAATTTAGGCAATTTGCTTCGGAAAACTTTTAATGTCTTTTATCAACAGAAATAAACCCGAGAATGCGGAATACTAATAAAGTTGAAACAGAGTGTACTATAGCAGCATTTTTATTTTGCGCGAAACTGAGTGCGGTATATTTTATTTTTGGTTCTTGGGGAATAGATGTATAATCCTGGAATTGTTATATCCTTACTTGATGAGTTTGCTTTTGTTGTCGTTGCAGTCCATTATTATTCCTATATCCAAGAATAAATTAACTAATTTTCCGGAAGTTATCAAAGGCATACCTGTTTAGGGGAAACCTTCGATGGATTAGTTATTATTAAGTAGCTCCAAACAACCACTAACTTCCTCTTTTTTAATAACAAAACAGCAATTGCGGCGACACTTGTGAGAAACCTGTGTCAATACTGTCTCCACACTAGAAATCGATTATGTTGCAATTGATCCTCAGGCATTCTTTCAATTTCACTCTGCTCTTTTATATATCCTAGTAGCATAGTTGCTCGGCTGACGGTTGGCCTTCAGTTGGTACAACGTCGTATGGTCAGCGCAATATCCGTGATGATTAGCCACAGTCGGTAGAATATCAGTAAGGTATACAAAACCAATGGTTTTTTACACTTTTCTAACACTTGAGTGACATAAGCAAATCGATGTTGAACCAATTCAGTCGGTGCTAAGTCGGTTGAAGATCAGTTGCCAAGCACTTGTGCACGTGCGACATTACAGTCGGCGAACAACTGTGTGTCAGTTTTCAGGGAATGTTCGTTAAAGGTTGGTGCACGACTGATGTAAATAGTTCGCTCAAAGATCAGGCGAGAATGTTGCGAGCTAACGTTCGGCAAAAAGTGTAAAATGTTCACACTTTCACGTAATACTAACATTGCTGACACGTCCAGCCAAGCTATCCACAATCGAGACCCAACGTTGCGTCAACCGCCTACTAGCGTAATCAGTGTAATTTTTTCTCTCCCACACCTCCATTTTACTTGAAATGTTTTTTATTTTTTTACTATGTTATAAATTCTACTTTCTTATTTAACAATGACGCCATAATAATTTTTCCATAAATCCTTTTTCCAAGATTTTGTTTATTATTTTAGAACATTAAATTATTTGTAAAGTCAAGCAAACAAGCATAAATTTATGTCGTTTAAAATAAAAAGTTGAGTAAGAAAGTCGAATTTATTATTCAGTACAAAACAAGAAATACCATTTCAAATAGAAGTAGTGGAGGAGAATGAGAGAGAAAGAGAGAAAATTGCGCTGATTATATAAAAGACCAGAGTGAAATTAAAAGGATGCTTGAAGAGGTCGACCATACGTGCGATGAAACATAGTGAAACTAAAGGAAAGAAGGTTCCTGACAGTTATCTCATGGATTATCGTGAAAATGTTCATGGCATTGTCATTATCATATCGCCACCACCACTACGCTCTTGTGTAAACTACGTCTATGGAAAATATTATCGCCGTAGAATAGAAATCTTTTTCTCACATCATTTGATAGCGCGGTTCCCAGAAAAAATCAAGTTTATGAAACGTAAGTGTGCGAATACTATTTGTATTTGCCGGGTTGTGGTATAGATCTCTAGATCACCAATTACTAATCTAGGAAGTTGAAAAGTTATTAAGGTTTTCTTAATATTGCACGTAGCTCTCTTGATTGTAGATGAACATATCGATTGATCACAACTTTATAATCTTGTTCATATGAGTAATTAGATTTGACCAGCACTTTCTCTAAGGCAATTGTTAAATTACTTTCCAAATTATATTAGCTGTATCTTAGCATGTAAATACGTTTAGATATTCATACAAAGACCGGCTCAGATAAGTAAAAGTTTTTTTTTCCTATTTGAATTTAACATTGAATGATAATAAAATATAATTATAATCAATATCCATATACAGATTTTACACCATCCGAATGGCCTAGGGCCACATTCTAAAACAAACTGTACCAGCGTGAAACGTCCATCTGATCCAGAATCAAGAGTCCATAGCAGGCCAACACGTTTATTATTAATATCCAGCCTTAATATGACAGCCGTCTTTGCTCAAATAAAGATTGTGTGCTAGTGTGGGTCATTATATTTCAAGCGGCCGTTTCGAACGGCGCTTACCCGAAAGTGGATTAATAATGCCTGTTCATCGGCTGTAACAGGACAGTGAAAATTAATTACAAATGGATCGTTCGCCGGGATGAAGCCGACATCTGTTGTATTGTAAGTAAGTATTGCCTTGTGCGACTCCGCGAGTGAATGTGTGCCCGCCTTGCTGTGTGTGTATATATCGCACACACAAAGAATTAAATACATTTAGACTGAACTATTGTTGAGCACTTAATTGAAATTCAGTCATTTTGTTGACCCCTATTCAGTCAAATACAAAGGTTCGCTTTCGCTCTCTCCTTTCTCCAATAAATTAAGTTCGATTGTAATGATTTCTGACACAGAGCTGTACGCGGACCTCATAAAAGTTATATTCACAACAATAATTGCACCTCTAGAAATTTTTGTTTTGATCTGACGTAGTAATCTCGTTTCTCAGAAATTAACTCAATTAACTGTTATTTTTTTTGTATGGTCACATCTCCACAGAGCTTTATATAAAAAAAAATATTGCCGAAGAACCGCTTTGGATCTAGGTAGCCATCTTTTATTTCAAAAAGTTATGTAGGAATTTTCTGTTCTTAATGAAACAATCAGGAAGATTGCATAGCGCGCTTAGATATTTGCGTTCTCCCTACATTCATATGGTAAATTCTAAATAACTGATTGTTAGCCAGTGTTTAGATGCCGGTCATAAACATACAATGTGATAGACAAGTAGCGAACCAGGCACTTACTTTGTTAGTTTATACGAAATACTTTGAATATTATTACGTATTTGGTTCGAGAAACAGGCCAACACAATATATATTTCATACATCCATTTCTAACAGATACCCATATCTTGTGATCGCCATCAATTATTTTCGGATTCGCTAAAACTTTTAGTACAAAGAGTGCTCAAATGAATGCTCTGAGTAGACTTGACATTCACATTGGGACAGACGCGATTATCCCGGTGGATTGTGTCAAGGACCTTGGGTTGCACATGCACTCTTTGCTTTGTTTTCGAGAAAACACATGGTTTCTAATAAAGGTCTTTATTCATAGGAACCGTTTAAACTGCGCTATTAAGTCTTTGCTTTAAAATTTAAGATGCATTTGTTTTGTCAAATTTTGACTGCGCAGAGGCTAAAGGAAGAACATCGCACATCTTTGTTTCGAAGTTAGACTACATAGTTCTTTTGGCTTCCTGCAGTTGCAATAAAATGCCTTCAAAATATACAGAGTATTCAGAATTCAAGCAGTCTTTATCGAATTCAAATACCACACAAATATTTTTTCTATATCTTGCGTGTTGAAAATGTATATGTGTGATATGTTAGGATAATAATCCATTGGCTGCAGAACATGAGCTTTGAAATTATCTATTCCACATTTCTTCCATTTTTAACTCCCGTTATAAATAATTGCTTGGGCAATTCTATGTTTTCGACTGCTTGGAAGAAGGCTATTGTTATTCCTGTTCCGAAAGCTACTACACCTGCTACTCTTAAAGATGTTCGTAAAATCAGCATTCTACCTACCTTTTTTAAAGTCCCGAGATGGATTATGGAACGTCAATTAAGATAGTTTCTTAATATAATAATCTAGCAGCAACGTTCTTTTCAAATGGTAGTCTGCATTCTGTCCTTTGCAGACTTGTGCTACTCTTTTGTTGTGTGTGACGATATTATCAGTTCTCTGGATAAACGTCACCATCCTTGTTTTATTGGATTTCACTAGAGCGTTTGACACTATTAATCACGACTTATTGCTTTCTATACTTCATTATGTTAGCTTGTCTGATACTACTGTTGAGTTTTTTCGCAGTTCCATTTCCGGCCGATCTCAGGCTGTTAGGTTGGGTCAGAATGTCTAGCAATTCAGGAATGTTACTTCTGGTGTCCCTCAGGGATCCATTTTGGGTCCTCTTCTGTATATAGTGCACATCTCATTATCGTCTACTTAGCTTTTGCATTGCCGTTAGCATTGTTACGCTGATGATGCACAAATATACATTTCTTGTGCTCGCGATAAACTTGCTTTAACTATCGATTTGTTTAATCGAGATCTTGACAGGCTTGTAAAATACAACAATATTCTCTTGTTTTGAATCCACAGAAGTCGGCGATTCTTGTCTTTTCTGGAAGGAGAACTGATATTAGGCTAGATAATTGACCTATTTAGATAAATAATATCCCCATTCCGGTTGTCGGGATTATAAGGAATATGAGATTTTATATGAATAACTCTCTTCGCTTTAAAAACCATGTGTCTAGAAGCCTGTAGCGTTATGCCCACCGACATGTCCTTTTGTGATGTTCGTGGTCCGTGTATTATTGTTTCGTGTCTTCGACCTATCTTCGGTATTAGGAAATATGACAAAATCGGCGATAAGATGAAGGCTGAATACGGAGCAACGCTGATTTTTGCATAGTGCTTGTTTATGTATGTCATAAAATAATTTTATTTAAATCTCCAAGCTATCCTTATTTTTCCTACCAATGTTCACTAACTTGATTTGTTTAGAGGTTCGCTAATGTCGCCTATTCATAAGTTAACATTCTTTAAGAGTTCTTTTCCTTATATGATTAGTAAAATATATAATTCTATTTATCCTAATCTATCCTCCTCGATCTTCACAAATATTTAAATTTTCCTTGCGCAAGCACTTATTGCAGATGTCTTAGTTGATCTATAGTAGTCGGGCAATGGCATGCAGGAGGATCAAAAGAGATAGCAGTATTATTACTTTTTCTTTTATTCGAGGGAAATTAAAATTCAATTCTTTTATTACAATTTGTACCATAAGCGAACCTCATTTCCTTATATAACCAACTAACTTCAGTACACCATGGTACTATTGTAAAAAACGACGTATCGAATAATGTATTGCGGCGTAATAAACATTAATGAGGTGTAAATCAAATAAAGCGAGGTATCTAATATATATTTTTTTAATTTTAACCAGGCCGTATAAATTTTCCCCGGCTGCGTAGTAACGCTCCATCGAGCAGATCTATTGATTTTTTGTTCGAAAATTCCCTCGATAAAAAAAGTAAAAACATACACCTATTTAGAGAAATATGTCGATTCATCCGACCATAGGTTATTTGTACAGAATTCGGTTTTAGTTTTGTTGTCCTCATCATAGACGGTCATCGCCAACGTGTCGCTTCCAATATAAAAATAAAAATTATACCTCTATCTACTCGCCGAAACGGGACGCACCCAATTTCAGGAAAATAAATTTCATTTAACCGAACGATTACAGGAATTTAATTATTTTATTTGTGAAAATGAATGGAGGAATTTATTTACGGTTGTAAACTGTCGAATTTTTTTCGCTGGGTAGATTGAAAGGCATTAAATTTACATTGTTAAATACACTGTCGACTCGTTAAATTATTTCGAGAAATAATTTTAATTCCAGCTCGGGTGCTTGTATATTTAGACCGGACCAAGTAATTCCGGTTTTTCTAACAGGAATTTCTAGAGTGGGAAAAGCTGTTTCCTTTTCACTTCGTGACACAAATTTCTGGTGAAATGATTAGTTAAAAGAATCTATATAGGCTGGAAATTAAATCTTGTGCTATCAGGTGCCTACAGGCAAAAAATATTCTGCAGAGTAATTATTTTATTAACTTTCGTCACCTTTAATATTGCAGAAGTAGGTATACTATAAATACAGCCCGCAGTTTAGTAAAATTGTCATCGATTTTATGTTAAAATAACACCCTTAAAGGTAACTAACTAGCAAGTAGTTGCTTTTTTTCCAGAGTAAAGGAATTAAAACCTAGAGATCTTAGAGGGTATCTTAAAATCCTCTAAGAACCCAACATAAACTAAACGATACACATTGCAAAAGACATGATCCTAACGCAATGCAATTTTGATCATTGAAAGCCTGTACTGTACATAGTACTGAATGGACATCCAGCGAATCTCAATGCAAAGAAGGAACCATGGAATTGTACACGAACGACTCGAGGACAGAAGGAGTCGAAGGAGGCATAGGCATTAGTAGTCCTACCTACCACGTAGAAATGCCTATGGAAGTCCATATTAATATCCTTCAAGCAGAGATTTCTGCTTTAAACTTATGCGTAATGAAAAACCTCAAAAAGAGAATACGAGACGCGACTATAAATATATTCAGTGATAAGTAGCACTAAAGACTGCATGTAAATTTTACCTGATACACGAATGTGTACATAATCTAAGGCTCCTGGAATGGGATAACCACGTAATTTTAGGTGGGATTCAAGGTACCAAGGGATCAAAAGAAGTAAGTGAGGTAAGTTAGCCAAAGTTGTAGATCATACCGTTCTTTCATTGATCCTAGCCCCTATTGTGGTCCATAAAAGACCCACCCAAAGTAAGGTGTTAAGAAATAGAAAAGTTCTCGTGAAGAACATGCAAGGCCGTAGTGACCAAAAGCATCTCTGTCAGGGTCCATTTATAACACTAAGCTTATTCTTTTTTTAAGTGTTATATCGGTTGTTTTCTAATGAAACGTAATAGCATTTACAGAGATTATTTGGCTCATATTTATCTTTGAGTGACTGTCACTCTTACCGTACTATATTTTATAGAAATGTAACGTAATTTACATTTTATATTATTATGAAGTGGTTTGAAAATTGTCAAGAAAATCAGAATATAACCTAAATCGGTATCTAATTAATCTCTAGCTAACCTTTGTTTCAACCGTAGTACGGTGTTAATGTCGCTTTTAAAACACTTAAACTCAAAGCAGATTAACAAGTGCGTGGATTTCCTTCTTCTGATGGTCGAAATTAGTTCATCAGTCCTGAGTGTATATCAAGTTCCAATGGAAAACAATAAAGTTAGTCTTAATGGATTTATTAAGGGAGCTGTTCGTATGTTAGAAACTCCCCATTAATACCGTTAATTAGATATGGTAATAATTGATTTATGTGTTTATTCGTTCACAACATTGCATGTTGAATGCAGTAGTTACACACTTGCCTAAATCTTACAATACTGACAATAACCAGTATTACCAATACAAATATATTCAGTAGCATAAAATAAGTTACTTTTATATAACTGATACATATTGCCAATACTAAATTAAATAATTCTCAACAGGAGCAATATGAAATTCGATATAAATGATTTCATTTAAGTTAGGGTATACCATATTTCCATGCTATGGATTTGTTTTAAAGCATAGGATCTTTAATAACTGTTCCAAATTTTAACCTCTTAGTGCATTCAATGTTGTGTGTTTGTATCTTACAATCTTGCTCTCAAAAACAATTATTAGATAGTATCGGACATTTTATCGTTAAAAGAAAGACATTGTGTGAACCTCATTTTGTGTAGAACGCGTAATATGAATAAACACTTTCAACGAATATTATTAATTGTTGACTAATGTAAATTCATACTCTGTATAAATTTCGAATTCAATATAACTGGAAAGCAAGCGTTCTATGTTTGGTACTATACTCTTATCGTATTTAAATTCTCGACTTTACTATACAGCATTGGAGTAAAGCACAGCCGCTTAGTGAAACTTCGTATTTTATGAGGCGTTACATCGGTAAAAAAAACACTCAAAAGGAAACAACAGTAACTCCGTTAAAGTAAGCATCATTTATTGTCTTCTCGTTTTGGTACGAGAGATAATAGTATTACGACGACGACGACGAAGGATGCATAAAGTTCAAGTTGCTTAGAGCAGACAAGTTGTTTCTATCAATGATACATGGAAATCTACTTTAACTACTTGCGAAATTACGTTCGCTTTGTAAATTGATTAAGTTGTTGCTCTTAAACGAGGTTAAATAATCGATACTTCTGAATAAAGTTTCTCACTTCTAGACAAAACAGCAATTAGTTCGTCGGGCTATATAGGTATAACTCATCGTGCCGTAGAGTTGGGGACTATAAACAAAGTAAATTCGCTGTAACAGCAACGTCCATTTATTTAAAATGCACTTCTGTTAATAATTCTGTCATTGTGTTTCAAGAAAGGTCTTGTATACGTCTTATTCTGCTTTATTTTTAAAATGTCTTGCATATTGTCGCAAGTTTTGAGAGGTGAAGCAATGTTGGCGGCGTTCCCTCGAGATAAGTGTGATTAACTTTCCGTCCAAAAGCAGAGTGCTGCAACAAAATACTATAAACTTTTGTTTCGCTAAATATGTTAAATTTAATTTCGTTTTGCTTACTTCGGGATTTCCGGTTTATTATTATGTTTTAGTGAACCGGAAATTACAAAGAAAGTTAAATAATTAGTTTGAATTTAACAGGTAAAAGAGAAGAAGAAGCGAAGATCTCCATATTTTCAAAACTAAAGATATTCCATAAAACCAACTGGTAAATATGATGTTTTTAGCATCTCCTCGAAGTAACCGTCATTTTGCTATCTAGAAAATGAGCAGACAAATGCTGACTAGAGTTCAGCATAGAAGTAATAGATTTATTTACAGCACGCTAAGTTAAAAAAAATCGTAATTTAGGTAAATACAGATGTTTACGAAAGAACTTTATGGTTACATTTCTCGAGGCATTCCATAAAGTGAACGCTACAGAAAATATCAACCCAGAAATGTTAGTAAATATTTAACAAAATGCTAGGAATCGCATTACGGTTTGTATGAAGGAAAATGGTGCTCACTCAGAATAAATATTAAAATTATATGCATACATTAAATTTCCCATATTATCTTTAATAGAATTAGCAAGAAACTTACACGTTAACTTTATGATTAATTTTCTAAAGAATAACGCATTTGAGGTATAGGGGAAAAAGGACAGTTACCTGCTGTTAAAGAAGAAAAGGAATGTGTTACGTAAGTGATTCGATTGATTTATTATATAAAGAGGCACAGGTATTTATATCTTATCAGATAAAATTGTTTCCTTTTATGTAAACCTCTGAATTTTTGAAAACCATGGTGAAGGAAGAGGTTGAATTCATGGTAAAACGGTGAATCTCCAAAGTTTCAGAGCTTTACATATAATACAATGCTAGAAGATGCTGCGATAATATATTGTATTTTCAATTACTACCTGTTTTGTTAAGGCTTAAGCCACAACACAATGCTACATATTTGGAAGCAGTGTGGCTAAAATTCATATTTGAATTAAAATTTTCGAAGTCTATATTGCTGTCTGGTTACCTATAAATATTTACTATGTAAAGTGGCCACAAATTCGATTATATTTTCAATAACATTATTAATACAATACGATGCAAACATCAAAATTCTTAATACATTTCTGGCTTAGTTAACCAAACTTTCGCGAAGCATACTCTGAAAGGAAAAGGTATGTACATAAATACAATAAAAACTTACGTTAATATAACAATCTATTTATCAAAATTGGTTCAACAAACGAGTTCATAATTTTAATAAATACCTGTTTATTATATCGATCGAGGCATACTTTTCGTATATTACACTCTATATGCAATAAACAGATTATTATATGTCTAATGAAAAAATCCGCAAAGATTGTTTCACTGCTTACAAAGTAAGTCAATAAACGAATATTTATTACATTAATAAACAAGTTTCAATTTGATATACGTAGTTCACGCTTGTAATAAATTAGTTAATAATTTTTTTTTGCTGAAATTTTAAATTTATTTACTTTTTTATATGGATTCTTCCTGACTTATAGGAAGCGTTCTTAAAAGAAAAAAATGTACTATCTAATACATTTCTTAGAATATTTGAGGTTTCAAAAGTTATAAAATACTACAGATTACGTCAGACATCATTTTCAAGGTAAACGCTTCGCATAATTTTCAATCAGATTAATAATTGCGGACTCTTATCTTAATTGAATATTCTATAAATAACCAGCGGCTTCCACCTTACCACACAAATAAACCAAACTGTATAAAAACTATTTGATGGCTCCAAATTATCTTACAGCCCACTAGATGAAATAACTACCGAAATTATCAATTCGTCTGGGTTTTACCTGGACAGCAATTCGTCACGGTGCATTTACAAGAGATTCTGGCATTTTTTAACTTTGTAACATGTAAATTAAATTTCGTAATTCGTGGGACGCACTCATTGTCTTTAGCCGGATTGCCTTACGACATGCAAATTGGAAAGCAGCAAGTGCAAAAGAGTAGTTAAATAATTACATCTTGGTTTTTGCCATTTACAGTCGAGTTAATTACCGTAAATTGGAATATTTTAGATCTAGCAATTTTTAATGCACCTTCAGAGAAGATGATCAGATGCTAAAGTGGAACACTGCTTCACTTTATGGTTTCATATCGATGAAATCTTTGTTGATTCTTTGTAGACAAAATGCAATAATGAGGTATGTTGCAAATAAGTTCAAGATGTGAATAATAACTGAAGAGGATTAAAATTACCGTGGAAAAATAGTAGATTACAAAAAGTGTGGGTTTATAGGAGCAGTTTGAGAGGGGGGGTCAATAGCATACAACTTACATAAATCGAAATCTTTATAAATAGTTAGTAAAATGCCTTATATTAATAAACAATCAAGACAAAACAGCCAAGCAGACGAAAAAGTTAGAGAAGTAGTAAATCACAGTTCAGTGGGAACATAGATGAAATTAATATTAATAAATTAAGTACGATTTGACGAAACAGGGTTAAAAATTTTTTGAAATTAAAACAATTTACAGCAAACGACGAATAATGCGACTCGCCAATTTTGCCGAAAGCTGTCAACTTATTTATTTTAATTGGATATGTTTTGTATTTTATTTCAATATATTATGCGAAACACTTGACCGTATAAGGCAGGATCAGAAACTGAATTAATTTTCCGAAAACATTGTGCAGCGTATCGCTTCTTCAATACAACTACTTACTTTTCTCTTTCTTGTCATACTCCGCTTATAAAGAAACGAAAAAGATGTCATATTCATTGCGCATTTAAAATTGATATTTTTCAAGAAATTCAGGAAAATATGTACTTCCAACTCAAAAACACACAAAAACAAAATTGAAGCCTATAATAGATCGAATAATGTGTTCTCCATTTGGATATTCTTCATTGAAAAGCGCACACACCTCTTGTTGTGTTCTCTTATGGTCACCACACACAACCATCACCGGAATTATTATTAATTTCTCTTAAAATTACAGTCTTATATTACAATGTGTTTTTTCTAAATTTTGAGGTAAGAACTAATTTCCAATAAAAGCTAAATATCAAGAAAAATAACATTGTCAGAATACACTGTATCATTCTATTTAAAGCAAGGAAATTACATGTCAAAGCTGACAAACAAATTTTTTTCATGCATAACCCAAAACTCTAGGAGCTCGCCAAATAACTTCTGTATACGATATTCTTCATATAACCAACCATGGCGGTTGCAAAAGCATTATACTGCTAATACTGTTCTCCCAGTAAATTGTCAAATCCAGTGTGACGCTATTGTTTAACTTTATATTCGGAAGTAGCATACCCATATATTCATTCTAACTCCTTTGTATAAGTTTCCTTCTATCTCCAAAGCTAAAGTCAAAATTACTACGCTTTAAACTAAAACGATAAGAATATCCATTGCTTTTATCCAGAGATGTCTATTACAACAAGAGACGAAATGTTGAAACCTTTCTGTAACGTCAACCCGACGCGCTTCCAATTACACGGTAATTACACAAAACCCAATAAATCAGTTCTTTGCCCACATTGTTAATTTCCCTAAAATAAATAATACTGAAATGGTGTAGTACAAAAGCAGATATATCAATTAATATTGTATTGTTGCTTTATCAGAAGCGAAACAAGCTTTAACGATTTATCACTGGAGGTTAATAAACCTATTCATTATATCAATGAAACCGTTTATTATGATAAATTCGTTCATCGGACGGATTTTGATAAAAAAATTGTTACGTTAACGTACTTTTCCATTGTATCTGCTTCCTTTTTCGTTCAGTACATTGGTCAATTGAAGATCAAGTTATTCCAAATGAAGTAAATACCAAATCGTTTCTTCTGTTTATCCTAGTAATATTAAAAGTTCAAATAAACTGGAGACATATTGAATAAAACGCGATGGTACGCAGTATTGGTGTATGTATTATCATTATCTGTATCTTTTCTTTTTCTCCCAGTTGTTGTTTGGAGTGTGGATAGGTACCTTTAATATTTACAAAACAATTATCGAACAATGGATGTAACCCTTTTACTATCTTCCGCTATGGATTCAACTAAACGACGTTTTTTTTTACCGAATCTCATAAAGTACTTTTTTACCCTTACGGTCCTGGCTCAATTTTCAGGTATACCGACGTATAACGAGCGGCGTAAATGTCATGGTCGAGCGTGACGAAAGAAAATAGTTATTTGTACTTTTTCTCACTAATTCCAGCACAAAACTAATACCATGTCGGTAACCGCTCCGACCTATGTAATGGAAAAAATGAAAACCACGTTGATAACTTTTTGTTCATGGTTGGGTAGATTCCGGAGGGATTTCATACGGCTGATATCGAAACTCACTTTTAATTAAATAGATCAGGAGAAATGGCGGCAGGGACATTATCAGTGGCGTAGGAGGTACCAGATTCAATGAATTGCTTTCGCGGTAAAGTGCTTTAAAGTTGATATTACATGCATTAGACTGTAATTATTTAGCGTACATAAACGGGTGAATCTAATCCTCTTTATCGCTTCGATGGATTGTAATTAGAAGCCATTGTATCGGACGTAATGTATTCACATATTAATTGCCATTCTAGGAATATCTATGTAGGCGATATTAACTTGTTATATGTCACCATTATATCTACCATTGCACAACGGCTATCAAAGCCTTCCTAAGATAATTACATACTTCACTTTAACTAAGTAAAGACAATCAATTTATTTCTGAGGAACGTAATTTGTTAGCAAATAGAAAGTTCAAATGAATACTAACTGTATATATATTGTTAAAATCGAATTAGATTCGTGAATAAAAAAGCAATTCCCCCATTTTCTCAGAACCTTGAGTTAAGAAGAACATTAATCTTCATCAATTAAATCCGTATCTATTTACCAAACAGGACTTTCTCTGACTTTTTCTCAATTGACAACAGTCTGTTGCCGTTTCTTTAGTAATCATACTAATAGAAAATTCCTTCCTCTTCTGAGCTTATTGCACGCTTGTAGGTATTTACAGTCCAATTGATGTAATTCGGTATGTGTTGGAGAGAAAGTTCGTTATGTAATGGAAATAAGTGAACACCTGCTACTGTATGCTCTTCTAATACCGGTAAGAGACCTTCGTTTCTGGATCATTACATATTATACACATGCATTCAATACGGTGTACTTCACTACAAGTTACAAATTATTTGAGAGGACGTAATAAAGCTTTCGAGCATAAAGATAAGAATGTGCTTTCATAAATTGCAATGGAAAACCCCACAACCCACATTTTATGATATCCAACAGAAACAGAAAAATTTTAAAAAGATAACCCTTTCAAGAGTCAAACAATAATTCGTTCCACTTCAAAACTTTGATCGTCATTCCGACATCACATCACTTGCTAGTTGCTAACGACTGTCATGCCCCTTGATGGTTTATTCAGAAGAAACTGTACAATGCACGCAATCAGTTGACGCAGACAATGCCACATATTATAGACTCTGAATTGTAAATTGAACCTCTCTAAGACAACGTAAAAAAAGGTGAAATTACTTAATTTTATTAAGTTTATTTTTTAATTTAATTGTTTCTCTTTGATAAATTTTTGAAATTTTAATAATTATCTAAATCAACGTCTACCCGATAGCTAATTATGAATTTATTTATTTAACAATGCATTTCGATCTTTAATTTTTTTCAGTTCGTTGAATCTGAAGAAGTGTAATTAAACTTTCCGCTACTAAATTTTATTTCTCGCACTAAAAGTTGTTTATTGGACTATTTTTTATAACATATGTCTCTTGCTCATATGTGTAAGAAAAAGAAGAGTCTGAGGAAATTTGGAGGGAAGAGGTCATCAACACTGCTTCACCTCGTAACAAACGTAAATAAATGCAACCAAAATGTCAACAAAACATGCTTTCGAACGTGACTAAACGAAAAATTAAGGCCATTGGATTGATATCATTAACAATTGAGTTCGTTTCGCGTTCTAAGATAACCAAATCTGTATGCACTTTATCGCTTAAAAGTCTTCATGTTATCTCTTAAGAACTCAGCTGCAATTTGAAAGCAGAATTGTACGCCCTTGCTTTTGCAGAAGATTTTCTAGAAGCATTCTTAATATTCAAGATCCTATACCAATAGGCGGAATACGGCGATAATATAGCTTTTTAATATTTTAGTTATAACCTTCACTTAATGTGTTTTACTT
Organism: Marronus borbonicus; assembly: GCA_902655005.2. Taxonomy (NCBI): domain Eukaryota; kingdom Metazoa; phylum Arthropoda; class Insecta; order Coleoptera; family Scarabaeidae; genus Marronus; species Marronus borbonicus. The sequence continues at coordinate 9,731,298 of LR737381.1, read as the reverse complement.
AGCATCAGATGTATAAGATATCAAACTTCGTTTCTAAATATATACTCAAATCCGAACCATCGTGATAACACCCCCCCTATTCACATGGAAGAGGTTTCGGTAAAAAAACCACACTACTATTGATATTCTAAACAGCCAGACCTCTACATTATCGAATCGTTCGCAAGAAGATTCAGTAAGCGAATATAAATTATCCGAACAGTACAATCCCGTGCACAAATTTGTTGTATAATCCAATTCTATGAATAGTTACGCCACTGGAGAGCACTCAAACGGCTCCGTGGCGTACAATTTATAGATCGGTAACTGAAGGTGTTGTTATTTATGAGGTAGGATGTGCCCCGGTGGAATTTCGACCTATCGATTCGTTTCATCTCTTCAAAAATGTTTTATCTTAATAAAAGTCTCCCTCTATGTCTACTTTGTGTCGGCTGCGCGTTATTAATGCCTCGTTACTATTATTATTGTTATTTATCAATTCTCTCTAGATCTTGTTCCCATAGCAGGTAAAGTTATAGGGAGTTCTCATTTTCATTTTTTTTTCATTTTTCATATTTCATTTTCGCAATTAGATCTGTGTTAATATTTCAATGAAAGTGGGATAGTACTACATGTTCAATAAAATAGTAACAAAATACTTTCAAAAGGTTGCCAATAACATAAGGCGGTTGATTGATGTATGAAGGCCAGATATTGGGTTTTAATAGTCACATCAATAAAAATCAATGGTAAAAAATAATCATTAACGTTGACATTAAGGTCGCAATCAATCAAGGATGTGAAGCTGGAGTAGCAAAATTCTCAAACTTTTAATGCAGCTTCAAATGACACCTACATTTTTGGGAGGAAATTTATTTACATGTTTATGAGCCAGGAAATTTCTTAATGATTTGTAGATAAACACGCAAACAAAGATAAAGTGCTGTGTAAATAAACACACAAACAAAAATAACCAAAAATGTCTTCTCCCAGTGAAGTGGTCTCTTTAGGTAATGTTTGTTTGAGATTCTTTTTAGTTCGTCCGATGCAACAAATACCGAAGTATGCAATCAATTTTATAAAATTTAGAGCGTTGAATCGGTCCTCCTTCATCTCTGTTATTGCACGTCTGAAAATTGTGTCTGTAGAGCAATATGAAAAGCTACAAGACTTTTATTTCCAGCTTTCAATGAGTGATTGAATGAAAGCAAATTTACAACATAGTACAAAATTGTAGCGCCTGTCAACAGATTCCATCAAGGGACGTAAGGACTACATAAGTTGAAAAAGTATGTATCTTTACATCTACCAACTTTTCCCAATGTAATTGTAGAATCAAAGCGAAATAATATGAAAATTAGCAAGGGAAGTATCGGGTAAAGAAAGTCGAAAATGCACTATCTATACGAACGCAATGTTCCTGAACATTGTATTGGCAGTATTTCGTTACTTCTGCTTCAACCTCACCGAGCCTGCGTCTCTTCCTTAAAGTAACAGACAATTTTTAATTAAAAATTGGTATAAGTAAGGATAAAAGTAATAAATGATTAAAATCTTAGACAAAACGATTATTTATCTTTGGATTCTAATTAGTAGTGTGTAGAATAACCATGCCAACAAATATATTGCATTCCTCTAGGCATACTTCTGATAAGTTTCTCGATTCCCACCTCATATTTGTCAGTCCATGATATAGCAAACATGTTCAGTTGAATAGTTCAGGAGACCGTGGAAGCCATGGAAGAAATCGCACTGCAGATTGGTGTGCACTAAAAATATTATAACATGGCGTGTAACAAAACGATTCATCACTAAAGAATTCCGCTGTTGGTTCCAGTTACATCACTGCATGCAACGTTGAAAACACATCAGACTAAATTATCTGATTCTACGATAGTGTTGTTATAGAACTTAATCTAGCTATAGCTGCTCACCTTTAATCAGCTACTCTTCAATCTTCCTCACATTCTATAGTTCTTCCTTGAGCGACAGCTCATCTACCTTCGAATACCGTTAACTGATGAAGGTAGCTATGTTTTCGTGCTCCACCCAGTGTTTTAAGACAACGCTAACTGTAGAACAACAAATTAGATTAAAAACAACACTGGATTATGTAAACTTGGTGCCAATGTATCGAAATACGTTCAGTTTTAACGGGCTACTAGTTTTTCATTGTAGGCAGTAATAAAAATATTGAAGATCTACTCACAATTGACAAACTTATTCATTTGGATTATAGAATTTTCAGGATTCTACTATTTCCGCATTATAATATGACCATCATTTAGATCTTGTTTACAATAGCTTCCTGCAAAATTTAGCTAATAGGAATTATTTGTCCCTGACAGTGGAATAGTTTTATAAGAAGTGGACTAAATATTTTTTAAATTCATGCAGTATAAATAAGCAGAATCCTGTTATCGAAGTAATTTAAGCTTTACTTACAATAGCTCAATCTTGAATAGGAATAAATTTAGAAAAGAACCCGTCGGTATATCTGAAAGCGTAAATACACCAGCGTATATGCGAGCGTACGTCAAAACCACCCTCTATTACTTACCACCATCGCCGAGCTTATTTATGTTTATTTGTAAGGGTTCAGCTGTCGCTATAAAAGCTTAAGTTGCGATATAATACGAGCAAAGTACGTTATTTTTGAGCGATACACAATGGTTTCTCTTGAGGGGTGGTTTTCCATCCCCTATCTTTTGCGCTCAGAAAGGAACACCAGTAACAAACATCATTTGCTATGAATATTAGTTTATCCGTTGGGGGAATTCTATAAAAAGAGTTTTATTATTTATTGAAACACATGGGTGCACGCGTTATGATTTGTGTACGTATTATGGATACGTACAGTAGGTAGATACGTATAGTGCGTGTGGTAGAACTGCTCAGTGCGTGAGTACTGGATGTGTAAATTTGACAGTTGCTCGTTTCGTAAGGGTATACTTAGAATATGATTGATATTTTTAGGGGATAAATTAAGTAAATATTAATGTGCTCGATTCAATGTGTATACATTATTTCCTTTTTACATACATAGATATGCGAACGTTGTAAGCCCACTTCTCGCTCTTATGAATTAGAGTGATTTAATCCAACCATTCTGTCGCTATTGTTATCCTTAAGTACAACTATCTCTTAAATAATGACTACTGCAAACAAGGAGCCGTATATTCGAACATGAGTTACTGCAGTAGAATTTTCAAGGAACCTTTTATTGTTATTTTATATCCAAAATAAAAAAGCAATAACAAATTAATTGGGGCGGAAATAATTAATAACCTTTGCCCTACAAATCTCGCTACGTACGTAAAGTGTATTTATAAAAAGTCACATATTAGCTACCACGATTCAGCATTGCAAACTCCGTTAAATTTAATTGCAATTTTATTACTGCTAAAAGCAAGCGGTAATCGTAATTTGTTTACTTCTTGTGGAAAATGCTGCATTCTCCTGGTTTGAGGAACAAGCTTCGGCAGGCGTCTGCTTCGATGTACCACCTTGATGAAGTGAAGGTACCAATTACTTTGCTTAGAAGTATAAAGTATTGTGTATAATATACTAATGCGGTTTCCTTACTCAGTTAGGTAAATATAGTGTATACCTAATACGAGCGTAGCATTTGACTACTTTAAATATGTTGTCAATTCGCAAAATCTGTCTATCGTTTAATGGGAACACCATACGGCTACTCAACAGTTCTCGTTACCTAATTCTATTTATTGAAACACCTCCATGAATGTATTGCTGCATGCTACTGGCCCCATCCATGAGCGACAATAATACAAACCATGTTTTGTGCGGTGTATGGAGTTTACATTATGAATAACCGAGGTAGCGACAATTATTATTTTATCATTATAGAATATAATAAGCGTTCATCTTGATGTACAATCCAGTTCAAATAACTACTCCCACATAGTATCGTATATTTCTTCTCTATTTCACGGAATCTTACATGCTCTCTCATTTGATGTGTAATAGATTTAGATACCTCTGTGTATAGCTTAAGAAATTAAATCAATTAAATTAAATACTTGCGAATATTGAACTAAATATAAACATAATGTATATGAATTTCCAAAATGAAACTAACAAAGTATAAATAAAATATTACGTATCCTTAACAGAACGATGACCAACCTTTGATTTGATAATTAAGTTGCTACGGTCAGATTACCATTAAATTCATCATCATTCTATGCGAATAGGTTTATGTGTATCATTGTATGAATTCCGCTATAATTTAACTTACGCTTGTTACTGAATTTAGTAGGTACAAGAGTTTTCAAAAATAGAAGAAGTATCAATAGCAGATGGCAAATGAAGACATTTGCGATATTTAAAAAATTAAACAATCTTGACAACAACAGAATTCTAAGAGCCTGCCAGCTGTATATATCAGAACTCTACTATTCGTATTATGCAAAATTATATGAAATAAAAGTTATTAAGGTTCAAGTAGACTATGCAGTAAAAACATTTCGGTGTACACATGGTATTTTGCTCTGCTGGTACCTCATGCAATTTTATTTTAAATGGAACACTAACAACACCGCAATATGAAATATAATAACACGTATGCTATCATATTTCATATTACATATTTTTGCAGCTGGATAAAAATGGAAGAAACATAGCACACACTAAACAATCATAAGCGCCAGCTATAAATGCGGCGAACTGAGATTAAGCAGATCCATGTAAGAAGATTTCCAGCCAGGATGCTTTAGATCAAGGAAAACGGAGATTTCTTGCTTACACATATTTTCCTTTGTGAAAACTGTTTTGCGGCTTTTAGATTTCCTTTAGCTTTTACTTTTTCAGAATATTCACCGCAACTGTTCAATATGACCTCTCTGAGAAACTAACGTTATTCAGGCAGAAACAATCAAGGGACAATCTATTGGAGCCTCACTAAACTGCTCCAGTAGAAATCAGTGTTTATTTACATAGAGTATTAAGCTCAAGTTCCTAGACTATTGGTGACTAACTCAAGAAGTATGAATGAATGGAGAAAATGATCTGCGCTTTAGCGGTATAAAAGCTCCAGCCATTCCGTTAAGTTATACACCACATCATAGAACGTTTCGTGTTGAATTGCAGCAATTTGCTCCCTAATACTGTTTTTTAGTCCTTCCAGCGTTTTTGATCGTATTCCAAACAATAAATTTTTTAAATAACTCCAAAGTCAAAAATCCGCTGAGTCAGATTAAGCGATCTTAGTGGCTACGAATTTTCAAAATGCTCGCTTTCAACACGATTTTGAAAAACAACAATTAACATATTGTTACCTGGTCGAAAATGAAGTTTTCAATTGCGTTTTCGTTTTGGTACCGTGAAATTGCATAATCTCTTAACATTTGCAGATTCACAGGTTCACCAGTAAGAGCTACAGTTGCGACCTCGTCATTCTGTATTTCCTGGAAAAATGCGAACCAAGGATGAAGCCGCACCACATTGCGATCTTGTCATAAACATCTTCCTGAATTATGTGGATTTTTTGTTGACCACCTTCGACAGAAAATGGACCCCATTCAGGTTGTATTTCAATTTGAGCCATTATTTGCAAAGAAAAATTGTACCTCGTTGCCAATACTGCCTCCTTCAAATGAATCGTTGCAATGTATACGTTTTTAGGAATTTGAGTAAAATTTTCTAAACTATGGTATATGGTGCTAAGACCACCCTATATATTCCGGAGCTACTTTAAAACAATTTAGTTTTAAAGGTCCTTGCATTTTTAGAACCGACTTCTACTCTGACAACCTCCCTCGTACTAAAGCGTCTGGTCTAGAGATATTATCCGCATCCATTAAGATACATTACTTCATTGCGTCGAAAATACTACGTCGAATAAGAAAAATAGAAACCGTAGCTCATATATCTGTCCTAATTTTATTTTAGTCAAGTGTTAGCTATGTTACTTCATAAGACCATGTTCAGCGACATGGTTGAGTACATAGCACTAATTTTCTGTTTTTAGAGATTGTAATACAAATTCCACTTAAAACCTTGTAGAGATATTACCATTACTGTGTACAGTCACTCGCTGTAAGCCAAAAATAAAGATACCCCCCATTTCACGACTGGCTTTTGTTTTTAGGTATGTTGTAAATGGTACCCATACCAACTTCAGGCGCTCCAAACATTAAACTTGATACTTCGCAACTTATTGCAGCCAGCTAATTTTGTTGAAAATTAAATATCTACCTCTGTAATGTTATCACCCGAGATTATTTGGACGTAAGGTGAAGCACTTCCAGAACACTAATGGTGGAAAGTTAAAGGAACGCTCAAAATTATAATCGTTTGCTGGCGAGGAAGAGAGTTTTTCGTTTCAGTATGAATGAAAATTTATTACCAACGATGAAGGAATTGTCTCAATATTTAGGCACACTGCAAGGGAAGAGAACGAGAAGGGTTATAAGGTAGCGAAGGAATTTAAAACTTTGTTAACGTTTTGAAATTGCTGCTAATAATACCCTATTCCTGGAGCGTATCGCGTTGCGTAAGGCACCTGGTTATACTGCAGCACACACACTCACGTTAGGTTATTTATACTAGGCCTCGGGGCGTTCGAAAAAATATTATCTCCCTGCAGCGCACTGTAAAATGATTAGGACGCATTAAATCTCCATTTCGAAATTTCGGTGTGTGGAGGGTGCCGTAATTTCCTGCGGTAAAAGGTAATTCTTCTGTACCTACGCGCGTAAATATAAATCGATGGTGCCGACTAAATGGATACAAGCCTCCTACGTGTAAGAACAACCATCAGTCAGTAAAAAAATCACACATGATACACTTACTTCCCAATTTTTACATTAACACTTCATTAGTAATTTTTTTCTTCTGTTGCAAATGGATTTATAAAACTTCCTGCTAATCTAAAACTAAAAGATGTTGCTGCTTTTAAAACCAAGACAAATATTCTTCGCCTTTTTTGTGTTTACTTCATCACGATCAAAATTATAATTAACATCACGATTATCGAATTCTAGACCAACGAATTATTGCTGAAAATCCAAAGGCATCGATACAAAATAACTAAATTTCATCCGACCACTTTTATACATATAAAGAATGTATAAAAATCATGGTTGCTAATGGAGCGTTCTCATAGAGTTCAGGAAATACATGTGAATAAAAAGACAAGGCTTTTAGCAAAATCACCTATTAATTTCTATTTTTATTGTCGCAACTTTTGGTTTAATTTAATTTAACTTTAATTCTTTACTAATCCCTTATAGTACCATCGAAATCTTACAATAAAGTAATTATATCCAGCTTTCGACGCAAAAATATCCAATCATTCAGATAAGAAAAACAACCCTTTCAAGGAGAGAGGGTCAATAAAATGCCACCCAGCCTGTCTGTAATGTTGCCAAAGGTTTTTAATAACTAGCAGCAATGTTATGGAGGAAAGCAACGGATGTGAAGCACCAACGTATAAAACGTGCAGATATGTGGAGAATAACCAAAAGTAATGCTAAAATAGCTTCCCCGTGGTATTGGCGGAATCACTTATAGAAAAAACAATGCAAGGAGAAAAGAAATACACTACTCACGGACACGTTTCTGCCTACTCAGCATCATCACTGTGGTTCGTCGTTTCGAACGTTGTGGTATTATCTGTGAGACAAACAGCAGCACAAGGTAGAATAAGGATCCCCTCCTCGGAACCATGCTGATGACACCGGGTAGGCAGAAACATGTCCGAAGGTAGTGTGTTTGTCCTTGCATTGGTTTTGCCGTAAATGATTCCATCAATACCTCGAAAAAATTACTTCAACATTATTTTTTGGTTATTGTTTCTAGGCATTTTCTGATGTGTTCTGATATGTATGCAAAAACATTACGAATTGGAAAATTAATGTATATATCCTTCAAAAAGATAGCCAAAATACCGGATCCTTAATTGAATACAATTTTTTAACAAGTTTATATTAAAGCTAAATAAATTTTGCGCTTGCCTCAAATTTTAATACAAAATATATTTGAACTTAATACAGTTATATATAATTTCTCAGTGTAGCAGTAGGTAAATCTTACAAAATTTTTATAGCCGATTGTTGAATGTAAAAGAACTTGAGATTTTATTAATTCCACATTTTAACTTGTAACATCTTAATATATTTATTCAATTAATTTTACGGCCATTTACTGCACTATTGCAACCAACGCTTACATAGCGTTTAATTTCAGTTGAAAAATTATTTTCTCTTTTTTTCAGTGATGTAAGAAACGAGGCTTTTTTTAAAACACCGCGTTTCTAACTCGACGTCGAGCAGCAGAGCTTTTTCCAACGTGCGTAGGATGCCACCAGCAAAAAAAGAGGCAACCAGAGCGTCTAGGAGGAGCCGTTAATAATTTTTTCCTATACACATGCATTATTTATGTTGTAATTTACAGTTGCTTGTTTTTTCCTGGTGTTTACAGCTAATGGATCTTAAATTTTTACTTTCAGCGTGATCTATGTCTTCGGGTGCAAAAACGGCGAGCACATTTGTTAGCTCTTTTCTCCTCCTACCAGTAGCCGAGCCGTGTTGTTATTGATCGCTGTTTGCTTATGTGACAAGCAAAGTATTCTAATGTCACTAATTAACTTGCCCTGTTACTGATTTATTTATTCTAATTAGACGATCGATTCATCGTAAATTAGAAGCGAACTATAAATACTAATGCGTTTTTTTTTCTCTCAATGGAAAACTAAAGAAACTAAAAGCATACGCTGGAGCGATATGTCAATCAGTATAGAAGTGTCTTGTTTTTATTGTACATACATGCCATTAATATTCGAAAAAGCAAGATTAGGATCTTATATTCTATTTATTTATTCATATATTCCATTATTTACATTTGTAAACGTTTGTAATAAGGCGTATACGATCCAGACGAAATAATACGACATAATAGTGTTGGCAGCATAATAAGCAAACAATTGAAATTGTTTCGCGCATTTTTGACACTAAATACTTGTTATTTATGATGTGCAAAGTCACTGCACTCTAATCCACGTCGTAAGCCAATGATTGCTACGTAGGTTAAAACAAAAATGTTAAAAATGAAAGGTAGTTGGTGATAGTGCATATGCGTACGTATACATTTGCACTGATCAATATTGGTCCATTTTTGACCCATTAGCCTAACGTTACATGAAAGCTCATTCATTATCCAAATAACGTTTGGTGTAGACAGTATGATTGCTAGCAATAATCTGTGAAGAACTCCGAATACTTCATAGACTTGTTATAAGGATACGAAATTGTCACAATGTCGCAATTCACCATTGCATCAAGAGAAGAAGTGGCTTCTTCTCCGAGTGCAAACGATTAACGCCATAAGGATTAGAAGATCCTGTCATCTACGAAACATCTAGAACCGCAAGAGTGATGCTGGAATAGGGTCACCATTATCATCAGTGATTGCCAACATTTTCATGGTGACCTCTGAAACTGACTTGTTGATACCGCTCGGTGAACGACATAATCGTGATTTAGCCACATGAAAGGGAAGCGTTGAAAGAGCTTCAGATACACCTAAACAAACAATACAATAGTATCCAGTTTACGATGTAAGCTGATGCCTGCTTTTCTTGGACGCTTTCATGGAACGCACTATCGAATGCTGTAGAGAGGAAAAACTCACATGGACCTATTCTTACATGCAGCGCCATCCACAGAACTACACTCTAACCAGGGTGCAGAAAAATTGTAGAAAGTAAAGAACGCGTTAGAGGAGAACGTCTACAAACCAAGCAACATTCAGGGATTACTGTAATTACTAGGAAGAGAGGAGAAAATAACTTTAAGGAAGAAAAAATAATGGATTCACCTATCTAGCGAACATCGCTGGAGTGGCGGGTAGACTAAAGTCCTGTAAAAGAAAAATGTTTAACTTGCAATAAAGAAGATTATAGGACCCTTGTCTTAAAACAGGATGAATTGCTAAAGCTACAAACTAAATAGAGCTAAAATATGGTGCAGAAGTGACAAGGTATATTGATATGTTCTAAATGAACGAACGATCGAATTGAGTTGATAAACATAAGTCTCTCTATTTATTTACAGTTATTTTTACAAGGAATGGTTTACGTACAGTATATATGTGGTGGTTATGTGTTGTGTAGGTTGCTTCTTAAGATCCTGTCCCCTTTCCTTTTCTGTTAAAATCCAAATTCTCTCCCTTGAAATCCCCTGGGGTGTTTTCTTCTTTTGCTTGGATTTATGTTCTGCTTCTAACTTTATCTTTTGTTTGGGCAGTTTTGGCATCAATAGTATGTTTCTTTGTCGTCCAGTTGAGTGGTTGTCAAAGCTAGAGCCACTCGTCTTACTCAAATTTCCAGAATGCTCGCAATAATTATAAATAACATAATGAATTTAAAATAACTTTTTTGAGTCGTGTTGTTCTATTGATTTGATTCATTCAATAAAGAAAATTATGAAAATGAGAAAAAGACGAATCTTGGCAGCTTAGTCACATGGAGTGCAAGTGCGTATAAACTTTTATTCTTAAAAAATTCTAAAAGCGAACCACTCAAATAGGTGCAGTGCATCCCTTTCTTGCAGACCGACGCAGACTTATTGCACCAACCTAATACTTTACTCACACTAAACACATGTTTCAAGAACTGAACCACAGTTAAGTTTTGCTGCTGATGTTGATAATTTGGCCATTGGAACGTGCGTTCACTTAGGGTGATGTATTGCGTTAAGGGTTTTAGTGAAGTGTTTCAGTATTCCTGTGCAACAGACTTCAATTACTTATTTACTGTTATCTGCAAAGTTTTAAACGGTGATGTCCCGGTGTTGAACCATACTCTCCTATCAGACCAAGAACTAGCGACTCCCTGCGTCATAGCACTGCAATTTATATATGCGTACGAATGTTTAATGCATATTACTAGTTGAATAAACTTCCGTTTTTCTAAAAAAAAACTGTTTCCACTAAAACTTCCTATAAGTGCTTAGTAATTGTTACCATTAAAAATGATGAAGTTATAATTCCACTTGCTTTTTATACGCGGAAACCAATTTTATTTTAATTATAATTACAGCTTACAGTAAGGTCACCGTAACAATAATTAGAGCCTCTTCATAAAATTTTTATTTCATCCCGAAGACAAATAATGCGCCATAAACTACAGTTAATACGGCATTTATACTTACATACCAGCTCCAATAAAACATTTACAACAAATGAAACTTCATTGCGAAGTAAAGCAAACTTACTTACTTTCCAAAAACATATACTTATCGATCATTAAGGAATAACTTAACGGGACCAGGTACTATAATTTGCTCGCTCGTACATTTGCTTTTATATGTCTCTATTTAGTTTTGCCACGGTTGATGCATTATTGCTTCTACGAATCGATAAAATTCACTCTATAATTTTTAATTTTCAGGCGCTGGTATCAGGCGCAAGAAGACATGCTCTTTTTATCTATTTATGGAGGAAGGCAGATGTACTTTGACAAACACTGATTTACGCTGGTCTGTTTTTGTACTTGACCAGGTTAATCTGGCTAAGATATTATCATAATGTAAGTGTAATCAGGAGCAATTATTATGCAGCCTTGACGCAATTACTTAATGCATAAGCTCAGTACATCACGCTTGACATAAACGTTAAATAAAATTGGCACCATATACGACTTAAGTGTAAATTTAAAATTAGCCAATTTGCATATATACATTTAATTACAGCGCCTCTTGCGTTAATGTGTTGGGGTTTAATATACGGAAAGTTGACATTCTTCAATGACTTCATTTTGGCAGCAGCTTCACTGCACCTCAGCCTTTTCGTAAAACATGTTACCTAATATGGAAAACTGTAGCAAGGATGTATTCAGAACAAAATTATTTAGTAGAACTGTCGATTTTAATTTTGTTTTTCTAAATTTAGGCACATACTCCAACGGCGCAGTATAATAATAACTGGTATTTAAGAGAAATTGTGTAAAGGAGCAATTACGACTTATATAACTGTTTGGTTCTGCAAGCAGCGTTTTAGCAAATTTCCTTGAGTTAAATAATATTACCTATTGAGTATGTAATATAGAATACTTCACTGATTTTTATAAAAGGACCGTGTGTTGTGGCTCTGAAATGAAGCCGAAGCTTACTCCATTTTCCACTTCTCTATTAAAATCGATAACTTGGTTAAAATATTTCAAGGCACATTTTCATTTACTTTTCGGCGCGTTTCTTGCCAATGTGTGCTTGAAAGGTACACTACTGTCAGACGGCGTGAAGTCGATCAAAAAATTGTGATTTTTTCAGATAACTGGGAAACAAATTATTATATTTTACTGCAATTAAAAATATGACTCTCATTTTGAGTTTAGGGTGAAGTCGATCGCCTTTACTAATTTTACACAATTCTCACTTTAAAACGATTTAGGTGAAATCAGAATTAAAAAAAACATATATTCAAGCAATGCAAAATCTTGCAATGAAATGCACATTCACAAAAAGTAAACATTTATTCTTTGAGTGCGCTTTAAACAGCGATTGATTATTTTTTTTAAGATGTCTAGATTGAAACCTTGTCAAATGTACGTCAGTACAGTGTAGCTCCTTCTAGGTTGCATCATATTAAACCTTACTGACAATCAAGTGCTTGACATGACGAGTTACCATAACCACCCATTTTTGTTATGTATCTTCGTAGCATCTACAGCGTAAATTTCATAATTTTTTTGATATAATAGAGCCGCCTTCCGTGGATATATTTCTTATCGCATTCACATTTAAGTCGCACCTTCGGTATCACATTTGTTCATTAGTTAGCTCTACAGTTGTAAATAAAAAATGCAAATTGTTTATGCATTGTTGCCATACGTATAAATGTGGAAAACTCCCCTTAATCGACTTCACCCCGACCGATTAACTTCACTCCGGTGACGTTGCATATAGGTTGATACATATTGTTCTCCTGGTTCAATATACACCTAAAAGCTATAGTAGGCACACTAAAGTATTTTGTTATAGAAATAGTAGTAGTAGTTGAGCAAAGAAAGATACCAGTTTACAGAAATTTGATTGTTGAGATTAACGTTACAGTAACCGCAAAAAACCTAACACTGCCGTCTACTATTATGTATATTAGCACCTCGATCCTGCCTCGACTCATTCTACAGTCTACTTTCCTATTACTATCTAAATCTTAATTACGCTATACATATATCATAATCGAATAAATGCATTGGCCTTACGATAAATCAAATATAAACCTAACTTAACTAAATTACCAATAATCCTACGAAAAGTTACGATTTATTACATATAATTAGCATTATTATAAAAGCTGAACGACACGTTTCTCTCGTTGCTCGAATTGTGCGGATTGCCACAGAGATTCTTTCTACTTTAAAAATTATCTGTCAGCGCTAATTGCGGTAATTTAATAGATGATACAACTTTCACGACCATAATCTCTTTAATTTGTTCTTAAAAAACAGGGAGTCGTTCGACGAATGAATTATCATTAGTGTCTTTAATGTGGCTATCTTGTGTACCTTTTTAGGTTCTTTCTGCTTTATATATACACGTATTGTCAATGTTAAACGCTAATGGAGCAATTTAAAAACGTGTACAAGTGCATGGGAATGCATTGACAAAGGTGTGTTTGTATTCCATTATTTTTTACAGCGATGGACATATTGAACCAACTTTAAATAATGTAATTTGCAGCTTTTGGAAAAGTCACTCCGCGTTCAACAAACGAAGCCTCAGCTGGTTGTAGATTATTTCGGCAATGGTGAGCGTCGAACAAAGAAAATAAAGTAATTACAAGTCAAGATGTAGCACAAAACAGAACAAACTTAATAAAAGTTCAACTTTTAATAAGTGCACCAAGTAGAACCTTTTCCTGTCTTCCTGTTCGGAATTCCTACTCCTTCTTCTTCTACTTCCTAGTCCTGCTACTACTCCTTGATGTAATGTAATTTTCCTTGAGAGAACGATAACGGAAATATTTCAAAGTTTCAACGCAAAGTTAACTCAGTAAATGTAATATTTCCTCGATTGAGAAGTTCGACTTACGTAACTTCATTATCTTTTTAACTGCGGCCGTAGCGTGGAGTGTGAGTGAGAGAGAAGAAATAGAAGCAGTAAAAACAAACCGAAACGGTATCGGGAGGAACGACTCATCGCGGAAATCCCGAACTAAAGAAATCTTGCATTCAGTGACCAGAAGTCAAACAAATGATATTGTGAATGAAGTGTATCACACCCGCGCAGATCCGGACTAAGGACTACAGATTACCATGTGTTGAAGACGTAAGGCATAATTAAGTTTTTATTTTCAAGATCAATTTCTACAAATTGCCAGATAGACAGCATAGATTTCTCTTAAGTAGTTGTTCTTACATCAATTTATTTGATATAACAATCAGGCTGTTGTAGAGAAAGTTTAAAAAGAAATCCCTATTGGTAACAAAGAAATTAAACCAAATCCATGTTATGTAGTTGCTATTTCCGATTTCAGGTATTGTAATGGACTAGTCCGTTTAAATTTTTCTTTATTCTTTGGCAACAAACCATATATTTCAGTCAATAGCTGCATTATTATTATATAGGCCATGGATAAGCCTACTGTAACGGTGGTTTTATTTGTATTAGAATAGTTTGAGAGAGACTTTTGATAAACCTTAATACTTGTCTAGGCTCTTTCTTTCCTCCAATTCAGTACATGTTATGACCTAATGAAATTTTGATGTCGTTTGTGGCGAATGGAAACACATTGGCATAGAACGTATTCTAACGCAGACAGAATAAATTTATATAAGTGATATTCCAGGAGCATGTCACCTGGAAATAAGTCTGCCAGTATCTTAAGATCCCATTTGATGGAAGATTTCCTTTGGTGTAATTGGTAAGTCTGATATGAATGCTTTCACGTTATTTTGTGCAGATATATTTTGCTCTTTGAGTTCCATCCTATTTCTGAAATTCCTATTTCCGGCAACCTTTCTGTAGCCCAAAATAAGGGTTTAAGCCAACGGATGATACATATGCTACTTCCATGATCAGCTTATAAGCCCTTTCATTTCCCTCAATTCTTTGGTGTCCTGGAACTCACTGTACAGCAGCAATGGACTAGATAGAAGAAATTACAAAATGTTTGCAGCGACTAGATACACACGTGTTTCTTCGCCTCGTAAGAAAGGAATTGTGTTGTCTACCGGTTCTTTAGAGAGTTGGGATAGCACATTCAGTTGCTTTGAAAATGTAGTAATTTCCCTGTTTTGTCCATCGCTGCCGTAATATAACATCGTTTACACATCAACACCGCATTGGGTTCCGTATCAGATCGATGTACAACTCAATTTTATTATCCACTTTTTAAACAGCAGCACTTGACACCAAGAGTTGATGGAAGTATGATGCATTAACCAAATAACCTTTTGATACAGCCAATGCATTGCATCTATGTAGCTAACGCAAACCCAGTATGTATCTTGTTGGGCCATCTCTGTTTAAAGAGGCTACAGCTAATACTTTCTATACAGCTGTGTCTCGCTTCCTTATGGAAACCATTTACAACTTCAAATTATCCTTAATCACTTGCTTTTATAACGTTAAATCGATACATCATCTTCAAATTGTTAAAATTAAATCAAAATTGCATTGAATAGGTTGAATTTAGTTTACCGCTTCATTTAACCCGCAACCCATTCTTGTGAACCCGCGGATATACTGCATACAGGATACAAATATACTTGTATAAGGTTTATAGGTCCTGACTACTGACGGTAACCTTGTATCATTTTTTGTTAAAGTTACCCGTAAAGTTACATTCGTTACAGCCTAGTTAACATAACGTTGCCTTCAGATATCTGCCACTTCACTCTAGTAGAAGCTTTTTATCATACTTAGTAGATGAAGTGTCTGAAGTGACATTTATTTTTAATTTATTACTGTTAATCCGTAATCTAAACTCCTCGTGGGCTAAAGAGTTGGCTAGAAACTCTGTTAAAGCAACCTGCTAACAAGACACTGTTGCTCAAAAAGCATGTAGGCAGCCTTCTCTTGATAGAGGAAACCGCATGCAGATTCTGCCGGGTGAAAGAAAGGACTATCACCCACATAGTGTGCGGTTGCACACAAAGAGGAATATGGCTGCTAGAGATAGTCTTGGCTATTTAACATTAAGGCGGAGGCATCTCTTACAAGTCTCGGGAAAGAAGCAATGATAACATAAATGAGCTAGTAATTTAGGAATCACAACTACGTCCTAACTAACCTAAGCTAATCTAATCAAGCTAAGAAATAACCATATACAACATAACCTGATCTTATTATCTCGTCTTGACAAAGCGTCAACTAAATTTAAATTTAGATGTTTGGTATGTGAGCCTACCCTGTATACAACTAGCAAACGTCCGTATAACATATCAACTGCCGCTTCCTGTTCAAGCAAATAATGTATAATAAAAACATTTCCTCGCATTTACAATATTTTACATCTTAACATTTTAACTTCTACATTTTTGATTGTAGTATTTTCTTTTTACCCTTAAACGCATTTAATCAATATTAGACTAAGAATGCCCTTCTTGAGTCGAAACGGTAAAATTAATATATTCAATATATATGATATTGAAATATAGTTTGTATTTTTCTTAATCTGTCTTCTTCTATCTCGTCAACTCTGTAAACCGCGGCATTTCTTCATTGAAGATTTCCATCATTTCTTTAGACAAACTGAAGCCCTGGAAAAGAAAGACTAACCATTAATTCTCTCATAATTTGAATAACTATGGAAATGAAGTTGTGATGCACCATTTTCAACAGTAACAACAGTAGATTGTTAGATGTTCACTTAATTTCCACGTTACCAGACCAATGCAAATACGAAATCCGCCCGCATATAACATCAAAGAGCTGACTTATTAAATTTACGAAGCCCTTGAACTACAAATTTCACAGTATTATTGCCCGGACGGTAGACTAATGAATAGTCCGACCCTGTCTTGATTCTCCACCTCGCTGGGTATTTATTGTTATTGGAGGTACCAGGTGTGTCGGTAATTCCTTTCCGGTTTTTCCGGCAGATGTCACTGGCCATAAGTATGAAATGTTATGATTTGATACATATGTAATTTTATTCTACTGACATTAACCTTAAAACTACACAAGTTACGTTCCGCCAAAATAACAGCGTTATAGATTTATAATTTTTTGAAAATGTCGAGTTTTGTGCCTGAAAACGTGCATTTGCGGCACGCATTACTTTTCTTGTTTCATCAAAAGAAAAAAGCCGCTGAAAGTCATCGTTTGCTAGTAGAGACTTACGGTGAGCATGCTCCAACCATAAGAACATGTGAAACGTGGTTTCGACAATTCAAATGTGGTGATTTCAACGTTCAAGATAAAGAACGTCCTGGTAGGCCGAAAACGTTTGAAGACGCGGAATTGCAGGAGCTATTGGATGAAGACTCAACACAAACTCAAAAACAATTAGCAGAAAAGTTGAATGTGGGCCGAGTAGCAATTTGTGAACGATTACAAGCTATGGGAAAGATCCAAAAGATGGGGAGATGGGTGCCACATGAATTGAATGACAGACAAATGGAAAATCGAAAAATCGTTAGTGAAATTCTGCTTCAAAGGTATGAAAGGAAGTCATTTCTGCATCGAATAGTAACGGGTGATGAAAAATGGATTTATTTCGAAAATCCCAAGCGAAAAAAATCATGGTTATCACCTGGCGAAGCTGGCCCATCGACTGCAAGGCCAAATCGCTTTGGTCGCAAGACCATGCTCTGTGTCTGGTGGGACCAGATTGGTGTCGTATATTATGAACTGTTGAAACCGGGAGAAACAGTTAATAGTGATCGCTACCGACAACAAATGATCAATTTGAACTGTGCATTGATCGAAAAACGTCCACAATACGCTGAAAGACATGATAAAGTGATTTTGCAACATGACAACGCGCCGTCTCATACAGCAAAACCAGTCAAAGAAATGTTGAAATCACTTGGATGGGAAGTTTTATCGCACCCGCCGTACTCTCCAGACCTGGCTCCATCCGACTACCACCTTTTCGCATCGATGGGGCACGCGCTTGCAGAGCAGCACTTCGCCGATTTCGAAGAAGTTAAAAAATGGCTCGATGAATGGTTTAGCTCAAAGGAGGAACTGTTCTTTTGGAATGGCATTCATAAATTGCCTGAGAGATGGACAAAATGTATAGAATCAAATGGCCAATACTTTGAATAAATAAATTTTAACTATCCATTCTAAGTAACGTGTTTTCTTTAGCGAAAAAACCGGAAAAGAATTACCGACACACCTGGTATAATACTGTTATTATAGAGCAAAACAATGGACCGTCTTTGTGTCCCCCTAGTGGCGTAAGGAATATTCGATGTATATACATGTATATGTATACGGATACTCGATACTTTATTACTAACGGTAAAAGATGTCTTGAGATTTGCTTCGGATCCTATAATGGAATACATGAATTCAGTGAAAAATTTCAATTTTCTCCTATAAATATTGATAAATCACTGTATCTTGGTGTGAAAGGTGGTTGCAATACAGGAATCTAGGAGATGTACTACGTAACTAACTGTTTATATATATCTATGTCAGATGTACACCTGCAGTACGAACGAGTACACTTTCCGTGCGCTTCACGAAATTAGCAGAGACTAGACAAATTCGTGTTTTATTAACTTTCGGCAAAACCAGTAAGCAACATGAACCCATTCTCATGAGACGAATAAACACCAGTCTGTCTAGTCTCTGCTTATTTCGTGAAGCGCAACTCGTCTCTAGTCAAATGTGCTAACATATTTATTGGGGTTGCAGCAGTCCTTTTGTATCAAACTCATGTCAAAACTAGCCTAGATATTGAAAAAACTAATCAAATACTGAAGTAGCAATTATATCTCAGAAACCTTTTCTTTTTAAATACTGATATCAGCTACTGATAACATTTTAATGAAACGGAAAGAAAAAAATTATTTCACTAAAAGCAAATTTTATCCAAACTCTGATTTATTGAAATAATATCATCTGATATAGCAAGCATTGATCATATAGCCCATTGATTCTAGGGGCACTTACTCAGAGCTATACAGAAGATGATCCAATAACTTTATGTTTTGCTACTCTAAAAACTCAATCGCTTTTCGATTCATCATTATGGGTTGGTTTTTCGGGGCACGGCAATCACTCTGGTAAGCAAACAGCGGTATACCAATTAGTATTAACCGCCCTTCGATCTTCTAAAGGAATTGTAGCAACATAATTCGAAACTGAGACAAAAGTTGCGATCATTATCCTCAACACTTCTTCTCATCTTGAAACACCCATAACAGCAGATTGCCATTTGGTTCGGGTCCATAGGAATATATCAATGAGTCCTCACTGCTAACGACACTATAAACTACCGAAAGGATGTCTGGAATACGCTCCCGGATCTTACTACGGAAAAATGAAATTGATTAATTTAGAAAAAAAAAATGTTTTCGCGTATTATTACAATAAACATACAAATTAAATTTATGAATACTTTAATTTGGTTGTCCGATAATCTTTTATGTAAGGTTCTTCAAAGTAGCAAGATTTATTCCAAAATAGGAGGCACAGATCCGAAATTTGCAATAAATTCGGATTCAAAGTATCGGATACCCGATCCTGCTCCAAGGACCTGGTGGCAGATCTGGACCTGAGTAACGGATAGCGGATCAGGATCCGAGTATTGCATAATTGATCAGGGTATCCGGACAATTTTATCGGATACTTACAAAACAAAACTGGTTTGTTATGTGAGTGTTTTGATAATGAAGGAAGGATTAGTATCGTAACCGCCATTATAGGTCCAAACTGCAGTTCTCCTTCCAACGGGGTACTTTACGTAGTGACTTTAATGTAAAAAACAACCCAAATACTAATACTCACGTACTTCCGCCAACATGTGATAAGTTCTTGTAGCCTTCACGTAGATTACCAACAGGGGGTATTATTTATACTGTAGGGCGTTTCTGCTAGCGCGATAGCATAAATCAAAGCTTTATCAAATCCTATTGTAAATCTTTAAAAATGGTCTCTATTTCAAATACATTCTGCTTATTACCAACAATTCGCCCTCGAGCGTTATACAATTAAAATGACTCACGATAGCCTCCAAAATCGTACTCTCTCAGAATCTATGTGCTTTCATTGTCTACTACAACATATCAGCAAGGACGTTGGAGGAAATTTATTTCCGCAGGCTAAAGTCGGGGATCTAAATGAAACTAAAATAAACGCGCGACGCTTACACACAAAAATGTCGTTCATTAGTGGCGCAGGAAAATCATAAATCGCAATCAAGAGGCAAGCTACAGTCATAACACACGCTTGTCGCGTTCGGAGCAGCAGATAACAATGAGTGTGGGTACGATTTATTGCGATTCGGTTTTTATGTAATATTTAAAGTCAAGAAGCGATCCTATTTCAACGTTTATTTAGAAATATTTCAATACGTTGTCCGTGTTGGGACAGAGATAGAATGCGATTTGCTGAGTTTTTTATTGCAAGGTCCGAATCGCATTCGTGAAATATACGAAGTTATATGATAATTATTGTATTTGGAAGATATATTGAGCCAAGTTGGTAGTAAAAGGGGAATATATAGAGGTACAAAATTTAAGGACTACAGCGTTGAAAGCGTGGCTGTATTTCTTTTTATATGAATACAATATTACGACACAGAATTACTTTAACGGGTGAATTTATAGTTCTTTGCAAAAACTTTTGGCGTATTATTTTGGTGTATTCTCTTCTATATGCGAGTAATGCCAGTTGTCGGTATCCACAAGTATCTCTTTTTCTTATTAACTTTATTCAATTTCTGTGCAATCTGTGAGTTTTTAATTTACACCATTTAAATAAAGATCTTCTACAGCTCCGCCATTTTGTGGTCTGAGGTTTTAAGAACCTGTCTTCCAATAAATAAAGGGTCCGATGACACGCATACATCAGCACTATGAACAGAATCAAGAACATAATCATAGAAAGGTACTGAAATATCTAACAGCAGTTTTAAAATAAAATGGGAAAACTCTAAGATCCGCGAGCAACGGCTTGGAAAAGGTATGAAGCTGATTTGAGGTATATATGGTTTGCTTGGATTGAAACTAAGCTGTGAAATCTTTAATACAACTAAAAGATAGCGAAAACATAGCTAACTTTCCATTGTAAGTTCGAATCCAAAACTTTGTAAGTACCTAATTATCAAGTGATTTCTATATGGTCGCGAACTTGTATAAATGGATAGTTTCAAATCGCAAGAGTATGACGTTGAATGTGGAATAACAATGCTTGCAACATGTCCAGTACAAGCAATTATGTTGTTGGAAATGCTTTGTCAACGAACAACTTTTGTTGTATTCGACTCATCTGAGAACACCTAAACAGTTGATTGTTGCTTAGTTTCCGATTCGTGCAAATATATCCAAGATTCCCCTGTCAAATTTGTTAAGCATCTCTAACACCAATTGACACAAGTTGGCGAATCCGTCGGGAATAGATCCTCTTCACATCTAAAAGTTCATGCAAAATCGAATGTAATGCAGTCTTCGATAGGCCAAAGATGGTTGTTTCTTATGGTAAGCCACATGCCGATCCTCTTTAGTCATATTGCGCACAACATCGATGTTTTTTTAGAAAAACAACTGATTTTGGTCGACCTCTACCAAATTCGGACGGAAACACGACCCTGACGAAATGCTATAAATCCAAATTATTGTGCAATATTCTAATTTGGACTTTATATATGTGTTAAACAATAATACGTAGTTAATTTTTTTTAATCCTTACAATTCCTATAAATTAAACCATACATTTGATAAACTTTCTTCGCTATGATATTTATGTGCTCGAGGTTGGAGTTCTTTATTATACACACATTAAAAATTTTATAGCCTTTCCCTGGTCGGTGAAGATTGTCGATTGGGGTTGCAATTAAATAGTCCTGTCGTACTCCGTTACCTTCACCAAAAATTTTAGTGACTTTACTCACAAAATACACAAAGGAATAGTTCCGGGGAGTCCTGACTACGAAAATAAAAACAATATATTCGTATAGTCGTATAATTACTTCAAATTGCTTGAATCGTGTAAACTGTTTCTACTAACAAGTGGTAAACCCAAGTTTTTATAACTCTTACACTTTGCACTAGTTACTTCTTTTTCTTAGAAGAAGAACTTATATCGAAGACTAAAATGACTGTGTTTTACCATGCACCTTGAATTAATTCTCTTCAAAAAGTGTTATAAACTTTTTCGTTTAACATCGTTCGCATAGTATCGACGCCCGCTGTAATGGTCCTGGTTCACATGTACAGCGAAGCGGAGTAGGTAATGTGACAAAGTCGTTTTTGAACCTGTCTAGCTACCGATATACCCATACATTTTTATTCGTCTTGCACATCGAATTTGATTGATGGCAACTCGACCTTCTTGGACATAACGGGACAGCGGTACAGAGGAAGAAGGAGTTTTTCGTACATGATCGAGACATGAGTTCGTTAATAAAGCACCTTTAATTGATACCATAACGTAAATATTGGTACTTGTTAATTCCAGAGCCGTGTGTAATATTTATTGTCGTCGTTTATTTTATCAGACGATATTGAAGTCTTGTTATTCGGCGTTCCTTCTTATGGTAACGCAATACCGACGGGAGGTAGTAAATGTCCACCCGCCCGCTAGTGGTTGCCCGAATAAGATAAGTGATTTTTCTTTCAATTTGTTTTTCGTTTAAGTACTTCGGCTTTCTCGGTGCCTTTTTCTCGCCAAGTGTAATTACACACTCAGAGGATGTTCACCGCATTTCGATGTCGTGGTTTAAGTTAATTGGAGATATGAAACCGTAACAGTCGTTATTCGATATGGTAACATTTTATTTTTTACGCTAATCAGCGTTTGTCGCCCTTAGAAAACACAGAGACTTTGAACGCACGCAAGGTATGGTCACAATGAATGTCAAAGCCAAAATAATTTCTATGATCAGCCTGATTATCTTTTATTCTGTTTCCATCAAACTACGATTCACTGTGCAAAACTAAACTTGTAGAGATTTAAATCTGGGGTATACCCTACATAAACCTAAGGATATTTTGGAATGGATATTTGTAATTTTCTTTGGGTTACACTTGTGGGTTGGTCATAATTTTATGTTTTAAGAGGTAAAACAATGTTAATATCTTTTCTTGAAATTCCCACGTCTTTCGATCTTTCCAACTAAGAATCACTTTGGTTCGTTTCCCTACAGAAGTACCTTCAGAGACAGCGATCAAAAGAATCGGAATTGCTAACTCATGTGGAGACTTAAGATGAACACAAAAGGTGACTGCCTCCATATATAAATAATTTAATAAATAATAAACAAAATATGCTCACAAATAGTTACATTAAAGAAGGTAGAGAGAGAAAGAATAACAACCTTTATTCAAATTCGTGACTTCAGTAGGACACACTCATTCTCGTGTGTGACACATTAAGAACTGCAGATGAAATTGGTTGCGTACAATCGATACCACAATTTAGTAACTTCTGCAGGCATTTTATGGTATCATCGTGCCAAATGACCAAGAAGGTTGAATTAGGGCTGAGTATTCTGAGATTTTAGACCAGATTCGGCCGACTAATTGGCTCAACAGTTTCATTGGTTGTCGGACCATTAATTCTGCTCAGTTCGGTAAGTCCATTTTGTTCCACAAGAAGATATTTAAATCCGTTCGATCTTACAATAGGTATTTTCCATTTATTTAAAAAATTAAGAGTTTCAAAAACTAGCGTTGAACACATTCGATCAAAATTTGTTGGAAAGCATAGTAAGGATACCAAATCATGGAGACGTATTCTAGCTTGGAAGGAACAAAAGCAAAGAGAGGGATTCTAAAACTTGACTTTAGAAGATCTAATCACTTACATAGACTAACATGCTCGATATGTTGATTACTATAATGAGTATGAATTCAAAGCAATACAGTGTAGTAAACAAACATATAACTAAGTTAGATATACGTCAAAAATGTGGGTCTATTCTAGATTTAATCAGCAGATTTACTTTCTCAGGCTATCAACTGACCAACTGCAACGGAGAAAAAAGTTTTAGAATAAAGAGTTATATTTCAGACATATCATATTTCTAACAGCACCTTTTTTTGATACGAAATTATTTGGGTAAGCAAAATATGTAGAAAGAAATAAAGTCTAAAACAAGTTAGAAGACGTTCCCAGAACTTTATTTCGCTGGCAATTTTATCTATTCGCACATAAATTGGTAATTAAAGAGATAAGTTTGTTCCTCTTAAACGAATATAAACGTAACAATATATTGTTTTGTAGTAAAACCATAATCGTATCTTAAGAGAAATTTTCTTCCTGGTTACGTTGACTTTATGTTATTCTACATCAAATATAAATTAATTAAATGTGGGAGAAGGTTGGTTGGATAATTTGATAAAATAACAAAAATTGATAAAATCAGATTCACAATGTAACGGTCTTGGAAACAGGATGCGATAAACATTTATAAAAGATTCCAGACACGTTAACAAACAGATATAAATCTTTACTGTTTGCAGAGTGCATTTGCATTGACACACTAATTTAAAATCACTTGTGGTCAGTGATTGTGATGTTAGATTTTGCTGCCAGATTAAACTATAGCAGTTAATAAAGCAGCTGCTATTGCGGTACTTCGTAGTATAACTGAACTACGACCACAAAGAATAAGTAATCAAATATCGACAGGAACATATGGCAATCGAAGACGATAATAAAGAAATTTTTGCATAATTTCTTAACGATGGGATCTGTATAATAATTTAGAATTAATAAGCTATAATAACTTTTCCGCTAAACTCGGCTAATTTACTTATCGTAGATCAAACGCACAAATTACTACAACCCCGATTTCACAGAACTGGTAACCGTCTTTAGACACGAACTTGAGAAAAGCTTGAGTATTAAATTATCGATGAATTGAATAAGAAGTAGGCTGTTAAATGATTACAATTGTCTACTAATTAGAGATCGGTTTAGTCAAACTTAAATTTTGCAGGAAGCGCCAGGGAACATTTTTCGGCTGTAAATTGTCTGAGCGGCACAGGTTTTGAGCGTAACGTAACCGGATTTATATCAAGAATTTTAAATGTAACAAAGACTTGTTTGCGTTACATGTTGGATATAATTAAGTCTTTCCAACTAGTCTTTCTTAATTTAGAGTAAAAGAGTTGCACAGAAAGAACTATTTGAAAGTAAGTGAAGGGTCGAACTTGACCCCGCAAACTAATAGCAATTGACGGAGAACTACTGACGCTACCAGTTAATACTAGTAAGACAGTTGCAAAGCTGCTCAAAGTCCTTTTGCAATATTTTCCATAATGTCGGAGATATTAAAGGGGGTTGTTTTGTCCTAGGCCCCGATAACCGGCGAATCAGCGTTCATAGGGCGAAATAGTCTATAAATCCACACTTCCATTTAAATAGATAAGATAGCACTTATCAATGCTCCCTTCTACTAATATTGTTTTTACTATACCC
This sequence comes from Marronus borbonicus, assembly GCA_902655005.2. Lineage (NCBI taxonomy): Eukaryota > Metazoa > Arthropoda > Insecta > Coleoptera > Scarabaeidae > Marronus > Marronus borbonicus. The sequence continues at coordinate 9,705,751 of LR737381.1, read as the reverse complement.
CCCCAATTATTGTCTAATAACTCTACATAAACACAGCTGTTTTATGTGCCGAAAACTGGCTTTTAACGCCATTACCTAATCTACGGAAATATTTGAAACATAAAAGACGTTCTTTTTCGTCAAAAGCCGAAGTTAGAATCTCGCGGTGACGATTTAACGTTTATTAATGCTAATATCCTATCTTGACTCCGAACGTTACGCTATATTCACACCCTAGATTCAGCGTTTTGTTTAGAGAATTTTCTTGTCTATGAAGTACTAACAGTATACGAAAGTACGCAACGTGATAGTAATTATTCTTTCAAGACATTCAAACGAAAAAAAGAACGTTGGCGACGAGTGAAGCAAGTTTAATCATTCTTCCGTAAATATTCTCATTATATACGGCCAAAGGATTCACCATTGGTACTTAACAATTATCCGCTTCGTTGATGTGAAATGTGACTTGAAAAAACACGACCTAAAATCAATTTGAAGGTATTGTCTTGCCTCCGTTGTTTTTAGGGCTGTGGTTTAATGACGCAGCATTTATCGAGGTGGCTATTTAATCTGAAAAACACTTACTACTTATTATTATTGTTACAGTCGATAAACAAGAATACCTTGAACAGAAGCATTGTTTACGATATTATATATTATGATACAACGAAAAAAGAAAACAACACACTTTTGAGGACGTAGAAAAATATATACATACATAATTGATTTTTCTGTATTAAAGTTTACATTATGAAATACTAGTGGAATACCTTACTTTTTATTTATTTTTTGGAATCTGCAACTACCAACCTTTCTGGTTTACTTGTCCAGAAAATACTTTTTAAAAATTCAAGAAGGTATACTTGAGTAGCTACATAAATACATAAATAAAATTCCAATGAATGAAGATAAATTGATCAAATCTAGGATAAAAGATTATATTCTGTAGCCGTAATACACAGAATTCCTAAATAACACAATAAATTGGAAAGACAGTTGCCAACATTCATTTATCCAAATTTATATCAAAACTTACCAGACATCCAAGTAAGTAAACAAAACACATCAAAACGCGTTATTTGAAAATTGTTGACGCAGCAAATTAGGCCAACAGAATGAGCGTATTAGCAAGTATTGCTGACTATCCTCACAAGTGTGTGGGATCTATGGCTATATCAGTTGGTTCAGTCCAAAAGATATTAAAATCCAATAACTGCAAACCATTTAAAATTCGTTTGGTGTGTGGGCTTTGCGATAGTGAAGAGGTTTGTGGTGTTGCTAATTATATCACGAAAGACTTTATTGAACTTTATTCACAAGTTCCACATTCCACAGCTCGTATTCTGTGTCTGACGGGAGCAACTTTTCAAGCAACGGAATAGTCAACTGTCATAATTTACCGATCGTCCGAAACTCCACACGCCATAAACGTTTGGTGTAAACTAGTTGATCGGTCTATATTTCTTAACGGCACCTTAACAAAACCGCAATACTGGATTGCCCAACAGCTACCTCATTTGTTTGAGAATGAGACGTTTAACAAGTATAGTTTATGGTACACACTGTAGATATACTGAAGAATTAAAAAAAATGTGCCCTAATAGCGTTAGATATTTTACGAAAGGTATATTATCGAATGAAATTGTCAAAAATAAATCGAAATAGTATTATCCTTGGATATGTTACATTGCTCGGTAATTAGTGGCCTTGAATCAAAATCCATCAAAAAACCTAAATTAAATTGTGTATTTTTTTCAATAAACAAGCACACAACCATACGGTTTAAGAGCCGCTGAGAGTATTCGAAACTGCTGAAAATTGGAATAAATTACCAATATTAAGAGTTAAGTGTAAGGATGCTGGCCAAATGTGTAGAAAGGTTGTAAGAACTCTGTAATCTCTTCACACAGTGTAACAACATATTGAAATCGAAATAGTATCTAGATCAATTTTACTTCGTTTTGTAAATGAGTACCACCGAAATTAAAGATAATTTCGAACGCGGCGTCCATATAATAGAATGGATTAAACTAAAATACGATCACATTAACTGGCACTCATACACACTGGACAAGATTACGAGAGCAGCCCTTTAAATAATACCCACTTATTAAATTCCTCCTTTTTACGGACCCGTCCAGCGTCAAAAACGATCGGAATCATTGAACCATAGAATCCTCTCTTTCTCAACGTAAACCGTGACGCTACAAAAACCAATAAGCGATGAACAGATTGTCTTCTTCTTCATCTTCCTCCACTTCGTCGTCTTTGTCTTGTCCCCCCAGTGTTCTTGAAACTTTTAATAACACTAACTAGATTAAAAATAACTTAATGCCCCGGCAGAAAAAAACGACCACTCGTATCGCCGCGCATAATCTATAATGCTTTACCCTATCGGATTAAGAATATTAAAAATATCGATTAGTTTTGCTCTGTTTTATATCACCAATTCTCCTTTTCCCTAAGCGGCGCTGTGGCATAGGATTAAAAGTTCATGCATGCGATCATAGCTCTGATATCTGGTTACTTATTTTCCGTGTATACTCCTTTCACATATATTGAAACAAAGAAATGTTTCTAGTTTAGATCGTAGGATATTAGCCTTTTTATGCATCCTGTTCCACAGTTTCGCAGCACGTATCCTCATTAAAATATTTGTTTTCTATATGTAAAACAGCTCGCATTTTAGAGTTCATAATGTATGCTATAATCCTACTGCACGCATGCTTTCTTCATGAAAGATTCATCTTTTTGTCGTGTTAGTGATTTGCATAAGATATGCTCTTCGGAGGTAATTAAATAGAAAACCAATTAAATTTTCCAGTAACATTTCATTTCCTTCGTCTTTCCCTTTACCAAATTGAAGTAAAACTGCGGGAGAGTTAGTTCCAAAGAGCGTGTTTGCCCAAGTAGACGGTGGCAGCTAGTAAACGTGCTACCATGTACTCTACAGAGGGAATTTGCAGGTATTTTATTTGCTCACGACAGCCAAACTCTAGATTTAAGTTTCCCACCAGAAGGACTTATTTAAATTATTATTTACATAAAGTTGCAGAATGATTTTCCGGGTATTTTCCCGCACTGATTACAGTTCTATTTGTGTTTCATACCATAAGCGCAAATGAAGTCACCACGTGTTTATTTAGTCAATCAAAACTTACATACTACATAGTAATCAATAATGCCGCTTTTTAGGTATTTAACCATATTTAACTTTAGGTTAACGGTATATGGTGTTATCGGATCAGTAATAACAATAATAATATGCAAAAACGCTAGCGAAATACATCGATCGTACTACTCGATAATTATAATAATAATGCTAATAATAATAATAGGTGCTGTTACAGTCGTGTTTTAACCTTTTAGAAAATTAACGACATTTTATAAATCATTTTTAACGTGTTTTGTTTGGCTCCTTACATTTGCAATGGATGAGACTTCTTGTTATTTCTGCCAATTTCACTCATACAAAGTGATTGATATTTGGTCTTGTATTGCTCGTAATTGCTATAGACTTATTCCAGCTGTTCCCTGAGGAAGCAATAAAGTATTGCGAAGCTTAAGACTAGTAAGTTGAGTATAGTGTTACTTACGGCTGCCCATTGCTTTTTCTGTTGACCTAAATAATAATAATAATAAGCTCTATTGAACGTACAATAGATCCACAGTAGTATGAGCATCAAGCTTTAAAAGATACTTATTCCAGGTGAAATGTTCCTGATCAACTATGTTTTGTCTAAATAGACCTAAGCATTTGAAAACAAGACAGCGAGTCTCATGGGTATAAAGAGAAGGCAATGTTAAAATTTTCAGGCTGTTTACAAGGTTCTGACGACGTCAAGCCCAACATCACTCTAACATGTTTTGCGCATGGGAGACTCTAACCCAGTCACTGCTTCCGCTCCAATGCATTATGCCATATCCCAAATGAGAATAAAAACATGCAAACTGAAGCGTCCTCAAGTCTTCTAAACCAGAGTAATGCATAATAGCCCTGCACTTTCCCAGCTTAATCAGCATGCTGAGACCAATTCAGAGTAGAATAAGGCCTACCAGTGCACTAGCATGATCGGAATATCTCAGCGTTACATCAATAGCTATCAACCAGTCTCCGACAGGAGCGCCATCCGCATGTACACTTCTGAGATAAACAGCACTTAGCTATGTTAACATGTAACTTTTTCTTTGTTGTCCATTCGTAAAACATTTCCAAAGCACTTTCCGATTTCATCTGTATCTTCTGAAAGGAGCTGTATGATACAAAAATATTAGAGTCATCCGCATAGCACGTAACATCGGTGCTTTTGTCGACGCGCGGAGACTAACAAACAAGGAAGGCTCCAACACTGGCCCCGGCGGAACTCCCATCGTTATAAACATTTTCAGATACCCTATCGTTAATAATAACTCTGTTAGAAATTTGTCAAACAACCTCAGTGCCAAGTCCCTCACTTCACAGCGTGACAATTTAGACAGAAGTAGAAAGTGGCCGACACTCTAGAGTAATATTTTTTATCCATAGAACAAGTTATTTTACTTAAAAAGATGAAAAAAAATGGTATGTCGACCTGTCCTACAAAATCACGTTGAAAGGGATGAAGAATGTTCGTGGACGCAAGGAATATCGTCAGTCTATCATTAAGAACATATCAAAATGCTTTCGCAAACATATACAATAAGCTTAAAACATTATAATTGGCCAGCAAAGGAGGATCACTTTTCTTACAAAAAAGGTGATACAATGAAATAACATTTCGGTACCCAGTAAAAGACATTCTTCGTTAGACAATTTCCTACATGAATGTACTACTTATTGTATTAGATTTTATATACCTATACTACTTACTGGCTACATATGATGCTTATTCCAACGTAACACTTCGTATATCTTTCTTAAGGTTCTCCCTAGTGCACAAGGTTAAAGCACTTTTAGGTAGCAATTGGAACCAGTAACACTTACGCCAATTGTGATTCATTCTATTTGTCGAACCGCCTGCCTATCATGCCAAAATTGAGGTCCACCGGTCCTCGATTCGTGCTTTCATTGGCCATCTTATTACATAATCTGATTAAAATTGTGTTGTATCAATCGTATGCTTTGCAATATGTACAAAGTAGTTTATATTGAGATCTTCAGGGATGTACACAAGTAAATAGGAATTTCAAGCAAGTGCCAAAAATGAAAAAAGAAAATTCTTTGTATTAGTGAGCGAAAGAAAGCCAAAAGACCTTTAATTATAAAATAAATACCTCTCAATAATAGCATTACATACTTGAGAAAGTTTGCCGTTTTCAAGAAACCGATTACCCTGTCCTATTGAAAGCGGATAATATTAGAAACAATTAATAATGTTTCCGTTAGAAGTATCGGTAATGTTGGACCTGCTGTATAAAAGGGAAAAACGTTATTTTTCCTAAACATCAAAATAGTAGATCCGGTTTCAATGTTCACCAACATAAAACATAAAAGCCGCAGTCAATTGTGACATAACCTTAATAGTAAGCAAAATGCATGCTTTGACTGCAATACCATTGGCGCAGTAGTAATATTTTAAGAATACATTCTGTTGGTTATAGAACCTAAATATAACCATTTATAGGAAAAGAGCACTTAATAGTTACAAGGTAATTTTACAGGTAACTCTATTAAGTCCATGGCTGCTTATTTTTATTAAGGCAATAAATACCGATTTAAAACAAAGCTTTGTACACCTCGCCGATTGCACAATATATATAGTATTTGTTATGACAACAATGTAACGGCCGTTTAAATTATTAGTTATGGAACGGTTACGTTGTACAAATGTGTACGTAGTAAAATTTGTTATACCGTAAACGCTTTATAATAGAATATATCACTCTTTATGGTAATATATGAATGTAATGTTATAATTTATACCCTATTCTTTGTAAGGAACATAAATAATATTGAATTTCATGTTGAACTAAACGGTAACAAATATTCACAATTATGTTCTTCTTCGATGGCTGAAGTATCTGCAGAGTAAAATCTAGGATCTATACAAGAGAGACGCGTGTGTATCTTTTTTTTACCTAGAAATGAGATACTTTACTGATTTACGAGCTAGATAAGTGGGTAGATGCCCCAGCGAGGAGGGGGAAATTACGGCAATCCGATACGGGATGGCTTTTTGGTATCAGCCATGGACTGGAAGGGGATGGTTCGTAATCGAAAATTACCCTTCGCTCTGCCATATGCTACACTTATTTCCATACAAAAAGTATAAATTACGACAAGCGGCAAAATGGCCTCAAAACTTATGAACCTGACTGCTTGATAATCGCGCGATTAAAATGTTAGAATTTCAATGGGATATTAGCCGGCCAAAACGAGTGTCAGACGCTTCCTTCTATTATACCGTCAAAAATTTACCATCCCTAATTTTAACGGACACAGTGGTTTTTTTGTGATGTTTTTTGATAATGCTGTGACGCTTTCTGGAAGATATCAAAGCGTTTTAGTTACACCCCTGCGGAACCAAATTTAATATGCTCTGCAGAACTTCTAATAATACTATTTGATCAAAACCATAAGAAAAAAAACTGAGAATTTTTATGGTTCAAATATTTGTTTTCGTTGATTGTTTATTCAAATAAAATGGCTTATCTTAAGTTCATAATTCTCAGAACTGGATCTTTGTGCAATGCAGCTGCTATTTTCCATTTTGCTGCTTGCTGGCTCATCATTAAGAAGCTGTGCTCCTGACTATAGCAAAGTTAGCCGTGATACGTTTAAGTCCTACCAATGTCAAGTGATATTTGTCATATATGTCAAGTGATATATCTTTATGCCCAGTCTGGTCCAATCGCCATTTAAATGTTGAGGAGCAATTTACTGCGTTTCACCCTTTACAGTAAGGGGATGACATATATAAGGTCACGGAACTCTTGAGACTCTTGAGATAGATTTGCTTATATTTGTGATGCAACGTGTGCATAGATCGGTCAATGAATATCATCTACCAAACTACAATTGTAAACATAAAATAAACAAATAAAATAGATAAGAAACAGTAACGAAAAAGATAAAGACACTAAAAGGAAATGAGCCGCTCAAAAGAAGCGTCGTTCAGTCTCGCATAAAAATATTCTACGTTACACAAGGCACTTTTCACAAGATAAGTATGTAACATTCGCTCGAATTTCTTCTTTCAGGTCTTTAAGTTTCACAGGTAAGTGGTAGTATATTCTGATCAATTTGATAATATACCCTTTTTTATTTGAGGTGGTAGCAGATGTATATGTTTTAAACTACGTGTGTTGCTGTTGGTGACCAATGAATAACTCGTAATTGTGCTTTGCGAATACAAATATGTAAAGGGGACTGATGATGTAATGCCTACCGTATGGGCTCTCAGCCACGGGCTACCGGGTTCGATCGCCGAACTCGCAACTCTCAGAGTTACGTTTCCAACAGCTTTCCTTACTTCAATATTAGTGAACGCTGAAAATGAACATCTTAAGACATTTCTCGCGGGGAGGTGTAATATCTCATAGCCAGCCGATCTTCCGATAATTGGTAATACCTACTGAAAAGTGTAAATGCGTGAATTATTATTGTTGCTATTACATTGTTTTCCGCAAATACACCTCCACGTTTCTCCGTTCGAGATACCACAAAAGAAAAGAAAAAAGATTCTTAATTTATTGAAATATCTTCCTTGTTAAGATAACTGAAGCGTAAAATTTACATTTAACTTATTAAATTATTGTTTGCGACCAATGTGTGATGACCCCGTTACAAACTTCACGGGGTTTTAGTTTAGTAGACCCATATTTGTGGCAGTACTTTGATGCTTACCAGAGGGTACTCCCTACAAGGTCGTATACTGGGTTCACTACTGTGAACCCAGTATACGACCTTGTAGGTCTTCGCATTGTACAGCTTGCCAGTTAGAGGATGTGCCACATCTTACACTACGTCGCGACTCTTTCTATTGATTACCTAAGAAAGAATCAATTCCGCTTTTCCTTTTCATAATTAATACTGTCAAACGCGCGAGACAAATCTGTAGTCACATTATTTACACCCTAAAAGGCTTGTGAATTTATGCTAAGCTTCAAAACTTAACACCCCGTAGGGATATCTATTACTAACTACACCTACACAAGAAATTGACAAATAAAATGTGCCAATTTTACATAAATTCTATAGTTTCTTTAAGCTTCAGTGTAAGTTTAATCATACACAAATAAGTATTGCTTACTTTGCATCTATCTTTAGTTGTCAACCGTGTTACTAATATTACGTTATTCTTGGGCATGTCGCACCCCAAAATGTTTAGTACATTTATACATGCTGGATGTTTCTGTTTTATAACGATGAATAAGTTCTCGTCTAATGGAACAAAGGATGTTGATAGCATGAAAACCTATTCTTCTTCTAACCGAAGAATTATTATTACAAGGTCGGTGAAGACTTTTACATTGATGTACATGTTCCTTGTAAGCAAAAAGAGCCTGAGAGAACAATGTGTTCCAAAGAGCTAGGTATTTGCCATGCATTTCTGTAATTTCTCAATCGAAGACCCCTTATTGCCTATATCTCTTACTCCTCAAATGTCTACCAACTTCAATATTTTAGAAAACAGCACCTTCATACACTTATACAACAAAATGTATTTTCCGGGATAACTTAAAATTACGGTACAGAAATCCTTCATATATTCTTTGCTTGATCCTCAGAACAATTCATCTATTGAAGAATGTAAAAGCAGAAAGAGAAGAAGTAATCACCAACATTTTCTAAAACTCTTGAAGGCAGTGCGCGAACAACATTTATCAAAAAGTTTAACGTATACAGGAAGAAGAAAATAATAAAACATGAAAACTGTACGAAGAAATAATAATAATAGACATGATGGAAGTACGAGAGAAGAAAGAGCTAAACAGAAAACTGCAGCAGCAAGAGAAAAGCAAATAAAGGATGACCAACCTATATGTCTAAATGACCTGGCCGTAAATACAATTTATATATTTACATATCAATTATCACTGCTATGTTTCCAATTATAATCCAGACATAAATTAAATCTGGTTACATTTTGGGGTCATAGTTTAGCTTTTCTAAATATTGAAGGTTGCAATTAGAAATTATTGCCAGTAATTTAAGCAAATTGGAAACATGTGGACGAGCTAGGTGGGCAACACGTTTCTTCGCCATATGTATGCATATTTATGCGGTATTCCTTGTTTAACAATTTCTACCCATTTTAATCTACCGCTTTCAGTTAAAGGAATTTAATAAAGGCGGGTAGGAATCAAAGGCGACCATGTCCAAAGTGCGTCTACTTGATTGTATACATCTGCTACTACTATACGTATAGTAGGATCGTTAATCCTATTATAAGATTTGCATACATGACCAACGATAAATTAGTATTACTCCATTATTCATACGACCAAACCATATAGCAAATACATAAATCATAATTACGCACTACTGGATTCGCGATCGTGTGTCCCCTCGTATTCACCGCTTGCGCGATTCTTTTAACTTCTAACGCTGGCTGTTTGAGAAAACTGCGAGCGTTAGTTAATTGTAGCGTAATTGTTGCCATCTCACTTGCGCGATCGTGGCGCTGCGTACAGCGTTTATTATCAATCTTTTGGCATTTTTCATTTAAGATGAAGAGAAAGAAAATTGTGGTATGCACGCACTCCCACGCGTTCGTTTGCCGACCATATGTCCGACAGAGATCGCTGCGCAGGGCCGGCAATGGTCAGTGCGCTTGTTTAGGTACGCGGTTGTCGTAAAGATGATTTATTACCGGTCGACCATCGTTTCGTCAAGGTTAATTTTTCGTTTAATTTCATTTAATTGTTTGCTTAAAATTTATTTATCGATTCGGCCGAAGACGGTGTGTAAAATGTAAATTATTTATATTCCTTTTTCAGTAACCGCAAGGGTTATTAAAAGAAACTTAAATTATACAAGTATAGAGAAGATGTTGCAATAGTACATGTGTCCTTTTAACTTGCCTTTTGATTTATATGCGAATTTTTAAGTTAATTAGTGATTTCGGTTAGTTGATTTAGGAGTGTGCAAGTTTCCAATTGGCTCAAAAGGACACCTATATGAAGACAAATACATCGGATATTTTTTAGCTTCCATTACACTAATAAAAGCATTTATTTACATAAAATTACAGTACTGTAAGAAGCGCAATAAATAAATGGCATAGAAAACATATTACGCTAATTGCACTAAAAGTAGCGCAACAGAAGTTGGATTATTATTTGTAAACTAAATCCTCTTAACCTAACATTCTTCTTCCCTGTACAAAATTTACGGAACGCGTCATGAGACTTCTATCTGGGCCATTTCCAGGTAACTGGACAACCATATCCATCAGACTCAAACATTTTGACAGTAGGGGAATGTTGATTGCTAGCACTAGAATTCCTAAGAAAACTGACGTAACCGATCTACCAGAGTATTTGATATCATTATGAAGTTTTAAAACCTTCTGCGTGAAAGCTAAGTACATAATCGCTATGATTTTTAGTCCTCTGTCTCTGGGGTTTAATTCCTCAAATTAAATATCGCTATTTAAGGGGTCGTCAAATTCCAGGGAAACTGCACGTTTCAAGGTTACAATTATATCGAGATGACACTCCCCCGCGACGCTTGACGGCAAACCCAAGCATTGAAATCGCTTATATAAATTAAATTATATATAACTTTATCTTAAAAATACGAAGACACGTTTCTAATAGAAATTATTTTGCTTCCACTGGTTGAAAGTTAGTAAATACTGCCAATAACAGATGAGGGAAGTGACGTTAAAACAATAGAGACTTTTTAGATTGGTGTGTGCTAGAAGATAGGCGTGCTTATAGGCGAGAGCTAGTGTCTGATTGGAAAAACATTATTATTAAGTGAGGCACCTAGATCGTACATATGATGCATCTGTACAACCTTGTTTACAATATACCATAGATCATAAAGTTGGAAAAATTAGCTGATATTTTGGGAATGCTTTCACTATTATGACACAGAACCTATATATTGGACCAACGACATTTCGTCACAAGTTGGATATATGACCTAAAGAAAAGAATGGCCTTCGTACCTAAATCCCATTGAAAACTAACATCAAAGAAAGTATCTTTTATAAAAATTTTGAAACCTAGCCGAATTATATGAATGTGAATGAACTAGTTTGTTTCCACTATTATAGAGTAAGCACGTAGTGGGTAATATACCCTACTGTTCAGAAGTCGTCAGAAGACGTTGGTTTAAATTCTTTCTTAAATGTTTGTATTACTACTAATATTAAATTACTTACACGTCTATCATAAAAAATGATTCAAGGACATGAGGTTGATCAGGAAATTGGCCGATCTGGCCGAACATAAGCGCTATATCTAAATTTTGCAAGCATTTGCATTCATAACCTATGTACACTGCCGTTCAGTGAAGTTCGGTCATACAATAAAAATCTATTATATCACACTGTATACAATTATTAATACATAAAATTAGAAAAATATTAAGCATACACTCCTTTCTGAGGGATTAAAGCCATAAATTATTATGTAAAGTAGAAATATTGCGACAACCACAACAAAGTCCCTTTTATTATCATTCCAAGAATTTCTCTGAAGTACCGATCTTTTGAAACGGGTCGTTTGGGGGTTATTAACGAACAATACATTTAGGAAATATACCGCAGTATCATTCTTGTTTATTTATCACAGGCGTAAAGATATAAATTTGCTTCATTTTACTGTTAAACGTGTGTTGGTGTGCATCTGTCGTTTTTGCGCGAAAGTTTTAAGAAAATTTACTTCAAAATGGCACGTGGCAAGCCTACCAGTGTAGAAAAACGTTCACGCATTATTACGCTGTTTGAAGAAGGATATTCGGGGCGACAAATTGCTGAAAAAATAAATATGAGAAGTTCAACAGTAAATGACATCATAAAGCGATATCGGACAACTGGAACTATAGAAAATCGTGTTCGTCCCGGAGCATCTAGGAAAACAACAAAAGCTGAAGATTTGAGAATTGTATTATTAAGCAAACGCATTAGAAAATTAACAGCGCCACAAATAGCAGCCGAAGTGAATCGCGGCCGTGAAGAACAAGTTTCGGCGAGTACGGTAAAACGTCGACTTCAACATGCGGACCCTCATGGACGCATTGCCATTCGAAAACCCTTATTACGTCGGGGCAACAGAGCAAAACGGCTACAGTGGGCCCTCATCTAGATTGGTCGTTAGATGATTGGAAACACGTGCTTTGGAGTGACGAGTCAAAGTTTGAGGTTTTTAGGCAAAATCGACGAGTTTATGTCCGGAGATCTAAAACCGAAAAGTGATCCCGAATTGTATTGTGCCTACAGTGAAGCAAGGGCGTAGTTCTGTGTTAGTGTGGGGATGTTTCTCCTTTGCTGGGACGGGAGATTTATGCAGAGTGCAGGGTGTAACGAGGAAGGAAAATTATTTTGCAATACTCCAGAATCATGCAGTGCCATCAGGATTGCGTATAAGAGGCCGTAACTTTACATGCATGCATGACAACGACCCAAAACACACTGGGTTAGTGTGTAAGAACTATCTAGAGGAGCAAGAAGAACAGCACACCCTGAAAGTAATGACATGGCCCCCACAAAGCCCAGATTTGAACCCTATAGTGGTTGTGGGATGAACTGGACAGGAGGATCCGAAAAATATGCCCAACTTCACAAGAACATTTACGGAATATTCTGCAACATGAATGGATTAATATTCCACAGTCTGTTTTAACAAAACTTATCGAAAGAATGCCTAGAATAGTTCGAGCGGTGATTAACAGCAAAGGAGCTTTTTTCCATGAAAAAAAATATAATGTTCAGTATGTTATACTAGGCCAGAATGACTTTATTTATTTATTTTTGTCTTTTTTACCTGTACATACAATAAAATTGCATTTGTTTTTAGTTTCGTTTGTTTCTGTAACCTTTTCATGTTTTTTACCAACCGACCGAACTTCTCTGAGTGGCAGTGTATGTAATTGTTTGTAATTAGTTTCTGCAATAAAACTTACATCGCTTTTGTAATGAGTGATTTCAGCAATATCACAAGGAACGATATCAGCATTATTTTGGTTAATTATTTTAGTATTTAGTGTGAGTAATGTAGCGTGTTTCACTTCGGAATGTGAATATATTATTTCTTTTGATTTACTTGATAGAAGCGTTCAAAATTGTTACAATTTCTTTCACTCAGTTTGTACTGCATGTACTCTGCTTAGTGCCTACAAAACCTTCGAACATTCGAGTACAAAGAACGTACTTCCTCTGTGAAAACTTATATGTACCACATATTAATAAGAGCACAACAGTCGTAGAGGGCGCTTTTACTACACTTCTTCGTAAAAGAGATGGCACTGAAGGTTTTTAAATTCCGCAATAAGATTCTCCTCTCATTTCGCATCTATCGAGCGATGCACTTGTTAGAGAATGCGAGCGCATCAGCGAATTGCTTTCAAAGGAGTCATATTCTTGCCATTTAGCCAAAGTTGTGTATCCTGGAGAACTCTTTACAACTGAAATGAGTTATACTCTATGCATGCCCGCACATCCTACATATTAAACTTTCCTGTTCTGGAGGAGAATCGGAGATTGGTACGAATTTATGAAAATAAGAAAAGGTTTATAAAACTGCTTGCATACAAGCTGTTTTCCTAAAAGTACTTGGACTTTTTCTATGCATCTTTCAATGGTTTTGTCATTTGTTTTAAATATAAAAAGCATTACTGGTCAATCAATTTCTTCACCGTTTTAGTATTGTTCACATTAATCACAATAATCCAAGTCAAATCTGATATTCTTTCATTCATCAATTGTAGGTAGCAGAAATAAGTAGTACTTCTAGTTAGTCTTGCGATATTTAAAAGTAACGCACATGTTCTCTTTAATGTTTGAATCTTTAGTCCGAAAATTGTGGATCATTTGGTTTAAGCATACACGCCTCTTTTCGAAATGTAAACTATTGAAAATGGAGATTTCTTCCCTGAGCATTTCGTGTTACGGAATAGGAACGGCCATGCTTTAGGTAAGCCTTTACAACTCCCAATATAGGATTTGCGTATAAGCCTTTTCACTTATTTTTAGCTCTAATTTAAGGGACTGAAACTAGACCCCTGAGCTGTTAAAAATTGAAAAGGAGTTGTTTGTAGTATTCACAATTAGCATTCAAAACCAGAAACCGATTCAAATTTAACGAGCAACATATGGGCGGACTTGATCTTTTTAGAAACGGGCATTGAGCATGTATCAAGGATGTGGAAGGATATAATCCAGTAAGATAACATTTGTGCAGGACGCAGTTATCATTGCACCTTATATAATGTCAAAAATGATCAACCTCCAATCCTAACAGTAGCCCATTTAATGATGCATGTAATAAGATATAGATCTTATCATCAATTTCGTTGTCGTCTAACTCTTTAGCGACCGTCATACGCACCCAAGAAAGTCTACCCAAATCGCAACTAAACACAATCAATCTCCGTTCCTAATCTCAATTGCATCAGTCCATGCACCACCATATGTTCAATTATTTAGAGCAGCACTCATCGAGAAGATCATATGGAAAGATCTAATTTTTATATACACGGTTAATGTAGAAACTGCGCCGCCTACAGAAGCATACTTCTTGGAAGATATCTCCCGCTTTAAGGTCTATGGTGAACTCCTTTTTACTCATATGTGCTCTTCCTTTCCCAGATATCTTACGAACATTGTAACCAGCCATTCTCCATCTTACAAATTCCAGTAACTCATTAAAATCAGAACATCTTCGTATCCAATGCATTACTTCAACACTACATTTACCTTAAGCAATAAAACAAATTAAAAATATAACTCAGATCTATGAGATAAGTTTAAGAAAACTACTGAATCAACAATAAATTAGGAGACATGTTGGAAATAAATTTTTTTTGAAGTACAATAATTACTTTTCTATTAGGTTTCCTATTTCCTTGGAAAATAAAGGAACGACTTTGCAAACCGTTAAAACTTATTACCATACTTCATAAAGTAAATGCAGGAAGGCGATTTGTATTTGTATTATGTAACAATTTCCTTATGTTTGATTAGATCTAAGTGTTCGGAAGTCTACAAAATTGATGTATGCGCTTTAAGGTGCCTCGCTAGGATCGCGGAAATCCCTATATAAATATACAACATGCGTCACTTGTAATAAACGTATGAATCAAACAAAAATATAGAAGACGTATGCAGTTCTACTCCCACCTAAAGTTTTTACGGTACGAGAATTAAAGTGTTATGGGACAGGATGGTTGTATTTCTTGGTTCGCCATGGTTCCTTTTATGTAGGATGACTGTCTTTTGTACCGGGCCCGATACTCCGTTGTCTTTCCTTCTTTTGTCGTTGTCCATTCCTTAATTGTATTCACCACAAATTGTTGACTGAATGTTCACAATTTATCGCACAACTGAGCCTTGTACAATTTTATACCGTTTCACGTACACTTTGTTTGCACCGTATTTCTTGTATTCGACGGTTTTGTGTGAGGTTGAATATAAATTACACCACTCAACGATTTTGTTTAAGTTCTGAATTGTATAGCGAGTACATACATTTAAATAAGGAATTGTACGGCGGAAAAGTTAATTATTTATTCGGACAGATAACCACGATCGAACTGTAAGAGCTATACTTGTAAAAACGTGAATTATGCGGTAAAAGCGTAATTTACGCGGTGTGGAACAACCCAGAGGTATAACTTGAAGTAATTTTATGCCGTTTGAAGTAACTTTTGAAGGTATCACTCGAACACTAGACATATAATGGTCAACTCATTATTTCAAACATCAATTTGCCAATAATATTTTAATCATTCTGGTGAGTTGTGAGTTTTCAGTGTAGCAAAATAGAACAAATCTATTGTTTAACGTGAATAATTAGGAGCAGAAACGCTAATTTTGCCGTATCTCTTCCTAGTTTTCTAGAATGTTACCGGCTTTGTATTTTGTTTAGCGAACAGGTATTGACATTAGTGGAGCAAATCATTAAATTTAAACAGATGTGTCACTTTTTAAACAGATGTGTTAACTGTCATGTCTATGACCGAGCGTCGTTACTAGCAAATCGGATGAGACAGAATTAGATATCCGAAAAGGAGAGGATGGGCACCTACACCTCGCCTTGATTACTAATTTAAGTAAAATACGGATTGTTCTGTCTTCAGAGTTTTCAGAAACTTCAAAAGTTTTCCATAAATCAGTTAGATTTATGTTTGTTAGTTCCTATATTAATGAAAAAGTGAGTCCGATATTTCTAATACTTTTTAGCATTTGGGCACCTTTTAAATTTCTCTCCTTAGATAACAATCTAATCTTTTCATTATAGATATCGATAATTCTTGTTTGAGGTATCATTTAATTGTTGATATTAAGCAATATTGTGATTCCAAAATATTAAATTAAAGTAAGCATGTCAGTATGTAATTAGAATTAATACAACTCATCTTATTCTGCACATTACGTCTGGTAGGAGTATGTTTCACTAGTTATAACGAAGACTACAACTTTTCTTTCTGAGGTTCTCAACTTCATCCAATATTTTCAAGACTACAGCTATTGCTGCTACTATATGCCAATATAAGTGAATATAAGAATTAAACTTATTTTTTCATAACTCCAGAATTGAGATATAACTATCAGGCTATTGTGCTGTCCTTTCATTTGCAAAAGATTTTTGCTATTAATATTGCTCCCAATGATATACAAAATTTAATGAAGATTGAAAAGTCAATAGATGCTCTAAGATATCCAGATTCTACTAGAACCGAGGAAAATACAATAAGATTTGAAACATGTATATAGTAACTAGCTTTGCTTATGTGATAGTTATGTTGTAAATATTAGAAATTTGTTTTCTAACTTACCTACCGACCGTCATCGGTAGATCCGGGAACATCACCTAGACACTCTTTCAACAGGTTAAAAAGATTTGAAGTTGAAATTTAATTGAAAATAATAATGCTTCATTGAAACTAAAATGAATAAATGCTAATCTCAAACTTGGACGTTAACCGCGTGCTTTCTGGTTACGGGTGACGTAAAGGAAATCCTTTAAATGATCGAATTTAAATTAAACTTTCAGTTGAAGTAAAATTGATGCACTACAACTGTTCGATGTGGATAATTACTATCAGAGTTGATGGCTTTTTAGCCAGTGATATTTAATTTGCGATACTATGATAAGGATGAAATAGAATTTATTATTGGTTGGAAATTGTTACATTAAAAACCAATTTTGAGGACGTGAATAAAATAGAACGAAGGCGAGTGATGTTGCAATTTCCCCGGGATTACCGTTGACTAAAGGTATATTTAACAAATAAAACGCCTGTGACAAGGACGTTCACGGCTTTATCTTGGCAAATGTTTATTGAGCGTAAGCTTGGTTGAACGATGTTACACATCCCACAAACGGCATTCACCTTCGGCGTTGCATAGTTCTAATATGATACTGTATGTATTTTCCAGGCAGTCCTAATGGCACTTCTCGAATATTACAGATGGACTAAAAGCATTTCGTTTTCTTGTTTGTAATCAGCTATCTTCAAATCTATATCAAATTATCGCTTCATGCAACAAATCTAATTTCTAGGCAATGGCTTTCCTAATTTGTTAGATGCCTTTCTCATTGTTAAATTGAATTTCTTCTAAAACACATCTACGTATGTACCCATCAGTTGTCAACCAAAACGAAACATATGGATCAGGCGGAGGAAAGAACATCGTGGTGGGGACGTTAGCTGGTATCGCCTACCAAGTGATGTGTCTCTATGAAATGTATTTTTTTCTGTTACATGTACATGCAGTAACTAAATCAGATTTGGTTGACAACTGGCGCCTTACCCTGCATCATAATTTATTTTAAATTTAACGCAGTATCCTTACGATACTCAAAAGTAGTCTATAATGAACTACTATATGACATAGAGTTTACAACTAAATTGTAAATACGCAATGTTGTACTTTCCTGGTTCGATATTTATCTTTCGGCATCTATAATTTACATTCCTTACTGCGATACGTAAATGGTTATATACTTAGATATGGAAGAATACGGTGGCACAAATATAGACAAGAGCAGCCGCAGTATCCGAGACAGATACACCATAGTTTCATAAATAATTTTATTTCTATGTAAATGATATCTGATAGCATACACTTCAACTCCATATTTGTACACCGACGGCATTTAAAATAACTTTTAACAATTACATACTTCTTTCATATAAAGAGAAGCTAATCTTAATGTAATCTTCCTTCTTCACAATGAACAGAATGTGTTGTCCATTGAGTCTAGTTTCGATTTCAAATGTAAATTTAATATGAGAATGAATTTAAATACACCTTTATCTCGGGCTTTGGTTCCTTAAATCTCCGCGTGTACACATATTAACATTATACTCACATGTTAGCCTGTTCTTATTTTCGCATGGCGATTGTATCTGTGATGTATAGGACTATTTGTGTTGTAGATGTTACCGCATTACGCTCTTGTTAATTTTATATTGAGCTGTTCGCGCTAAAATTGTTTCCTCCTGCTCCGCTGTCATTTTAGTATTTGTACACCATTATTTTTAAAGCTCTTTAATTTCTTATAACCTCATTTATTTATTTATTAAAAGGCTTCCCAAGCCAACATCGGCAAATCGTAAGTGTTTTTAAACTTGCCTATATCAAAGTCAGTGTTCCATATTTTAATAGCTATTGCGCTAATAAATACAACACAATTATTAGAAAGATTGCCACAGTGTCCCATGGAACTAGTCGACCAATACTGCTTCAAAATTATAACTCTTAATTATTGATGTATTGCAATTTGCAGTTTGGTATACATATATAACAAGCTTCGCCATGCATCGTGACTATGATCATCAGTTCACATACAGATCACAAATCAGTAAAAATTTGGTAAGGTATAGTACTCATTGTTAACCGCTTGTTTACCAACAGAGACATCTTCAAACCATGAAGAACCGCGAAACCATAAAGCCAAACCTGGAAGCCAAAAACTTATTGGATTCTCGTTCAATGTAGCATACGTTCTCATCTCACAACCGCAGACAATGCGCAATATATCTGGATTAATAATATTATTTACGTTTATGGAACGGTATATCCCGGCGAAGATCGATACAATACAGCGTTTATAATGTTGAAACAAAGAAAAAGTTTTAAAGTGAACTGAGGCTAAAGGCGCTTTCAATTTATATCTATTATCTTAACCAGTATATTTTACTTACTTTTTCTCCCCCGTCTTTCACACGTTCTCAGCATACGCGGCTGTAATGAGAATTAATGTTTTTGAGTGGAAAAGCACATGCTGTATATTAATACCAAATGGATATATATGTTTGCCGGCATTTATCGTGTAGATATCTATATAGAGGAGGTTTGCAAACTTTGTCGTTTTGAATTGGGTTATTTCCTGTAGAAATTCAAGATCTAAGAAAGCCTTTGCGTAAAATGAGGGAGAGGCGTGTATTAACTCATTCCTGAACATACTACAAGCTTGCGAAACATGCAAGTCGTTGTTTCTAGACAAACAAAAGATTTAAGCGAATCAAAATAAACTTAGGAACTTCCTTTGAAACAAACTTAGCGTATAAATATTTAACTTTTATTAAACATGCTTGGTTTTATACTAAACGTATGCAAGATATACAAGCTTTTACAATATTCAGGAAGCGGGTGCGATACAATACTACAAGGGCGTTAGCAACGTAAAGGACTAATGAATTATGACTATAAATTTAACGTCCGGAGAACGAAATATACACTGGCCGCAATTAAAAATACACCACCAAAACATTTTTGCAAAATAATGCTTATTAGCATGATAAATGCTTATACTACTTATAAACATACAATCCCACAAAAAAAAAGTAAAGAATGTTACCAACTGAAACCGGTGTTGCATATCCAAGCGTTTCAGATGAAAATAATCTCGGGGAGTGGTCCTTCTGGGTGTACCTAAATCTGTTCTACGTGCTTCACCTTGATTTGCAATCCACAGGTTCCCACACCGTAATACCGCCAAATTTTAAGCTATAAGTATGTGAAAGTGAAGGTTAACTATTTCATTAAAAAAAAACAACGATTTAAGATAGCTAATTTATAAAATAATTTATTTGATACTTTACCTTAAAAATCGCATCAACTTGAGTTTTAACTAACATTGTGAAAAGAAACCCTGCTTAATGAAAATCCCACGAAAGGAATTGAGACAACAACAACAAATAACTCCATCGAACGATGCGAGGTTCTCAAAAGAAAGTTCCACGAGATTATTGGTTGCTGCAATAATACAAGGTACTTGTAATAAGGGGCTTTGAAAAATTGACTGTACACATAGAAAAAATTGACTATGTGATCTTTTACGTTGCCAAAGATGATTTATTTGATACACTTGATGATACTCAACTTGCAGTATGACGTGGAGGACGGTATCAGATGATTGAAAAAATGGATAAGAAGTGATTGTTTTCCAATCCCACTCAGATAATAATTACAAACTTATCGCGGTCTGCCAAGGTCACCTTCTTGAAGCACATGGAAACTAAACACGATGAGAAAGGCATATGTCATGCTCTAATATATATTTTTGCTTTTGGAGCTGCTAGTATTCCTCAATCAGACAATGGTTGCGAATTTTGCAATAAAATGATAATAAACGTAAAAGATTTGTGGGCGGAACTAAAAATTGTGTACAGAAAACCAAGCCACAGCCAAAACCAAAGGAATCAGGATGCGGAAAGCATGCTGACTACTTAAATACAACAAAACAACCCCCAAAAAAATGGATTAAAGCAATTTCTTCCTACGTCTCATTCTGGCATTAAAAGAACATCGTATAATGCAATATTTGGCGTAAATCCAAAAGTTAGCTTAACAGGTTCTTTGCTAAAAGAAATAATAAGTTCGTTACAGGATCAAAACGATTTGAACAAACTTTTGCTAAACATAGAAAAAGAAACGAAGGACCAAACACGAAGCAAAACGGTACAGAGGGAGAAAAGACCACGAAAACAATGAAAACAAAAATATGTGTGATTTCACTTTGTACTGATTGTTTAAAACTGGTTCAACATCTTCGATGTGTATTGTACCACTGAAATACAATATTTTTAAGAATTGAACTACTCTGTTACGTTATGCTAATGTATGATGCGTTCTTCTACTGCTGATTTATTTACTATTGCGTATCTGAAACATATTAGTCCTTTCTACTAGAGAATCCAAGAATTAGTAATCATGGTTAATCAATAAAATTAGAAGATATTTTGCCTATTCAACCTTCTGTAATAAATTGCAAAGTGCTTGTACTGGCACTCGCATTGTAGCACCAACAACGATGTCAGTTACGTGTGTAAACTCCACTTGGATATCCATTGAACATTATAGGATGAAAAATGATAACCTGTTCCTTTGCAAAGTCGCCAAGCACATAATCCAGTGCACAATTACTTAATTTACACTATTCAATACCGTACGCATGCTATGGAAAGTAGGCTTGGACCTTTATTCATTTTATTTCCGTTTCCGGAGTGGACCTTTCAACAACTGTAACGTAAGGCGCGGCACGTTCGCATTGATCTGCAATAGAAACCGCAACAATTGCCGAAGCTATTATTGTAGGGTGTATTGTCTGGGGCAATCCTAATAAGATTTTATCCCTATAGTGAAGCGAAGACATATTATCCCATAAATTTCATCTTAATGCTGACATGCCGTTGATTTGATTAAATGTTTTCAATTAATTAATATGTAAATCACATTAGCACTGCACTATGGCAGCATATATACTGGGTTTAATCACTGTTAACGGATCACTTGATCCCTCAGATAATACGAACGTTATTGTTTCATGTGCAAATACTGACGCATCACCGCTTTACCGGGAAATGTACAGAGGAACTTCAAATACTAAATTTGACTTTTTAATCATTATTGTGAATATTGGAATTATAGCCAATCGACTCTACTTGCGGTAAAATGTAGGTTCCTAAATTAATTAAATACCGTAATATGATTCTTTTCTTTTCGGTGGATTTGCATGTGTCAACTTGATACTTCTTCAGCAGTTTAGTACGAACAGAAATATAGTATCTTGTGCCGAATGGACTGGATTCTATAGTTGTTTAATATGGTAGACTAGCTTGAATATAAAAAAAATAGAATGCAAAAGAATATATTATGCAAACGTTGTACTAGTTTCCTCAAGGTTATTTTGTTATTCCTGTAGAGAGAGGGGACACCAAGGAGGGAGTTCGGCTATACGGGTGTTCCGATACTAATTGGCCAAATTCACTGTAAGAACACCTGACATAATTCTGAAGAAAATACCTTAATCAGAGGAAAGATTGTGCAGAATACTTAAACAATTAATTCCCTTGATTTAACATCCAGTACAAGCAAATAAAATTCACCAAAATTTTTCGCTACCCCAATGCCTGTAAATTATTTCATAGTATTTTCCTCGTTCACGACTTTACTCAACGAGCTGATCATGCTTGTTGACTGAGATTGCCGTTCATGATTTCCCACACTTAGAAATCCTTAGACGTCAATTCCATTAATCATGGTAGTCAACTGAATCCGTCTTTTAGGAAAGCTCCTATTGAACCAATCCCGGTCGGCATATGCTCTATGAGCGACCGTATTATGACGTTAATACACATTCCCATATGGTAATCAAGCAATAATTTAATTATTTGCTTATTTGGTGATACTAGTTAATATCAGGTTATTATTAAACCAGTGCGGCAAAAAAATAAACTTAAATAATTCCAACCCAAAGCTTAACACTAAAGCTCATTTGGCATGATGATATTACTTTAAAATGGAGATTCTGCTCATTCCACTGGTAGTAATTACGAAAGTATATCGTACCATCTTCTCTGAGTTGAGCCACATCAATCTAACAGATAGACGGTAGGTAGGAAAGTATAGTTCTCACTGCTTGTTTAGAGAAGGCATATCATCAGACAGACGATCATCACCTTCCACAAATAATTCTTAATAGCATTAAATCTATTTTTATCGGGTAAGTGTATTTAGTAATTCGGTTTGGAAAACAACGTGCATACTCACGGAAAGTTTCTCTGGAACTACCATTCACTACATAACAACCATACACGCGTTAATTTGTAATTTGCGAAACGTAATTTACCAGGACTAAACATAATGCGGAATATTGTTATAGCTACTAATAAAAGACACCGGGCTCCACTACTCTAGCAGGTACAGTACCTATGTAAATGTACTAAAAATCGAAATCCGCTGATCCATACTTTATCAATCTGTATTTTATTCTTTATCCTGCACGCTATTTTAGAATACATTCAATACTGCTGTTTCTATTCATATCTCGAAAATAACTTATTTCCGAATGTGGGTTTATGAATCTATTTTGCTCTAAACCATGTCAGGTGTCCTTACAGTGAATTTGGCTAATTGATACTAAGGCAAGGTGTATAATTCGGCGAAACGTCGCGTTTTCAACGCCCCACATTAGATATGCATGAAAAGCGCTTGCCATAATTCTAATATTTGGCCTTTTATCATTATAATATGTAACTGAATTTAGTCTTGCTTGTGACATGAATCTATTAAGGTTTATACACTTT
Organism: Marronus borbonicus; assembly: GCA_902655005.2. Lineage (NCBI taxonomy): Eukaryota > Metazoa > Arthropoda > Insecta > Coleoptera > Scarabaeidae > Marronus > Marronus borbonicus. The sequence continues at coordinate 9,682,080 of LR737381.1, read as the reverse complement.
TGCATGCGCTAGAACCCAATCGCGAAACATTTCTTCCACTCTAAAGATGGCTTGGTTTTTAAAAACTTCAACAGTTTCTTGAAGTGTTAAAATTCTCCGTCCGACATTTAGGAACAAAGAGAAGCCGTTAGCCGATAAATTAGGTTAATACGTACAACGAAAGAAACATGCAATCATTTTCTTGCAAATGCTTCATGAACACTTTCAACTTTTATTGGATTCCATTCATTTGGGGACACCTAAACAATTGAATGTTGCTTAGTTTCCGTCTCGTACGAATACATCCAAGTTTCGTCGATTTTGAAGTGCTTCTGTCTAATTTTCTTAAACATTTCCTAATACCAATTGATACGAGCCTCTTTTTGTGCTTGAGTCAAATTGTGCGGGATCCACCGGATGTAGATCTTTTTCACACCATCAATGTTTCTCCAGGTGATTTTAATCTTCAGAAAATTCGTTACGGAGGGAAGCAAGGCCACGATGAAACTCTACAAACCAATTGTATACCAAATTAAACAATTATATTCATATTCGTCTTTAATAACTCGATGATCAATTTAGATAGCTTTCGTTCGATCGAAATATTTAGATCTTTCTTCATCTGCTTAACTTTTCAAAACCAATTTCCACTTCACATTTAAAATAAGGTAACTACGTTTATAGTTGTAATTAATACACGACCTTAATGGATGATTATATAAGATTGGTTAGCGACAAATAAATACTGTTTAGTTGCAGTCGACTCGGCCGTAGAGTAATGCACATCACCAGTGAGCTTTCATATGTGGAAGAATTGACCAAACTTCAATGGCTTCTTTTTTCACCAACTAATTCAACACACGTTATTTTCTCGAGAAGCAAAGTTATTTAAACATACCAGAATATCTAAATGATTTTTAAAAGCATCAAATTCTGGAAAATAATCTTTGGGTTTTAGTCAACCATAAACACAGATTTTTAATAGGAATGAAAATAGTGCTTGTTTCACATAGTATAATGTCCTGTATGATTTTGACAATTTTTTTAAATCCTTTGCGGATTTCTATTAATGCTTTCTCTGCGTGTGAGTTTCTGATAACGTAACTGATAAGTACGTCAATCTATTAATAAAAACAGAATGCAAAGAAATTAAAAAGAGAATATGTTTGAACTGCAAGTAGCTTGACACCAAACACCAAATGTCCCCAAAAGTATAGTTCTAAGATACAATATTGCTCAGAATAACCCCACATTAATCCTCTATCGTTTGGTTTCGTAGTATTTCAGTTGATGCATCTTACTCTTTGAGACTCAGCAAAAATAAATTCTGTCTGGTCTTTGTACGTGGAAACACTTTATCTAAAATATTTGTGCCGGCTGGTAACTGATCCAGCCGGCCAAACTATTCTAACACGATATACGTGTCAGTGTCACCCGACATCTTTGCATTTGAAAAATATCATACAAAAATTTTGTTTCGTCCGTTTTTGGCAACAAACTCAGCCAATGAACAATTATTTTTTTTCTTTAATGTTTCTACAAACATTAAAACATGAGCCAATGACATACGATTAATCATTTTAATATTACTGTATAGCTGTTCCAACTGATGAAACCGAAGTGCAGAACGTTTTACTAACAATAGTAACATTATGGAATTAGCATTAATTCAATGTTAAACACATTCAGTAGCGAAGCTTATGTAATTTTTTCAATATCATTGTTCCTATAAAATAGGAATAGGAAATACTTAAAAAGCCATTCGTTGTCAATGCGTGTAAAATTACAAAAGCAATATAATATTAACTCAATTATGTAACATGGATTAATTTAACACAACAAAAATTTGCATATGTGACCCGTTCTGTTTTTCATACATACAAGGTTATATGACGGAAATACATATCGTGGTCGGTGCTGGTTTATTATTACCTGTAAATTTTTTCAAATTTCTTTAAACATCGCGTTATAAATACAAACTTACTACTATTATCAACATGTGTACTATCTGTATAAACCTTGCAGTATGTTCTTTCCAACACTTTTACACAAAACGATAGTTTCTATCGTTCACAAAGTAATCGTGATCTACTTGTTTCTTTGGAATTGGAACAAAATTAAACAAATTATGTGTGTTCGAGTTAATGTTTATTTTATTTCAAGTTTGCAATTATGTTTCCCTTGCATTTTGAAATTGTTTTTTAAATTAGTATGAATACAAAAATAACATTTAATCCCTATCCGGCAGCTAATTTTGAATAGATTATTAAATCCAGAAGTCCTGCCTCGAAATCCTTGCGAACCCGGGTCCGAGCGATCCCAAATCCGTAGGTAGTGAAATTCATTTAGTAAATTATCCAAATGATTTTACTGAATGTTTAGATGTACTGTTTACACAGAAGATCCTACCAAAGTATTTTAATGTAAACTTTTCTCGAGGAAATTTCGTAAAGATATGAACGTCGAAAGAAAGTTTTTTTCTTATCCCCATTCATAGAGTACTAAATCGAATAATTCAAATGATAATAATCATTTTGAAAGGCTTACGATATCATGGGGACGGTGTGCATAAATCCTGGTACGGTCTTGTGAGTTACATCGGAATTATGCGGGTTACCATGATGATGATTCTAAATTTGATTGTTACATACGAACAACGGTACGCATATCCGAATTTGATATGATTGAGAAATGTTCAAAATAAGAAATATAATATTGGTTTAAATTTAGTAATTTAGATTTCTCGCAGCACAAGTTATTCAATATACCTTTTTTCCTTTCTTAGCAAAACCTATTTTAGTGTGTGTGAGACGAGGATGAAAAACCCAATCTGGGAAAAATTCCAGGGACATTACTGCTCCGCTTCACAACTAAAGTATATTTCAACTAGTACCACCTTCCAACCTAGACAAAATATTAACACTACAGTATACCGATCTCCTAGCAACAACTTGTTTTAGAAATGTTGCATATAACAATGCTAGGTGTAGATGATGGTTGTCTAGAAGTCCTCAACTTGGAAGGAAGGGAACTGTTAAATTTCCGAAACAGGACAGTAGCGAGAGCCAACGCATAATAGTAAATCTACAGCAACATGTATAATACAGGCATAATAGAACTGTGTGGTTTGGAATTTTTAAAAATGTTGATGGTTTAAATTGAATACATACCATCATACCTGTACCGGGCTCAAAATCATATTTTTATAAAATATGTGAAAGGGTCTTTCCGAGCAAAACCAACGGTAATGGTATACTCCATGGTATGACTATTTGCTTGGTTAATACCATACTGCTCTTAAGTTTCTTCTGTAGTTATCAGGTAGCATCAGTTATATGCAAAAATATTTAAAAATAAAAACGGTTTTTGTGTGAAATTACTTTTTATAAGAGCTCTAGTAATACCTCGATAACTTAAGGCTCTGTCTAAAAGTCCCTTATCTTACACTAAAGTTAAGAGAGGTCAATATTTTAAATCAAGTCTTTTACGAATATGCCAACACAGTTGCATAATTAAAACTGAGCAAATAAAATATGAGAATATGCTCCGCAGAAAATGAATTTGCGAAGACGCCATTGCATACCCAAGAAATTTAGCAAAACAATAGATGCTGAAAGATACGAAATGAGTTATTATTAATCAGCTACTTGATGATGAAATTAAGGATTTTTCTAGCGAACCAATTCTTCAGTACATACGGCTGGACAAATAGTTGCTCGTTTGGAAAAGTTTTTTGATAATCGACTAATGAATTTCCCTCCTATAATTGGTTGTAAGATAGCAATTGAAATGACATTATCTAAATCTAGATCGCATGAATACTTTTGCTTGAAAAAAGTTGACGGCGATAATACTACTGTTACTAGCTGGGTTGTAGATATCATGTTCATTTCTACCGGTGACGATTTTACCCTCGAAAAGGCCTCAAAAATAAAATTACCAAGGATTGATTACGCTTGGTATCATTTTTGTAAGCGTAGCATGTTCAATTTGCTAGAAAGTTTGAATTAATTCCTCTACTTTGCTAATTGCGCTCTGGAATGGAATATGATAATGATATATAATTCAAGTATGGAATTAAAATTTGTTAATTGCAGCCCCCTGTAGTTAGTATAAATATGTAACATTAGAAAAGGAAAATGAAAGTGAAACAGCATCTGCTTATTGTAACTGTATTTTGTATACACTTACATATTATTTCCAAACAAATCATTCTAGTTTCTTCTGATTACATTAAAGTACCATTTGGAAACTGATTAGCAACGCAAAGCGCTATTTTAAAAGAGGTTTCGCAATCATCACTTCCAGTTAGTTCTTCACATTTACCTAAATCAAGAGAGATGTCGTCTGGTATCGACTTTCTGAGAACGTCGCTATTTAATTTGCCATTTTCAACGAAGCCAGCCCTTTGTAGCATACATGCCACTATACATTGTTCTCTGTGAGAAAGTTCCGTACCCTGCAATGATTTTATTCTCAATGTATTTATTTCGGTTTCGTTTAAATTCAGCTCTTTGATGCAAATATCTTTCTGTTCGATGAGTCCCATTAAAAAACCGTCCTGAAAAAATAAATAGTTCGTTAAATTAGGAGATTAATGCTGAAGATTACGCATGACTTACTAATGATATTACACTAGTTGATAGAAAAAGTACTGCCGTGATACTTCCACATGATTTCTGCAACTGTGAAATTGTGATATCCAGAACAATCTTTCTGTGCATTTTATATGCATTCCAACTATTGTTGCTGCATCCTTTATTAAGTTCACCTGCATGTACAAACAGGAAAATAATTTGCATGGAATTTAATAACATTATTCTGTGCTATAAAATTGACTACCATTGCATATTATAATTCTATAATTACTCGCTTTGTAAATATGCTGTAAAGGCAATTCAAATTTATGTTTATTTCCAATGTGGCAAAAAAAATAAGAAATTAAAAGGCAAATTGTAACCAATATAGTTCAGTATATGTTCAATGGAAATATGTTTCTCCTCGACAGTTGCATCTATAAGCTGGAAGGAACTATTTGTTCTTCCCAAATGCCCTAACAGTCAACTCAATTAATTGATTAAACGATGTCACCCCACAGTGTTATCAGTATCAGCCGCCTTCAGTTATATGCAGAAAAATTTAAATGTAGAAAAGACCGTTGTGTATGTAAAATGAAATATATATTTTTTTATTACTATATTGTCATGAGACCCTCTGTATAAAAAAAATAATTGATAACTCGACGATTCAGGCTTTATATTATTTTCAAGTGTGGGATCTATTTATTTATTTTGCTAAGAAAAGTAGAATTAAATAATATTTTATTTCTGATTTAAAATTTACGTTTCTCTAGGCCAAATTTTGGATTTTAATGGCTTAGCGCAATAAATGTTTAGTTTGTTAAATTTCAAATAATTAATTGAATTATTCTTGTTTAGTTAGCCAAACAGTGAATTTTGTATCTGTGCACTGAAGTTCTTGAATGAAATGTTGAACTTCGTTGCCCAATCTTGATAATCTTGGCTGGAAGTTGCATCCGATTCAAAAGTTAAATGCTTACTTCTTAAAATTTTGTTCTGTGGGTAACAATTTTGATGTTAAAATGTCAAGGTTTCCCTGTAGAGGTTTTAAAGTTTTCTTTGAAATTGTTTCATATTAACTTGGAAGCTTTTATATTCTATAGAGGAATGCTGAATATAGCCTTGTTGCCGAAATCTGTTTATCCCAACTCTGGTTTTCAATTTAAGATCCCCAGTTCACTATCTGAGTCAAACAACATTCTTGATGTTTTTTGAAACACACAACATATCTTTCTTTGCATAAAAGTATCCTCTTTCATTTTTTATTTTGTCACAAGAATATCCTTTTCTTAATTTGTTCAGCATGTATTTTTTATCTATTTATATCTTTGAATTATGTGTCTGCCGATCTAGAAGTTCTGGCGAGTTTGCTGCTTGTGTTGCCTAATATCGGCCCGTGCATTCAACACACCCATTTGCCTGGGGGCACGCTATTGTTGATGTAATGTAACCGAAAGTTGCTATTTATGTGAATTAGTTGAAGAAAAGCACTTGTTCATGCTACGCTTAATAACATACTATTTTTAGTAGTTTTCAGTTTAGCTTAGCAATTTAGGTCAATAAATGTTTCGAAAGACAAAACTGTTCAGAGCTCTATAAAAGTGTTTTTGCAGGTACAGTGGTGCAAATATATACCTGGACGGTATGCAATAAACCTGCACGAAAGTGACAAACCTGTAGGTATCCGATACTACTTCGTCACTTGCCAGTTGCCCAAGTTTACTTTTGCCTCACTGTACATGAGTTATACCCACTGAATAGGCAAATCTTCAAATTAAAGCTACACTCGGTCATTTTTCCTTCAATTTCTGCTACACCGATTTACTCAGTATTTAAGTTAACTTTGAAAGCGACAATGTATTGATTATGTTATTCATTATCATTATCAAATACGTTTGTGGATGTTTTACAAATGAGTGTTGTAAATAGACAGGACAAATATATCCCGGTCAATGTTTCCGGAATTCAGCTATCTACAATAATTTTTTTGGGTAAATTACTCCCAGTGGCAACATTATTCCATTATATTCCATTAAATTTAAATTACTTCAAAAACATATAATCCGCATTTGTTGGGCAAAAATTATATAGCCCATTAGTAGCGTAAGGATGAAAACACTGTCACATCACTTGATAGGAAATAAAGGAGACAGTAGCAGTAATGACTCTACCCACGAAAGTTTAATGAAAGTTTTTTAGTAAGCAACGTTAAGTAACACACGAATTTTCTAATGTAAGTTTTTATATACGCTTCTGTTTTTAAATACTTTAATAAAATAAATTAATTTTTATAGCCTGACAGATTGCTTAAATAGTCCAAGTCATTTTTTTTCATGAGCAATTCCCTAATATGCAATTTAGTTAAGTTTAAAAAACTTACTACTAACTCTTTTCCCGTCACAATTCAAACAATGACGCTTTGTATTTGAAATTATAGCTAGGTGCGATGCATAATTAATGCAAAAATTGAAATTAATTATAATTAATATTCATGTAGTTTTTGGTTGTGAAAAATAAAGAAATATATAACTTAGAAGGTTCTTTGTAGGTTATGTTTCTTGAGTAATTAATTATACACATTTTAATAGATTAGATAATCGAGTAACTTTTTATTTTAGAAACGCTAGAATGGATAACATTATAAATAGTGAAATATTTTTTTGACCAGAAATGCATAATATAAAACAATCGCTAATCCGAAGAAACCATTTTCGATTCATTTATTCAGAAGTACCTATTTATTATAAATCAAATAGAGAATTTAAGCATAGCAGTAAACTAGCAAGCTTACTTAGCAAGTGTTATGTGAACAATATAATGAAATCCTATTGCATGGACCTGAGCAACAACAGGTTGTACGAAGAAGTGCAGCAAATAAAATCAGAAATGAAGTATTTAAAAAATAAGTGGAAAATACGATGAAGAGTAGAGGTAGTCTGTTAAAGCATAGGACCAAAACAAATCAAAAAGTTTCCAAGCGTATAGATAAACTATGATTGCAGCTTACAGCACGATATGTGTGTATTAATTAGTGAATATTGAACGTCGATGTATAACATTAGTTCATAATATTTTTAAATTTGTCATTCATTGTGCATTCATTATGACACAAGTTAATATTCACAATAATATATTCAACGCATGTACCTAAATATCACCGGATATTCACTTCAATTCCAAAATAAAAATAGCCAATTATTCCGTACAGTATATAAGCGCAATCAACTAACATTAACCTAACAGAATTACAATATCAGCACCAGAATGCAAGTCATCCCTGTACTCTTCCTTTTTTCTGTTTTCTTGTCAATAGTAAGTATACGCATGCGTTTGGATTTCATTGCTGATGCTACTTTGTATTTCAGAACTGTTTGAGGCTGACCAATGTCGCAAAAGCTATTCAAGAATGTTTGCAAGAAATGAACATGGATACCAATGAGTTGAACAGGTTGGAGAAAGCGCTAATGCTTAATCTTAGTGTTAGCGATAACGAAAAATGTCTGGTTTCGTGTGCAGCAAAGAAAACAGGTTTCGTTCAAAATGGAAAGATTAACGAGGCATTCTCTATAGATGCACCTATTGCTTCCATTAACTTCGAACCATGCCGAACCATCACAGGTGATAATGAATGCGATACAAGTTACAAACTTGCTCAATGCAGCGTTACACAATTTTTAAAAAAGGAAGGCAAGTTTAGATAGATTGCACTAGCTTATATTATGTCCATTTTCTTTGCTGCTGGATAAGCATTTGCTGCCCTTGTTTCATTGTTAACAATGTAAATATAACAGAGAATTATTATTTGTGCATTTTTCGTTGCAACATTTGCGTTATTATAATGAAAAGTTTTATAAGTAAAAAATATTCGCTTTATTGTCATTGTATCTTAACAATTTAAGCGAATCAATGAGTTGAAAAAAAAACTGTAGAATATTGAAGCTTTATTCTATTGATTTCAAAGGCCCGGTTTCTGCTGAAATGCTGGATTTGGAAGATGATGGTGTTTTCAATGGATATCATTGCTACTACCTGAGTTTTATTGATTTTGACTATGCATCCACGGTATAATACACTCCAAACTTGGGAACTCTATCTTGGATCTATTTATTCATAAATATTTAGTAGCCATGAGAAGTGTTGAATAACAGACATACTTGGCAAATGTAATTGAAATTATGGTGATGATCGAAATAGTGAAAACATGGGCCTAAGCCTCAGGAAGTCTTCCTGCGCGAAAATGAGCAAATGACTATATTTAATATTATACTTTGAATCAAGCAAGTTCGCATACCTACTGTTTATACCTCATTAAAATTAATTTTTCGAAACAATTATGAACAGTAATACGCACAACAGTAATAAAAGATGTAAGAATCAGAAGATCAACACAGAAAAGTATGGGTTGAGCAGTAGACATGCGCCTCAATTTGAGCGTGTTATACAGGAAAGTAGCAGATCTCTGGGACAATTTTTATTCTTCTGAAATTGATAACATATCTTGCGAAATGGCATTGAAACGAAGTTCTCAAACTCATTTTAAAGATGGAGCTTTCACTGTTATAATTACTTTATGTTAGGCATGTGTCTATTTGAATCCTAATTAAGAAATGAAAGGAAGATAACGTTAATGCAGATTTTGCAAAACGTTTCTTCTCTACTTTTGACCGTTACCTAAATGGTTTTTACAGCCGGGGGATTGAGTATTGTATAATTCACAGTCACACATTTCGGAAACTAGTGAAGGTAATGGCTATAATTTGTAAGTATACATACGCGCATCCGAAACATCAAGGAAACTAATGGAAACGCTTTGGTAATTAAAAATTTACCACGAGAATTATACCAGCGCAGATGCCTGCAGGCTAAAATGTATAACAGGTATCCTACATCTTATAAGATAGTCCTATTAAAGAAATCTTTGCATAATGTTTAGAAAATTAGAAAATGACTGGAAGATCAAAAAGTCTTGTACTAGCGAAGAATGCCAGGACAAAATCAGGTGAATGTATTCGTATCAAGCCAACCGAATAAAACATAGCGATACCAATCCCACTTAAGCCCACTTAAACTAGGAACTGCCGGCACGAGTCCATACACTGAAAGGAGACCTGTTGGCAGGCGATGGGGTCCCGTGCATTCCATGTTAGAGAAGTTCCCTTCTCAATCTTTGATAGGTAACGGCCGGTATCAATCTCTCGGAACCTGGCTCACATCGGGCCGTCGCAGCCTAGGTCGCCCAAGTGTGACAACTATCGGCCCGCTCTTGATTTATGCTCATACAATGGGGACGGCTGGCCAAAGCACTACCAAATATATATTGGAAAGGTAGCACCAACCAGCGATTGGGTAGTGAAGCTGCGGGGCCTTCAAAAAAAAAAAACAAAAGGGATATTGAATACTGGCAGGGTTGTTAGTAGTTCATGTATTTGTAAAGTATCCACTACATTGACTAGAGAAGTTGAAGATCAGTTATCTCGCGTATGCCAACAAGATCTGGGGAAGGCAGAATACACGCTGCCATTAGTCTTTAACAACATTCGGACTTAAGTAAGCAATTGACTATTACGAAACACAGCTTAAGAAATTGCACCGCTAACTGCGAGATGTTTGAACGATAACAATAAATAGTAAAACGACAGCACAACAAACATAAAAGGTAAATTATTGTTTCACTCCATTAATTGTATATTTGGGTTCCGTTTAATAAGTGACCGGTTTAACATTTTCGTTTAGGATTGAGCTTCAGTCGAGATAGACCATCCTCGGCAACATAAAAGATGCTATGTTTCAAAGAAAGATTTTCCATTTCGCTGGAGAAAAAATGCAATTGATGAATAATCGCCGCAATGTTGAGCAGTACGATAAACACCAGAGTTATATTATATAGACCTTTGCAAAACACGATATTTTGTATCTATCTTCAGTTGTTTTGTCGATCAACATCAAAAGAAAGAAATACAAGCACGGCTTCTCTTCCGTCTGATTGGCTGAAGCTGTATGTGCTGTGACTGGAGTAAATAAGGTATAATTTTTATCTAGGTTCAAAAAGTTAAAAGTCTTTAACCGATTAGCGAAAAATTCATTTGTCGATTCAATTTTAAATTTTAGACTTATTTCATTTGAACTATAATATTACATTAGCTCAATAGCTGCGTTTTCTGTAACTGAAAACAACAGATAAATTTCGAAAGCCCGTTAAACAAATGTGCCAACATTTAGGAGGATAAATATTTCTTGACTGAAACTGGTATATAATATACGACTATAATTAAACGTTGCCTATTTTATACTGAAAAATCTGCAAGAAGAATAGATGTTTATCCTTCTTTTGAACTGTCCCGAAAAATTGTAAGTAATTATAATTTTTCATTCATCGATCCAATAAATCCGATAAAAATGAATTTCTCCGATTATATTTATATTAGACATCTGTATAAAAAAACTAATTTATTTAAGCTATTTGATCATTCTGTTATAATGCAGAGTCCGACGAAATGAATCCACAAGGTTACTATCAATAAGCAGTGGAGAAGCGGTGGACAAGACGACAGGGAAACTGACTTGAGTACCAGCACAACATAAAGGTATTGGAAAAAATATTTGATTCCTGTTTAATTGTTTAATTTCTGTACATCCGTAGAATTTTCCTTCAACGAGGAAGACCATTGTAAACATGATAGTATCAACAAGGTGTTGTGGACAAAATGCAAAACAGCGTTATAGAAGGGCGAGTAAAAAATATATAAGCTGACTGGACGTTGCACAGTGAGATATTTTAACAATCTAGGGGAACATTGTAACAAACATTTTGGTTGGTTTTCGCGTTTTTACTGGATAGAGATTACAACCAATACACCTATTATATTCTAGAAGTTAAGAAACATACACAAAACGTTGTAAATCTGTTAATAGTGTAATTTTGCTATGAATGCGTAGTAACTTGCTTTACTATTGCATAATGAATGAAAATCTGTTGGGTTGGGTAAACCGCGTCTGGTTTTTGTAACTGTTTTTTGCCAAACCTTTATGGTTTGCGTTTTCATCTAGTTAAATTGTATAATTGCAGATCCTAGGACAGCATTGAGCTTCATCAATAAGCACTATTATATCAGATCAATTCAGGTAGCGGTGTCCATCAAGAGTGTCTATCAAGAGTCATTGTCATAGCCGTCCATCTTCAACACATAATCAAGGAACACTTGCTCAAGTTTACTGATTTTCTCTGGTATTCTTTCCTTTGTTACTATTTTATATTCAAATTTCAAGTTAGATCTTCTATGTTAATTAAGTGAAAAGATTTTAAGGACATCTTACGAAATATGATATATACACACAGCATGTGATGGAAATCATTCGGTTTTCAATTTACGATCACGTGTGAATAAGAATGCATTTTGGATGGACATAAAGGAATTCCTCTGACATTAATATCTTGATTTATAATTATAAATGTAAATAAACCGAAGTATCCGTTGACGTTTCAAAATCGTAAATATCAGTAATATAGTACGGGTTGAGCTATAAAAACTAAATTACGATTCGGGAAAGTATTTCGAGTGAATATTTCAAACAGCGTAAATCAAAAATCAAACATATAAAAACAAATTTTCCATTAAATACGTCGCTTTTGGTTTATTCCCGAAGGACGTATCTTAATTATTCATTGATATTGCTGAGTGATATATGTATATATATGTATCTGTTTCCCACATGCTTACCGAAATACATACGGGGAGCTATTGAATTACAAGAAGTATGTGGTGTCGGCAGTGAGATTTTAACAAAATAATAAATATTAGGAGAGGAACGTTTTCGTAGCTATGCTCATGTTTCTTCTAGTTGGGCGTGATTAATGAGTATTAATATTGTTTTCATCACAATCTCCCGCATTCCAAAATCAGTAATAGGAAACCGCGCTTAAAATAGAACGAAATAAATTATGAGAATTCGAAAACACAGAAGCACATAACGCGCTTGTATGGAAACGTTGAATATCTTTATTATGCAATTAGCAGTGCGATATAGAATATAACATCTTATTTTTATGGCCGAGCAATAATCAGCTGCTACAGCACGCGAAATATAAGCATTAAACGTTTCCTTGCTACGATTTCTACTATTTTGTACAAGCTTAAATATTCCGTATATTATCACATATTTGTTTAATATCTTTAGCGTTTGGAACTAAGTAATGGTACCTACAAATTTGTTTATTATTAGTAAATGAAAAGGGGAGTTAAAAAAGGAAATCGTATAACTTTTCTGGCCTTATCAGTTATCAACATATTTCGTTTTTAGTCCTGGTTTCAATCTTTCTTACTATTTGCTTTTTCAGTCCTTTGTTACCTCTGTTGTTTATACCTATCTTCCTTGTATCAGATTTCCTTATGTCAGTTTTTCTTTGGTCTATTCTCTTTTTCAAAACTTCTCCTTCATAGAACACTTTTCTAGCAACTCTTTTCCCTGGCATTCGAGTAATGTACCCTAACCACCTCATCCTTTGTGTTCTATCTTTTTGTTGTTCTTGGTTCTTTTGTACAGGTCGAAGACTTTTATGTTTGTATGTCTTCTCCGTTCATCTTTCGCTGTTCTTAGGCCCTCTAATACTTTCCTCAAAATTTCCCTTTCCCAAAATCCTGGATAAAGGACAATTGGTCTGATGATTGCTTCGTAGGCTCTAATTTTGACTTCTGATAATTTTTTGCTTTCAGAATTTTTAACCCTGCCACTTTCAAAATCGCAAACTTTTCCTTCTGTACTGACATTTATTCCTATCTGTTAGATCTACCTCCATTTATGCATATTTTGTTTTTTCCTCTGTAGTTCGAATTTGTTTGCTTCTTGTCCAAGTTTGATAAAAGTCTTCCCGAGTTCCCTACTGGATTGTTTCAATTAAAACTACATCACCTTTCCCTGGCTGTTAATTCCAGTATCTAGTTAGTTAATCTTCTTCCAATTCTGAACTGCTCCGAGCAATTGCCATCTGAATAAAAATTTTGTCATTTTCAGTAGATTTACCTATTTTTTTAATTTCTAAGTTTGCAAGCCTTTCATATAATTTTTCCCTGGAAATTATGTCACGTGCGAGACTAAAATCAATAAAGAGCATATGCAGGCCTAAGTTTTGCCCACAGCTACTGCTTTAAATGCGTTTTAATGTGAATATTCATCGATCTTCCAGGCCTAAAATCTCCTTGATATTCACCCATTACATAATCCTCTTTTTATATTTATTCCGTATACCTTCGGCAATGTTTTTATACTCTATGCCTAGCAGTGCAATGCTCTACAATTTTAGCGCCGTATCTCGTTACATTTCTCAAAAATTGGACAAATGAGAGCATTATTCCATTCTTATGTCCTTCTCTCTTCAGTCACTCTTCGTGTCAAATGGACCAATTTCTCTTGTAACTTGTATTCTTCTTGCAGAAATTCCACTTTCTTCTGCATATTTATTGCTCTTTTGCTCTTTAATAACTTCATACACTTTTTGTTCTGTAGGTTCTTCTATTTCATCCTCCTTGCCTTTTACTGGTATAAAAGGTTCTTGTTCGCGTTTTCGTTTCTTTTCTTCTACGCCATTTGGCAACTGATTAAAGTATCTTGTTCAAACATTCAATTTTCCTTTTACTCCCTACTACTTCCCCATCTTTCCTTTTACCTCTCCTTCTTCATCTCTACAGTGAAATGTCCGAACTTTGTCTGGTGTGCTTTATTTCTTGATAAATTCTTTTCGTTTCTTTGTTAGTATAGTGCAAATTTTTTTCTTGTTGCCCTCTCTTCTTTAGCTGATTTACACGTTTTCTTACTGGTACTTCTGTCAAACGTGTGTAATAATCTATCGTCCAAGTTACTAAATTTCACTTTGCACAAGTCTAAATGTTCCTTAATAAAATAGTGTCGTAAACTCACGCAAAAATGTAAGGAAACTGGTACAGTTAGCGATAAAAGGTAATTGGAGAGAGCATGGATCTAGTTTTACAAGAAGTTAAGAACGTTCGTGAAAATTCGTCATATGATGTCTCTAGTGTTGATAAAACTCAACGATTTGGCGAATTCTCAGAAGTAAACTTCGTTTGTATACATATAAAATGAAAATGCGTTTTGAACTTAATGAACAAGATAGGCAGATTCACCTCAATTTCGCTTTGAGAATGTTATAATACCGCGGAATGGTTTGAAAAAATTATTTGATCAGTTTGAATTAAATGGGTAGGTTAACACACACAACGGCGGATATGAGTGGAGAACAATTCAAATACTATTACTTAACATGATGTCAAAGTCTCTGTGTCGTGCGGTCTAACGCCTAATTTTCTAATTTCTTTCGAAAAGAGGGCATTTGTTAGTAGACCTACTACTCGTGAGGAACTGAAGCAATCGTAAATTATGTCCAAGCTAAAAATAAAGAAACTTAGTAACAAGAAATAATTTCCAATTATATTTAGAATACTATAATTAAATCTAATTTTAAATTAATTTAATATATATAAAATTTATTTAGAAAATAAATAATTTATGTCAAGCACACTAAAGAATTACCCAGGTAAGATTTGTACAAATGTTACAGTACAAAATTCGAAATGCTTTTAGCTTCTCTGAGGATGTGCGTATGGCACGAAACCAATAGCTTTCTTTAGATTAATTATAGAATTTTGTGAGTTGAGACCTCTTTTAGTTCGACCTACAATTATGAATAACTCGCACAGAGTCACCACGAAATGGCCATATTAAAGTTTTTCTTGTTTCTCCTTTTGAAAATACAACGCCATTTTTTTGTATACAAATTGATGCTTTTGTTTTTATGAAATCAAAAAATTTGGTTGCGGCCATTTCAAACTGGAAATTTATTTTCGAATAACCCTATATAGTATATATGTATTCCTCATTCTCCAGTTGGTTACAATTTACAATGCAATACTTTCATTTCTTTTACGTGAACGAATTGACAACGATCTTCACAAAAAGAACTATTTTTAGCTTGCACATTATGCATATAGTTGGTAGTAATTAATACATGTCGTCTATTTGTGTTATATGCCATTTAAATCAACTTCTCCCGCCGCAATGTGTCCATTTGGAACCGCCGCATATGTATGTACAAATGTTGGGCGAGCGGAAGAAACAATACACTCAAAACTAAAACATTTCATTATGCGTATGCAAATACATTCTACCCTTATATCTTTGACCTAAATCAACAACTTAACACTATCAATAAATATCGTATACTACGTTGTTGTTATTATGTTCTTCCCAATGACAATTTCTGTGTAAATGTCGATCGTCGTTTTTCAAAGTCCACTTACACCATCCATATTGCTTTCATATTTAGAATGGAATAAAAATACAATGTAGAAAAAGGAACAATTTATGGTTCAACACAATACCGAGGCAAGAATACATATGTTATGCTGATGACATATTAATAAACAATACTCATACATACTGATGCGTTCTACAAGTTGCATTTACATAGCCATTGGTAGAGCATTGTGTTATTTCTGTGACACTTCGATTTGCTGCGGGAAAACACCGGCTCATTCTATCTCGCTCTTGATCGGCCTAAAATGTTAAAGTATTCGGCCACGGACGAAAAAATGCATCTCTCTCATTAATTATAATAAAAACGCTGCGTTCGGGTTCGTCTTGTGTTTTCTGGTACATCCCTTTATTCATTTGAAGTACGTTCGACGGGTATTTGCATACAAAAAGTTCTCCACCCCCTTCAGATGTATGGGCGTCTCATGCCGATCGTTTGTAGTGGATCCTTCTCTTGTGACATCTCTAAATTTTGAAAGTATAAGTAATTTATGAGTTTAAATATTTATTCGTAATGTATTTCAAAGAAGCTATATATGTCGTATAATTTGACATCGAATGCATAAAATACTTATGTACATACAGGAGAAGTCAATGGTACGAAACTTCGGGGTTCATTTCAAAGACTAGTTTCAATAATATTTATAGTTTCTACTGTGAAAGTAGCTCTGTTAGATCCACTTTTTTACTATCAAAGCGCAAAACGGTAATTTTGTTTATTCAAGAAGGTCTTTCAAATAGTTTTGAGCTAATCAACATAGTAGGAACGATATATGCTAGATGTATACGAAAATACGTCCAGGAAAATGTTAATCAGTCATATTCTTTCCAGGTATACCCTAAGGTTCAAACCTAGTCCCTTTACTACTTAATATCTCCGTAAAAAGACGATTTGAGGGTTTTTAATTCAATTGACTCCGTTAGTGACTGTACTTTTCTACAAAACAACTTAGATATTATTGAGAATTGACACAATTGCTATCGAATTTCCTTGAACGTCTATGATACTTAGCTTAGTCTTACTGAAGATTTTTTTGGCATATGCTTGTCTGCATCATGAAACATTGGCCTTGTAAAAAGTCGGTTGGAATACGTTTGTTTGTTGTTGTTGAGCTTCAATAATTGTTCCATGATTGTTGTAGTATTGTCCCCGTAGAAGATGGTAATGTCGTTCAGAGACCCATTTGTAATTTTTGTAGCATAACTACATGACAGTAAAGAATTGTCGTGGGCAACTCTTTGCTTGTAATTGTTATCCTGCTGAAGCGCAAATGAAAATCTGCGAAACCTAGATCAAAGAATGATTTTAATGTTATTTACTTCAAACCATTGTGCCCAGTCCAATTCTGCTGAACCTGATATTGTGAAGTCACGTGCTTCCACTCCAAATTAATTAGAGATGGACTTTTTGAGCGACATTACCACCCCTTGCGGGAACGATACTGCAGACGCTGTGAAGGAATTATTGAAGCTTAGCAACAAGCTGACGTCATTTATTTGCAGAAAAGGATTTTTGATTCACTCTAAAAAAAGTTTTCGACAATCTAGTAGTAGATGAACGCACAACTAACTGCACTTCTTTGCTGGCTGCTCATAAATATCTAAATCTCTTAGGTCGAAGGAATATGCATTGTGCAAAATGTGTGTTAAATTTAATTCGTAATACGTTGCTTCTCGCTACATGTAATTTTTGTGTTCTATCCACTAATATCTGTTCCCATTTAAAATACCTAAGACCGAAGCTAATGTTCTGCTTCGTCACCATAAATTTAAGAATTATTATTCGATGAGTTGGAATTCGTATACCTAATGTATCTATTTGGCTCGTTTACCTGCCTCTCACATTATTCTTTTGTTTTCTGAATTATTGCTTCTACTTTTCAGAATGGTATACATCCTCTCTTTTATCTTCTTTTTGCCGTAGTGTGTCTATGAATTTATAGATTTTGTTATAGACTCCTCTGTTCGACAAATGAAGTTATTATTATTAAAATAAGTTATGGTAAAACTAATTAATTTTTTAATGTTAGCATTAGATCCACAATGTGTATTGAAAATTGTGAAATTTAAGGAAGAAAGTTTTCTTGATCGGAGAGTTACCTTCTCCCAGAATAAAATAAGTATTAAAAATCTTAGACTATTGGTTAACAAAAGTTAAAAAAATTATTTAGGATCAGGTGCGTTTTGCAAGTATATAACGACTTGCAGCAAGTGCTGTTCTGTTCAGTGTTGTTTGGGGAATCAACAACTTGCTAATTTCGGTTTTAACAAGATTAAAGTTGCTATGGGAGGTTCGGATTCATACTTGAAGTTATTTGAAGGGTGCAGGTGCTGATCGTTGTCAAATAATCTCAAGTGTTTTACCAATAGTTGGTCTTGTAAGAAATCTTGTTAATTCCAATGGGAAAAGGGGAAAGGTCTGAACAAAGTTTATTCATTTTTAGTTACCTTTAAATTCCTCCATTATTTGCTTCTTGCATTAAATGTAGAGACTGTAAAATGACAAATGTAAAAGTTGATATTTTAGAAATAAATAGCCCTCTGCCATACTAACAACTTGTTGTTAGAGATTCTAATTTATGTTGCGCTATATCTCACGCAATACGGAAAACGCATACAGACGTGCTCAAACATTATTACCAGGAGATCCTGAAAGAAGAATGGTTTCTTGCTCTTGGTATATCAACTGTTATCAGCAGAATGCCAATAATTGCCGAAATATTCTATGGAGCGACAAGTCAAACTTTTCTGAACTTGGAATGTTTAACAGAATGTTTGACAGAATGTTTAACAGAATATTTAACAGAATGTTTAACAGAATGTTTAACAGAATGTTTAAGAGAATGTTTAAGAGAATGTTTTAGAGAATGTTTAACAGAATATTTAACAGAATGTTTAAGAGAATGTTTAAGAAAATATTTAACAGAATGTTTAGCAGGATGTGTAACAGAATGTTTGACAGAAGAAACATCACTGTTACTTTAGTTTCCATATTTGATGTGGCATTACATCATCAAGAATTAATGGACCATTTATCTACGAGAACTCCCTCGCTACCGAAAAATAGATATTGTGAAAATAGATATTGTAATATTATTTTTCAGTAGGGTGGAGCATAAGTTTACAACTATAGAGAAACTTGTCCTCTTCTAAGCAATCTTTTTAACGACAGATGGATTGGAACCGGCCCCCAAGATCACCTGATTTGACCCCACTAAATTTCTTCTTGTAGGGTTATCCCAAGAATCGTTATCTATTCGAGACAGTACGGTAATGTTGACGTTCGCAAGAATGTACATCAAATAAATGCAGGATCCTATTGAAAATTGTTCGGATTGTCCTGAAACAAACCGAAATGAGGAACGACGAGGGGCTTTGGAACATCTCCTGAAATGGAATTAGAGGCTTTAAAACAAATAGATTTTTATTTTGTTGTTTTATAATTAAATGGTGTTCTCTAGTTTCGCAGTTGTTTGAAGAGTTTTACCAATTCACACACTTGTTTATCAGATGCGCTATAAAACATGAAATGTCTAATTGCCAAATTAGTACGTTAAATATTTAATATAATCGTAGTTAACGTTTATGCAGAGGCTATTCAGCTGCACTTTATGGTTAAGAAAATAAACAGTAAATTTAAAAACGCAATCACTGCTTCACAAGAATCGCATATGTCCGGATCTTATGGTGCAAAATCAGTAACAGCTGTATGCACTCGTGTTCGCGTATTTATTCACTTAATATCCTCGAACAATAACCAGTACATTACACGGGAGTTAGTTTCGAACACATAAAGGCGCGCAAGCAAACTATACACAATAATTCTTCGTCTTAGTTCATTTACCATTTCTTATTAGTTTCGAATAGAAACCTGAAACGGAAACAAATGACCATGCATACGGTATACTTCGATTTGCTGATTAGTAAGACGATGTCGGTGGTCTTTATATCAAACCGCTTTACACCAACTCCATTAATTTCTTCACCGAATATACCCATTCACGTAGTCTAATGGGAATATAATGTGTAGTATGTGTTCTGAAGGTGTTTCGAAATTACGGAAAATGCTGATGAATTTCTTTGTAGATTAAATTTATTACAAGAGAAATTGAAGGATTAATGCTATGTAACCCAACTTAATGTATAGCCTTATAGAACCGACATTGGATATTAATTTGAACTGATATTGGCCAATAGTGATGATAAATATTTTTATTCTGTAAACCTAAATAAGTATAGAATTTGTCAATTAAAAAGGTATTTAAAACAAAACATACTTAACGAAATGAGTTAGTAAAACATATAGGCTCATTTACGACGATGCCCTATTAAAAGTATGTCTGGAAATAATCCTTTTGACATGTTGGTGGGCAATAATATGGATAATGGTGTATTTTCGAAAAATATTTTCAACTTCATAGCACTCTTGATTAAACCGGAAACGGATATCAACTTTCTTATTTCAAACTGTATAGCCTGTATATTATGGATCGTTTGGTCAGGTGTTTCAAAACAAAATTCAACAATATGTGGTAATAACTAATAAATAACGATATATGATAATAAATAATGGATTTTATGATTTAAGTCGGAACGCCCGAATTTAGCTATAGGAGGTAAAATAGGTTTTGGCCACATTTCTTCGAGTATAGTAATAGATATTCTCATAAATAGGCGGTGTCATCAAAAGAAAATAATTTTTTTAGTTGAATATAGTCTTTGGACTGAGCTCTGTATAATATTTTTTTTATATACATTTACACCAATAAAGGAGAACTTATATTGCGACTAAGTTAAGGTCTGCATTTGTCAAATTTTTCAAAAAAAAAATTGCATATTTCAAAGATTATACGTCTTACGTTTATAATATTCTACTAGATAATAACACAAACTTTTAGTTTGTCGAAATATGCTTTGCCATATTTCCGTTTATCTTCCAAGCTCTTTTTTTTTATTGCATTTGGTTTTAATTTGTCATTTCGTGAGCTTAACATCTGATTTTTTTGTTTCGTTTTATTTTCAAAGATCAAATCCTACTGTAAAAAGTAAGCCTTTTATTTAATCCCGTCTTCGATTTTCAAAAAGCTCAACACCTTATTTATGTTAACACATTAATGTGTAATTTGACAATCTTAATAATATAAACAAAAAATAGCCCTTCGTACACCAGACTCTATTTTTTACAGAAAAACGTTTCCTACAAAATATGATTTTTATTTTGGAAATATAAATCTCAAACATTTAGTGATGCAAATCTCCAGCCAAAATTGTTTTCCTTTAGCTCTCTCCATATTTGAATTACTATAATTCTTTGAGTGGTTTATTCCCAAAATTCACTTTATTTTATATGACACCTTTAGTGGCTTATAATTGTAATAAACAATAACAAAATTTTCAATTATTTCCTTAATTCTTTTGTTATTTAACTAAATTGGAAAAATTGTTTACGTTTAACTATTCGCAGATTTGAATTGTTTCAATTGTTTAATCTCAAATTTCACTTTTTCACTTAACATCATAATTAATAATTAACATAATTATTAATAATAACAATCAAACTGATTTACAAAGAATTATAATATATTCCTCAACTGAATAGCAAAATAACCGCCGTTTTGAAAAATTATAGTAATACTGCGATTGCGAACTTAAAGAGACACGCCTTCTAGGCAGACCTGATCACCGTTAATCAGCGTTATATAAAGATTTTTTGTATTATTTGCTTTTTATTACTTATTTGTTCCGTGGTATAAAATTCTTCTTGACATTCTGATCGTTCAAGGACGTTGTAACTCAACACAATCTTCGTTTGGTCATCTTAGTTTAGTTAATCAAATCGACTACAATTTTTACTGCTTTAATAGCGAGTGGGAGTTAATAAGTAATTCATGATTATAGTGTGAGTTCCGATTGTTTTAAATCTAGTTTTATTGCTTTTGTCTGATTTTTTTCCACCGTTGTTCTTAGATAACTCTTGCATTAATTGCTAGAAGTTTGATTTAGTAATAAAGTAGAAAAAAATGGTTAAAATTTCAAATAATTGCTCATCGCAAATAATCCTTGAATATAGAACAACAAAAGTAGATAGGGTAGTTTAGTAAAGAGCAGGTTTTAGCAGTATTTATAGCATCAAAAATATTGACCTGAATTTGGCAAAATTAGCGAACGTCCAAAACATTATTTTCTGCGGTACAGCAACGTTGGTAACTCTCTTTCAGAATTTCTTTACTTCAATTGTTCATCCTTCTCCAACATTTTATTGTTATATTATTAAAAGATGCTCCTCCCAATAACAGTATTTGAGGAAATCGAAAGTTATTATAATTTTAGGGCCATATTACTTTGAAAGTTTAGAGACTATGTATCTAATAGATTCGCAAGCATTATTTTGTCTGAGGTAGTCATGTATTCTTGAATATCGGAACTAACTTGTGAATCCGCAAAGATGTACTGGATATATTTTTCGTAGCTGT
The DNA here is from genome assembly GCA_902655005.2 of Marronus borbonicus. Classification (NCBI taxonomy): domain Eukaryota; kingdom Metazoa; phylum Arthropoda; class Insecta; order Coleoptera; family Scarabaeidae; genus Marronus; species Marronus borbonicus. Next base: position 9,659,726 of record LR737381.1, on the reverse strand, counting down.
CCTGCCTAAATTAACAGTATACGTTGGTTGTGACGAAAAACAAGCGAGAAGATTTTGGAAACCCTTTTCTCTGAAAATATCTTGGTTACAATTGTGATATCTTGATATGGTAACATATAGAAGGGTTAAAATATGTTTCGACTTATAACCAGTTAAATGTGATATTGTAAACTCAAATTTACATGTAACTAAATAACGTTTTGTCAAATCACATAGAATTCTTGCGGACAAGAGGACAAGACATAATGTAATGTTTATTGTCCATAAAGAAAGATATTGTCAAGTACATGATAATTCTACAGGGAAACAAACAAGTACAAACAACATTTCTGGTAGTATGTGTAATATTCACAAAGAAAACGTATAAAATCAAATTGTCTCTTTTAGTAAAAGTGCCAGCTTTAGCTATATTTTAGTACTTTAAAATTATTAAATGTTTAAAGTAACTCTTGGAATTATTTGAGGTGTATGCTTTTTTTGGAAGTATAATCAATTTTGATGTTAATGTAGATAAATGTACAGTCTTTTCGGTAGTCCATTTACGTTTCTTTTAGTTTCAACATTGCAGAAATGTAAAATACCACTTACATTATTTATCCATCCACTGATCTTTTGACGCTCAACGTTCTGGAAGTGCAAAATAAGAATACAACAAGCAAATTGGCAAATTGTAAAGCGCTGAAGTTGAATAGCCAAAAATAATTGTAATAGACGAGCTAGAATATGTATTCTTTTAATAGTCCGCGCATCTTGCCGGCAGTTCTTTTATTAAAGTTATTGCTCTTACCTATGTTATTTATCGCTGTACTTCAATTTTAGCCCCTCCTTACCATACATGTTATCCTGTTAATACGTCTGGTTAATTTGCATAATTTGATTTCTTCCATCAAATTACCAACATACACTTCCCGGTTGTTGATGTTTCGATTCTAATTATTATTAATTACATTTTAAATTACATTATAATTACCCTTTAATCTCTTACAAAAGTCTATCGACCGTATCAGAACTTGATAAGAGATTCTCACAGGGCGATAATGTTACAACAACAACAGCGCTGATTAATATGTCGCAGGTATAATTAATTTTTTTTAGTAGTCCCGGACAGGTGGAGCTTTGTATACTTTTACCTCAACAACGGCGCCGACATATTTGTAATTTGTGTACCTTCTATTTTGTTTTTATTTTCCGTCATTTCACCCTCTAACGCACGCTTCCTCCGCTTGATTCTCTCATCGGATCTCTATCTTTTCTATTACGCTACAAAACACGCGTACCGGTCGCATCCCTTTTCTTAAATTAGATTGTAAAGTTCCCGTTCTAATAAAGTTGAATTAATTACAAGGAAAAAAACGAGGAAAGGAACATGCATGTAAGAGAATTTTCTTAATTGATGTATTAATTAGCCGTAACATTCTCTTAATAGATGGAGTTTCTTTGATATGAAACCGCTGCTATTTATTACCACCCGTGGGATTAGAATAATGTTTTGAAAGGGCTTCGTATCAAATCAGCTTTGCTTGTATGCACAAAAATACACAAGGGTTATTAATGGTGCACTTAACATTTTAATTGTGGTCGACTAGTTTATAATCAAATTGTGAAGAACTCCACTTACATACTAGATATGAGCTAATAAGGATTTGTTATATCCTTGTTATGATCTAACAAATTTAATGTTACAGTGTTAATTAAATTTATTGCTAAATCAAGGAATCCTATGCCTAAAATTAATCAAGTGTCTGATTTATATTTACTAGATTGTATTGTACATATTACACATACTTCAAAATCAAAAATTCAAAACAAATTTTCATCTTAGGATAGGCGAAACTGTCTTCTCAGAATTCGCCATATTGTTGAATAACTCCAATCGTTATGCAACTTCAGCACTAGAAACATCATATGCAGAATTTTCACGAACAGTCCGAACTTTTCGTAAAACTAGAACTGCGCTGACTTTCAATTTGCCAACCTGATATTTGTGGGTTTCTTTCATTTAACTTTAATCTGCCGATTTAAAAGCCGATTTGAGGCCAACTTCATTGGTACTATTAGCTAATCCTACAGATTTTCATGATTTATTTGGTCGTAATCTATTACGTCTTTCTTTCTTTCTTTTACTAAATCATTTCTCTTCGTGTATTCTTTTGGATCGCATCCAAATGGTCTCAATTGACACCAATGTACAGTTATTTCTACTGCCTTGATATTTAACACTCGTAATACTATAATATTTGCAAAACTTCGCTTACCATAACTGGGTCAAAGTCTCTTTCATGCACAGTAAATTGTTATTGCTTCGAATTGGTATTCTATGAAGTATATTGACTATAACAGAGTAGGTTAAACTATTTTATTAAATTATTATTATAGCGATTACAGTTTTTTATTTTATACGTCAGAAAGCAAGTGTGGAATATCACTATTAAAGTATTCCCGGATGAACTGCGTTTAAAAATAGTTTTAAAAAAAATTATTAAAAAAGAAAAAAGATGTCCGGATCAAATCTGACCCTATCTTAATACTTAAAGCGTTAAAGTCTCTGTAAACATCTTTTTGTATTATTTCACTCAATTTATGTTTTTTTTTTGAGACCCTAAAATTGACATCCATGTTGACCACCTATTGCTTCAAACTCCATCTCCTGCGCTGTTTCTTTTCGCGCAAAATGTTGATTTTTGGCTTTTCACAATTCTCTAATGAATTTCGTCTTTAAACTTTATGTCGCTATAATCACTTTTCCAGTTTATTTTCACATTCTTTTGCGTTTAGTTGTAAACTTTATATTTATTAGTTGTTTGTTAAATTGTCAAACCGTTGAATATTTATAGCATCGTATCTATAACATACGCTGATTATCTTTAGTTCTCTTTAAAACGAACAACAATCGCTTGTTTAGCCCTGAGAAGTATTACTTTAACGTTAGATTTAGTATCTACACCGAAATTATTTGTACACGCCATGAAAGAAGATCGGTTCATATATTTTTCCTTCAAGATACTCGTGAGCGAAGTGTTTCTAGAAATAAACGAAACAATGGTCGAACATAACTCTGTGGAGTGCGTGTCCGTTGACGTTTCTCATTCAAACACATTTAATTTTTATTGTTCCGTTTCCAGTGCGAGAAACTTTTAAATACAATGATCTAGGTGTGGCCCGATGGTTGAACATAAGAAGAGTTAAATATCATGGTGGACTCGGCCTCGGATATGCACACGGATTTCGAACACATGGATGTCTCCACGCGTCGTGCCCCATACAGACACTGACGCATATAAATTGTCCTTTACCCCGTTTGCATGTTTGTATATACCGACGCTCCAACACTGTTTAATTATATTGTAACCTACATACTGCATGTGTATGTATTTACAATGTTAAAGCATCCTATAATACGCCGAGATTTCTGTTTGCAGTCTCATTTGGGGAAATAATTATTTACTACTCTAGTTGGAGTAGTAAAGATTCCAGAAGTTAAGCGAACAGAGTTCTAATACGCTCCTGCGTTAGCGAATAAGAAAATTGCTACAGATTTACGTATCTGCAGAGCAGAAGGAATTTCTTTGATGGAAGTATTTAAAGTGTTCCAATGACAGACCAATAATATCATATTTGCAACAGGAAACATGAAACCCGAAACTCTAAAATAAATAAAATTAAATTAACTACCGTTTGTTGTTTTAAGAGAAACACATATTAGTGCCATACTACGAAGGATATCTTATCCCTCTAATTTTTTGGAATGTCAAAATCTTCTTTGCCTAAAAAGAGGTACAGATTACAGGTTAAAAATTCGATGTAGAAGTAAACTAAAAACTTTTCCATATTAAATTATTGTAATTTGTCAAAAAAGAAGACTATCTATCGTCTTCTTAAATTGCCGTCTAAAATTTCTAGTACTACACAAGGTATACTCACCATCAATCACCTTTATTATATTAAATATTTGCGTAAATGCTGACAAGCCACCTTCTTCTTTCCGGAAAGATTGTGGATTTGTTATGTTCTAATAAAACTTACCACTTAAAGCATTATATCGGCCTTCAACAAAAGATTTTGGTGAAACTAAGTTACTACTTCGATGCAAGTAATAGTGTAAGCTTCCACGGCTAGAATCAGTTAAAACTAAACGTGTTTCGGGGGCGAAACGTCGAGTTTTCAATTAACTATGATACGGCCCGAACCCGGAACACGTTTAGTTTTTACTCTAATTCATTTTATAATCCATAACAACTGCAAATTATATTTTATTCATTGTAGAAATGTCTTTCGGGTGATGTCGTGTAGTTGATTTTTAACTTGACGTTTCGCTGACTATCCTGTCAGCTTCTTCAGAAGATTTCTAAAGACTGCTGTTGTTGTCTTTTGCTGCTCGTTATATATCCCATTTCTGTTCCGCTTTGCTGATCCATAACCGTTCTGCCCTGCTGATCCATAACCGTTCCGTTCCGCTGAGTCGCGTCGTTCGCTGCATGACGACCTCGCAGTGCCAACCTCCACGTGTTGCTGATCCTGTATCCATCTTCGCGATTGAAGTTGTTGGTGTTCTTCATTATTTCTATGGATTCGCGTATTATCCTCGGGTAGTAGTGGCTGGTCCTGGCTAATACCTTGTCCTACTAGTACTGCTAATACCGTCGCTGTAGCTTATGCGGTGGTCTCCTTGTTGGTGCAGGTGTTCTGCTACTGCAGATTTTTCAGTATGCCTAAGGCGTGCGTCTCTCTCGTGCTCTTTTACTCTGCACTGAATACTCCGTCCTGTTTGACCGATGTAGCTTTTTCCACATTGGCATTTCAGTTCGTATATGCCTTTTGCTCTTAGTTTTGGTAACACGTCCTTATTTGGAGGGAGTAGCTGGTCGATTTTGGTCACCGTGTTGAAACGTGTGGCGATGTTTTTCTCCCCTAGGGTCTTTTTTAGCCTGTCGGTGACTCCGGCTATGTATGGAAGGTACGCGTATCCTGCTGGTTGTTGTTGGTCTTCGTCTTTTCTCTGCTCTCGTGGCTTCCTTATATCTCTTGTACTGTAGCCGTTTTTCTGCAGGGCGTTTTTGACGTGTTGTATTTCGTTATTCCTGTGATGTTTGTCGCTGATTTTTTCCGCTCTTCTTAATAAAGTGTTGATGAGGGATCTTTTCTGTTGAGGATGGTGGTGAGATGTTGCATGCAGGTATCGGTCTGTGTGGGTCTTCTTGCGGTATACACTGTGGCCTAGTTTGCAATTTTACTGAAAGTTAAATTATGTATTATCTGTATCATTTAAACAGCAATTATTTTCTTCCATGCAGCTTATTTCTGTATTTGCTTTTAAAGGCAATAGATAATCAGGCCTTTTTCGAAATAGAATCCAGTTTTAATTATACATAATTAGTACTCTTATCTTTAAGCATAGCGTTAAAATTTATGTCCTAGGAGCAACCTGAGTTGCCGTAGTAATTAAATCTTGAATTTATATGTAGATACTGCAGGGGATATATGAGCTAAAAAATAAGAAAACAGTAAATTGTCAGTAAATTACCGAAGAAGAGCTCCTGCTTTTATTGCCATTAAATAGCAGACTGTACATAATAAAGTTCTGGCAAGGAAGTGCGGCCTTTTGGCGAACGTTGAGGCAGGCTATTCAAGATCTACCAGAGGATTTGGATAAATTCCAGCGTACGATCTAAGAGTATTACCTCGTATATTTTGACGTATTTTAATTTTCTGCTCAATGCACGTTTTCCACTTCGCAACTTGTAAATGGTAAACTTAAAGAGAATGGAATTACCTCACTTTCCAGTTTTGTCGATTATTTAAGTAAATTTTGCGGCTTACCGCTAGTTCAAGTTTTATTGCTATTTATGATACTCATAAAGTATTACACTATTCCTACACCTGCAAAAATTGAAAAAAATATATGTTTTTAATCAATACATCCTTTTTTAAATTGTGATTATATACTACTTAAAATGGACCTTATATTACAGCAAATTTTGGAAATAGGACTTATAGCAAAACGCGGAAATTAGTACGAAAGCATTACTTTTAATGTTCGTTGAGGTGTTTCAAAGAAATTACAGTTCTTAAGTATTACACAATGCGTCCAAGAATTGTCACCAGAAGAGGAAAAATTTCGCTTCTTTGCAAAGAAAGAAAAATATTCTTTGGAAAATCGTTTGTTAATCTCAGCTCGCAGCTCGGAGACTATTTACTTAACTTGTAACGTCATTATTGGGATTTATTATTATTGGGAACAGATCAGGAAATCACTTGCTTTTTTCTGTGGAATTGTCGTGAATTTAGGAATATCATTTTAATACCTTATCGATAAACTTCGCGCTCTTTTACTTGCTTTTAAAAAACTGTTTGTTGCTAAATACGACCATCCTCTATAGCAGCTGTAGCTAAAAAGCCTCCATTCCTTAGCTTCCCTTCGCTTATCTGTTCTCAAAAGCATTTGTTAAATTCAACCGAGAATAAAAGTTTGTAATAAGAAGATAAATGTTTTCAAAATGCAAAGCGTATCGTCTTCGCTTTTTAAAAACATGTATTTTCCTATCACAAACTTACCTATAAGTCAATTTAATTTAATGAAGTGATTTCAAATTACAAATTTGATTTTAACTGTACTTTAGGAGAAGATTCCTAAGGTTTGCCGTTTGGCGTCGCAGTGAAGTATCATCGCTTAGTGCGTGCAACCTTGAAATGTGCAGTAGCGAGCGACTCATTAAATAACCATATTTGATTTGGGAATATGTCACTTGTCAGTTTCTTTTAATATGTGACGGCCCTACGGGGTGTATAAGCTTTTTGAAGCTTATCGTAATCTCAGGAGCCATTTTAACTGTGTATGCAGTATTTCATGGCTTTGTTACTATCACCACCTCTCCGTAAGTGATGAAATATAGTTGATTGGTTCCCAACATCCGAATGGTAACTCGGAATAGTACCGGAGCCACAATAAGATTTCATCCTAGTAGGAAATTAGCAGAGACTAGACAGACTCGTGTTTATTCGTCTCATGTGATTAGGTTCGTGTTGCCTACTGATTTCCCCGAGAGTCGACAAAACAGGAGTCTGGCTAGCTTCTGCTAATTTCGTGAAGCGCACTCGTTTCTGCAGGGTTACTGCCCAGTCAAACGCAGTTTCGCTTTAAAGATCAACAGCAATCACAATGAACGTTGCCTAAAGAAAGAATTTATCACTGTAGGTATACACTGAAATGCCCTTATTGGAACAAAATCGGGAACTGGAAACAATTAGACTGTGATACTTTTCTGAAAGTAAGGAATTTTCGAATTATGCGATTTTCACCAGTTTACACCAATAAGATCCAAGTGTTTGTACACCACGTCCGATTTAAAGAGATAACACTTAAAATAACATGAAACTATGATGTCATGAAAAAATGTTAAAATTGACATATCCCATTTCACCACCACCACCACGTCACCCGCCTTCTGCAACTTTTCTCTCAAAATTGTTAAGGCAAGTGAAACATGTTTCGATTTAACAACAACCAACTAGCATTAATTTCTTTGCATATAAGTAGAAGTTTAAAATTACTTTACACATAACAAAAGACGTATAAACAATTATGGCCAAATGCTTAATGCTCTAAGATCGATTTCAGGATGTAAATAAATTACATATCATATTATTTATTTATGTTCTCATGGTGTGTGTATGCATTGCAATTTCTCTTGTTTAAACCTGTAATTTTATATGGTTATATTAGTTAATCAATTTCAAAATTATATATGAACGATTGTGCTTAGTTCCGTAGTTGCATTTACAGAGTGATTATTAAATTTGATATCCCGGTAAGAAGATACTTTTAAGTTAATTTCGATACATCCACGTGGTCTACTCGTTTTTGTAGACCGTTTACATCTGTTTTTGCAATCTTTTTTTTTTTTTTTTTTTTTGGTTTGTTTATATGCTTGCGTTAGGATCTATATTTTTCTTGTTTAACCCTTTATTGACATCCAATAATCTACATATATATTGTTTACGTATTGATATATCCTACTGTTCATTGTTCCTTAATCCTTTCCGCGGCCGTCTTGTTTGTCTGAAAGTCAACGGCTATCGGCCCGGCCGTTGTGAAAAGTGTCCTCGTTTTATACGTAGATTTCTTTATTCTCAAGATGTCATGCATTAAATGCAATATATTAATTAATGAAAAATTAGATAAATTTATAAAATGCGATGGGTGTAATCGATCGATCCATGTTGCCTGTTCTGAACTGACGGATGCTGAAATTAAATGTTTTACCTTACGCCCGAGCTCCAGGCGCAGAATAAAGTACATTTGCATTGAGTGTGAGCAGGGGGTTCACCAAATTCCCAAGCTAATCACTCTAATTAATGACCTCAAGGAAGAGATTAGAAACATGAAAGACAAGTATGCGCAATTATCCAGTAGTAGTGGATCAACAACGTCTTCTGGCTCATTAGTAACAGAAGAAATTATTAGTGAGGCTCATGAAAGAAATAAGCGTTCGCGGAATGTTATTGTATACGGTAGTCTTGAGGGTGCTAAATCCAAACATGAACAAACTCAGGGGGATACTGCTACAATTCAAACTTTGCTTAAGGAAGTCGGTGTGGATTGTGATGGGATTAAACCTAACCGCGTCGGAAGATTTGACGCTAGTAAGCTATGCAAGCGTCCCATTCGTGTACGTCTGGCTTCGACTGAAGATGTATTTACTGTTCTACGTAAATTTAAGAAAATTAAAAGTAATCCACAATTCTCTCACCTATCTGTATCAACAGATCGTACGCCGAAACAAATAGCCTTCTTTAAAGCAGTAAAATCCGAATTAAATAATCGTGTTGCTAATGGTGAGGCTAACTTGAGAATTGGGTACAGAAATGGTATTCCCACTATTGTTACAACGAATTCGGAAAACTAATATGTCCCAACAGTCACTGTGCCCCTTGTAAAATTTACTACCAGAACGTAAGAGGTTTGAACACAAAAACCCATATATTCTTTAACAATTTATTGAATATTTCTGCTGATATTATATTTATTACAGAAACCTGGCTAAATGGTTCAGTATATGATAATGAACTTTTTACTGGAAATTATAATGTTATCCGTAAGGACAGAGATTTTAATATTGTTCGTCGTACCAGAGGCGGCGGTGTCTTAGTAGCACTACGACATAGCATTTCTTTTGATGTGGTTGATACAGTTCATATAAATGCTTCGGTGCCTATTATAGACTTGGTAGTTTGCAGGTGTTTACTTAATAATATGTGTCTTCACATTGCGCTTGTTTACGTTCCTCCTGATACGCCCACTGATGATTTGGATATATTTACATCTGCTTTAGAAGTTATTTTGGTGAATACCACATTTATCTTAGTTGGCGATTTTAATCTGCCAGATTTGTCTTGTTCTGTGGATCGATACTGCAGTAGAACTAAAATTATTCAACATTTTCTACAATTGACAAATGCTAAACAATATAATACGATTAAAAATAGTGATGGGAAAATATTAGATTTGATTATTTCTAACAGTGATCTTAACTTTGAAATTGAACAGTCTGAGAGTTCTCTTGTACCTGACGATCCTTACCATCCTAGTCTCGAGGCTACGCTATACATCTTGCACTCTGACTCGCAACATCGTTTTCCATCCTCAAGTAATCCGCGATACAATTTCTTTAAAGCAGATTATGTGTCATTATACAATCACCTTTTGGAACGTGATTGGTTCTTTTTGCTAAATTACACTGAGGTGGATGATGCCGTAGATGCCTTCTACGCTGCATTATATTCCATTGTCGATATCTACGTTCCGCGAAAGGGAAAATCAAATTCTATCTACCCACCATGGTTTTCATCTGAAATTATAAGAAACCTCAAAAATAAGAATTACTACCATAACAAATGGATGAAAACAAAGAACGTGGTTTTTTATCGTGAATTCAAACGGCTCAGAACTCTAGTTAAATGGCAAATAGATCAAAGTTATATTTCTTACCTTAATAATATGGAAGAATCCATTAAAACTGATTCATCTAACTTATGGACCTTTCTTCGCTCAAAGAGGCGTTCTACTAGGATACCGGGTAACATGAAAGATAATGTTGATAATAGTTACGTTGATCCCCTTGACATTGTCAATGCTTTCGCGAATTGTTTTTCCTCTGCGTATACAACTTCTCCTTCAATCGCCACTGGTCTTGTAACTATGCAAAATCCTTTACCATACTCTTTTTCAGGCGTAACTGAGGGTGAGTTAATTAAACATATGGCGACACTGCCCAACGAATTCACAACAGGACATGACCTTATACCCAGCTTCTTAGTTCGAGATTGTAGATATGTGTTTGCGTATCCTCTGAAAATAATTATTAATTTAGCCATGTCCACTTGTGTGTTTCCCAATAAATGGAAAATTACTAAAATTGTGCCGGTGCATAAGAAGGGTGACCGTACACTTCTTTCCAACTACAGACCCATCTCAATAATATCAAACTTTGCTAAACTATTTGAAAAAGTTCTGTATCTTAGTATATATACGAGTACACGCTCTTTTATTTCGAATGACCAGCATGGCTTTGTGACGGGTAGGTCAACTGTTACCAATTTAGCTTCGGTGACTCAATACATATGCGAGGTGTTGGACAGACGTGGACGGGTCGACGTGATTTACACAGACCTTTCAAAAGCATTTGATTTAATGGATCATGAGGTTCTTCTCTCTAAGTTGGGTTCGTTCGGCTTTGTCCCTGCTGTTTTTGATTTAATGCAATCATACCTGAAGGGAAGGAAATGTTACGTAAGTTACAATGGCTTCTCTTCCAATGAATTCATACTATCTTCCGGCGTCCCTCAAGGATCAAACCTAGGCCCTTTGCTTTTCATTTTATTCATAAATGATTTGCTACTCCAATTTGACTGTCCTGTTCTCGGATATGCCGATGATATAAAAATATACTTGGAAATCACTTCGGCATTGGATGTAGATAGGCTTCAGCATAATCTAGATATGATGACTGCATGGTGTCAAAACTTTAAGCTTAAGCTAAATACTGAAAAGTGTTGTGTGGTTAGTTATACTCGCTCGATTTCTTCAGTTGCCTCATCTTACATTATTATCGGAAATCCACTTTCTGCTAAAACAGAATATAAAGATCTAGGAGTTATTTATGATGCTGGCCTTACTTTCAAATTTCATATTGAAAATATTTGTGCGGAGGCATTTAAGTCGCTGGGGTTTATTATGCGAGTCTCAAAATACTTCAGGGACATGTCTTTGTTAAAGTCACTGTACTACTCTTTTGTATTGAGTAAGCTGGAATATGCATCCTTAATTTGGTACACGATCTATGCATGTGATTCATTAATGTTGGACCGCATTCATCGGAAATTTTTTAAATTCCTTTCATATAAAGCTGATGGTGTTTATCCTGAAAGAGGTATTGCTCAGGAAGAATTGTTGGAGCGTCACCAAATGTCGTCCTTGGCTGACAGAAGAGATACCATCTGCACACGATTTTTGCGCAAACTTGTGAACAACAGTATCGACTGCCCTTACCTACTTGCACGGATGACTTTTTTGGTTCCACGGATCAACTCCAGGCACAATAGCACATTTCTTACCCCTTTCGGAAGAACAAATATTATGAAAAGAGCGCCTACGTATACCCTATCACGTCTGGCTAGTAATCTAGAGGATATATTTGTAATGAAGAAGTGAGGTCCAACGATGTGGATGCATAGTGGTTTACGTTTATTTATTTATATTTTGTTGTACATACACCTACATTTACTTTTATTGTAATTATCCTGTAATTGGGCTTTGCCTGTTGGGTAATATATGACTATTATTATTATTATTATTATTATTATTATTATCCTATAAACAAATATAAATTGGAAATGACAGGGTGTCTAATTTAACTACTCCTACATCGGTTCGATACACTGGTGAATAATTTGGTATCACAATTATGAGTAAATTCATTATTTAAACAATAGGATGGGAAATTCTATCCGCCAAGAACATGGTCGTTGTATTATTATTGATATATTGTTTAGAACGAGTAAGCAGGTATCCATTTACAACATAAAATCAATCTTTTTAACATACATCGAACTATAAAAAGGGAAAAGTAATACGAAGCTGTTTAAAGTTTAAACGTCTTTAGGTCGTAAATTTAGTGAGAGAATACTGAGAATGAACTAATATTTCAAGAGTTGTCCTGTTATTCGATAACGGTTTTATTCAAACTTCTTCTTCAAATTACTTACGTCATTCAGTTTGATTTACATCCGCGTTTGTTTTATTTCGAGGATATGCAACAACGGAGCGTAATTTGAATAGATTTATTATTCTAACATATGATACGACATAAATCCCCTCCGTTGAGCTTGAGCTGCACTATTACGTTTACCAAGGATGCATCTCTATACAGAGTGTATTACCGTCAACAAACACAAAAAGAGATATTTCTACAGATAAAAATTAGGTTTACAAATAAATCTTTATTAAAGAGATGTCGTTGTATAAAATTATATAATGCTGTAGCATTATACTAGATCTTTTGCACCTTAGGTGTTGCTTTTATAACTTATGTATTTTATGACAATGGCACAATGCTCTTAACAAATTTCCCGAATAAAGCCTGCCACAAATTTTAGAAAACTTAAAAGGATGTCACATTCATATATGTGTATGTGACATTGAACCATATTCGCTGAAAGAATAGATAATTGTTGAATTTAACATAAAGGTAATATATCTCGCTTAACTACATTTGCAGTTTCTTTTTGTGATAGCGGTTCCTAACTGTGTACTTTTCTTTTGTAAGCTTACATTTAAGGGGAAAGTGTAAGTAGATAACTGGCCGAGCAGGATAATATCTATAAGACTAAGTGCTTTAACAAATCCCCAGCAAACTAAGTAATAACTGTTGCCGGATTGAGCCAAGCTTCTTTCGTATGGTTCCCCCGTAAGCTACCCTAAAAGCAATAAGATAAAAGACTGAAAAGCGGGCATATATAATTGTAGCTGACAAATTTGAACGAAAAATATGGAAAGATAATACAGTAATTGATGAAAGAAATTATGAAAAAAGCAAAAGCAGCACAAATAGTAAAAATAATCTTCGCTTTTAAAATTAAGACTTGGCCACTTAACAATTGTTGTAAGACGCTTCTCAGCCTACTAGGCATGAACACAAAAACTGATAATCAAAACATTTACTCCTGCAAAACTAAAGTGTAACACATATAGCACCGTTCGCTTCGTCTTTCCAGTATTTTTGTAAAAACATGGAAATGTACAGGATCCCACCTAACATAAAGAACGCTAGCTTTTGCTGTTCAAAAGCAAGTATGAGAGGGATCTCCCTGTATACACCATACATGTAAAGTATGCCCAAAATAACCGGACCCCCTAATACCCAAGTCACAACACGCCTTTCATTGGCGTTTAACTTAAACAAATAAGTAATATTTTACGTGAGCTCTATGTAAGGATTAGAAACACACGCGCGCAGTCGGTATTCTTTTAGGTACGCCTGTTTATTCTTTTGTTTCTCTATATGGTCCGGCAATAGCTACTTGATGAATTGAGTACCAGCGTAATAAGTAATACCTGGACGTAGAACACACCCCAAATGTAGGACCACATCCAATTATGAAAAATTAAATTTATTACTGGACTATTAATAATTTATGTCCCCAGTAAATCTTGCTCGTTTATGTATTGGTTTAAATGAACTTTTCGTTAGTATGATTTACAATTTTGTTTCAATAGAATCTGATAGAAATATTTTTGTGTATAGTTATGCAATTAATTATTTATACTTTATTTACTTTTTAATCATGATATTTGGAAATATTTTAAAGCACTCAGTCACAAACAGCTAATTTTCAAAATATACTTCCAGTTAATTGCTTAATATTTGTTTCTTGCAAAAAACAATTCAAGCAACCCGCTATAGTGCTTTAAATGAGCTTGAATACGTTTAAAGTCAGTACGCTATTCTATAAGTATGTTAGACGTAGCGTAAAAAATTTATACTGATTTGATTCTAATGTAAAATCAATTTCCTATGTGTGCAGTAAGTTCATAAACGGCAATATCGTATGATCTGCTCCGCATTTGTTTCAAATTACTCGTGACTATACGAATGTTTTATCGTAAAGCAACTGTAAAATAGAACAGTTACTTAGATATTATCTATGGAGTGATTGCTCTGTGTACTCTTATAATACCAGTAATGCATTATGCAGTGTATCTACGCGTTTTAACAAAAAGAAAATAGGTAATATCTACCATGATATATGAATAACCAAAAAGAAAATGAATGTATAAAAGATATTTACGGTTAGATAGACTTTAGAATAGTTTCCTGATATACAGTAGACAACAAAGGTCGTAACTGTGGTAGCAGACAAAAAAGTGATTGACAGCCAGCTAGGGCAAACCATTCTTTCAATCTACTAATACACCACCTATAGTAACACATGAAATAGGAAAACTACCAGCTTAATAACACATGCTAGTCATGCACGACGTTCACGTTTATTACTTTACTGATACAGTTCCATGTTATCAACTCTATAGATTTCTTTGTAGGCTACGTAGGTACGTTTGATTTGATTTTGATGAAATTCACCATTTTCCTACTAGATTCTTGTCATTTCCTTTTGTCATTATAGGCAAAATTGATTTAATTTACATCCAATGTGTTGATAATGTTCATAACTTCATTACTAGTATTCTTTTGAAAAATGTTTTATTAAAAAGAGTCAGCTCATCCACCGGATTATTTTTTTTAAGTAAGGGTTTATACCAACAGACCAAATTTAAGTAGTCCAAAACAAAACGAAAAATATCAACCAGAAAGTGTTTGAATATTGCTGTGGACGTGCCTGTCAATCACATCAAACAACTGTCCAAATACAATGCTAATGCGGCTCATGGAATACTAATGGAATCACTCACGGTAAAGCAATGTGTGGAGGAAAGGCAAACGGAGATGTCTCTGACACCCGTCGTCGGGTTACTCCGAGTGCTTCTCTGCCTCAAACCGTTACTTTCCTCTATAATAATAGCGTTAATTTCTAAACTACAAGCAGTGGTGCCATCAAGAGATAGAAGGCTTGTCGTAGGCGGAAACTTTCAGTGAGGTCAAATTGTTAACGGAGAACATTTTAAAATCAATTTTTGTTAATAACAAGAATCGTTTGCATAATGCATACTGATGCATGATTCACACTGTATAGTCTTGTTGTATTTGGAAAAGAATAGAAAATTCATGTTTGAAAAAAATTGGATTACAATTCAGAACAAATGTGATAATATCGTAACTATAAAGCAGATAATTAAAAAAACAATGTTAGGTCGACTAGCACTTTTTATAGCAATAAAATCGGGGTATTTCAGCGATTAAAAAAAAAACTTAATAACGATATTATGCTTTATCCTATCGACACACCGTCTGCCAGGTCGTGTAAGGCACTATTAAATCAGTAGCGGCGTTTTATAAACTACAAAAGGAAACATTCCTTGTCATTTCTGGTTGTTTATTGGTAACAAATAATTGATTTCACAATCTTTTAAAACAACTCAGGGACGAGCGAATTTAAACATAGGAATTAAAATACGTTTACTCGCATTTCTCATATAGAATATGCCGACATTCTAAAAACTGGGGGTTACCGTTTAAAAAACTCTTTCATTCGGATATGCTAATGCTAGTGTTTGGAACAGCCTGTAAAACATTTTCAGGTGTATTTATAGCACTAATAGAAAATATTAATGTTTAAGTTAAACTTTGCACATTCTCCAGAAACAAATTGATATCCGAGAAGTGTAATATTGCACATCGTTGAGGTTGTCGTTAAAAGGTTTGTCTAGAGGATGTTTAATACACAGTATATAGTATTTGAAATAAAATAAGTTGATATCAGCTCCCGGTGCTATTTTTAGGAAATGCATCATTATTCACAATATCACTATACTCAGATTTTAAAAAGGTACCTGATTATGCATACTTGACCACAATCTTTACATAATATCTTACAAATTCCTGATTTAGCCATGATTTAGCCCATAGTTGCTGGGTCCTTAGGGTATCCCGACAGACTTTTGTGGTTATTATTTGATTGTGAGTAATTTTAGAAAAGACTTCTCGTTAAAAGAAGAGGAAGGGGAACAAACCGTCAGATTTCACTTTCAAGGAAGTCTTAACATCATGCTATGAATATAGAATACCAGCAGTGGTACTCTTTTTGGATTTCGAGAAGGCTTACGATTCTGTTTCCAGAATTGAGAATTGAAATCCCGACAAAGCTAATGAACCCTATGAAGATGATCCTATAAAATACTACTAACAGTTTACAAATCGGAGAAGAAGCTATGAAAATTTCCAAATATGAGGAGCTATGTAACCTTGCTCATGAGAGACATTAGACTAAATAGAGAGGGCACGTTCATAATAAAGGTCACCCGGCTGTCATCTGTTATGCGGATGAAATTGCCATAATTTCAAGATGAGAAAAAAATAATTAAAAACTTAACAGAGCCAGCATCTAAGGTGGGACATGCAATTAATAGAAATAAAAGTAAATCAATGAAAATTCAGGCATGAACTGCAGATATCGAATTAAAAGCAGATACACAAGAAAGAAGCTTGGAATTTGAATATGTGAAAGAGTTTAGATATTTGGGGAGACCGCTGGTCAACAACTGCAATGAAGAAAAAGAAATTCATAGGAGAATTATGAAAGCCGATAAAAGTGCAAGAGTTATAAACCACCTGATCGAATCAAAACTACTGTCGAAGAAACCAAAGCTTTACAAAACTGTATTGACGCCAATGATATTGTGGCTACCTCTCCTTAGCGTAAAATAGCGATATATGAAGAAGTAACAACAACTAACAAAACATCTAGACATAAGACAAGATAACGCTGAGAATAAGGAGCGGAAATATTAAAATTCGGAATATAAAAACAATAAATAGCAGGAATAGTTTTCACATTTAAAATTTGGCAGTTTGGCAATTGTTATGATGACGATACCTAGCAACGAGCACTTTGGATCAACTTGGTGACACAGGCGATACATACAATTTGGCTCTTTTTCTTGACCAACTCTGCAAAACAACAAAAACAAATTACATGCAATTATTGCTACATACACTGATATTTCTAAAGCTAAAGTATTGTTGTAATTTTCTTTTCGACAACGTCGCAAAAATGTACAGGTGTGTTCCATTCATCATGGGAAAGTTGACCTAACTCCTGGTGACGCCAGAATACCAACCATTAGTTCACAAGGGATAGAAATCGACCTGTTTTTCCTAAAAGCGCAAGCTCATTTCTGTTAAAAGATAGTAAGCAGTGCGGGGAGGGAGGGCTGGAGCGTAATCTAGTACCTCACTGTATACACCAAAATACAGCCTCTTGAAGTAGCAAAACCGGCAATATATTTTTGCCGAGTTTCCCTAATTTCAAAAATATAATTGCGGTTCCCGATAGGGGAGATCCCATGTTAATAAAGCCCAATTCGCTATCATGCTTCCATAGTCAGAAAAAAAAATAAATGTTGATTCTGGGCAGCTTAGAAAAGAATTATAAAGGAGTATAATTAAGAGGTTTCTGTAGCTTTTGAAAAATAGTTAAATTATCAAAACAAATTTTTAAAAAATCCATTAAAACGCCGTATTTACAGTTAGCTATTGCATTGTATTATCGGCGAAGCGGTTTAAAGGAAAGTAAATGCATTATGCTTCAATTTCTTGTTTAAATCTTTCACGCGCATAATAATTTCCATACGATGGCGATTACCAGGTCGTTAAATGTGGACATTGTTAGCTCACGACGATACTCACGCATACAATAAAACAATAACAGTTAGAAAAAATGACCGCACTTATGATTTGTATATGTGTACCACTCTAGCATATAATAATTTATTATTCCGGGAATAATTAAATTTTATAGATTTGGTATTAATCACGGCGCATTAAAAGTAAGGATATCGTAATTATTTAAAACAATGAGGTTATAAATAATCGTTAAATTTCTAATGAGGTACTTTAATAAAGCAAATAATTTATTCAATAGTTACAGGCGGCAACGCGATGCACACAAAAAGATATTCTATTACGTTGCCTCTAAACTTTCATGAATTATTACCGGGTGATAGTAAAACTTCCATCTGGTCACCCGTGGTTAGACCATTATTGATACTTCATGGTAACATAATTTTTATTTTTATTGTTCTTCTCCTTTTCTTACATCAACCTAACAACGTTTCATATCCGTTCGACACACAGGCGAGAATATGCTTACTGCCGGTTACGTCCACATTAAAATTCATTGACTCCCTTAGCTTGCCAATTCGCATGCTCCGACGCTTGAAAAGCTGCGATGATGTATGAATGTTATAATAAACAAGACATTTATTAATTTTTAACCATCTCTTGGATTGTATATTTTGTAGGAATACATTGAAGCATCCGAAATGATCGCTGTAGACTAGAAACCTTCTCGTGCAATACTAAACGCTATAGGTAATACATTAAAATTAGGAATAATAAGAAGGAAGTATAAACTTTGGGGTTCCCAAATAATTGTTTAAATTTTAACGAGAAGTTATACAAAATGTACGTCAAACAGAATTTGATGTGAAGTCGCTAACAGGTTTCTCAAAATAATAATGCACATACACTATAAAAAATAAAATTACTGCAAAGAAAATATATTGAAACTTTTGAAGAATCCGTCAGTGACAATTACTTCACTAGCTCTCAATATATTAATTGATATTAAGTTACTGCACTATTCTATTAATTACAATATGGAAGCAAGGCGGCCATCTGTAGGCACTCAATATTCAAAATATAATAGCCCCGATATAATCGCTACAGTAACTCTATTTGGTCTAACTACTGCTTGCGTAAATTAAATACGGGTGCTTAAGAAGCCCAATTTTGTGTTAATGCAAGATAAGGCTAGTGCGCACATTGCAGCCATCACTATAAGCTGTCTTCAGTAACATAGGTTTCACACCATCGACTGGACTTCACATCTCGAAATATGCGATTTGTTAAGTAGATTTGGAGATACCCAAGTCCGCATCAAACTCTCCAACAGCTAACAATTGTTCTAATCGAACAATGAGAGTATATAGCCCAAGAAGACAAACGTAGACCCGTGCGAAACATGTTTCGCAGGTTTCAAAGCAATTTTTTGTTAATACTAATGGAAGACGCACACGTTATTAAGCGACTCACAATTTTTCAAATGGACTTTACGTTATGCAAACCGGATGTTTCTTATTCACTTTACTTCTTTTAATTGCTACTGTTATCCCAAAAATGATTTTTTTCAAATTTATTCAAATGAAGCCTAACTTTTTAGGTTATTCTTAGCAGAATTCGGAACGAGCGTATTTTACTATTCGCTATTGTAATCGGCCTTCATAAGTGTTTTACACAATGTACATCAGAGATCCTCGAATCTGTAAACAAAATGGTTTACATAAATTAAATTATGTATTTTTTATATAATCATAACTTTTTTGTTTCCGGTGTTTAAAACAAATGTTATCGAAACCAGATAAGCATAACGGATGCTAAGATCAACTAGGAGCTGAAAGCTATCAGTCACACGAAGCTAACGTGTTGTGAAAAATAATGTGAAAAATAATTCACAGTTCTATTTCATTCAACTTGAGGCTCTTTAAAGAGCGCGGATTTATTTTACTATCAAGCTAAAACCCCAGAATTCGCGTAAAGTTTACATTATAAAATAAAGAAAAAAATTTACGTCATGCATGTTTTAAACTTGGTAAGTAGGAGCGACATAGCACATTTACAACGTGTAGAATGAAATCCCCTTATCTACATAAATGGACGATAGAAACAAAAAATCTAGGCAGGCGTGGTGTTCTGGGGAAAATCAGTGCACCGTCCCGACTGTGACACAGATTTAACGAGCAGGTCTCTGTATAACTACTTTTAACAATAATAGCCTTACATATGATACAAGCCGCTTAGTATTCGTTTATTTTTGTACAAAATACAACAAAAAATGTACTTCTTAATATAAAAGAGAATAGTACTTTCAGTACCATTTTTAAAGTATTCAGATTTCTCCTCGTAGCAGAGAGGATAGAAATCAGCCTGGGAATATAATATCCCCAAATATTATTTCTGCTGAAAAGACAAATCAATACATTTGTCTTATGTGCGCTATCTTTGGAGATATCCTTATTGAATTGAGCAAAACTAAGGGGCTGTACAAACATTATCATAAAATCATTAACTTGTTCAAATAGTACACACATAAAAAGGATTACTGAAAGCAGGTGAAAATTACTTGGAGGACTTCCTCCACGACGCTCTTATATATACACAAGATAATATGTTCCGCAACCAAGAAAAACCTGAAAAAATTGTTAAATTGAAGCCAAAATAAGTGAATAGCTTTTATTTAAAATATTAATACTTTTATTTCGATCATGAGCATATTGGATCTGATTCAATATACTCTTTATTTATATTTTACCTTTTCTTGTTTGTCACAAATTCGTCTTGCTGTATCGGAGGCACCTCCTTCTTATCAGCAATACTCAAAGACCAAGAGGAAGGATTGTTTCTAAAATTATTTTCGCTCCATTCATGAGAATTTCAGAAACTGTATTTCTTTTTAAAGAAATTCATTAACTCATTGCGCTGTCATAACTTCTTTCTCATGACGCCTAAGGTCCTATTGTTAAAGATCTAATATGGCTAGAAGAACCTCTGGTGTCTGAAATTACATTAATTTTTGTTATTACTTATTGTTATACAGTGTCAACGTAAATACCTGGTTTGAAATACGGCGTTTCACAAAATTTTATCCCGTTCTATAAACGAGATTTCACTCAAGTAATTCGAAACCTCAAAGAGAAAGTAAGATGGCAGCCGCCGCTACCTTCTATTATTCTTATTGTTTATCTGACTTTAGCTGAATATTATATTATATTATTGGTGATATAATTCACTGATCTGTTAAAACTTTGAAATTAAGTGAAAACAAAATATTTTTTTTATTTTTTTGAATGTACGTATATGTACCGCATTTGACTAATATATCTATACTATAAGCCATTTCCGATTTACCAGGTAGAAGGACTGTCCACTTCTGGGTTGTATTACTTGTAACCACTTTCGTTTCCTGATCCTAAGCCGTCAACTTGTTTTTGGTCTTAATAAATTAATCACATACTGATGTTTAGACAAAAACCGAATATAAGGTTTGTAAAGGAAACAAAATTTTGAAAAAGACTCCTTTTTAAATTATGTAAACATAACTAGAAAATTCAAATGCAACTAAAGTCTGTTATGTTGCGCCGTAGTCTGCATTAACAATATATTTAAATCAAAACATTAGTAGGTTGTGTAGCACTCTCTTTTACTATCACATATCAAAAGCTTGGAAACAATTGATGATATTTCAAAGTCTGTATTTGCAAATAAAGCTTGATGGGTGCGCATAATTAAGCCACTAATCAGATGGCTCCCAGAAATGATTTAGTTTGAAAATTAAACAATTCATAATGTCCATTTATGACCAGGTTTATCTGTTCAATACTCCATTGTGCGTCGCAGTGGACAATGTTGCAAATTCTGCTAGACAACCTTGCACAAAAATCATCAAATTATTGCATATCTTTACTGAAGTGTAACGCATGTGGTAGCAAGAATCCTTAGGTGTTCAAATTTATTCATTAAGAAAAAAGAACCTCATTAAGATATATGCACAATCTACAAACAGAATACAGCACACATGTATGGAGGTGGAGACATGCAAAGGAAGACGATGCCAACTGGTGTGAAAGAAAGACTTACTACGCGGGAGAGAAAATGCGAAAAACAGCAGAGAGCTCTGAAGTAAATACAGCAAGACAGCAATAAATGGCTATAGGTATATAGTTATTAAAAAATAGGTATATTCAAAAACAAAAGATGTTTGGTTATATGATGTTAGATATGGCAAAGAAAAGCGTTAAAGAATATCGTAAAACAAGCAACTGTTGAGGTCACAACACCCACCTGAAGTGATTGTCCGTATAATTGCCCAATGTTAAAAGTTAGAAGGAATTTGAAAAATATATATGGTCGTTTCATTTGCAAAAATTTTGCGTGTTTATTATGGATTCTTCTATTCATTCCTCAATATCTGGTTCGATCCCCCTTATATTTTCTAATGTTCTCGTCGGTCCCCCTTTCAATGTTCTTATCTTCAATTCTCTGTTTCCCTTATTTCTCAACTGTTCCCAAATTCTGTAGTATTGTTTCATAACTAATACATGACTCTGTTTTCGCAAAAATAAAAAACATAAATCACTGAAATGACGAAATTCAAGTAACAATACTAATTATTATTCCTATTATTATTATTATTACTTTACATAAACCTGAATTTCTCTAGAAAAAAGTGTTAAGGCCTGCCTTAGTATATACGTAATATCCAGCTTCGTGAGGATATTTCCGTTCCTGTTGGGCATCGAGAGACGCTGGCCAAAGCAAGACATTCTGCAAACCGATAGAAACTCCACCGCTACATAAATGCAGAGTCGTCCGAGTGTCTGATAGGATAATTCTTTTAGACCAACACGTACACCATCCATTCAGGACTACATGACATCTTTACCGACTTAAATCACAATTTTCCTGATCTGGGATCCATCGCAAAAGGCTCTATTCTGCAAGAAAGCGACTAAAGAGCTTACAGTTACATGTACCCGAAGGTGTACCACAGGAGTTAGGGCTTCTTACCTAGCAGTATGAAGTTTTGCCAGTTTAGAGGCAATTTCAAAATTACCCAGTAGCCATTTTCGCATTATCTGTCTAGACATTGAGAGTAAACTAATACACGTAAACTTCATAACACATTTAATACCTGTAAACTAAAGGCAAGTACTTAGTAAATAATGCTATGTCGAGCTAGAATTGGAAATATTCTTAATTTGGTCGGAATTTGCTCATAATTTCTTTTCTATTCATTAATTTCTTTTATATCTTTAGAGCTACGATTGGAATTAGAACAACTGGATACGTACAAAACAGTTCTCAGTTCTCTGTTTTATTTTCTTTTTTAAGCAAGGAGTCGTAAAAGGTAACGAATTTGCAAAATAATGTTGACATTTAGTAAGTATTTTACACAGCGACCACCTACACTCATGCATACATATCTTGCACAAGCGACAAGTGAGTAAAATTTTATACGCCGATAAATTATATATTTTCATCCTTTCGGGATACACCTACTGTTTTCATGGAACTTCTTATAAGAGGTAAAAACAGATTTACGATAAAACATTTTATCGTAAATCTATTCGCGTAAGTATCCCAAGAAATAATTTAGATGGGTAATTAGGAAAGGCGTACAATTCGCATATGCATACGTATGTAGATAAGTTCCTTAACATCTATTATATATTCTACATAAACTTTACGATGTACTAACTAGCCTCATTGCATCGAACCCTTTTATTTTCCCAGGGCTCCGGACATTTTAAGTTCAGATCATAAATTACGTGGAAGTTTATTACCTAATTAAATGTTTCTAATTAACCCAATACTGAATGTTGTGAATGTTGATAATGAATGAATGCAGTACTTCTTGCATATTATTAGAAATGCTATCATTGGATGTATAATTCTTAGATAGGTGTTTCATATTACGATTATTTTACACACGAGTGATCTGTCTTGGATGGTGCACGTTGGTAGTTCATTCAGACCTTAGTTAGCTACTGATATAAATCTTATGAATAATGCCTACGTTACAGCAGCTACTTAACCAGGAAAATATGTAATACGGTTGAAAGAAAATTGAACGTTTACAATGGTCGTCGTGTATAACTAAGCGAAATGCTATTCAATCATAAATCACAAAGAGAATTTAAAGAATGCATTGGAAAAACCGTTCCATGAATGTAAATCTACAACATTGTCAATTTGTTGACTACGGGACTCTCTACCAGCAGAATCTAAGGAAACACACTCATAAGTACAACATAAATGTACTGGTGTAGTATCCAGTACACCTATTTTGCTAATTATTCTTACATCTATTACGGCCCACCGAAGTATAAGCAATGAAGCTTTTCATAAGTTCGGTAACCTTTAATGTGAAGGCATGAGTAAAGTCTTACATGGCGTTTTTGCTCCCATCCCCTCGTCGAAAAGGGTTAAGTGCAATTAACTTCTCAACATGCGAACGATGACCCAAGATTGTATTGGACTCGCCAGAAAAATTTACTCCTATATGACCAATATACACAGCACCTAATTGCGTCACAAGACCAGCGCTCTTGAGTAATCTTAAAATTGTCTATAAACTCGCAAAACTTAATACTGCTAGGTAAGAAGTCCTAGCTCCTGTTGGTATATATTAGCAAGTACGCCTTCGAGTACATGTAACTCCAAGCTCTTTAATCGCTTTTTTTGCAGAGTAGAGCCTTTTGCGATCGATCTCAGAGCAGCACATTAAGACAATTATGATTTAAGTGGGTGAAGATGTCATGTTATTCCGCATGGATGATGTACGTGTTGGTCTCAAACAATTATCCTTATTATCAGACTCTCGAAGAACTCTACATCCAGGTAGAGATGGAGTTTCTATCGTTTTGCAGAATGTCTTGCAATGGCCAGCGTCCCTCTCAAAAGATGATCGACAGGAACGGAAGGTCTTCAGCTGGATATTGAGTATATACTGCGCATTTACTTGCGTATATACTTATTCTTAGTATATACTATGACAGGCCTTAGCACTTTGTTCCGGAGAAATTCAGGTTCATGTAAAGCAATAGTAATTAACATTGTTACTTAAATTTCATCATTTCAGTGATTTATATTAATAGTTTTTTATTCTTGCACAAACAGGGTCGAGTAAAGTCAATCTGAAATTAGTAAAGCCACCGGTCATTTTTAAGAATATACTTTGCAATAACAATTCCTGCTAAAAAACACAAAAGCATTTAACACATCATCTACATTAGAAATCTTAGGACTAGATAGAGGACAGCGCCTTAACGTAAAAACAGGGTTTCTAAGAAGTAATTTAGGAATTAACATTACACCAAGTTACATGTATTGGTTATGAAACAGTATTAAAGAATTTGGGACCATTTGAGGAATAAGAGAAACAAAAAATTGAAGATAAGAACATTGAAAGGGAGACCGAAGAAAACATTAGAAAATACAAGGGGGATCGAACCAGATATTGTGGAATATATAACACGCTATATTCTTAAAAATGAAACGAACATACATATTTTTTAAGTTCCTTCTTTTATTTCCATTTGAAGGATCTCAATATAGTAGCCTTACACACATAGCACGTCTAGCCTTCGGCAATTATCCGCTGACAACCTCTTCAGGTAGGTGCTCTTCGTTTCTTCAAGCAGCTCTGATCATCCTTCTCTTTAAGTATTCACACACCAATAGCAACTGCTTAACTACATTGAGACCTCAACTTTTGCTTATTTTAAAATATTCTTTAACGTTTTGCTTTGCCATATCTACCATCATTTAACCAAACATCTTCAGTTTTTTAATAGACCTATTATTTAATAACTGCGTATCTATAATCGTTTATTAACATTGCTGTATTTACTTCCGAGCTCTTTGCTGTTTCTCGCATTTTCTCTCCCACGTACAGAAGCCTCCCTGTCACTCCAGTTGACATCCTCTTCCTTTTCATGTCTTCATCTCCATACACGCGTACTGCATTCTGTTTGCAGACTGTTTGCATATTTTAATGAGGCTTCTTTTTTTAATGAATAAATTTGAACACTCAGGGATTCTTTGTATTTGAATGGTGGTGAGATATACTTGTTTCTTTGCACATTGAAAACGATTAAGAGATAAATTAAACAAATTATGCGTGAGGGAGATACTATTTATTTTATATGAAGTTTTGAAATTGTATTTCCCTTACCAAATTTACAAAATATCTTAAATTAGATAAATACGGGAACCTGTTCTAATCCCTAATCGATAGCTAATTTTTGAATCAGATATTAAATTTAGGAATGGATTTTTAAATGAAAATTGAATATGTATTTTATTTTTGGCCAAATGTTTAATGTTCGGTACTTGTGATGTACACTTCGACTCCAAACCCAGATAGACTTCTCAATCTTCAAATCCACGCGAACCCCGGTCCGGGTCATCCCAACTCCGTAGGTGGTGAAATTTATATAATAGAAGCTCTAAATATTATTACCGAAGGCAAACTTGAAGCGGTTTTGAAGATCCTATTAAGCTATTTATTTTTTTTATTGTTTCTCGGGAAATTTTGAAAAAGACGTCGTTATCTAAGAAGAATTGTTAAGTGACAGTCTTGATATAATAACCATTTCAATAATTGCTTTGCGATCCTATGCGAACGGTGTGCATATGCCCTGGTACATACCGTCCAAACTAAATAAATGATATCAACATTGTATATGCATTGCAAAAGCTAATTGCTTTTTGTTGGTTTGAACTAATTCGGAAAGTGATAGTTTACCATCTGCCATTGGCAAATTGCAATATCTTGCACGTCTTCGAATTGTTGCAATCTGAATTATAAACACGTTGAAGCGTTTAACGAGCCAATAAATTTGATAATGTATATCTTAGATGAAAAACCTTTTACGTCATGTTTTCTAGTAAGCTTGTCGGATTTCAATTAGCAGATTACATTATAGTGTTGCTTAAGGGCGAATTTTCTTTTTCTTGCTGCGCTCTACTGTGATATATGTAACGGTGTACAGCTAGATGCGGCTTAAAGTTACGCTAGTCTTCGTGTATTCTCTCTGTTACTACATATTTCTGCGATACGGTAATTATCCATAAATTAGAAGAACTTGATGTATGCATGAGCATATTAACAAGGAAATGCGGCCGGAGTCTAACGGAAGCATTCGATGCAGCTGTGCTGTGCATTGGAGATCCAGGAGCAAATTCATAAAGTTTAAAATATGCGTCACTTCTGAAGGATTGTAAGATGGTAGTTATAATGCGTCATTTAGTTTATGTTTTGCAAAAAGTGCACCAAAATTTCCCGTTGTACGATATTATCGCCTATAAAGTTTCGCTGTAATTTCTTTTATAGAAAACGCTGAATGGTGTGCTTTTAAGGTATGTTAACGTAATTAGGTCATCACCAATCAACGACTGTGAAAGCCATTCTCCCATGGAGAGCACACTCATTATACCTAGGCTACTAAAAGAATATGAGGTTTTACTCAAATTTTCCGAAAAGACAATTTTGTCTTACACCTTAATTCTTGCTGTCGCCTTGGAAGTACTCACCCCCGCCAAGCATCCAACAATCCCGGTGATTTTAGCACTCCTGGAAGCTGAGATGCAAGGTGTCCAATTTTAGGCAAGACATAGAAGTCGCTGGGGACTAGATTAAGAGAATTGTTATGTTGTTTTTCTACTAGGAATTCTGTTACAAAGGGGCAGGTATACGTGGGCGCGTTGTCACTGTGGCGTTACCAGTCTTTGTTCCTTCCACAATCCGAACTGTTTCGCTGAACATTTTCCACAGTTGCTTATAGTAAAGCTTGCGGTGGACAGTCTGACCAGATGGCATAAGCTCCTTTTCCACAAATGTTGGAATATCGAAAGAAATCATCAGCATATTCTCTATTTTCCTGGAAACGTTTGAATGTTCCTACTTGAGTCTAGGTGTTCTTACTAGAAGCCTCCTCCAATATGCGGTGGAGACTGCAAACAGAAATTGATGAAAATCCGTTGCTTCTTTACATCATCCATTTGGAAAGTTGCAGGAACACAGGAATACGTTGTCACACCTGAGCGACAGCTGAAAGGTGCACCAAGAAGCCTTTAATGGTGCCGGGATATTTGGGTTGGGCTGGATAATAACATCCTCTGGTGTTTTGGGTAACACCTTGTGCTTACATAATAGCGAGTATTAAATACGAATAGGGAGTAGTAAGAAATGAATTGCCTGCAAAGTTACATCAACCACTAAGTTCATTTAATGCGAACAAAATTGTTGTCAAAGATAGAGCCACAAATTTTCAGAGAAGTTGAGAAAGGCCCAAAGATCTAAGCTAGATAAATTGGCACGAAATAAGGATGCTTATTTGAATAAGAGGATTTTATAAGGTCAGGTGTTGATTCTACATATTAATTCTATTTCGCGGCATTTTCCAACAGAATAACGTAGAAACTTTAAAACAAACATAGCAATACACTGATACTGACACGTATCAGAATAACACATTTATTGGAATTATTTTAAGCCACGAAACGCTTGATTCGGATAGCCCCTACGTTATATGTGACAAGAAATGAGAAACTTTTAATGTAGAACGCACCTGTTTTTTCGTTTTACATGAACATTCAATGCAAAGATACATTCATTTTATTTAACAACATCCAAAAATTTAGCCCATTTACAAGAACACTATTTAAAAACTCTATTTGGAAGCAAATGAAAAACGGGTAAGAACATGAAATTGTTTTACATTATTTTCACGTGTACTCTTGGAATTTGATCCGTTCCTCCCTACTCATTCCTCGATGTAATTAAATTTAATGAATGAAACAAAAATCTCATAAGATATCGGTAGGATTCGAACCTATAGCTCCCATTTGCCGGACGAACGCGCTACCACTTTAATTATCTAGATGCAGATGTATTAAAACATCTCGAAAGATATATATTTATTTATGTGCAAATATACACTATTTTTTTTATTAGACGTAGTTTCTCTTAGAATAATTTGGTGTGCTTTTACGACAATCAATTTTTAAACTGCAGGACTATTTTTGTTTTGCATCATTAATATACTCTATAACATTAACGAGGTACTAATTATGGTTCTTTCATGCGTACCAAAGGAACTTCGGTTATTACAGTTACTAAAGGATGTATGTACACAGAAAGTATTCAATACACAACCATAGTGACGTACATCGTAAATTTCGAGAATATAATTGCTTTCAAAATGCTACAACGTCTAACGTATGTTGTATCGACATGCATATTCATAAATCCTTTTTATGTCTTCACTTTTTTTCTTTTGGTTTGACATGCAAATCGTAGATATCATACTAATAAGTTCGGTGCTCGTGTACGTAGTATTTATATGCACACCGCATTTTTCATATAATTTTCAGAGATAAAGGTTACATGTCCCTTGAATTTCATTATATAACTATTGTATGGGTCGCATACTTTCGTCTTTGTAGAGAGAATGAAGCTGAATTTGTTTAAGAACTGCGTGCCGTTTTTTAAATCTCCTTAAAACTTAACACAATAACGGGATTGGTCGGTGATCTTCATGCAAATTGCTTCTCCGGCTAATTCCTATTGTTTAAAATTGCTCTGGTGGAATCCTTAGTAAAAGTAACTACTCTCTATATGCATTACGTAAAGCATTAAATTGGTCTTAAATATAGGTATTGAAAGGAAATTGCATAAGATATTTCCAATTACCTTGCCCATTATTCTGTGAGCTAGCTGGATGCGGGATATTTGCATATAAAAGGAAAGCACCATACGGGAATAGTTGTATTTGTTCGAAATAGATATTTATAAGTTTTGGAATGTGAAGTAATAGCTGACTTAAAAGGTTTAATTTGCATTTGCTATACGTATGTATCTCCTATTAGATGTAATGCCAAATGCGTTCCATTGTAATATAGAATGTTCTAATTATTAAGTAGGTAAAAAGAAATTTTATGGGACTGCCTTGGCATGTAAGGGTCACGCCATTTTGTAAGCATCCTCGTTATTAATTCTACTTGGATCAATCGAATTGTTATTTTATAAGACGTTATCAGATATCTTGAACAGGAAAGTGAAGCAAACATTAACTTTGTACATAATATATTCCATACTAAATGTGAGATTAGTTACCATATTTGCTATGCAGTGTGAAAACAGTAAACTCAGTTGGCTTGCCTAATTTTGAAAGTAATACGTATCACGTCCCGAGAATTAACTTTCATAGACATATGATTAAGATATCGTAATGCAAATGTTTAGCTGCCATTCCAAATCTATTACTCAATATTAATTCTTACGATATTGTTCAATTCTCAAATAAACTATTTGGAAATATCTTTCCGTCTTCCAGTATGCTTGATTATTTTTCAATAATTGAGAATTGAGGTCAAGTTTTCCGCCGATTTTCAACTACTTCGCTTGATTTTATCGTATTTGAAATCCGTAATTCAGCTGGGATCCTTTCTTGGCCCGCAGCTGTTTGTAATCTACACGTACGATGTTCTGAAACACCTTGAAATTCAACTCCCTATCCACGTCGACGCACAGTAAGGTATTGGGCAGATAAACCTAGTCATAAATAGATGTTCCACATTATTTACTTATTTAGTTGATAGCAGAATTAAATCCATCCATTAAACCTTAATTGGAAGTGCTATTTGAATTAAACTATCGTCTGTTGTTTTCAAGCTTCCGAAGCAGCAGTTGTGTGATATATTTATTATTATATCAAAAAAACTGCACCAACATGTAAAGGTACGAACCTCATATATGTTAATCGAAAGATGGTGAAGATTCGCTATCTTGAAATTTTTCTTAATAAAAAGAAATTGAGGGATACCGTCTTTTAAGAGTTCTTTTTACGCTTAATTCAGGCCAAATTAAAGCTTTAACCAGAAGAAAGTACATCGCCAGGAAGGAGCCTCCAGAAAGAAGTTACGATAACATGAATGGATTTTTTGAACGAAGAAATTCACAAGTATATATATTATCTGTGCAACTATACGAACGGTAACCATGACATAAAATCTTCATCTATGGAGTGAAAATAATTTTAGAAGCAATGTTTCCTGTTGCTCAACCGTCAACAAAGGCTTTATGAGCTCGGAACAAGCACTACAAGCAGAAAAGGGACAAACTTTTCGAGGAAGTTTAGTAGGAAGACATACAACATGGCCATTATAAAAAAATTGCGACTTACTTTCGATTGTTTGTTATCTAGCTTAAGACCTTAGCCTAGATTTTCAGAAAACGTTTTTTTGAAGAATGTCTGGAGATGCTTCTATCTCCAGAACATCCACTGGATTCTAAAAATTTTTTTGTTTAATAGCTTGTCAAAATTGTTGCTATTTAAAAAATACAAGGGATTGTTGTCCCCATTTTTTTCAGTGTAAAAGTAAAATAAAGCATTCCCTTTTCTAGTTAATTCAGTTGAGAATGTCATACAAAGAACGTAAAGTAGATAACTTATTTTTAAAACCATATTAAAATTTGATTTCATTTTAATGTGGTTAAGACTCAGCTTCTCTTGTTTATGTAAATAGAAAAGTACGTTCCAAACAATTTTTCGTTTGAGGCATTTCCAAAGGGTACAAGGGCTTGTAGTGTTAAACAGATAACAGAAATTTATTCCGACAAAACCAATGCCATCCGTTTTACTGAAATCATGAACTCTTTAGGTTATTACCATTTCATTCGTTTTGAATCGTTCGCGCTACTCGGTTGTAACACGTTTAACAATTATATAGCTGGCAACAATTGTTAATCCTATACCGCTGACTATTATTATATTTCCAATAATCACTATGAAACATTGTCTGCATATACTATTCACTGCATATGCCAATATGTCTACATAATTTGTATCTTTCAGCACTTGCTCAACACGCGTCTGTATCGGCGATTAATCGCGCAATGGATGCAAGCAGAATACTTATATCGCCTAATTTGAGGGCCGGAATATTGAAAGGTGCGAAGTTATTGCTAAAAGTAAAACAAAATAAAAGGTGTCATTACACAAGATTATTACGTGTTGCGGTAGTTCATATCAGCGGCGCACGTATACGTATGTAGATAGAGGTCATAGCACCTAGTAATTGAACTTAAACATGCTACGCTAGTACCTATTTGCTTTTATAATAAGACGAAGAAAAATTGGAAGGTAGTTATTTTCGTTCGGCTAGTGCGCGTACCTTTTGTATTGTTTAGCAGAAATAACTGTACATAAGTAGGTGTTTATTACACTCAAAAGATAAAAACGAACATTACTTTGAAAGCATTGAGTAATTTAGATATTTCCGTAATAAATACATACATTTGCGTTGGCATAATTTACGTAAGTAGACTACAAAGCAATAGTCTCCTATTGTTTCTCACAATCAATGTACAACGACACAAATGCCTAGTATTTTTCTTGAAATTATTTCACATTTTTTGTAATTTGCTCAAAGTAACAACAATAATTTCTATCTCCTTGTTTGGAACTTGCTTTCTTCGGGAAGCAAGATTATCAGGTGAGTTCTAAATACATATATGAAAAATATAGGGATTTACTTCCTTTATAAAAGCTACATAGAGACTAGAGTGGGTTCCATAAGTAAAGGAGGGACATAAAATAGAGTGATGAAGGACCAATCACTAACCAAATTATGTAGAAAATACATATACCAACTGCAACGTTCATGTCGAGAAAGCAACTAGAGGCTGAAAGATGCTTCAAACGAACAAAAACACAACGCTTAATTCGAAGGCTACAAATTCAAGGGGTCACCAAATCAAGTTGAACAACGAAAAAGTTTCAATTAGTTCAAGTTTTTCATTAAACAAAAGTACTGAAGGTTACACGAGAAACGTCCGATATTAAAGGTACAAGCCAAAATTACACATTTATTATTTCTCGACGAAATCCCCATAAACGTTGGAACATTTACCCTAGCGCAATATTAACTTCAACATCCTTTTACAGTATTACTGGTTGTTAACCTGCTTGAGGCAGTCCCTAACTCATCCTGGGCTGCTAAGCATTTATCCATAAATAATTTCTCTAAAGGTCTCAATAAATGAAAATCACAGAAGACTAAATCTAAACTATTCGGACGATATTCGGGGTACGGATCTTCCAATTCGGCTGTGCCAACTATAGTTTGACTTCATTTGACGTGTGCGATTTTGCGCCATCATACGCAAGTTGAATTCTCTCGCTTATTCATCCCGACCTTTTCCTTCTAATGGCTACATGTAATTTCTGAAAACTTTTTCAGAATCTTTCATCGTTCACACAGCAATGAGCCTTCGCTATCGCACAACAATGTGACAATGGTTTTACGAACAGGTAGGGTAGTTTTGAAATTTCTCGTAAATGGGCAAGCCGGACTGTTGTTTCGTTTTTAAGGTAAACGTATAATCCCAGGTTTCTTCGCCAGTAGTGATAGTTTCAATAAAGGGTTCCTCTTTTATTGGGATTGGGTGCGATGTTAAAGTGAAGCACTCATTCTCCTAGTTCCTTTTTTCATCAGAGGGCGTTCTTGGCATTCAGCGAGTTGAAATTTTGCGAATGTTTAGGCCTCATATGATTTCATAAACACTCTTACTTCTCTAGTTAAACTTGCGACAATTACGCGATTGTCATTCGTATGTATGGTCGTTGCTCTGCCATTACTCTTCTCCTAATTCTCATTCAGTTCCGTTCTTCCATTTTTAAATTTTTAACACGCTAGCTTCTTGGCGTCCTAATACGTTCGGACTATAAACGCGCTGTAACCAGCAATGAATTTCCCTCTGATTAACTACTCTAGCTCGCAAAAATCTGTTCACTCCGCGTACCTCTTGGAAAGCTAAGTTGTGTTTTAAATAAAACAGTGCTCTAGACTAAAAACGAACGAGTTCACCATTCTTATGAATGGCTGTTTATTATATCGATGAGCACATACTTTCGTATATTCACTATATGCAATGAACGGATTTATTGATATAAAGAATACAATCATTAATGTCTAATAAAATATTACTAGAGTTTGTTTCGCTTCTCAAAGTAAGTTAATAAATTGGTTTTCTGTTATGTTGATGAACAGGTTTTAATCTGATAAACGCGATGCGTTGTAAAAAATTTATTAGTTAATGGAATATTTTTCCCGTGCTTTAACAAAACGTGTTAGTTCCTTACTTACCGATTCATTCTTTAATTAGTTTATTTATTATTTAGTTAGTTTATTATTCAAATATTTATTTATTTTGTTGTAATATATTATACTCATATAAGGAAATTTGACAAACTTTACGTGCAACTTCTCATTCAGTTATGTCAAGGTGTACACAAGGCACGCGAAATAAAATAATAGGAGATATAAAAGGATTGCTTTCTGCGTAAAGTTATCTCTTCTTTCGATGGGTTCCAGTAAATAGCAGTAACAAATAGTAACATTTGCAAATACAGTTCTTCTTATGATTACATTAACTGTAGTCAGCAAGAAAAGCCAGGCACATTCAATATTTTGACCGGCTCCATTGCTTATTTGATAACAAAGCTACTGCTACTACAAGAGACTTACATTTAATTTATCACTCTTTATTTTAGAATCATAGAATAATATTTTGTTCAGAATATTGATTTTTGTTGATTGATGCTTACATATACACAGTGTCCCATTTCAAAGAAATAAGTAATCTAAGTTAATTCGATAATGCCACGCGCAATTGCTTTCGTTTCCTTTAGTACGTTATAAACTTCAGGGAAACACTTCAACTTTAATCATGTAACCGACGAACGTTATAACTTCAACAGCAACAGTGCGTAATAAACATGAAGAAAGAGATCGAACACTTTCTTATTAATAAATGATCATATTTATTGCTGTATTTTCATTTTATTTTCTATATGTAGTTGCTTTTTTACTGAATATGAATCCCTACATTGTCGTTTACCTTCTATTGTAGAGTAATTCCTTTTATGATCATCGATCTTGAAGATTTTAAATAGTTGCCCTGTTTGAATAACCACATACACACGCAGCAAAAATAAAATTAGTTAGTCTTCAACTGCACTGTAAACTAGAAGTGATTTCATACAGTTAAGTGTAATTAACTGTCATTTAAATTTACATAATTGCAGGCACTAAACGTGACAGGGCCATTTCATAAATTAATACGCTTTTAACTAGAAACAAGAAAAAAAAAACTAAATATGGTAGAAATGTAGATAGTAAGTTACCAAATCATCATCGAATAAATAGAAACGTATCTAATTAAAACAATTTCGTATACATTTTGCAATTATATTAATCCGATTAAGATGTTTCAAATTAAAACGCCGCATACAAGATAGTTTAGTGGTTGGCGAATTTATCGCCAGCACAGAGTATACTAAAATTTTAACGTCCTTGATAAATTATGTGGTCGCGATGTGTAGCCGTCGGCATATATTTCGTCTTATTCCTAGTAAATCCATTAATATTTCAGCCTAAATGGGATACAAGCATGATTTATACGCGAATATTTCACTTTCTTAGAAAGAAGAACATGGTAAAATGCGTCACCCGAATTTTATTTATCGTTTAACATAAACACTTGCCGCATATTTTGTAATTTTATAATGTTTCTGAAAAAAATCGCGCTCGTAAAGAATGCGAGATCATATCCCGTTGGTATATGTATAATTTGATATCATAAAAATAGCTGTAAAGGTGTGTAGATTTCCCAATTAACGGCTGGATATGTCACAATTCGTTATAAGTGGGAAAGGTAGCTCATAGATTTCCTTTGTTAAAATATATTTAATTTCTGCATTAGTTTCACTATTTTTGTTTGCGATTTACTTTACAAAAAATGTTGAAGTACCTTATGGATATTTTAGGAAACCGTGCATTTTGAAATAAGGCAACTTGACGCTGCTTCACGGACATCTGAAAGCGGTACTTCATTCTTTTAACATTATTGTTAAGCGTTCTTTCGCGACTTTTCTGCAGCTGCATTTATTACGTTTCAATGAAAAGATTTTTGTTCGCAACAATCTAAAAAACAAACCAAATTACAAGTATCTCTTGGCTATAATCCGCCAACATATCGGAAATCCATTTTCCAATTAACTACCAAATTACTACCTACATTTTTGCTTTCGCCGCATTTAAAACCGTATTTCTCTAAAACTATTAAATAGATAATGTACTTAACATGAAGGTTGAAAGTAGTGTCTTTGCTGTGTGGCTAATAGAGGAAGATTCAAAACTTTTAAAGAAAATTATTCAGAGACAAATCTGGCATAACGTAAAATTGTATTCGAATATACGTTTTATATTATTATTATTACCCTTTTAAATAGAACCCTGAATATAGTATTGTACGGTTTTTGAGAGAACTGAGATTATATCAAATTTTTGCGAAATACCGAATACTAAACAAGAGCGACTCTAAAGGACCCTTGATATGGGTCCGTATGTGAGACCACAAGTGATTCCGCTAGAAGGGATATCTGGTCTTGCTAAAATAAAGAACACGTTCCCTGTTAACCTAATTAGATTCAGCAAAAAAGAAGTCAAGAGCATTATCAGGGTGGACACTGCCTCCTGAAAAAGCATTTGTATAACATGAATTGCGTAAGCGAACCCTGGTGTAGAAGATGCTAGCTACAAAAGGAAATGAGTTTACATGTAAGGGACTAAGAGTACTCAGGCAGGGACACTTCGGAGACAATCTAATGGAGCCTTCGAAAGTACCTAATTGTCTCCTAGGGAAGATAATTGCCTTTAAGGAAGACACTAGGCCGCTTCAGTAAAAATTAGTGGTGATACAAGGAGAACTAAGCTCAAGTGACCAACATTATGAATAATATTTGTTATTTTTTTTGGTTATTTTTTCGTTATTGTCTCTAGGGATCTTCCGATGTACAATGGATTAACGCAGAGAACGTAAGCGCTTTATTTGGAAGGGTGATGGCCCGCATTTTATTCGATTAGGCTTTTCTTGAGTTTGCAAAAGTGCATCAGAAATGGTCAGGTGTGGATACAAAATAATAAATTCCTACATGCGTTGAACATCCAGTCTTCCATTATCAACCATGTACTGCTTTTAATGTTTAACGGTTGATAGTAGTAAAACTCTCGTAGGTACTGAATTAGGGAATACAATTCTTTATGTTTTCGGATCATGTTTCGTAATAAGCTGCTCTGCGATTTGTTACATTGTAATAGTGCAGATGTTTCATCTCTCAACATCTATATCAACAAAAGATCAACAAAATCTATACAGACCCAATGATATCTGTAGCATTGGAGGTCATTCATTGATATACTAATTTCGATTTAATATAATTTAACCTCGTTATATAGATTTTGTTGTTTTAGGATTTGCATTACCGAAATTATAATAAAAAAAAGTGTCGGCTAAAATTTAATGGGAGGTATTAATAAGGAAATTATAATTAGCATTTTTGTATATTTTGAATTTTTATAGGTAAGCATTAAACGCAGTATCGAAATGCGAATCAAGATATCAATGTTCATAACGTCACTGGATTCGGGATACGAAATCATCGTAAAGATTAAAACATTCTGGTATGGAAGTCGCTGGATTGGTAAACCTGTGCGCATAGATAACGAAACGTATAGACCGACACTATTCTTGACATAACCACAAGGTTTAAAGCGAAATCTTTTTAAAATTAGTGAAAAGCAACTTGTACCATTTTGGATGTTATTAAATAAATCCCGTATTAACCTGAATATGCTTAGACTCGGACGGCAGCTCTAAATTGAAAATAGGAGTCCTGAAACACTTCACTATTACCCCTTACCACAGACGCTTCACTGACACTGTAGCTAAGCTATCGTCTTCAGCAGCGATACT
The DNA here is from genome assembly GCA_902655005.2 of Marronus borbonicus. Classification (NCBI taxonomy): domain Eukaryota; kingdom Metazoa; phylum Arthropoda; class Insecta; order Coleoptera; family Scarabaeidae; genus Marronus; species Marronus borbonicus. The sequence goes on along the minus strand of LR737381.1, from coordinate 9,622,112 downwards.
GAACTCTGAGTTCAGTATTGCCTCCGGTAAGGGGTAATAGTGAAGTGTTTCAGTATTCCAGTGCCATAGTATTCGAGTAGGTAATTTAGAAAATAGGAGTATTTTAAGAAGTGATGAAGACGATTTCCCAATATACACATATATAACTCACTTATACACATACGATAGAATCTGATTCCCCGTAACAAATCAGTACAAACAGTAATCAAGTTGCTCTACTTAAAACAAGCAATTTTTCAAACATCCAATGCTGTCTCACTTACGTTAAAAAAATAAATAAAAAGGCGCTTTGGTAATTTACATTTTCTTATAAGATTCATATTATTAGAGCCATTGTCTAAAATAGGAGAACATACAATAGGTGTTTATTACTAAATTTTGACTATATGTTGCAATCGTCTAGCAACTGGTGTCCAACTCAAACGGTAAATAATAAAACTAGTAACGAAAGCCAAACGCAAAAATAAGAACAAAAAACAACTGTTGGTTCCTATATATATATATCTCAAACGCTTTAATGTGTACAACTCTAGAGGTACCTATTTGTTAGAAACATAGTTTTTAAAAATCATCTTCGTGCGAGTTCATATCTAAACGACTATCAAATTTTGGTTTTTACAGCTTGCGGGAAGGCATTGTAAAATGCATACGGACATAACCTCTAGCAGAGAGAACTTCAGTATCACAGCACATCCAAGATATCTTCAGAACGCGTATACAAACTACTTGCTTCGCAAATTCTCACTTTCTTTGGCATATTGACGATTTAACGATGACCTAGTGGTAGTAATCATATCGTTAATAAGCGCACCAGCTTTCTTATAAGAACATCTAAAAATTTCCACGAGCCTCAGATTTCTATATTTTGCCTATGTAAACTCGATTATACCTCACGCTTCTGTTACGTGGTGTCCTCAGCATGTATTAGTAGGTTAGAATTCATTCAATGAGAGTTTACCAAATTTCTTTGTTTAAAGCTAGTCCAATATTTTGGTGTTCTAGGCTTGTGGAGACTCAGTATTCTTACATAAGTTCCTTCTTTTCTTTGATATTCTTTTGTATCTCTTTCGGTCATACCTTTAACGATCCACCCTAACTCTCCTCAAAGCCCAACCCATTAAGAGAAACAACTCAGTATCCGTAACCCACTTAATACAGTTCCTTGTACTTTGGGTACTCCTAAAACAATAATTACCCAAAGCTTGTTTGATTAACTTCAATAAATAGACAATAGTAATAAGAACATAATCAAAAATAAATCCTGCCATTTGGCGGAATTGTCTCTAGTTAACATTTAAAGTCATCTGGCAGTTTATAGCCATTGTTCAGTTAACTGAGACAATTAGAGGTTGAGCGGTGCATGGTAAATTAGAAATTGAACATTCTGTAATGATAAAATATTTCACCTCGGACGAAAAAACACTGTCCGAAATCAAAGAGCGACGGACACGGTTTATAAAAATTCTTCACCGTCGTATGCCACCGTTAAACATTGTTTGAAATTGTTTCGAAGGAATTTCTTGAAGACAATTCATAAGAAGGGGGGCCCATTGCTGTAGTGACACCAGCAAATAAATCAAATTGGTTGAACAAGTCGGACCGCTAAAGACTAAGGATGTATGGAATCAAAGAAGGACTTCAATATGTTGAAAATAAGGTGACATCGTCTGCATAATTTAATTTTTACATCAAATAGGTTTATACCATGACCCATAACTATTACAAGATCGATGATATGGTTGAGATAACTCCGTATTTATGTGGAGGTTGAGAAACTCTAAATAATCAAATTTCACGAGAATAGGGGTTCCAATACAGTATCTTCAATATTTTACGACTTAATAATTGCGAAAATTGAAGACCTGACCTAACGTATTCGTTATAGACAATGTCATAAATTTTAATACAATTAACATTGCTGCGGTAATTGGCGATGCGTTTAGGTATTTCTACTTCCTTCTATCTATCACTAACATCGCGACTCCAACGTGAAAAGTAATTATGCATGCCTTATTATAATAATTACTAATTTATTGTTGTATAATTCCAAGAGAAAATAGGTATAATTACAGCTCGTTTTCCACATGCGGTCATAAAATGTCGAGCATAAGTACGGGTGAGTGCAACAGCGCCAGGTTAGAGAAACATCGATAGTATACAAACATGACTCCAAACTCACGTGATGCAGGTACACCGAGGAAACGTGCACAATTTGCAAAACGAGTTGAGAGAAAAGCAATCGCCATTACAGGTCGACGTGCATCCTTTTTTAAACTTCGTAATTTGTCTAAGCCTCAACATTTAATTAAAATTGTTTCATGTTTGCGTACGTACGTATAGAGGTATATGTGTACATGCGATATGTAAATAAAATGCTCGAGGTGTAGTACCGAGCGGGTACGATTCTTCAATACACACGAAGTTATTTAGCGCCAACTGCCTACACTGCTTATGAATATCTATAAGCTGCTTCATTAATTGTCTCTAACTTTCAATAAGCTATAACCGCGCTAAACCGCCAAAGAATCTTTGAACTGCTTTTCCTTTTTTTGTTTTAATTACTCTGCCATAGAGGATCCCTTTAACATGTGAGTATATGCGTCAAGCTGACGGCCAAAACGCCCATAAAACCAAATACAAAAAAAGGAAGAGAAAAGCCGTTTCTTACATATTGCTCCTTTTCTACATTAAACAAATATTAAGATATGAACAGCATCGATACCCAAGAGGGAGAGAGATAACAAAATTTGAAGAGAAAAGTGAATTAACACGAGATGAGATGATTTATTGTAAACGGTTTGGGGCTCCTCTAATTGCCACGGCATAAAGCTCACAAAGTACACGTTGTTAATATGTTAAATATTAGAAATTTATGGTTCCGACTGTCAAATGTGATTGCTGAGGTTGTTTATGGATGAGAAAGGTCGCAAAAAGCTCTATTGCGATCTATAATTATTGTAGGGAGATGTCCACACATGTTAATTGAACGTATATTAAAGTTCATATTTAACATACTTACATACGAAGAGTATTTTGCAATGTAAGTGATACAGTGTACTAATTTTATTTATACTTTATCTTACAGACGGGCTGTATATCTTATATTAAGCCTGCTAGTATTGTAATGTGCCCGTCGCTGAAATATGGCACTTTCTTTGCGGTTTTTGACAAGCCTGATATTAATGCTTTTGCCCGTTTTTGTCGTGGTATGTTACTATGGAGGTTTTTGATTTTTACACAGTGCTTTTAGATGACTTTGTTGCAAATAGCAGTAACGGTTTCGACCAATGGAAGACCTATTCGCTTTCTTTGGCCTGCCTGTCGGCCTTTCCACTTCCCTAATACCAATGATGGGTTACGACCCGATTGCCTTGGTTCTAATATCTCACAAGGTGTCTTTTTTAGAACTGTACCAACTTTGTGCCAACATGAAGGTATCAAAAAAATCGGATCATAAAGTAAGATATAAGGAAGGTTGCTATATTTTATCGAAACTTTGACAGTGGCTTTTTAATCGGGGCACTTTAAGAAAAGACGGAAGGATATAAATACTCAAAAACAGTTCCCATCTGAATCACTATCTGTAGAGCTGTGTAAATTTAAACAATCACTTGGCAATACTTCAAAATTTTAGAAATGACTAGTTTTAGGTATAAGGAATGCTTAATTAATGCAAAGTATCAGCAATTCTAAACTACTACACGTATCCCATTCAAAATAACAACGAAAACACCACTGGCAACATAGAGCACGTTGTTTCTGATGGTCTATGTTAAAGATGTCCTTTCACTCAAAGTGGAAATATTCGTAACTCCAAAGGGTAGATAATTTCCGAAGTAGAGAACGTAATATCAAGCATTCTGCAAATCATTGTTATTTTTGCAGAACACCAGAAAAACCTGTCTTCGTAAATATTTCGCAAATGGCCAACAATAGATATAAGTAATCGAATAGGATCCTGTAGGAAATAACGCCAGATTCTTACAGTGGCCACTAAATATGCACTAATACACAGGTGGTCAATTTAAAAGGACATAACTTTGATATGTAATATTCTTTTGGTTCAGTCGACACATCAGAATGATTTTGGATGGTATTATTGCCCCACTGGTCTTATAGAATTTGCAGATCTCGAAGCATTTTTAAAATAAACGTAAATTTAGATATTCATGAACAACACACTTCATATGAGCGCAGAAAAGATGAAATTCTATTGGTTACTTTAAGTGTTGCGGTCAAAATATGAAAATCTTTCGTAAAATTATTCGTGTTGATACAGTGACCACTGGCGGTATACTTTCTGGCAGTTCATCTAACGATAAACCTATCACATTGTGTTTAAATCAGAATTTTTCAATTACTTGCGTACTTGCGTCACATTGGAATAAATTTGTTATATATCGTTGCCAAATGTTAATGAACAAATGCTAAAAACAAATTTTGGAGTCAACAAGGAAACGTATTAAATGTTCTCCTATAAATTGCAGCTATCTCCAACAACAAATACCGAACACCAACACTTACTTGTCCAAACTTCAAGGACATCCTAAAGCATGGTAAAACATTTTTATGTTGAGGTTTTTGATTCAAAATCAAACGAAGAATGTCGCTGCGCGTAGCTGTTGCGCCAACTTATATATGATGTTTTGTTCAAAAGAACATGCAACTTTCTTCATAGATGTCAACATAATTTGAAATTGTGCTACTAGTATATATCTATTTTCTGTTATCAAATTTCGCAGTGTTGCTCCATCCTATATGCAGAGTTTGACAAATCTTAAAGCATTCCTTAAGCAAACCTAAATTTTTGTACTAATGAACAACACAAGGTGCACAAACTTCGTATGACACGACGAAGACGTAGAGAATGTTAAATTTTGTTAGATTTTTAAATGTTAACGCTAAATTCAGGTGTAATCGGTACAATGGCCACTACCATACCACACTACCAGTATGTCTATCCCATGCTCTTTGATACTGCTTTTAATAGTAAATCCATCACATCAGAACTTTACAGTTACCTGCGAGTTCGAACGAATACACTACCGTTAACAGGATTTTGAGATTTGTTTAAGTAATGTAAAGTCTTTATATGCATCTAGCGTAAGTAACTCGGGTGTATGTAACTGTTGAGTGCCTTGTGCTAAGCAAATGCGTGGACGAATTCTTTTACCTTCTACGGTGTATTCAAAGCAATTTCTAAAATACAATTAACTAGCATATGTATAGCAGATACCATTATAAATTAAGTACGATCAATATGCGTCCACGAACAAAAAATCCCACCTGTCCCGTGTCGTATGACTCATTAGGTATTGGAACCTAACAAGACTATCAGAAACGTAATCTTAATGTGAAATATTACCGTCGACGATTATAGAGAATTGATAAAGACCTCGTGTTTATTAGCATCTGATTTCTCGAGACAATGAACACACATACAACAAATAATCCTTCTTATTTGTCCATTTGAAACAATAAAGCTAAATGGCTGGCTAGATAGTGGTGTATGATCGGATAATGAATACAAAAGGGACCTTGATATTTCACTTGCAATTGTGTACTCAAGTATATGTAGACAAGTTTCTATTACATCAATGAAATATAAATTATTAAGCCTATAAATATTACTGGAGATAAAGTTGTACTTTATTTCCAGTTAGTGTCTTTGCGTTTCTTAGAATTTCCGAAAGGTTTAAATAGAATAATTCAAATCGGATTGACGGCAATGAAAATCGAAGCCGCCACTTTAGTTAGCTAGTAATAAATACAACGAAAGCTTTCCGATTATAACTTTTGCTCTTCCAGACAACTTATTCGTTGTTGTTTATTTACTGTTTAGTTAACGATATAGATCAACTATGTATAACTAAACTGTGAGATTGAGAGAGTAGAAGATGTAGAAAAGATGGGAAAAGGGAGAACTGATGCTGGAAGTGGTATGTAATGTGAAGACGTATAGTTATTCCATTTTCTTCTATCTGCATTTTGTGTCTAAACATTAAATACTTTAAAAAATATAATGTTAAGATAGCTTAGCTTCCTCATGGTATTCATGGAATAATTCACGGCAAACGCAACAAAAGAAAAGAAAAAAAGTACACTAACACACGGACATGTTTCTACCTACCCGGCGTCATCAGCGTGGTTTCGAGAGTAATTTTTTATCTCCACCTTCTACCGCTGTTGGCTCACAGTTAATGCCACAACTTTCAAAACGACAAACAAAAAAAGATAAAAAATTACTCTCGAAACCACGCTGATGTCGCCGGGTAGGCAGGAACATGTCCGTGTGTTAGTGTAATTTTTTTCTCTCCTTTTGTTACGTTTGCCGTGAATTATTCCATTAATACCATGAGGAAGCTAAACTATCTTAGCATTATATTTTTTGGTTATTGTTAGGCATTTTCTGATGTGTTCTATTAAATACTTTAATAATAAACCTACAAAATTATTGTAAGATTATAATATCTCTCCTCGCAATATCGAATAATTTGGAAGAAATCACAGGACCAAGTATGTTGCAAATTAAATTTATTTGTACTTACTAGTGTGGAGCTAAATTAATTACCTTCGGCAGCTTTTAAATTATCGTTTTACCTTATTGTTACCATTATTTACCTAGTTGGATTCATTGTTTTTTAAAAGTAAGGTTTCAGGCAGTGTTAATGATACAGTAACATAAGGTGATACGTCAACAAGATTTCTAAATTTTCTTAACCAATTTTTATTTTTCATAACAAAATCTGATATTCGACATTTCCGTAGCGTGCTTTCCTAAAACACACAATTAATTGATAAACGATTACTTTTACGCCCAAACAAATTCACTTTTATTATACGAATTACTGACAAGTACATGGATTACACTATAAATTGTTACAATGGTTATTTCAAGAAATAATAATGAAGCAGACTGCGGGCAAAGTTAATTCAGAGGCACGTTTAACTCCTCCTAACATCATGGGCTATGATCAGAGCATCAAAATGTGGAATATTGATAATGTAAGCGCAAACTTACGATTATTCGGAGGTTTCTTTATAAAAATGGCGTCCAACAACACATAAACCATTGTTACCTTCTTATTCAAGTTCACCGTTAGTATTCCTAATATTTATTTATCTAAATTTATTCGTCCGACGACAGTCAACTACAGGACAACTTAACTAGACGAAATAAATAAATTTGTAGTATCTTATCTTACATAATACATACATAGAAAAACAAACAAAATGGCGATAAAAATACAAACAAAACCTTATTCATATCTGAAAATATAGCAAATCACAGCCACAAACATAGCCTTAAAGTAAAGTGTAATGAAAAAACGTTTGCAAACACTTCTAAATAATTATTATAAAAAATATCAAAAATTTACACATCATATATACAATGTGTAGCATATGCTCGAAACTATATCATAACAATAGTGGGCAAATTCGGATGCACATCATCGGCGTAGCTAACGAATGGAGTCTCGCGTACGAAGAGAGTCGATATGCAGAGATCGCGAACGGCGCCGTTCCGGTGCTAGATACAAAAAGTTTTTAAGATGGTTTTGGTAGATTATGAACCGATCTCGATAAACTATCTCAAAATGTTATTGAATGAACACAGGAAATTACCATCTCTAGTCATATGTATAACAAATAAAATCGAGACTGTATGTAATTCAATGATTAAAAAAAAACTTATCGTCTTAAGCGTCTTCCGTGACTTGAAAAAAAAATAGATACATTATAAACGATTCTAACCACTGTGGAAAACAAACGGCCGCGATTAGTTTCTTAAAAATAGGTACAATAAGGAGCTTAAATTCATAAAAAATGTTGCAATTTACAAAAATTACTCTTTTACTTGTTAATCGCAATAGGAAAAATGTAAGAAATTCCACGACCTGAATCCCGCCAGAATCGCGCGATACGAAATTTGTGAAACTTCCCTTCAACAGCATATCGCAAGGTATTAGTCAAGTTTAGAGGTCAAGATGAGCGTATGTTTCAGTTCGCGAAATAGGCTCAAAAACTTTCTTGGCAAGGCAGGAATTTATAAAATTGCATGCAGTGACTGTGGAAAAGCCTAAATTGATCAAACGAAAAGGGCGATAGGCACCAGATTCAAAGAGCACATTAGGTATTACAGATACGCGAGAATAAAATCGCCAAGTGTAGCGTAACACAGAAACCAAACCGGTGTGATATTAATTTAGGAATGCTGGAATTGGTTAAGAACGTAACTTCCCCGCGGGAAGTGGATGCTTGCGAAACTATTTAGATAAAAAGGAATGCAAATTTATCGTCTTACTCAGGTCTTATTAGGGTAAGACGAACGCATGTTTTATGTTTCGTCCTGCAAGGACAAGAGACCCTTTCGTTTATTTTTCTGTATTTTTTGCATATGATAGTTTTAAGGTGTAGTTTTTTTTTTCTCGAGAGTAGATAGAACAGCTTGTTAGTATTAGAGCCTTTTTTACAGCATTCGGTCATGCGGTTGATAATAGGATTCGTGTACCCTTCAAACAGCTGTTCATTGTAAATAATGTCACGGTTCAATTTTAGAGGTATGTTGTTCAAAATACTGCAATTTATGGCATTCTATTGCAGCTTTGGTTGAATGCTGGACATCAAGGGATTCAAGCTAGTGCAATTAATTAATTCCAAACATAAATTTCTGAAAATTGTTGTGAGAGCTCTTCTTTTCCAAAGGAGATAATTCCCTTTTATTAGTGATAAGCGGATTATCCCTGCAGTAAAGATTAATGTAGCTATAAATGTGCATAACTGTGCAAAGATACTAGACCAACGAATGTCTAACATTTACTTTCTTGATTTTTATTTGTATTTTAACTTCCAGTAAGTATGTGGAAAAAGCTTGTCTCATCACGCTAACTTTCTCCTAATAATTTATATTGAAAGAAGCTGTCGACATGAATACTCAGAATTCATGATCCCTTTGTTACTCTCTACTGTTTTAACTATAATTTCAAGTTATGGAAATTAGAAGCGGATAGAAGGTTACATTTGTAAGTCTATCTACAATGAAGAACATTCAAAGCAATTTGCATTTATGTTCTTCCCTACTCCTAATAAACGAACAGAATCAATAACTGTTATTACATCAACAGCATTCTTCTCTCTATCAGGAAAGTGGTATTGAATCTCTTTGAATACAAAGTACAGGCCATCTAGATATAATAAGCAGCTAACAAGATCCAATAGTTCGCATAAAGACACAATCTAGGCATGTGATTAATCGTTTTTACGTACGCTCATGCAGGTTCGAACGATAAACAATAATTTCAACACAATCGCACAATTTAATTTATCGCAGCGGAATAGTTGAACGAACAATCAGTTGCCCATGCGCGTACGATCAGCATTTCTAAGACACGTCGTATTTATGTCACAGTCGCGGACACGCGACATTTAATTGCCTTAAAACGGCATGATTTCGCGACCACCCAAAGTCGTTCGCTTGTATTATTTATACGCGTACGAGGCGTGAGAAACAATTTGTTGCGGTGCGATTTTATGATTGTATCATTCCATACAAGTGGCTTCATTTCGATTGTCTCGCGGTAATTTATTCCGATGTTCCATTTCAATCTTTCATCGCTTTTCATATGCCATTCCACTACGTAAACATTGTGCGTTTTAGATGTGTACCAGAAGCTGATTCAGTAGCGATACAATAAGCTTCAATTTATTTTTAATTTACTATTACAATCACGTAAATGGGAAATATTAGTTGAGATCCATGACTATTGAAAAGTGATATTAATAGATACCGATATTACGGGACTTTAATGTTATTATCCCACTATGGTACAATGAAAATTACATTAAATGTCATATTGCTGCATACATGCAAGTTTAAAAGATGAAGCAGTGCGGTCCAATTTCCCCAGCTTATTTTTGTAGCTGTATTTTAAGAATGCTCTTATCGTTAAAAAAAAATTAACTGGAGAGTATCTAACCCAAGATGCTCTAATCACTGACAATGTCGAAATTAATAGCGTAATCTACATTGACCTATATAAAGGTGGCATATCTGCGTCGTACATACAAAATTTCAATTATAGCTACCATATTCCGCAGAGAGTACTAATGAGCGGTAATTGATTACCTTTGGTATGATGCTACTAGTCCAAACCTGGCACCTTCGCAGAACGTGGCATTACTAACTGCTCACATATGTGGATGTCGATATATCAATTAATTTCGACATTTTCAGTGACTATAGTATCTTTGGCTAGATACTCCCGTCCGCACATCTTCGTACATATACGGCAATTTCAATTACAGCTATTACTCTCCACAGAGGTGTACTGATGAAATAAAATAAAAGAATGAACAATGTTTAAAACCGAAAGGAAAAACTTTAAAATGTGTTGTGTTGTATATTTTTACAAGACTCCATTAATTTAGGATTTCAAATTTGGAAAGTAATTAACTACGAAGAACTTTTAAGAAAATACATCAATTTGGAACAGGTTTAGCAGTGTCCTCCAGGTAACAGTTCGAATAAATTTTTTTCCCTATAGTTTAGCCAATTATTGAAAAAGCAAATTTGTAGAAGCGATGTAACTATCATTTTCTATATAACAAATTTTTAGCATTAAAATACTGTTTCTTTTGGCTTTAACTATAATAGTAGTTGCAAATGTTTCTGTGATCCCACTTATTGAGTTTCATATTTTGATTTTCCCCGAGAAAACCCCACGATAAAGTCCCCCTTCCCGAGAATCCCGAGATAGTCCCACGATCATATTATTGTTCCGGAACATATTTCGGCAATAAAATTACTCATGAGAATCTTTGGAAAAAGCCTTGAAGTAAAGGTTTTATAGGCAAAAGTTGGTGTCTAACACATGCCACTTAAAGATGGAAGTACATGTTAGTTTTTTTGGAATATGACCATTCTCTTTACTGGGTGAGTATAAAGTAGTAAAATAGGAACACTAATTTTTACTTGTCCATTTAAGCTTCAACAGAAAATCAGGACCTAAAAACAATTAAATAACAATCAAGAAATATCATAGATAAAAAGAATCTGGATGCATTGGCAGGAAACGTCTAACCTTAAATGAAAGAGTTCATTGTTAGTAGAACAATTTGACGTTAGGTTAGGTATGTTATATTTTTTAAAGCTTCCAAAATAAAATTCAAAAATCAAGTTACTCCTTTTTGGAAATAGAATTTATTACAAGATTGTTAGATAGGCTTTGTTCTTAAGGCAATAAATTATTTTATTATTTTTGTTGTACCTCACTTCGGATTTTAGAGCTTGGTAATTATCGAATGAAACATAAATTCCGTATTTCTTTAAATTATAAATTTGTCTATTTATTGTACTTCTGACATGTGAAAATGTCATCTGCTTTCTTTTCGTAACAGGATAATATTACATTCCAGCGAATCTGCAAATACAAATAAAGATGCCTGAACTTGTTTATTCTCTGTGCATTCAGAGTTCTCAACAAGAGCAGTAACTACCTATATCTGCAAAAATAATAATTGGACAAGTCTGAAAATTTTGCAGATAACCAACATCAGCAAGGCCAAGCCATCAAAAATATTTTGGCATATATTTTCCGTTTTAAAATACCATCGATGTATCACATATCCAATTATTTTGCAAAATATTGAAAAAGATATACGACATTTCCTAAAAAATATCGAAGACAAACTGTCCAGCTTCTATTTTTGCCATTACAATCAGTATTAGATTAGAAACACGCTTGTAATAAAGTTAGTGTAGTTAATGATGCGTTGATATGTATTTGAAGGCCTTGTATATGTTGATAATAGATAATACATGATATTTATGTAAATGCATTTAATTGAACGTTATTTCAATCCCAAAATGAAAAGAAGACATCTTTACCATCCACATTAAATGCACCATCGTCATCAAAGGAATCATTACCAAAGAAACTGTTAATGCTACCTCCACCTCTTTTAAAAGAGGTGACAAGTTGACTTAATATCAAAAAACGTAAATGTAAGCTTTTAATAAATTTCAGCAAATTGTGGTAGGCTTTCTACTAGATAAGGACGAAAGCAACAAGTGACTATTAGCTATCCCGAAGAAGCTGCGCATGATCTTGAAAAGCCATATAGCGACATAAGATGTATCAAAAGAAAATCAAAATTTTTGTCAAATGGACCCATAAGATAAATGTGATTGTAAAATTGCTCTCTTATTTGATTTAATTGAAATTGAATTTTTTACAACAAATTTATATTGAATCTAAATAAATTTTGTTCTTGTTCCATATTTAAATACAAAATATATGTGAGTTGAATATATTTACATTTAATTAAACACTAAAACACTATATCAAAATGCATAAGTGCAGAAAACAAAATCTGTAATTGGATGTCAAAACCATAGAGTAACTTGCAGCGGGATTTCCAATATCCAGCTTTTCCAGGCATTCCCAAGAATTGGTTTTCCTCCACAAATTGAATATTTTTTTATAGGATCTCCACAAAAGCAATATTCCATTCACCGGCGCTCATAAATTGGTTTGAAATTTGTTTCTTCCTTGTTGCAAACGAAATACTGGAATAGATACAGCAATATAAATTTCAAAATGCCGAAGGAAAGTTATAAGTTACTGTTTTCGAATTGCTACAGAACTGTACTAAAGGAGATAAAAATCAGAAAAACGACAGCTTTTCCTGCTTGTAAAAATAAAAACGTAGAAATTTCTATATTATTATGAGGCCATATTCTTATATTTTTACGATTCTGAATATTAGAAACGCTAAAAATGTAAACGGCATCTCGATAATATCTTATGATTTTATCGATATTATTCGGCGCAGATGTGTTTCTGGTAAGTTAAAACGTGCTAAAACTGGATGTAAACTTTTTTTACAGATTCATTGGCATTATGCCTTTTATGAATTGTAAAATTTCAGCGATAATGTTTGTGTAAGATTGGGTTCGTCGAACGCAGACATAAATTTAAAATTTCAATCAAGTTCGCCTCAAATGCGGGATATATAAATTTCTGGTTCAATACGGCAAACTTGACATCTATTCCATTAAATCATGTTTTAGCAATAACGAAATTAATTTCCGAGAGAAAATTATAGGATGCAAATATGTTGCGGACTACACGAAGAGAGAAAAACAGAATCCGTTTGCATATTTGTACTATGCAGTGTAAGTAATGCTAATTGCGGCAGATTACAGAATAATGTATTCCTTTCAAGTCATCACAGATATGTTGGAAGGCTAACATTATTAATACGCTTGAAGCTGGTTATGTAAAATATTAACTCTACGTTGATCTCTGTCGTCTCGCAATCTTCTTAGCTCTTTTGAAAACAATATGTCTAAGATCAGCCCTGTTTAAAATGCATCGCAAACAATTTATGGCTTCTACTATTATTTCCTTTTCTTTAACCATGTATACAGTATGAATATTATTACGTGCCTGTATTTGTTTTAGTGGTTTTAATGGTTTATGCATATCATTGAGTGTTTTTCGTTTTTTCTTTTCTGCTTGTAAGTTGTGTGGCCATTCAAATATCTACCTGTAATTATTTTTGAATAATGTCCTGTCTTGTAAATCCATGTAGACGTTGGGACGTTGTTCAATGGCCATTCGTTTTATATGTGAGTTTTGACACTTCTCTTTTTCTACATGTTCAAATATTTCTTTTTGTCAGCTTTAATATCACAAAATTACCAAGAAGTTAGGTTATCCACCTTTTAGTTTGAATAAGAATTTGTAGGATTCTCACGTATCGTTCGTTATTAATCGCTATTTCGAATTTGTTTGTAGGTGTATTCCCACTATTGCAAATTCGTTTGAATCTTTCAAATAGATCCATCGGCTTTGATATTGTAGAACATTTTGTTCGAGATCACCCACCAGTATTAATTTAATCTGGGTACGAAAATTCCATTCATCATGCATTCTGTATTTCCCCGGTGTAACAGAATGTTGAATTCTTAGTACAGGTTTTCAAGATCAATAAGGTGCTTGCTCATCTTACAGAAAAAACTTGTGCAATTGTAAAATGATTCTAATGAGAATGGTTTCAAACTACACAAACTATCGGCACACTTCGCACCACACAAGTTTAATTAATCAATTCTGAACAGCTGTTTCGAGGATCAACGGTTGAAAATAAGCATCGACGCATTCTCGAAACAGCTGTCCCGGATTAACTGTGGTGAGGAGTGTGCCGATACTTTTGTGTCCTTTGCCATACTACTTCCCAATCCTTTCGAAACTAACTTTGGTATACCAGAATATGGCCGTTCAATCCATATCGCAGTTTCATTAGCCAAAGTTGCATAGTAAAATATACACATAAGTGAAGTATTCTAGCTCAGATATCAGTAGTAACAAATAAGTGATTTATGTGATCAAACACAATCACCTGCAAAAACACATATTTAACAAGTGAAATTAACTCCACGTAAACTAAATATCGTCAGAATTTCTGTCAATTAGGTGCCCACTAGAATTCTTAGTTTATCTAAAACTCCAACATACATACACTTTCCGAGCGAATGTGGATGCGCAGGGATATTAGCTGTAAAGAACACAGAACATAACTTTGCTCGGTTTGCGTTAGTTTATTCAAAAAAGTATGTCAAGAAGCTCTCCTGGTGTTCGGTTTTAAAAATGTGCGCAAGCTGTACGAGATTAGACACGTTGAGCATTGTAAGCAGATAAAAAGAATTGCATTTGTGGCACTAGTTTATCAAGATCTCCTGCCATTTTGAATTGCAATTACGAATTTAAACCGTTGGAAATGACAAACATGGCCAGTGAACCTTTCATAACACTCAGAGGATTAATAAAAGTAATAACAAGAGAGGATTGCAATCCAAATGATACTGTGATTGTTCATGAAATAATAAATACTAAAATCAACGCAAAGTGATCCCAGATTCTCTCTGAAACTCGCTTGGAACTGTTGCCTCTCATGTTCGATATCAAGATGAGGTTGATATGATTTCGAGAAGAAATCTGGGTAAATTCAAGAACTTAGCTGTCATTAGACGGACGCATTCTAACGCACGAAAATCTATGGAAATTAGCTATGTTTCCGGTATAACATTTATTGTATGCATATAATTTTCTCTGGGATTATTGAATAACCACTTGCCTTTATTTCGGCGAAAATAGGTTTTATAGGGTAAACTAACAAGAATAATATTTGTATCATTGTTACACAATAAGGATAGTGAAGAGATAATTAATTTAATTTCCTTGACCAGACCTTATATGAGACAAACTTTTTCCAAATCAACAACACATTTTATCAACAAACTGAAGGAACGGCAATGGGTAACAGCCTATCTCCTTTTATGGCTAACTTCTTTATTGGTAAATTTGAAACTAAACTTAAGAATAGTTTGGATTATTTTCCCCGGGTTTGGATCAGATATGCCGATGACATTTTTTTGCATCTTTAATACCAGCAAATGCTCAATAGTCCATTTCTTGGAATAACTAAATTCTAAATTTTCCTCTATTAAATTTACCGACGAAGAGGAAAAGACAATAAGGTTCCTTTCCTTGATATATTAATAATAAGAAATATAAATAAGTTAGAAATATACGTATATAGAAAACCTACTAGTAACAATAGATTCATCCCATAAGATTCCAATCATTCATGGGAACACAAACTTTCGGCTATTAACTTTTTGGTACATCGTTTACTTAATTTTCCTTTAACTACAGACCGGAACCAAAACGAACTCAAAGAGATTATCAGAATTGCTAACTTGAATCCAAAGAGAAAATGGACCTGCGACAAATGATGTTCGATAACGTTTCCGTTCTTTCTGACCGAGTGATCATCAACTTTCAACACAGTCCGAAAAAGTCCTTTTTTGACTTTAACACTGGACAACATGTCGACTAAGTTTTTGATATTATGTTCCAATTGATAAATAATACATTTGAAGATTAAATAAGAATAATTTTAAGACTAGTAATAGAAAAATGTCGTGCACCAACGAAGAGAAAAGTGACATGTTATGTCTCTTTCATTAGTACAACAGTAGCGAGTACAAGTGTATCTAGAACGACAACAATAACATCATACCATTTTTCTAGATCCTGATAGAAACTTAGTCGAGAATGGATCGTATACCAAATCACGATGTTTATGTTAGGAGGAATTTGAATCGAAACCAACGGGATATTACACAAATGGTAAATCAGAATTTTATTCAAACTGCGTAAAAAATACATATTTCAACCGATAGTTTTCCACTTTAAAAATAAACGTACATTGAATATATTTGATTTATTAAGAACCTTTATACAACTGCCATCACCAACAATAAGCTAAACAAGTCCACACATCTATGAACACATAATTACGCCAATTTTTATATTCCTATTCATACTGCAAAGGAATTTGAATAGTTGCTAACTTTTAATATCAACATTTTAGAAACAGTTCCCAAACATCCGTACCGAAACACAATTTATGGATACCCACGTATTTCCCCATAAACAAGTCGAACATTTGGCACGCAACAATTTACGGTTAAGATGGAAGAAACAAAGGCCTTTCAACGTCATTTGAATATGTAATAACGTATCGTGAGAAACCCGGAAAGAGATCCCTGAATTGCTTTAAGTAACCACATGTGACCGAATGCCCCAGAGCAAGATCGCGGCTATACTATTCTATTCAGTAGTTGGTTTAAACTCATCCCCTAGCTTTTGCAATTTCCTGTTAAAGTAACCCTGTGTGACCCCCGACAGCTCCCTCTTGGCGTATTAATTATATACATACGAAAGATATTTCCAATTAGTTTGTTATAAATAAAACTACGTTGCGTAAAAATTAAGTAGCTCTTATTTTAAACATACTTATTCTATGTTTAAAAACGTTCCAACAAGAAAATTGTATCTAGTTCTATATTTACTATGGCCCTACTGTGCTAGTCATGGCGAAGTTGCTTTTTATACGCCAGGTAGTTTTTGCTCCATATATAGAAGAAAATTTCACGCTAATGCAAGATAATGTACGCCCACTATGTAACTGACTTTTTAAACCAAGTGGGTATAGCAGCAAAATTGGCCAACGTGTTCTCTTGATCTGAAGCCCATGTGTGGGATTTCTAAGCAGAAGTCTTAGACTGAAAGTTCCAACTGATCAAAACTGAAGAAGTAAGGGCTGATGATGACTGATGGTCTTATTAAAAGTATTAGAAGACAAATGATTACAGTTGTAAGGGCTCGTGGGAGAAACATACGCTGTTGAAGCAAAAGAAGAAACGCATTAAATAATTTACCAATTCCAAAATGTACAATAAAATTAGTCTGTTCAAAACTACTTGTTCGAGTTTGGTACCTTCCAGTTTTTTTCTACTTCAACAGGTTTGACGCGATATAACTCTTATAGGACAAATTTCAATTACTGCACCTAACTTCGTATTAAGAGATTACCTCAGAAATATTAATAATATCTATAGAGAAAGTAATCAGATTTTATGTCTGTTCCTTTAAATTTGCCAGTGGGTGTAGTTATTTAATTTATATTTTCATTTTTTTGTTTGTAAATGTATAAAAAAGCGGAATTTTGTATAGTCTTAAAATTATACAGCGATTCAGTACTTGGGTGCTGCACAGATAAGTACATGTATATAACAGCATTTGTAATATTAAACCGCAATTTAAATTCCGGTATCTGCCCATTTACCTTCCGGGTAGCTTCCCAAAGCTTTCTATACGGAACAGGGCACCTGAATTTGAATAATATTTCTACGCCGTGCCATCAATGTCGTAAAAATCCGAAACCCGTTTAATACCAACAGAATTTTTTACACTTTTAGAGCACGTTGTTATGTTCGGATTTCAAGAGAGGAAACGCATTTGATAGGCGGCAATTTGAATCGGAATCATCTTATTACTGAAGCATAAGAGAGAAGGCCACGGCATATATAGCCAAACAAACATTAATATGAGTAGAAAATGATTATTTACTAAACAGCGGGTGAGCCATGTGAGTCCATGAGTATATTCTCTGCAAGACCTGTGGAGTGATGCTCGGACGGTTCATGCATTTAGATGAACTCTCCTTCCCTCCAGACTATATTATAAAATATTATAAACAAGCACAGGTATAGATTCGACGCGATCGCCGTGTTTCTCTATACATGACTACACATTAATATTCCAACACCAAACATTATTTCTTCAATGCCGATGCCGTGGTATCATAGATTATCCTACTAGTGAATTGATAACTCCACCTATCGGACTGATCTTTAATATATTTCGAAATTAAAATAAATAATAACGCTTGCTAACAATATGTATGAGTTGCGTCGGTGATGAGGTTGTCACTGTTAAAGATATACACAAAAAGAGCTGTTTTAATTGATTGCTTCTAGTGTAGCTTTTAATTCACTGTAATCACGCATCTGCTATTAATTAATTGTAGGCATGTTATGCAAAATAGGGTAATTCATTTTAAGTTAATATATAAACATTATTAGTTTGAAGTTTGGGACTAAATTCTAGGGATAAAAGTCTTAAAGGTATAGTGAGCTACTTGAGTCTGAAACTAGGAAGGCAAACCAGATTTATGAAGTTAACACTGAAAACAACACTACACCTGTCAGCATATGAGCTTCTGCCTATCGTAACCTATCAACGCCATTTACGTTATTTTATTACACATTTTCCGGAGGTGTTTATCTTTCGATAGCGCTAAGAGTAGTATTGCCAAAGAACTGATAAGTTATCAACATTTATTACCATGTATCTATGTATCGGGCAGCCGCCTATATCTCAGAAACTAGTAATCAGAGAGCTTTCTGGTAAAATCTTTTTTGGCGTAGCAGTCACGACTAACTAAAATGATGCTTTTCATCGTGTTTTATCTAATTAAAAGTTATCGGAAATGTATGTTTATTCCAAACCCAATTCCCTTTCTTTTGCGTTAAACATATTTTGTTGTATCTTTAAGTAAATGGGGAAACGACAATTGCTTTTTTAAATAAATATTGGTTGCTCCTGTTTCTAAAACTCATTTAAAAACTCATTTATCTCCCCAAATCAATTTTTAATTGCCAGAAGAATGTTTTATCCACTTCCGAATCCCACAGCTCTAAATAATTTCTAAAAATTATAAATTTCAAAATTTTCTCAATTTCTCCCCTTCGCAAAACATTACAGTATATTAAGGCGCTTTTCGAGGTCTCTTTTGAAGTAGTGCCAATTTTGTTCAGCATTCCGTACACCTATCTACCTTGATTTTTGTAATTTAAGATTTTCCTAGTTGTTTCTGATATCTTAATCACTTTACACGTTAAGGAAGTGTTGGAATAATATACGATTAGATAGTTTTAGAGTTTTCAGCAGTCTCATTGTCTAAATTAAATTCTACAAAATGGTTATGAAAATCTTTGTGAAATTTAATTCACGCTATTTCAGATTCTAAAAATGGAGTCTACATATTTTTCCGAAATTTGATAAATATACCTAAATTTTTGTTCTCGGCCATTCCCCTGTTTCCAAAATTAATTAAATTAAACAGTTAAGCCTTTCGTTTGAATGCATCGTTTTATAACAACATAGGAAATTTAGGAATAGGAATAGGAAATTTGTTCTGGAAATACTTTCTCTTCTAATATTCTAATATTGACTGAAATTTGCAAATAGACGTTCATGCAGATCATTTCCTAAACATTTCCCTTTACCTAAAGTACGTTATTGAAAAAAGTTTCATTTGAGTTAATATTCAGCATTTTCGCAAGACTTTATTGCTGACAAGTTTTTGTGTTCCATACCTTAAAGTATATCTATTCGAATTTTATGACCTTTAACCAAAATTTATGGGCTTAGTTTCATCATTTTATAGCTACACATTTATAGCTACTAATTAAAATGCTGGATGATATACCATTGAATGAGACTTGTTTACACCCAATGGAGCTCTAGCTCGTCGTAGTCATCCATAGCAAAACTAGTCCTACAGCAGTATTTGTAGTTACGCTAAGGCTAAATTTAGGTTATGCACTAACAACTGCAATAGACATTTATACATATGAGGTGGTACCCAAAATTTCTCAAAATGGAGTGATAAATAAAATTTAGTAGTACCAGGATTTCCTAGATTTGTATCACCTTCGAAGCGGTTTCCTTTGGAGTGTACCTATTCCATGAAAGGGATGTATTCTGAAAACTGTGTCCTTAACGCATTTAGCACCGCGAATCAGCTATAATCTGCTTTATTGTCTCAAATCTTGGCCTGTTTTACTTGAATCTCATCTTCGGAAAGAGGAAATAATCGCAGAGGAGTACAGTGAGGACCAACGGCCAAGTTGTTTTTCGCCAAAGACTGCTGCACGATGGAAACAATATGTGGCCTTGCTCCACCATGATGACGAGTGTGGCGAATTCATATCCTAACTCATGGAATTTCGCCATGGCAACGACCCAAGTATGCACGCGTGTATTTTCTTCGTGAAATAGAATTCCTTTCTTCGCCAATGTTCGCGGACGTTTTTCTTTCACGACATCGTTGAAACAAACCAGCAGATTGCCCTCTTCAGGGTAATATAATATAATATTTTATGGTCGATAAGAGAGATGCAGAGTCCTGAGTTCCACTTTTATCTCGTCTTTCGTTTTCTTTTTCAAAGTAAATATTTAATCACTGCTCTATGTTCGATTTAGTCCATTGTTATTAAATCACAATAGTTGTTCAGTTTAAATTGTTATCATTCACAAACTAACTGATGTATCTGCTGAAAACTTGACAGGACACTCCGCAAAGATTACTTTTAGGAAAAATAGCGTTGTTTCGATTCTAGTAGCCGAGGTCAGGTAATTATCGAACTCACCTCAGATCTTGGATGGTATGCCTACGCTCATTTACAATTGCATTTCAAACAGCAGCGACATACTCTGGTTCAATGCCTGTTGATGGCTGTTAACTTCACTAATATGCGGCCATTTCTGAAGCTTTTAAGCTAGTGATAAGATTTGTGTGTTCACTCAAAATGTTGACCTCGAATGCCTCCTTTGTTTGTGCTGCTCTAAGTCGGCCGCACACGGTGTACACAACTTCGCGTAGCGGCGTTTGGTTGTAACTGCACCCACTCACAAACGTGGTTCAAATTTCGAGAACTTTGGATATCAATTTCAATTCCATCTCTTTGAATCAAAGAGACTTTGCATTGCTCACCCTATACAAATACTCTTGCAATTAGTATCAAACTTCAGAACTCCATCGTTTAAGAAGAAATAAATTAAACTTTCTCACATGTATTATAAACAATAGATCAGTATATGAGAACCATAAAAAATGCATCTCTTCATCCTATGACAATTGCTGATGCAATAAATTTCATACTTACTAACAGTAAAAAACAATGCTATAACTGCTAACGGCAGAACGTTCTTCAAATAATATGCCTTTATGTTATATCCCGGAACTCGTAAATTTTCGATATAATGCTATCTATTGATTACTCATGCAAAATTTAATTAAGTTTATGGTAGGTATCACTTAATTAATTACCTACAATTATATAATTTTATCAAACCTTTTGAGCCTGAAATAAGCAATTACCGTCTTAAGCAAACAGGCAATAACTTTACAACTCCAATTTTCATAAACAAAACTGTATACTGATAACTAACGAACTTAAGTTTCCAGTTCGTGCAACCGGAACGTTCGGCGAGGAGCAATAATTTGCAACCTAAAGCTCGATAATCTAATTAATGTTACTTTCCAGAATCTATAACAAATTCATAATAAATCATTTAGTGCCGAATACGTTTGAAAGTTCAAGTACTTAACGAACTATTTTAGTACAGAGTTAATACTTTAAGAGGTTTTGAAAGTTTGTCGAACTGAAGTGGAATATTTACTCTGCGAGTTGTTCAAATTCAAGTCGTTATTTTCATCTTCTCTCTCATTCTCCGCGCCGAGCTTGATTATAATTTATGTGAAGCATCATTAAAGTGCGTACCTGCACGACTACAAACTGAATCCATAAAGAGCCATGCTTCTAAAATGTTATTATTTTACCTACACACCAGTAATTGTAAATACTTTAGAATTTTGCCGAATATCAGCACGCTGAAACGGGCGAAGATGTATAATTATGAAAAATGTTTTCAGTTCATTACGCCAAAACACTATTAACTTATATGTAGCTAATCCATTTTGAAACAGCATTTATAAACTGAGCGATATTTGTATTTTTCGTCTCACTAACTTAACCAGTTAAAAATAGGTTTGGTTTGAACAGAGACTGATTGCAACATTACCATTTAAACTTAACAAGAACTATGTAGCAAAACGATCAAACTTGGTTTTATATCTTCTAGTCCTAATAATTCCAAATTTGACATTCTATAAGATGATTTAAATGTGAGTATTGCAATAGTAAAACTGTTACATATAAATCACTATCAATAGAATTGATCCATGCGTGTATCACTTCCCTATGAAATGGAGAATATAATAATTAAACTGAAAAAAAATACGTTTTGAAAAACAGTATATTCTAGAAAAATATACTGCCCTTTAATTATGGAAGTAATAACAGCCTAGCACTTTTTGACAGTGGAAGAATTAGGCGCTGTGCGTACAAGTCCCACAAGAATTAAGTAGCAGATTGTTCTGGTGGATTCGGTACAATCGGTTACTGTTCACGCTTTGGGAATTAATTAACTGTGCTTCGCCCTTTACGGCTAGGGGATGGTAGTATGAAACATTTTCCAAGCAAGAAGGAAACGCTTACTATTCTACTTAGGCAACTGTTTGTTTGATGGAAAACATTCACAATTTCGGAGACTGGTACAGATGGATGTAACTTAAAGTTGCCGCCCGTTTTATGTGAAAGTATGAGAATAAATATTTGTATTTAAATTTATTGGAATTCTAAAAACATGTCAACTCAATAACCAAAAGCTTCTGCGTGCCTTATTCCCACTTAATTCTCTAGGATATTTTCATATAGAGGTCCATAGAATCGCTTTCTTACAATATTGAAGAGACTGCATAACGAATTACACCCGTACATCATCCAAACTCTGCGTTAAAGCCATAAGCAACCACACAGGTGCACCGCATTGGTCGTCTATCGATTCCAATCAATTCGTGAATTTTTGCCATAGCGACCATTGATGTATGAGACGGTATGTTGTGTTGGCGGAACAAAACATTTTTTCCTTCAAATCCAGCCGTCTTCCCACAACTTCCCCATTCAGCTTGTCAAGCAATGACGCGTAGTATGTTCCCGTTATTGTTTTTCCGCAACTTACGCAACTCCTTGACTATCTACACCAAAAGTCGCGGCACCTCCCCCGGGCGATGGAACAATCTTCGCTTTTTCAGAACCCGATTGGTCCTTTCCAGTTCACTATTTCGACTGCGCCTTAGCTTCAAGAGTATGTATCCAAGTTTTCTCTACAGTTATTAATCGACGCAAAAACTTGATTTTGAAACGGCTTACTTCATTTGAGCTGCTTCAACACCCGTCGGTTATCTTTTTCATACCCAAATCATCAGTCAATATATGACAAACACGTTCTGATGCTGAATGCTGGTATCTATCTAATTTTAATCCGAAAGTTGTCAGCGCCACTTGGTGAACTTTTCCGATGTTATAATAATAACAATTACTTTATTGTCGATAGCGGTTGTAGTTTTTGGCCACCCCTAACGTTCATCATTAGCCAAATTAGTACGACTGTTCAGCTACCCAACACTTCGCTTGGTAAATAATGGTGTAAAACCCCCGTAGGCAGTGATGTATTGTGCCTTCCAAATGCAAAAATTTAATAACAGCTTGATATTGGATATTTTCTATTTTTACAGACACAAACGATTGTTAAACAACAACTAAACGTTCAGCATGATTGGAATTTTCAAAAGTGTTTTTCAACACACACACAATTACCAGGTGTGTCGGTAATTCTTTTCCGGTTTTTTCGCTAAAGAA
>LR737381.1:9569942-9588147 GCA_902655005.2 Marronus borbonicus | reverse complement strand
GTATATAGACAACAGAATTCTTTCCTATGTATGTCGTGCCGTACATAATTGGAACCATACTCTATCTTTTTCGAAGCTGAGTCGTTTGATCTGTGAATTATGCTAGCAGAATATTATTGGTCTTTTACTAGACGGACTCTACAAATTGAATACAAAAGATAACTTTCCATGACAATTACCAAACCTATATGCTTTGTATGGATGAAGTACAAGCGTCCTCTCTAAAAAATTATACGTTCATGATATCCTTAAAATTAATATCTATCTAAAAAACGTGAGTTAATCAAGAAAGTAGAAAACCTTGCCTTACAGTGCAAATAAATATTGAGTCTCCAATGCCAATAATTTCCAGGAAATTATTGCTACAATTATACAGTTGCTACATAATTTGATATTCCTATTTATATTTGTATAAGCCCTTATATAATTTGAGAAGACCGTACATTTTATGCTACTACCTTTTCAAAATTTCTAAATGTTGCAATTATAAATTTTATACCCACAGATGATCGCGGTGTGAGCCTTACAATTTTCCATCCCTTTTAAAATTTTTAACTTCCATATCAATGATGAATTACCAGAACAGTATCATCATTTATTCACTAAGACAATTTACAAATGGCGAGTTTGCATATAAAACAAAGTAACTTGAAATTCGGCTTCGATGTTTAAAAAATAAAGTTTCCAAAAATAAATGTTCAACTCCCAATTCCCGTAAGTAAAAGCCAATTTAGAATTCAATTTAGGAAGGACTACAGAGGATTGTCCCTCACATTATATAATTACATCCTATTCGCTGGAAATCTAATTCAGCAAGGTAGTCCAAAAACAAGGGCGCACAGTTATATTTCGGTAATTATGTTAGCATAGCTTTTGATACATACAAATCTACTTGCAACAAATAAATTTACCGTTATTGCAACAGTAGCATTATACTAAGCTAATGTAAAAGAACATTCAAAATAACGCATGCAATAATGTGAAAGTTCCAGCAAAAATAATTTGAAAATGCGAATGCAGTTTTAGTTTAATTGGTTTTTGCTCTGTTATTTTATTTACAATATATTTGTGTGAATGTCACACTGCTTGTCATGTCCGCATCAGCATTAGAATTTACGTAATTTCGTATCAAACTATACAAAATTATCTAATTTGTCATCCTTTTTACCATACGATGTATCGACAGATGTCAGTGACTTGACATTTATTTTAATTTTGACAATTATTCCTTTTGTGCATTTGGATAACTTAGGTAAGCGCGCTGGAAAGCAACCATATGAATTCAAATATATTAATCCAAAGAAAGAAGCCGCAGAACGTAAATAATGCAACCGCCCATGTTACAGAGAAGAGTAGTGAAGTAAGTGATAATGACAAAGAACAAGTGGAATATGAAACCGAACCGAAATACACTCTTATGGAAGAAGTATACCTTCTGGGCTTAAAAGACATGGCAGGTCATACCTCGTTCTGGAATGATTGCTTATCTGCTGGTCTAAGGGGTTGTATGTTGATAGAATTGGCTCTTAGGAATCGTATTAAATTAGAGCATCTGGGTTATCGACGAAAGAATTTAAAGAGCAGGAAATTAGTCATAAAAAAGGATAAACCTACAGGAGACATACTCTTAGACGAAACGATTAGACACATTAAAGAAACTAATCCTCCCCAATCCGTACAGAACTGGATAGAATACTTGAGCGGTGATTCCTGGAATCCTTTCAAGATGAAATATCAAATCAGAAATGTTCGCGAACGGCTGGCTAAGAATCTAGTAGAGAAAGGAATACTCACCACCACAAAACAAAATTATCTTCTATTCGACATGACTATTCATCCGCTAATAGATAAAGTTACTAAGGGAGAATTAGTGAAAAAAGTGCACGATTCCTTGCTCACCAGGTGGACCAACGATCCAAAACTAATGGACCAAAGGATGCTGGCTACGTTGATGATGGCGCAAGCTAGCGATGTATTAGAGAACGTCCTCGATGATTTGAATGACGAGGAATATGAAGTTGCTACTAGCAGATTACTTCAATTGACGACGTTAGATTTCGATCAGCAATTGACGCAAGTAGATAGTTATGACGTTATGTGGGCTGTATTTTCAGTGTTTTTAAAATAAAAATTGCATCCATTTTAGTTAGTTTGTTTCTATAGATGACTTCGTACTACTTTGTAGTGTTATATTTAGTAACAAATTGTAATAATCATGTTGAAAAAGTAGAGTATCTTCGGATGTCTACCTCAATTCTGGACCTTTTTACAAAATTATCTGAAAGAAGAGCTATATTGCGTTTATTACATTGATTATCGAATAAAGATTAACCTTGCCACCTCAGGATTACAAGAACCCTATTTAGGTTCAACTCTTTATAGATGTCATAACTAAACTTAGATGATCAGCATAAGAGAACTTGAACGCTATGGTGTATTCGTATGCTTTCAATAATCTCAAGTTGAATGTATATTTGACTTGTGTTCCAGAGCTCTAAAGTTCTTTGGCTTTACAATTGGTGGTGGCATGTATTCTTGCATAATTGTGAAGACTAGAAGAATTCAAGACACATTGCAAGACGAACAGTAGAAATTTGATTTAGAAACACCTACAATGATGGCAGAAATCTTAACCAACATTTTTACTGCTGGTTAATATGCAATTGTTCACGATAAGCAAGAAAGCCACAGACGTTTTCCTATTGAAACCAGATACTCCTTTTTTGTCATTTTGGGTGCTGCTGTGGAAGGTGATCTGGATTAAGTTAATATATCTGGATCGGAGCAATTGAAATTGCTTATCCCTAGACCATCAACAAGATCCCAATAATCTGCCCAAGTACCTCCTGAAATGCCTTCAAAATATCTAGCGGAGCGAAGACTAGTTTCTGCAATTCCCAAAAAGGCGAAGAAAAGTAGAAAACAATGACGGTGACATCATTGCTTAATAATACTCGGATTTCCTGTGGATATTTGTCAAGAAAATGTATCGGGATATTTAAGATGAAATTGAAAACTTGATACATTCGGTTCCGATCTATAATATCCTCTACGTCTATGATTGTTTTGATTGATTGATTGATGAGTAATGTAATTTGATTTGGAAATTGAATACTGTACGGCGCAGACATTCCCAAAAAGAGCTCTGTATAGATATAATTCATTTAAGAAATTTTGGGAAACATCTGCTAAAATAAATTATTATTTGTAGAAGCCCATCTGCAAATCTAATCAGAGGAATACTCGATTTAAAATTTCATTCAGTATTGCTAACCTTTTAGCACAATTTGATTTTCCGACAATCGAAAAAACGAGTAATACTTCACAAAGTTAAATGAGACTCGTAAATCTGCTGCATTTACATTTTTTTCCCGTGTTGTTTTTGTTAAATCTAGTGCATTTGCGTTTTTTTTTTCTGCTGTAAATGTAGGAGCACACTCCAATCGAAATGGAATCGTTTGCAACACGATTCAATAATTAAATGTGCGTGCTTTTTCTATTTTGTTTCGCGTTTGGACATGGGAAATACAACGAAACCGAGCGTACGGTATCAAAAAACGTTTATATTATATAATATTACCGCTAATGCGGTATAATTAAAAATGATTCTAGTAGATTTTATGGTGCTCAAGGGTGCATACGTAACAATTATTTCCATGATAGAGTAACCACAGAGTACAGCTACTGCGTTTTACAACAATGTATCGAAGTCGTACCGTTTTTTACGATAGCTTCACGTATCGCTATCAGACTATTTGGACATACGACCGCAGGAAATTTAATTTCCTAAGAAAAGCGAGGCCTAGAGCTTAATGAATGATATTTATCTTAAGTATTATTAATCAAGCAGCGAGTTATGTATAATAGAGCTGTAATACGTAAGATATTTTGCGTTTCCACCTGTACAAAGTGGAGTAAAATTTGCATAAGTATGTAGACACCATTTGGATTGAATACAGGATTATATTTTTAATTTAACTTTCTAATAAATCCAATAAACATATTTATACATAACGTTGGTAGGCACTGTAGGCTGTAAGGCAAGCAGGTGCATTAACCGATGTATTAAACATGAACTGCGATTGTTACATCACATTGCAACGGGAAAATCTAATGCAAACACCATTTCGCTGAAGGAAAAAATACACATTGAAATATTAAGGAGCACACTGCGGTAAGGGCAATCGTGAAGTACAAGCCAATCGATAATACAGAGGTTAATGGAATGAGAGAAACAAATCTAGGATGTGGTACATTGAAGCACTATACATTATTAAAATTTAATGAAATAACAAGTTGCTTAAGAAAAAGGTTCCAGTAAACAGCTATTGGGCATAATGAAGAAATTGAGACAGACCATTATAACGGTTGACCAAATACACACAGAAATCCTACATAACAGGGGACGAAGAGGATTGGTACGAAAAAACTTTTCAAAGGGCAAGAAAAGACGACTACGGATATTTCAAAGGGGCATAGATAAGTATTCCAGTAGATGTTTAAGAAGTTATGAATATGTTAGTTGTTAGCAGATTGAAATCAGACAATTTATAAGAAATATAAGGTAATTACGGAGAGGTTGTCCACTGGGATAGTTGTCTCAGCTAGTGCACTTTCTGGACCACTCGAGAGATGTCACCTTTTTAAGATTTTGTGCACTAATGAGTAAAGTTCGCTACTTTCCGTACGCTTCATGAAATTAGCAAAGACTAGACAGACTTGAATTTTGTCGACTCCCAGAAAAGCCGGTAGGCAACACGAACCCATTCTCATGAGATGAATAAGCACGAGTCTGTCTAGTCTCTGCTAATTTTGTGAAGCGCACGGAAAGTGACCAACTTTAGCAATGAGATAGTTGCGATTAGTGTAATAACATAAGAAACGTTTTTTTCTTCCTTAGTATACATTTTATACATACTAACAAGATACTAGAGAAATGTTGGTGTAAACAAGAAAAGGCAATAAAGTCAGGAAAACCTCGTCGAAGCAATTAAACGAATGCAGGCGCGTAAAGTGGGGGTTAATGATGCTAAGAGGAATTACAATATTCCGCTTAAAATCCTTCATCGAACAAAGCGATGCGGTGTTCTGACAGAACCTCTTGTAGGAGTTCAAGGCATATTGAAGAGCAGCTAGTTAAGCAATTGGAGGAGGCAGGATTTGCGCAAGATAGGGATACAATGACGTCTTTGGCATATCAGTATGGGATTAAATCATGGCAAATGGCCACTCATCGCCGGTGTGATTGATTGGACTCCTTTCAACATAGAAATAGAAAGTTAAGTACTACGCCATCGCAAGGTTTGTGTCTGGCAGGAAGTGAAGGAATAAGCAGAGAGGAGGCAAAAGACCCGTTTAAAATATTGAAAGAGTACTTTACTGAGCATGATATAATCAATAATATAAGCAACATATGCAATTTGGATGAAACAAGTTATTAAGCAGGGCTTAGTAACTTGTTAGCCGGACTGTAGGGGCGACTTTTTCATATGCGGAAATAAGAAATAATCGCTTAAAGATTAAATCTGGCGAATATAGTGGCTGCGAAGGCAATTGGCATCATAATAATTTGCTAGAATTGACAGAGTTCTTTTTTTCACCAAATAAAAATCCAATAAGTTGGTATAATACTGGTTTTACCATTTTCAAGATAATCAACGTGAATTACGCCGCGTACATCTCAAAATACTGCAGCCATGATCTTGTTGGCCGATAAAATGTTTGGTTTTCCTTGGTGCCGCTTGGCTAAGAAAAACCCACCCTTTAAATTGTCTTTTAATCTCTGGTGTGCTATGACGAATTCATGTTTCGTTAACTGTTATGAATCGATGCCAAAAGCCATTCGGATTGTGATTTGGCATCGCCACACGTTCTTTAAGTTCACACGTGAGTCTTTGAGGTCAATCGTGAGTAATTGCGGCACCCATCTTGCGGAAAGCTTCCATACATTCAAATGAATTGTTAAAGTGATATGCACCCGATAAATTGAAATGACCACAGCCTCACCAATGTCCAATATTTTATGGTCCATAACGAAGATACTGAGCCCCATAAACTTCAATGAGTTCCATTTTTATAGAATCATTTGTTTTCTTTTTCAAGCCAAATATTTAGTCACTGCTCTATATTTGATTCTTTCCATTGTTGTTAAATCGTAAAAGTTGTTCACTTTAAATGGCTATCGTTTGCAATAATGAATGTTTTACTTTTAGAAAGACGCTAACTGGAGTTCCGCTGGTTTTGTATTGTCTATGTTATTGTTGCGTAATTATTCTTCGATCGGCGACCGGTGTTCTCGACCTGATTGAGCATCTGGACAATCGTTGTATAAGATTATATTCTCACGGTCAATTCGAGGACTTTGAAGTTCCCGATCAAACACCGGAAGGACAGTTAATAGTAGGGATTAGGTAGATTATAATATAATAAGGACTCCGCTTGGAGTTTTTCGATTTCAACTTGGACTTGACTGTTTTTAATAAAGGTGAAAAGTGAAGTTAGAAGTTTCATTGTTTTGAAGTACCTAAGCTGCGTACCAAAGCTGCGTACCTAAGCTGCGCGCCCAACAGGTAAGTGATTTGTGTATGTTTCTTTAAGCCAGTATCTACTCCAAGCTGTCTCTATCACGGTAGTCCGTGACAATAGGACATTTGCCAAAGGCTTACGAAAAATAGAGTTGTTTCAACTCTAGCAGTGTCATCTCTTGCCAAGGCCAGGTATCGAGCCTCGTACATCAATTTAATTCCAAATTAGACTATATTATGTCAAAACATGATAAAAATAACCCAATATGCGGTAATAATTAACTGAAATTGCTGTGTAACGTAAGTATATTGACGCTTCCTACGATTACATTAAATAGGTGGTAATATTAAATGCGGCCAAGTTAATCAATATCCACAGTAACTTTGCAAACTAGGAGATTGCCACCAAATATTCTAGAAACTTTGCCCAAATCGCGAGTAAAAATTACTATAATATATTCCAGTATTATTAAGCTAGTAGTGAACGTGTTTCAAAATTAAAACGACAATTGACGTGAGCAGACTTTTTCGTGAAGAAATATTTTGAAAATCGAAAGAAGAACACTTAGGCATGTTGTGCGCATAGTAAATTCTTCTGTGACACTTAGTGACATAGAAGGAATGTTTTCCTATCACCAGCAAGAATTTATATCCTTACTCTTCTATTCCAAATCCCTTTGTGTAGTCTTATATCAGGTACATGATTTAATAATTGTGGAATTTATTTACGATTTCGTTATTTCCCTCCTATTTTATATAGTTATTTACATACCTTACGTTTACAGTAGCAATAAAAATTAACGCGAACTGTAGCAGTAACATGCGCATACCTACCAATTAGCTCACTCATAATGTTATAGACAAGTTCCAGTTTAACGACTTTGTAAAAGATCGTACACGGGATTATAAGCTCACGTCGATTATAATTACAGCGAATTCTTACGACTTCCTCAAAACATTAATGCAAGTCACATGCATCCGACATCTAATGAAATTCACACACTACGGGGGTAACAATCAGACATTTGGTACGCAAGTGGTAACTTTCACGTCTCGTTTAATTTAAGACGTACTTTTTTCTGTTTAATGCGCGTATAACTTATGTAATATAAAGTAAGAGTCTGTTTACACGAGTTGAATAAATGAATCTAAATGATTACATTACAGATGCATGTTTAGTAAAAACAGTGTAAATATTTACAGTTACTTAATGCTTTTCGAATGTCTGAATTAAAGTTCCTTTATTGTTTTTCTTGAGCATAAAAGCATAAGGATTGCCAACTCGTAGTAAGCCGTAAAAGTACAACGCATGTAAGGACTAGCGAATCATTTCCATGAATAGTAAACTTGGTTAAAAAAAGGTTAAGGAGGTCGCATTGTTAGATGAGGAAGAGAAAATACTAATCGAAATTTCCACTTACAGGCATTATATCGGTTTTATAAAAATCCTTTTTTATAAGAATTAGAAGAACGGCTTAGTTAATAAAAGATCAACAGTTACCAACTTGAGAGATTTTGTACAGTACCTTACACAGACATTGGATGCGTAAGAGCAGGCTGGTGTCATCTAGACGGATATGTTGTAAGCTTTCGATCGGATCGATAATGGTATCTTTTTAAATAAATTGGGCAGCTTTAGTTTTAGCGATCCTGTAATCAGCTTGATGAATGGACATTTAACTGAATATTTTTTATTCGGCAAAGAGATTAATGGCTTCAGGGGTGCCGGAGAGTTCCAATTTGGGGCCGTCGCTGTTCCTACTTTTCAACTACGATATTTCTGTTGTACTGAACAGGACTTCGTGTAAGAAATAACTGCACATTTCTCTCTATTTAGGGAGACATTATTTCGGTTACATCAATTATTGATTATGAGCAAACTGTGCACAATGATCTACATAACCAAGAAAACTAAAAGTTAAACTGTTCAACAGATCATTTGTATAATGTTTTAAAAGCAATGGACTCAGGTTAGAGCCTTGGTTGGAATAATTTGGATGAACATCTATTATAGAACACACATCTTCCGCTTTGTAACAAGTAAGATTACATTCATTGAACAAAGGAGGTGCACAACCCAATGTAATCCAGCTTACCAAGTAATCTTCGGTAGTCAAATGCTTTACTTTAATCTAGACACACCAAGAAAAGTGGCATCCTCAGAAATATCAACCACGTTAAAAGATGGCCTGCGCTTTCATGCCGCTGATAAACGACCAAAATGAATCCATGCACCATATACGCATCGCACCTTCCGTTTAAGCTGTACACGAACACGATGATACTCGTACAGGTAATGTAGAGCACGGGTTGGTTTCAATATTTTAAAATACATTTTTTTAACTCGAATGGGATCTCTGATTTTGTGTGTTTACCAAACTGAATAATTTCGACCTGATATACAAATCAAGGGAGCAGAACAATCCAGTATAGAATAAAGTTCCACATAAGATAAGTCAACATATTCATAATGTAGTAACAATCGCAGATTCATGCTACGCATAAAATAAGTACGCTCTCCTAATGGAGTACCTGAGATTGTCATTGATATCAAAATTAATAATCCCAAGTGTGTTGCAAACTGCGAGGTGATGAAGAGTGCAGAGTGATGAACACCTTCGTGATCTAAAAGTGCAGGCAGAGTCACAACTATAAAATCACAGAAGTGTACGTCTACGAAGATCAGAAAAAAATAGTTTGCCGTTCAGGGTGATGGGGTGGTAGAGTTTCTATGATTAGAAACACTGTTAAACAGTGGTGTATTAAAATCTTCCCGATAGAAACACGTTTAAAGCACCAGAGAAGGTTTAACCTTTACACAGAAAAGCTCTGCATTCCCAACCAAGGAATGGGGGGTGGAGTCGGAAAGGCGATGATAGTATTTGATGCTCAGCTGTTTTTCACTGATCATATCGTGGAAATTGTATCACACATCACAAATACACTGATTACCATTTGTCGCTCCTCGTCTATGCGTAATACAAACGCACATTATTTGGTTCCCCTCTTTGTTACTTCAGTAGTGCACAGTACCACATATCAATAGGTGGTGTATCAAATAAATACAGGAAATAACGAGAGCTTGTGGATAGCCGTGAGTTGCTGAAGTGATCGTCTGCTGTCGAAATATATACAAAATATAGGAAACCGAGTTATGTAATTAATATACGTTTAGAAGAGAGAAATACTAAATGCTTTTATTTTATTTTATACATAACAAGGGAACTGTTTATTTAATAGATTTATTTTTTATACATACTTACTTTGTTTAATTTAAAGAGTAACTGAGTAAGCGAGTAAATATATAAACATTGATTCCTCCCTCTTCACAAGAAGGATACGGAGAATTAGATGACTAGCGGCACTGTTCTTCAAGTAACACCCGGCTCGACCGGCACTTGCAACATATTAGCCCGACTCGGTACACCTCTAGTACGCACATATTCGTAAATGCTAGACCACATCATATTTATAATAATAAACGCATACGAAGTCGAGAACTTATAAGATTATAAGTTCTTTAAGAGGTGAACATTCGAGAAGTTTTATGAGGCTCAGCGAGTTAACGATTATAGAACTTAAAGAATGCGGAAACGTGACGTGTAGATGTGAAATTATTTTCGCAAATTCAACTCACTACATAAATTCGCCATTACCTTTTTTAGTATCTGCAGGAAAATGTGATTTACATATACTGCTTATCTTTCAATTATCTATCAAACCTATATGAGCGATCTTGGTAATCTTTATGGAAAATCGTTATTACCCTAAGATCAACATGTGTATATAAGTCTTCACGTCGAGTCTAGTAGGTAGAAATCATGCTGACTAAAGCTTTGTCCAATAAATTCTAATAATTTGCTCCTCGAGATGTATAGTGGAGAAAGCTGCTGCGTTACTTAGTGGAAACGCACGTCGAAGAATACGGTTGCAACATTATATTAAAAGTTAGACCGGAAAGTTAAAGTGTATAATTTCGTATTTTAAATAATTGCATTAATACTCAGCAATAATTGGCCTCGATAGTGAATACTGATATTCCTAATACATGATGAAATCAACCGTATGCGCCGGTATTAAAATGGGAACTACGATTACTCGCATAACCGCTTAATTGTTCGTAATAACAGCCGTGGCAGGACGACATCGGTTCGTTCTTAGAAAATAAGAAAAATTACGGGACGAAAGTGATGTTTAAAATAACATTACGGTCGTTAGTTTTATAAACAGATAATTCGACGGCGATCACACAAGAATTTTTCCTCCAAAATTAGATTAAACGTTTTTTGAAAACGGCTAGAACCAGTGTGAGGCATCGATGAAACGCCACTGAAATTAAGACTTGATGGGATTTAAATTTTCTTATTTTGTTGTGGGGTATAATCAAGTAGGCGTTTGAACAGAAAGACGTAAAGAGTTTAGTACTTCCCGAATAATTTTATGTAAACGGTTCAATTAAAAGTTAGTTCTTTAGGTAAGCACTTATTACTTGTATACGGAATACTGATGTTACTTTGCAGGTATTTTTGATACAATGATCATCGACATTGTAACCTGAAACTCTGAAGTTTTATGTTTTCTTATAATTGCAAAATTCGGTATAAAAGGTTAAAGGTTCTAGTACGTAGTGAATTGCTTTTTGACGGCCATAAATAGTAAAGATTTCATGAAGCCCTACGATTTCAACAATTAGTTATGCAATCTCTGTTGGCATACAATGTGCACATTTAGCAACGTTTAACGCTTAGGTGGGTCAATTTTGTTAGTCATATACGAGGATAGTTTGAAAAGTTTCAAGCTTAAAAATGAAGTTGTTACTTGTTAAAATGATCTAATAATATAATTGTGTGTGTGTTGAAAAACACTTTTGAAAATTCCAATCATGCTGAACGTTTAGTTGTTGTTTAACAATCGTTTGTGTCTGTAAAAATAGAAAATATCCAATATCAAGCTGTTATTAAATTTTTGCATTTGGAAGGCATAATACATCACTGCTTACGGGGGTTTTACACTATTATTTACCAAGCGAAGTGTTGGGTAGCTGAACAGTCGTACTAATTTGGCTAATGATGAACGTTAGGGGCGGCCAAAAACTACAACCGCTATCGACAATTAAGTAATTATTATTATTATAACATCGGAAAAGTTCACCAAGTGGCGCTGACAACTTTCGGATTAAAATTAGATAGACCAGCATTCAGCATCAGTATGTGTTTGTCATATATTGACTGAAGATTTGGGTATGAAAAAGATAACCGACGGGTGTTGAAGCAGTTCAAATGAAGTAAGCCGTTTCAAAATCAAGTTTTTGCGTCGATTAATAACTGTAGAGAAAACTTGGATACATACTTTTGAAGCTAAGGCACAGTCGAAATAGTGAACAAGAAAGGACCAACTGGAAAGGTCCTTTCCAGTTCACTTTCCTCCTTTCGGTTCTGAAAAAGCGAAGATTGTTCCATCGCCCGGGAGAGGTGCCGCGACTTTTGGTGTAGATAGTCAAGGAGTTGCGTAAGTTGCGGAAAAACAATAACGGGAACATACTACGCGTCATTGCTTGACAAGCTGAATGGGGAAGTTGTGGGAAGACGGCTGGATTTGAAGGAAAAAATGTTTTGTTCCGCCAACACAACATACCGTCTCATACATAAATGGTCGCTATGGCAAAAATTCACGAATTAATTGGAATTGATAGACGACCAATGCGGTGCACCTGTGTGGTTGCTTATGGCTTTAACGCAGAGTTTGGATGATGTACGGGTGTAATTCGTTATGCAGTCTCTTCAATATTGTAAGAAAGCGATTCTATGGACCTCTATATGAAAATATCCTAGAGAATTAAGTGGGAATAAGGCACGCAGAAGCTTTTGGTTATTGAGTTGACATGTTTTTAGAATTCCAATAAATTTAAATACAAATATTTATTCTCATACTTTCACATAAAACGGGCGGCAACTTTAAGTTACATCCATCTGTACCAGTCTCCGAAATTGTGAATGTTTTCCATCAAACAAACAGTTGCCTAAGTAGAATAGTAAGCATTTCCTTCTTGCTTGGAAAATGTTTCATACTACCATCCCCTAGCCGTAAAGGGCGAAGCACAGTTAATTAATTCCCAAAGCGTGAACAGTAACCGATTGTACCGAATCCACCAGAACAATCTGCTACTTAATTCTTGTGGGACTTGTACGCACAGCGCCTAATTCTTCCACTGTCAAAAAGTGCTAGGCTGTTATTACTTCCATAATTAAAGGGCAGTATATTTTTCTAGAATATACTGTTTTTCAAAACGTATTTTTTTTCAGTTTAATTATTATATTCTCCATTTCATAGGGAAGTGATACACGCATGGATCAATTCTATTGATAGTGATTTATATGTAACAGTTTTACTATTGCAATACTCACATTTAAATCATCTTTATAGAATGTCAAATTTGGAATTATTAAGACTAGAAGATATAAAACCAAGTTTGATCGTTTTGCTACATAGTTCTTGTTAGGTTTAAATGGTAATGTTGCAATCAGTCTCTGTTCAAACCAAAGCTAATTTTAACTGGTTAAGTTAGTGACACGAAAAATACAAATATCGCTCAGTTTATAAATGCTGTTTCAAAATGGATTAGCTACATATAAGTTAATAGTGTTTTGGCGTAACGAACTGAAAACATTTTTTCATAATTATACATCTTCGCCCGTTTCAGCGTGCTGATATTCGGCAAAATTCTAAAGTATTTACAATTACTGGTGTGTAGGTAAAATAATAACATTTTAGAAGCATGGCTCTTTATGGATTCAGTTTGTAGTCGTGCAGGTACGCACTTTAATGATGCTTCACATAAATTATAATCAAGCTCGGCGCGGAGAATGAGAGAGAAGATGAAAATAACGACTTGAATTTGAACAACTCGCAGAGTAAATATTCCACTTCAGTTCGACAAACTTTCAAAACCTCTTAAAGTATTAACTCTGTACTAAAATAGTTCGTTAAGTACTTGAACTTTCAAACGTATTCGGCACTAAATGATTTATTATGAATTTGTTATAGATTCTGGAAAGTAACATTAATTAGATTATCGAGCTTTAGGTCGCAAATTCTTGCTCCTCGCCGAACGTTCCGGTTGCACGAACTGGAAACTTAAGTTCGTTAGTTATCAGTATACAGTTTTGTTTATGAAAATTGGAGTTGTAAATTTATTGCCTGTTTGCTTAAGACGGTAATTGCTTATTTCAGACTCAAAAGGTTTGATGAAATTATATAATTGTAGGTAATTAATTAAGTGATACCTACCATAAACTTTATTAAATTTTGCATGAGTAATCAATAGATAGCATTACATCGAAAATTTACGAGTTCGGTGGACTTCAGTAAGGACGGTGACCTCGCTATTCTGATGGACTCAAATAAACCTAACGGAGGCGTCACTCTTGAGAACATAGCGCTGAAGTACCCAGAAGTGCATGAAATGGTCCAAAAGAACGAAGGGGAAATAGATTACTTAATCAACACCGTGGCCACAAAAATAAAAAACAAGAAATCGTCAGAAAGATCGACGGCGCTATATATAGTGCCTCTGAAAAGGACCAACATGGACCAAGTAGCTAATGAAGAACTATACAGAATGTTTGCATCACTCAAGAAAACAATGGAAGTACATCCATCAGCTGGAATCGGTCTAGTCCTAAATGAAAACTCAAGTTTGGAACACGCGCGGAAGATCTCGGAACATATATTTTATAACACAATGCTAAATATCACTATAATATCGCCTACTGAAGGCACGCAAACTCTAAAGAAAAATATTTCGAAATCCCAAACTGGAAAGGTGATAGTCAAAACAGGAGAATCTACGTATGCCGATCTACTGAAAGAAATTAAAAGAAAGATAGACATAAAGCAAATGGGCGTACAAGTCAAATCTATTAGGAAAACAACAAAAGGGGACGTACTCCTAGAGGTTAAAGGGGGCAACGAAAAGGCGGACAAGCTCAAAGATGCAATCAAAACAACAATTGTTAAAGAAGTCAGTATTGTAAAAAATGACAGGATAATACATATACTAGACATTGACGCGGCTACCACGAAAGACGAAGTGGAGAAAGCACTAAAGAACACGACGAAGCACAGAGATGCTGGACAAATCAGAGTTACGTCTATGAGACCGACAAAAGATGGAAATCAAATCGCTACAGTCCAGGCAATGAGATCTATAGCTAATGCGTTGATAACAGCCAAAACAACAAAAATCGGATGGGTAAATTGCAGAGTGAGGGAGAGGATAACGATCCTCAGATGCTACAAATGCTTAGGATTTGGACACAGAACACAAGAGTGCAAAGGACCTGATAAGTCAAATACATGTCTAAACTGTAATCAATGTGGCCATAAGGCGAAGGACTGCGGGAACGCGCAATACTGTCCTATATGCGAGAGCAGTAATCATCGATCGGACTCGACTAAATGCCCTAATTTCCGCAAACTGATAAAAGAGCAAAGTAATAGAAAAGACAACAGTAAAAGGCTGCGGGAAGCCAGAGGAGATATACTCGAACAATGACAAAACTTCTGCAAACCAATCTTAGGCGTGGCAGAGCTGCC
Source organism: Marronus borbonicus (assembly GCA_902655005.2). Lineage (NCBI taxonomy): Eukaryota > Metazoa > Arthropoda > Insecta > Coleoptera > Scarabaeidae > Marronus > Marronus borbonicus. Next base: position 9,573,028 of record LR737381.1, on the reverse strand, counting down.
CATGACCTGGCCTATGCAACTGCTAGGGAGATGGCAATCGATGTTCTGGTGGTGTGCGAACCAAATAAAACGACGACTTCGGGAAATGATTGGATAAAGGATATTAACTATAACGTTGCCATCTATTTTGTCAATAAAACAATGGAAATTAGCAAAGTGGAAACGGGAGAAAGCTTTGTATACTTCCGAACAAGAGACTATGCTGCGTACTGCTGCTACCTATCCCCAAATATATCTATGGCCGAATATGAGAAGAGAGTCGACGAAATTATGAACAAAGTGACACAAAGAAAAGAAGAGGCCATAATACTGGGAGATATAAACGCGAAAGCGGTGTTATGGGGATCTCCGCATGCGGACAAGCGCGGGGAATACTGGGCAACTTGGACAGAGTCATTAAATCTTACTGTTCACAACACAGCAGACTTCCCAACGTTCGTCAGAGGCGATTGCAAATCTTATATAGACGTGACATGTTCAACACAGAAAGTAGCCAGAAGGATAACAGGATGGCAGGTGCTGACGATAGAAAATCTCTCTGACCATGGTTACATTTACTTCGAAATAAAAGGCAAAGCGTTAATAGACAGCAGGCATGAAAAACAGAAAGTTGAAAATGACTGGGATACATTTTCCGCCGTCATAGATTTAAGGGTCTCGGGAATGCTATCTGCAGACAGAGCCTCATACAAAGCCTTTACGGATGTCATAAAGGAAGCTTATGCAAGCAGCATACGTAAGAATACTCGTCGAAAAGCAACTGTCCCATATTGGTGGAACGAGGATATAAAAAAGAAACGTGAAGAATGCACTAAAACTAGAAGAAGTACGACGCGAATGACAAAAAACAACTATATCTCGGAAAGCGAAAAGCTCAGCATCAGAGCACAATACCGTATGCAAAAAAGTGAGCTGTGCAGGCTGATAAGACGTGCCAAAAGAGAGCACTGGAGGAAACTGTGTGAGGAACTGAATAATGATGTGTGGGGAAATGGATATAAAATAGTCATGAAAGACATAAAAAAAAAGACTCCGTACGACATCCCATTAGAGATAAAAAAGAGTGTCATAAATGCTTTATTCCGCAAGAAAGAAAACGCAGTATACAGGCGGGTACAAAATGAAAAGGCAGACCCCTTCACGGAGGAGGAGCTGAGACGAGCGTCTGCTAGTATGAAAAACGGCAAAGCTCCTGGTATTGATGGAATTCCCTCAGAAGCTATAAAACTAGCAGTCGAAACAAACACCAAATGGCTTTTAGAAGTAATGAACGGCCTACTAGAAACACAGGCCTTTCCTCGAGAGTGGAAAGTAGCCAAGGCTATTTTGCTGCCGAAGAAAGGGAACAACCCGCAAACAATGTCCTATAGACCAGTATGCCTTTTAAATACTGCTAGCAAACTATACGAAGCATTAATTAGAGCAAGATTAACGGAGGAAATAGATAAAAAAGGTGGCCTGTCAGACGGGCAATACGGATTTAGAAAGGGTAGGTCTACAATCCACGCTATTCAGGCAGTCAAGGAAACTATTTGCAAGTGCAAGCAGAAGTGGTGTGCGATGCTAACTTTGGACGTACGAAACGCCTTTAACTGCGCTGATTGGAACATCATCATAGGAAAACTTTGCAGGAAAGGCATTTCAAGGTATCTGATTAACATTATTGCGGAATACCTCGCGGACAGATGGTTGCAAATCAAAAAGGGAGAGAAAATAAAAATCACGACAGGAGTACCACAGGGATCTGTACTCGGACCTACTCTCTGGAACATATTGTTCGACGACGTGTTTGGCATTGACTTGAAGGCCCAGACCAAGATCGTAGGATATGCTGATGACATTGCACTGTTGATAGCCGCGGATAATGAATACAACCTGATGGCACGCGGAAACGAGAACCTGCAAAGAATCCAGAAATGGATGAAGGATAACAACTTGGAACTGGCCCCAGAGAAGACCGAGGCAACAATCGTCAAGGGTAAGAGAAGAAGATCACACGTTCATTTTGACTTGGACGACGTGCAAATATCACCGCGAAACCATATAAAATACTTGGGCGTGGTATTGGACCATCGGCTCTACTTTGGAGAACACGTCAAGTACACATGCAAGAGGGCAGAAGAAAAGACGTCCAAATTGGCACGCCTTATGCCTAACGTGGGTGGACCTAACAGTAGCAAAAGAGAGGCACTAAGTGGAGTCATACACTCGATATTACTCTATGGAGCGCCGGTCTGGTACAAAGTCATGGAAAAGAAGGTGTACCTAAACATGTTCGAAAAGCAACAGAGAAGAATGCTATTGAGGGTTTCGTCGGCTTTTAGAACAGTGTCTCTTGTGGCACTTCAAGTCATAACTGCAACAGTACCAATTGACCTTATGGCATGGGTACGAAGATATGCGTACGAAAATGGTGACCTGGATGCTCGAGCCGAGGCAGATCGATGTGCAATCAATATATGGCAGAAAAAATGGAACGATAACAACACCAAAGCTCAGTGGACCAAAAAGCTTATACCCGACATAGGCACGTGGAAGACTTGCAAATTTCGCAAAATAGATTACTATATGACACAGTTCCTGACCGGACATGGCGTATATAGACAATACGCAAAAAGATTCGGTAAAGACGAATCAAGTGACTGCATCTACTGCGGCCTAGAGGACACGGCGCAACACACGGTACTTGAGTGTCCCAGATGGATCGAGGCCAGAAGGAAAACAAACTGCAAATTTACTCTAGAGATTTCTGAAAACAACATAATACCGATGATGTTGAAAACAGAAGAAAACTGGCAACTCCTACATGAAATGATAAAGGATATAATGAGCCGAAAGGAAGTAGAAGAAAGAGCAAGACTTAATTTTGGAGTCCCTTGATGAGCGGAAACAGTACAGCCGTGTTGTGCCTGACGTTGATATCTCAAAAGATGGTTCCGGGCCCAACAGCGTGGCGAACAGAGGAGGTTTAGTGGGTAGGCTCATGCTTTACCGCATGGGAATCCCACACACAGCGGGGTACGGACCTTGCTTGTGTCTTTAGAAGATTCCTCCTACAAAAAAAAAAAAAAAAAAAAAAAAATATT
>LR737381.1:9525210-9544942 GCA_902655005.2 Marronus borbonicus | reverse complement strand
GGAACTGTTCTTTTGGAATGGCATTCATAAATTGCCTGAGAGATGGACAAAATGTATAGAATCAAATGGCCAATACTTTGAATAAATAAATTTTAACTATCCATTCTAAGTAACGTGTTTTCTTTAGCGAAAAAACCGGAAAAGAATTACCGACACACCTGGTAGATGTTTGTGTGAACCTTGTTAGGTGGTTTACTACATGGACAAAACGAATGGTTTTATATACAGAATAGATAGCACCATACTTTAGCTTACAATATTTTGAAAAACACGTCCGTTTAAGTTAGGGAGGAGCTATGTGTTACTGAAATACGTCAGACATAACACCAAATGTAAGACAAGCGATAATAATACAAAAAAAAAACTGCTAATATTTTTGAAGATGACATGAAAGAGTTGACCATACTCATAATTGTGGTTTCAGTGGTATTCCTTTTGTAAATAATCTAAAATAAGGAATATTTAGTACCTACCTGGATCAGCCATACAGGCCGTTTTAAAATTGAAGGAATAAATATAAAGGCTCTACTCTGTTATACAAAGTAAAAAAATCAATCACAGCTTTGTTCGATTCTAAAATGTACAATTTTGTAATAGTACGCAATAGTTGTTCTTCCTTTTTTACATAACGAATTTTAATGAAAAATCGCATCACACTAAAACAAAATTTTCCCAAAGATTATCTAAAAACAGATATCTCTTCTAACTTTGAAATCTCACCCATTTCTAGATCGCATGCGTCGAATCTCTGTAGTTTCGTTTTTCCTCACCAGCATTTACCTTCCAACTTGCATGCATTTACCGTCACCCATCTACATGATTTGAACACGATCTTCCGGTATTTACTGACATCCTTAATGCTAGTCACGCCTTTGTTAATAATACATGGAGATTTTAACAATTCAAATATTCCTAGCGAGATAAAAATGAAGACTCGCGTTTTTCATAAATTAAGTGACGACACAATTCCTCACTTTAAAAAGCTCCAGATGCAATGAACGTTGAAAAAATGTACAGTGGTGCTATTTGGTTAATACTCACTACACACTTAAGTTGAAATATAAACACGCCCTGATAGTCTTTTGGTGCTAGCAGAGTGGAAGGTGACCGGTATGTGAGTTTTTTACATTATTTTCACGTGTGTTTATTATGTTCAGAAGTGTATTGTACCCACTTCTAGAATCGCGTCCGTTCCTTCCGACTCACTCTGTGTTGCGTTAATTTATTATATTTGTTGGTGTTTTCGTTGTACACTAACGCCTGCTTGTTTATCCCTGAAATTTTGAGACACCCTCTATGTATATTGTTAGGATGTTTATTTATTCGCATTAAAAAGTGCTGTATTTCTACATTTGCTTATATTTGGTTTCATTCCAGAAGGCGAAGTAGTGTTAATGACCTCTTTCCTCCAATTCCCCCAGATCGGTTTTCCATCCTTTTCTTACATATGTAGACAAGGACTGTTTCGTCAAACAACTTTTAGTACCAGAAACGAAATTTACTAACGAAAAGTGTAATTGTAATTCTTCATGGTATTATATCGTATTTAGACAAACATACTAGTGCTCACATGAAGACATTGAATTAGAGCCGTTTTCACGATAACTATTCTACTTTACTGTAAACCTCGTCACCATGGAAGCGAAAGCTATTTTCGATGGATTTCAAAGTAATCAATGGTGTTGTTTGATTTAATTCAAATGGTAAACTATGGATATACATTCAAAAAATCGAGATGGGATAAATAAGTTTCGCCAGCAAGAGCCCTTTTCAAAATTCGTCGATAAAAATATGTAAGAAAAACTTGGTAGATCCCACAATCAAAACAATTATTAGAAACGTAAGCCTTTACTAATTTATCATATAAAGGATCCCATTACAATATATAGAGTTTAAAGTAAACAAAATGCAATCAGATTTGAATACAGTAGTCCTCAATTGAAAAACACTAACGATTTTTTTCAGTAGCATTATGCACGGCTATCTAAATTCTGTACATCAATAACAGAGCAAGTGAGTTTTCTTTGTTAAAAGAGATATGAATACATACAAAAGCGGCTCCAAAATTCAACCTGCTCTTATACACACAACATCCAAAAGATTCTTAATACGGCATTGCGTACACGTTCGAGTTTCCGCTCTTTCATATACGTAAAACGGCCGATTTTATCTTTAAATTTAATGTAACTGTGCATACACAAAAACACTGGTTCATTACTGACGGCACAATGTACACATGTGGCCATTTCTTGTTCTTGTCACATACGAGTTTTTCTATGTAAGCGAGATAATACCTCCGCGTGTACCAGGGATTCGATGTTAAAAAGCGCGTGATAGATATATTACCATAAAGTCGAGAAATAATTACGCATGGGCTATAGTAGAATGAACACAGGAGAAGACGAAAAGTCTCGCCGTTAGTCCGGCTGCCTGCCTTATTAACAATAGCAATTAACGAATTATCTCTCCTTCTAGTCGCTCCTGTTGCTTAGTTTTAAAGAATGATATATGTCTACTCAAGTCTAATCGTATATTCCCTTACATATATTATTTAACCGTCTGCTGCACACGTGACAGAATGAAATATTCATCTGGGATATTTTAACTATTCTCTTTCATCAAATTGACATTCTCAGAAGCTAGCTTGTTTATTAATGGCCCTTCTTCTTTATCTGTCGCTTAGTAATTCACCATGTTTAATGTTAGAATTTGTGGCTGTGTTTTAATAGCATCAATAATAATATCTACCTTTGTAGGTGCTTACATTTCCTCCTTATGAAATCAACATTTACATCTACAATTTTGTGTATAACATGTTCTAAGGGAAATTAATATTCTTGATAACTCAAATGCATTTTACTTAACTGGATGCGAAATTGTTTTTAATTTGACTATCAAGTAAGTAGCAATAAGACAGTATCATAAATTTAAGGGTAAAACACAGCTACTAATTTTACTATATTTTCCGGAGGCACGTACAAAACGCGTACATGGATAGCTTTTTCCATTTTATAAACTACCAAATATTAAGAACGCACATCTACAGAAAAGAAACATTGACAATAGCAGTTGTAATTTTGTAAACGGGAGGAAAATGTAATTGTCTGTTTAGACAATTAGTTTTAATTGATTAATTTTTGAGTCTGGGTCGGAGTATGTCTCTAACCACTTCTTAAGCAAATTTAAATTAAAAATAAACACCAATTATTTACAGCTTGCGAGAATTCATTTGAAAATAGTAAAGTAGAGCTTTTTGTATAAACTCGAAAGCCACGCGTACCCAAAAACCCCCGTACTTATAGATTATCATAACATGATCTTCACTTCGTGTTTAATGTAAAACCAGAACTCTAGATTCACAAGACACTATATACAACCGCATTTGACTTCAATTGTAAGCGTATCCTGATTCTTTTGCTCACGATAACTATTGTTTAATCACGGTCAATTAGGACACATCTTTGAAATTACAATTTGATGTTTTAACTGTGGCATTACGAGTAACCTTTAAACTGGATGATTTCTTTAAGAAAGGTATTTAATTTACGAAATTAGGAAATATTTTATTAACACTGCAGTTTTGGAACTTGAAGGAAATGAGGAGAAGTTATTTATCCGTTCCACCACGTAGGGATATACATTTATGTTCTAACACTACCGCAATGTGAGGTGATACTAAATGTAATGTTCTTGATAGGTGTAGTTGGTTTTCCTTCATTAACATAGCCGTTTTTAAATTTTGGGCTATTTTATAATTTGTTTGACAACATAATTTATAGAGTAATGCGGTGTAGTTGAAGACGATTTTTAGTAAATCAAATTTGTACATTAAATCACTTGTTTATTAATAATTATAGTAATATTTCAATCACTTTTTAATTGTAAATTTGGGTATATAATATTGTATTTTTTACACATCTTAATGACGCAAAGAATGTTCTTCACTCTGTTACGTAGGCTTCCGCGGTCGCCTATAACACCAACGTTGGGTCCTTTATTTGGCAAAAGCTCCAATAACGGCGCGGTTCTAACCCAGTATAATGTTTTTCACCTTTTACAATTTCCTTTGTTGAGTTTAGGGGTAAATGGAAACGCGCTCCGAATACCATATAACTGAATAAATAATAGAAAATGCAATAAAGAAAAATAAAAACAGGAATACAAATTTAAATTTCAAGAAAATAAACTTTGATAGAGACTACAGTAATCGGAACTCCATATCCATACTTCCCTCTACTTATCTTACTTATCTTCAGTGTAACTGAAACAATTACATTTTCAAATGTAATTCTTTGGTATATTAATGGATCTCTAAATTCCAGTATTCAAAATTCAACATTTCAATTAAAAGGGTTCTTTATAAGATAAAAAGTACTTTGTTGAGAATTATCTCTCTGACAACAATTGTAGGGGTAATTGCAAACAAAACAAATTACTCCTAATTTTATTAAATAAATATATCTACTTAGAGAAAAAGCGAACACTCAACAAAATCGAAAAAAAATTAAGTTTTCTGTATTGGTTTCTTTAGCCTCTTCTTGAAATTCACAGTTGGTAAAATGTTTGTTTTTTGGTATTTTGTGGTATACATTAGTTGTGTTTGCTGTTAGCATCTCTGTATAGTTTTGGTGGAAAATCTCTCTGATCCCATGTATGGATATAGAATACTCTGCGTTCTGTCTCTTTGTCCTTCGTTAATTTTACAATTGGTTTAATATTTTGAACCTTGTGTTAGCAGTAAGGATTTGCTGGAGGTCATTATTGCTCCATATTTAGTTCGTTTGTTTCCTTATATATGGTTCGTGTTGGTGTTTTATGATCCATGTTATGTATAACTTTAAAGGTTTTATTTTGCTTGCTTAACTTCTTTCCGCTTTTTGTTCTTTAAGGATAATTCAAATTTTTCTTTTCTATGATTGAAAATCATGTATTCTATCTTTGTCTCGTTTATAGTCACTATGTTGTTGGAACGCTCATTTTTCTCAGGTATTAAATCCGTTCTTATGTTCTTTTCTACGTCCCTTACATTTTATATTTTGTCTTAGATACGGCAAGCTCATATCTGCGTCCGTGCCGCTGTTTTTCTAACAGATTATTTCTGTAAAATATGTATTGTCAGGGGCAATATTTGCTTCCTTACGGTATTGAAAGCTCTCTCCTTATCCGTAAATATGGCCGCTGCAATTTTATTGTTATCAGAGCTCGTTTTTGTTCTTCTGAAGGATATGCAAACATTGCTAAAGCCAATAGATTTTGATAATATTATTACTTACTTAATTTTATATCTATTTTATTTTTATTTATTATCTTGAAAATTTTGTACGCCGTAAATTTAATAAACGAAAATGTAGCAATTATTTCAATGGACACCTCAGTTATGAGTTGTAATAGAGATGCAATAGTCTTTTATCATCATATAGTACCCGTTCTGTCGCGAAAAAATTTGTTAATGCCTCGGACAGTGACATATGCCGCCAGTGTTGCAAGAGGATACCTCGCCGTTGGCGATACAAGAGGAACAGAGTCGGAGCAGAAGAATACACCTGCAGAATAAGGTTGTGCCTCGAATTATAGGCCCTAACGGTGAGTGATGCAGCACTTTCTCTGAATGGCGTACTACACAGAAACAAGATAAACATATACATCCATAAACAAAGTACATAAAATAAAATAAAAAAATCGGAAATATACAACTCAAATGATTAACATCAAATATTGTACTAAACATTATCTCTTTTATTTTTCTAGATAAATAGTACTTTGAATTCGTAATGATCTGCGGTTCGCCACAAGAGCATAAATCATTCACTACATGTAATCATGACGAATATCACCTTTAACAGCATTTTTCACATCTAATCAAGATAGCTTAGTGATTAACGAAAACGTTATTGATAAAATTATAACTTTTGTCAAGGGTTTACCTTCAATAGTAAACAAAATAATTTGTTTTTAACACGCGCGCATATATGAGATCTCCCTTTAGTATATTTTTTGGTTTATTATCAAGACCCCAAACAAAGCTCCAATCTGAGGAATGAGTCTTACGTATTCCACGCTCTCTTAAGGATAAAACATAAAGAGAATTTCTTTGTATTATCATTACGAGGCAAAGCAGAAGCAGACATATCGAAGGTTATCAGGTAGATAGGCATCCTTTTTGTTATTATATCGTTTTGTAAGCGGTACAGTAAGATTTCTTTCGTCTCGAAATGAGTCGAAATCCAATATTACGTTTAAGTTGATATCAAACACATTCCGCGATGGGTTTCAAAGAACACGATTCTCGGCTGCCGCGTATTCGAACGGCTTTGCATAAGAATAGTTTCAATTCAGATATATTGACGCTTAGCGTTTCGGGTTCGGAATCTCTTTGCCGGCGAGAAATGCATATTTGAATATCGAACGAACCGGAGGCACCCGCCTCTCGGGAAATAATGAGAACATCAATGTTCGGGATCATCACACTGTTCGCTATGTATACGTGTACACCTCTACCGTACACAGCAGCATTTCTTAGTGTTAAACAAGGAGAACCGCTTTCGAAGGACTCCAAATTCCATACACGCCGTACCCTTATCAATATTTAATCGAAGTGTTTTTCTTTTGATGCATACCTTCATTGGGCATTTAGACTCACTACGACGTCTGATAGATACTTTTCATAGGAACCTCTTAAAGCTAACCTATCTCCCGTGATAATAAAAAAGATAGGTAAAACGTCCTTAATCTTCTCTCTCGTCTTAGTAAGCAAATGTATGAACTTTGAGAAATACAGTGATCGAAGAAAGATTTCCCTTATCCAATTAATTCATGAAAAATAAGACCCAGCTTTTTTTTTCATTAGTAACTCCAAATCAAGTTCTTCCAAATTTATTGTCTAACGTTTCTTAAGACTAAGCTGCACGGATTCACACAAGTAATTATTTTTTTAAAATTTCAATATACAGAATGTACAATTTAAACTAACAGAGTAGGTTCGATGTTTGTCGATCACCTTGTATTATACGAAAACACTTTTGAAACAACGAGAGAACAATGAGATGAAACTCAACGACTACTTGCTTAGGTATACAATATTGCAATTTGGATTAATATAGTATTTCGACAAATTATATATTTGTATTCATGGAATAATGGATATGACCCTCAGGGACCTAATACGTTTGGAAATTCAACATATTCATGCCGATCTACTTTAACGTCGTTCCTAATGTTACTGGTAGTTTACGTCGACATATTGCACTTAGTAGCGGTAACGTAAATTCATTTATCTACATAAACTCACCTATTAAAATATCGTCAACTGTCAGTTGTTGCTAATATTTTATATATTTGATTAGCTCTGGATAATAGCAAAGGCTGTGTGTGAAGCTTTTTAAAATAAGCTAATATTGGCTAATTTAAGACATTTTGGAGCTGATTTGTCGCAGCTACATACCAGAGCAACAAGTTTACACAACATTGGTAGAAAGTTGCAGGTACACTGCAATATTCTGAAGATCTCTTTCAGGCTGCGGTAAAAATGTTATACCTTAATTTTTGGTTTCATCCTCAATATTCATTTCATTTACTTACCCTGAAGTTTTCTGAAAGAATAACGCAAAGCACTTAGAATAAAGCAGCTCTCATAATCAAAACGAATCCTCCTCCAGATAAGTACGTAACCAACCAGCTTTTTTCAGCACTGAAATGCCCATAGAATTTACTCCAATATACAAACACAAAAGTACAGCAACTACCGTTTCCGCTCAATATCATCCCCCTCATTGATATTCGTTTTCAGATAAAAAGGAAAGAAATATCATTCGGACAAGGTGAGATAAAAGAGTGCCATTTATAAAAAGCGTTCTGCTTCCCGAATAACCCTATCTGTATGAAAATTTTACGCATTATCTGTATCCTAATAAGGTTGCGGGGTCCCGGCTGAATGTTATCTTTTTAGGGTGTATCGTTCGGGAGAAAGGAACGGCGGCAAAGGCGTATACGGTGGAAAGAAACAAAGTTTCGAGGAATAATACCTAAGCCGTATTATATTCGGGAAAAACGTAGTGAAAAAAGCAGATCGCGTTAAAAGATTTTAAAACGGCGAATTTGCTTTTATATGCTGTATTCCATTCCTCACGTTCTTCTTCCGTTTACGTTAAGATGCTTTTTTTTAATGTGCAATTCTCTACATTTCAAATTAAATATTCTCGAAACATTAATAAAGGTATAATGTTACTATAAGTTAATAAATACCGGTATGCAATAATTGTTTCGCCTTATAAAGGTTGTGCGTTATATTCAAGATTACCGTCTGTGTATGAATTTCAACAGAAATAAGACATCGCTCATCCAATTCTGCAGATGCTACATGCTTACCATATGTTGCTAATTAACTTAATGTAGTTTAAGTTGGGGGGAGGGCGAGGATTAACCTACATACGTAAAAGGATAAAACCCTTATTACAAATTATGGCATTTACTTAGGGTTATGACAAAGGTATACAGGTTTATATGTATTGAGTAGGATACGAACTCGAGGAGTTCAGATAATTTGAAATTACAAACAAAAAAAAAGACTAAGATCCCTTGGGTAACTATAGTGACCTAACTAGTATTTCTAGGTTATTGTTATTAGATTTCGGATTGTTGTTTGGGTAATGCTGAACTATCTTTTTGAGAAATAAGGTGAGGTTGAAATATAATTTTGGCAGCTATATATGGTAATTTGTACAGGAAAGATGAGATTAATTCAACGCTAGACATCCTAAAACGTAGCTGTGTTAGAGACTGTAGTTGAGATCTACAAATGATTTAAAATTGTAGATTGTGTTATTGTTATGGTTATTTACATAAAAAAAATAACCTTGATGCTAGTGAGTACTTTAAATGTACACAGGAAATATATATGCCATTTTAAATTATTTTGTGTTTTAATTGATAAAATACGTTTTAACTGTTCTATAAAATAACATATGAGATGCGGTAACTGCCTTCTTCTTACGTTGAACAAATGTAAATTTTCCTTTAATCAGTACCTACAGCTTTAGCCGTTAGATTCTTTGTGTATAATAAATGGCGGGATATAGGATATTTTTGTGAAAATTACTCTCACTATTTATTCTTTCAAATAAACTTTCGCAAAATCGGAACCTTTCTTCGTTATTTCGTGGTGTTGGTTCCTGTTGCTTTTTGAACTTAAATAATTTGTGCTTCTTTAAAATATTTACCTTTAGCTTAGCTTTTCTTTTAGGATTTCCAGCTTCTTGGTTGCTATATTAAATATAGCTATAAAATGTATAATTTTCCCAAACGTAATAATAATAATTATTTGAGGCAAAAAAACTGGAAATCCTAAAAGAAAAATTAAATTAAACGTAAATTTCACCCGTTAAGAAAAGAAAAACAAGTTCTTCAAAATATTAAATTAAAATATTTACATCAGCGGTCTCTTGGCTCATATCATTTCCCTTAGAAGTTATATATTTGCTACTTTCCACATAAACCAAAACACTTAATTCCAAATCTTTTGTCGCTAATTTTGGCCTTGTAGACCTTTTCCTTATTATTAACGGTTTCATTAAACCATATATTTATAAAGAATCTGATTGCATTATTGTTTGGTTTGTAGAACTGTGTAGACAGTAAGTCTGCACTTTCACTAAAGATTAATTATTGTAACTTATTGCTACCTCATTCAACTAAGAACGTAGGAATGCTTATAGACAAATAGCTTTTGTTTTAAAATCCGCAGGAGTCTCGTTGCGTCGCGGCGATGATCATTTTCTTCTGTCTACACCTCGTACAATTCATTGCATGTGCTTTTGCACCATGTATATAAAAGACACTAATATCTGGTTCTGTTTTGTTTTCGTGTAGTTTCATTTAGCCATAACAACATGTTTAGCACAGTTTTTACTTTTACGCGTGTGTGTATGTGCAATGACATTTGTTTTAATGCAATCGTATTTGCATAAGCAGGTTCCGAAGTTCGATAGTATTTTTCTGCTGCTAACTAGAAGCCTAAGTACCGAATTTCTTTATAAATTTAAAAATGGACGAAACTCCTAGACGAACTTCCATGCTCTAGTTTACACATTCTTAAGGGCTGATTTGCAAAAATTATTGCTTGCCTACGCCATAAACGGAACTAAACTTCGTGACTTCAATAGTTTCGACTCTGCATTGATAGGTCAGTAAATCATTGCTTCTCTCTTTATAGGTGGTGATAAACATTCTAATGATTTATAATTTTAAATGATGGATGCAAGAGATACCATCAGTGAAAATGAAATAAGCGCAATAAATTAGTAACAGAAAACAGAAAATCAGAGTACTTGTTTTTGGAATCCTTTAATCTGAAATCTCCATGTCTGTTCTTTTCTAGAGGCTCTACTGAACATAGAAAGATCAAGAAAAAAGACAGCGAAATTAATTATTTCTTTTTCATGCTGCACTTATTAGTATAAAAAGATGCAGCAAATTGAACGTTTGCCATGTATACATATGGGATCTGTACAATGGCTTTAATACAACAACTCAATGGCAACCTCATTGACATAATTTACAAGATTATTCTATTATCTTTTTCAATTTCATTCATTAACAAAAAAAAAATCCGCACTACCTAAGCTCAGCTTTCATTTTTTCTAAACCACGTAGATGTAAGCTATATTGCATATTTCTGTTAGCGACGATGAAATCATAAACCTAAATTGTCACCAGGTCCTTAACTATAACTCTGGAATAAATATGTCGGATTCTATTTCCAAATGTTAAGTTTTTGGGTAGTTTCCAAATGGCTTTCAAAATTCAACTGCTCACGTATGCTTAAATGACAAGGATACAGCTACACAATCTTCATGTCCATATACCATCGTTTTATAACCGTCTAGCTGTATCCCTACTAAATGACTGATTTTGGCAATTATATTTTTTCCGCTTACTACGACGTTCACACGGTATCTAAACGGATTCCCATATATCAGCAACTGTTAGATTTATAAAACACATAAATTCCTCTCTGACAAAATCCTTCCTATTGCCGTTCAATTTGATGCAGAGGACCGTTCCACTTTTATTTATGGACAGCTATCTCTTGCTCAAATACCTTCGTGTTTTTTTCTCTCCTCTATATATATGTATATACGGTTCGATTAGCTTCTGGTATCTTCTTTTCGTATATACGTTTGGGATCGTTTATGTGACCAGAACCACCGCAATTTATAGATAACCTTAATTGTCGTCGGACTGCTATACCCTCTCTTTACAAAAAGAAACCGATCCTCAATACATCTAAGCACGAAATTGATCGGTCAATATAGCCAGAGGCTCGAAATACTTTCCGAGGCTATCAGGGATCCTAATAGCTAAGGAAAGAGTTAATAATGACTAAGCTTCGTAATTATTATAATTGCTCATCTCTCACTGGTGATTTCTTTAGCGGATGTAGTGCTAATTGCCGAAGAATTTCATATTTTACAGTCTCCCATACACATAAAATGTTTTCATAAAATTCATATAAGGCAAATCAAGTGTATGCAATACATACACAATTTCATGTAAATTATGAACAGAAAAGAAAAAGACATCGGAATTCTTTATCCTGATAAGGGAAGAATTTGACGTCAAAGCATACATGTGCATTTATTTATGCGTCGCAAAAGTCGTGCATACATTTGCTGTAAGGACTTATAGTATGTAAACATAAAACTAAAGTGCTCATTCAGACTTATTTCACTAGACATTCAGCTCAATCCTGAACACACCTTGATGTATTTATGCACCCACGTTGTGCTGAAGATTTCGATTTACATTGCATTAAGCGTATCTAACCACTCTTACTTTCGGTCTAATGGGGCTGCGCTTTGCGTAGAAAGCAAGCGCTGCATGATATAGAAATATTTTTGCTCGCGACAGAGTGTTTCGAATTCCAAATGTCGTAACGAGTGGGTAAGGTACCAACCACTTATTTCATGTGTATGTTGTATACACAAACTCAAAAAATGCTCAACACAAACGGAAGTAATAATAACTGAATTGAATATGGAAAACTGCATTATTAATTTAATTAATTGATTCTGTATTTTAAAATAACGTCATTTGCCGAATGTAGTCAAAAAAAAATGTATTTGCCGAAGGTTTTTGTGTAATAGAAGATACATATGTCGGTAGCTAAACATTTGATTAAAATATAAGTGAACAATTCAATGAAACAACAAAGCAAGACCTCCGCTACGAATGGTATTCGGTCGAATCTGGTCCGAGTTATTCTTTCTTGTTTTCCGACTTCTTCAGCGACTTATACAGCCTTTGCCCCCTCTCTTTATTGCCAGAATTTTATTAGGTTTTTTTCCTTCAGATACAAGATTAATTCTAGTTTGATCACTCAAACTCGAGGTTTTATTGCGTGACGCGTTACCAAACGGGGGGCGTAAACGACAAATTTTTTAAGCTTAAGAATTTTTGTTCCATTAACTTCGATTTCGACAAATGTAATTTATCCGTTTTAATCTACTGAACGAATGTGTAGGTGTCCCGAACCTACCGTTGTCTCCCAAAGGAAACAATTTATCAAATTTATAACATTATAACGTTTATTGCACGTTCTCCAAAAAATCCAACATTTTTCATTTCAATGTAGGGGAAAATTATATTTTATATAATTTTTATAACGAGGAAATCGAACGTAGACAATATACTGTTATGTATCGCTATGTACATATGTGTAAGCAATTGTGTAGGTATTACGCATTATATAGATTATTGTTACTTATATGTACTAATATTCTCTAATGCACAAAAATAAGTGATACTTCCATACTCAATGGAAATTATGTACGCCTTTGAGGACTTGAATATCTGGGTATTATCTGAATGATATGAATAATGATCGAAGGTGATAGCAGGAATTGTGGGGTCGTATGGAGAATAACACTCCACACCACACAAGTTTGATTAATTAATCTGGGACAACGGTTTCGAAGATGCGTCGATTCTCATTTTCTCTCCAGAAAACATATTATCTACAAGTGCCTACTTTTGCCTTCTACACATCCTAAAACTAAAACTAAAACATGCGAAAAATACCGAAAAAGAAACAAGAGGGTCTCTGATTATTGTAGTACGAAACATAAGACGTGTGTATTCTCTACTCTAATAAATCAAATCTCCATCCATCAACTTTGTTTTTATTATTAAGTAAATAGTTTCGTGAGCGTTTAATTCCCGCAGCGAAGTTCAATTTCAGGTTCTCTAATTTAATACTATTCCGGGTTTCCTTTATCTTGTGCCACACTTGACTCTATTCTGCCGTATCATAAGATCTAATGTGCTCATCGCTCTTTTCGTTTATTTATTATTGTTTCGTTACAATTTTATAACTTCCCGACCTTTCCTTCATGTCCAGTTTATCTTTCGGATTCCCAAGAGGTTTCTTAAGTGTATTTCACAAACTGAAATATTACGCTCGTATCTTCACTCCTAAAAAATTTTACTGACGAGGAAATTTTACCAATATATTAATTATGAAACTAATTGCGGCCATTTTGTTAGAATCTGACATAATGTATTTATTAGTGTTGTTTCCTGGTTCCTGTTGTTTTTAATTACTGAACTATCCAGGAACCGAAATTGATTGCTCACTTGTTTATCTACTGTAAATTTAATGGTTTCGTATTTTGAATTAACAATAAGCGCCGCGATGAAATCCGAAATCCGGAAATCCTGGTATGAAAGACATCGTCTACATACCTAAGCCAAATTCTAAGGAAATATGCAGTGCCCTTTCTCATACACGTTTCAAATTAACTAATGAGCAAGTTAACTATGATAGGGACAGGCCAATTGCCGTACCCTCTAATTGCTTATAGTACTTGGCCTGCCGAATGTGCCAATACTTTAGTGTTGTTTGAATGATATGAAACAAATTGTCATGAATGACTAAAAAACTCCATAATTTAATTTTAACAGGTATTTAATCAATAAATAACAATACTTAAGAAGAAGAATAATTGCACTGGCATTTTTCTATAATGAGCGAATAATAAATGAGCTTATTGTTAGTGCCCCTCTTCGTCTGAGCCTCGACATACGTTTAAAATTTCGAAAAGTCGAACGGTTTTGGTATTATTTCGTTCGAGAGATTGGATTGGGATTGGGATAGGATTGGGCAATAGTTATGTTAATTTTTCGTTAGGTCGGACTGGGAAATGACTTGCTCCTTGTACGTATTTTAGGCGAATGGAGGTTTCCTTCTTCTTAACAATACTGTTCCTTTCTCCTTTTATGTGCGTGAATAAGGGTTAGCTCCATTTTTTGAACTTCCCTCAACTTCGCCGCCTTTTTAATTTACTTCTTCTCTACTTTATTCCTCTTCATTTCGCTCTACTTTAAAATTCGATTATTAGCCATATTCTTCTTGTTGTGGTTGTACCGTTTTTAGCCTTCAGCTCGTTGTATTTAAATATACCTAGATTCCTATTGTTTTAAAATCCGCTTGATTTTTCCTACTCCAATATGACTCCCTCAAGACGTATACGTTCAATACTCATTGGACCTTCGTGGATGATCTCTTGAGCTTTTGTCGGTCGGGTTATCAATCACGTAGAGCTTTACCACCATTTACTCTGGGACACAGATCAACATCGGGATCAGAGCAAAGTACACTGGCCGCGATTAAAAATGCACCACCAAAGAATGTTTGTAAAATAATGTTTACTGATATCAAAATGCTTATACCACTTACAAACATGTAAATGAAAGGTAATTCAATAAGAAAAAAGTAAATAAGGTTCGTCCAGCACTTGTGCGATCAGGTGTTAAAGGTAATCGCAAAAATGTCCGGCAACTACGGTACTCGATACGCATTATTCGTCCGTAATGATGTTGCGCTAAAAATGTTACCGACCGAAGAAGGAGGTTACATCATCTTTGCGTTTCTTGTTTCTGTGTTTTATGTCCTTCAAAAATTCTGTCGGTGTCCCTTGAATTTAATCGGCTGTAAATTTCTTGAAACAATCGTTAAGAAGACATTGAGTTGAGAAAGAAAGAACTATCAAGAGTAAACTGGCTGCGAAAAAGGCGAAGATTGCTTCAACGATCGGGAAAGTTATAGCGACTGCTTTTTGGGATACTCATGGAGTTATGTCAGTCGACTATCTTGAAAAACAGGAAACAATAACGTGGCATACTGCGTATTAGCTGACGGCACAAATTGTGGAAAGCCAGTCGCATTTGGAAAAAAGGGGAGTTTTGTTCCGTTATGACACTTCAATGATCGCCGTAGCAAAAACTCACGAACTGAGTTTCGAATTGATACACCACCCACCCTATTCGCCAGACCTGGCCACCAGCGAGCTTTTCTGTTTTATAGGAAGAAATTTTCGCTCGTAAGGCAATGATTTTCATCGAATGAGGAGACCACATTCGTAAATGCTTATTTTACAGAACAAGATCCCTACTACTATTTGGGCGGACTAAAGGAATGAGAGCATCGCTGGGAGAAATAGGCTGGGATTATATTGGGAAATAAGAAACGGGTTCTTTCTGTGTCAGAAACTTTTCATTTATCCTCGTAAGTGCTTGATTTGCGTTTATTGTACTCACCATTCGGTTGTTTTGGCATCAGGCTGTTTATTTTAGCTTACTATTGATACCTCAAGCAGTAGCAAGTATTATGCATTTGCAAACTAATGCAAGTTTTGAGTAGAATCTTTAAAGATTGTAAGACTGTAAGAAGATTGTACTTTCTTCACTGTCAATATTTCAAGAGGACGTATAGTTTAATTTACGTAATCTGTTAGAAAAACTGTAATAGTTTACCTTCCTGTTGTATGTGCAGATTGGGCGGAAGTTCACTCCACGCAAGATATCTCATTCTTATGCTTTTGCGCCGAAAACATATAAGAGAACGATGTTCTTTCTTTGATGTTTATTTTTTTTTTAAGTAATAAACTTATTAAGAAATGTAGCACTAGATTTTCATATTACTTATCCATTAGTTACTTCTGGTTGATATAACGAACGGTATATAAATGGTAACCGACACGTTAGTAGCGTGATGGATCTTTAAGAGTTGTAGGTCCTTTAATATAGACTTCCATTATGTACATAATGTAGTTTTTCTTATCTAGGTGGATGCTAAGGGCTTTTCTTGAAAAAAGAAAATCGGAGAATCGGTATAACATACTTGAACGTGATGGCGAAGTATTCCCGATAATGCAAGAGAAAATTTAAATTTCGGCGTGAATGCAACCAAGTACTTCCGATACCTTGTGCGCAAGGATACAGCGATTGAATAGTGGAGGAAAGGGGCGGTAAAGTATAGAAGGAGTAGTGGTAGTGGTGCCTAGTGGCGTAAGGCAAGCGGAGGCAGGACGAACAAAGCAAGGCATGGCTGGCGAAGATAACCGAAATCGGGTTTCTCGTTTGAATAAGGACCCCTTTGTGCTTCGAACATCTTTTGATCCCTGTGTGATGTATTTGCTCATCCGCCTCGCTATACACATTCACTCAAACGCGCGGATGTTATGTCTCATCTACGTTTTATAATTGCTTTCTTGGCCGAGGGCTATGCACTTTACCTATCGTAAAATCCCCGGAAGGTCGCCGTCGGCCCGGGGAACATAAATTTGTCGGAAGAACGAGCACGACCGTCCTGGAGATACGCAAAGGGGGACGCATCTATCATCCAGGAGGCGGAGGGGAACGGCGAAAATATCGAGAACGTTTTCGTTCCATCCGCCAAGCGTCCGCTCGCTGGTAGTCTTTCTTGCCTTGAAAAGACCGTAATTATGTTACTAAAAGCTACCAAGAATGTCAAATTACAAAGTGTTTCTTAGTCAACTCCCGGAGCTGCGAGCACCAGTTGAAATTGCTTCTCCAATTTTAAAACTTTTTGAGTATCGTTCGCTTTAGGGCGTATGCGGAAGAGACCGAGTCGAAAGAACGAGTGCAAGGGCATAAAAGAGAAGCCGACGTTCCGGTAGAGCGGGGGACGCGAATGAAATAGAAGTCAATCGTTCATTTGCGACTCTTGTGAAGGACATTGCTGCTCCGGAAAAATGCGGAAAATATGCCGTTCCGGGCGCTTGATTAATTGCGACGATATCTGGAATTAATTACCAGATATTGGCGGATGATTTAATGGCAGCGATTGTGAAATAGTTTAATAAATCAATGCATACGTGAAAACCGGCGGGAATCTGACGTCGATCTGGACGCAGTACTTCAAAAATATTGCATATGTCACTGCTGCAGATGCCTTTTCGAAATAATGGAAGTTGACAAATTGTTATTAGTAACCGATGGTGTAGTATATAAGGTGTGGGTCCGCATGGCCTCTGTCCAAGAATCGTATTCTTGTAAATTATAGTACGTAAGATTACCAATTTCGACATACTATTGTGAACGAGCTGAAAATTTGTTTCCAACAAACAGCATGTCAGAATATACCACCAAATAGTTGTTGAATTTTTATACATCTTTGTTTTTTAGTAACTAAAAGTAAATTTGCATGCAGTAATGTACATGCTGTTTCTGTCTAATTCCTTGTTTCTTCTAAGTACTTAGGTACATATCTACGATAGTTAGAAGACGAAAAAAAGTTCAAAAGGGACACTTGCAAGCTCTTCATTATCTTGAACTAATTCCGGCTCACTTTCTAGTGCTGCTGTTGGTATTTCGTTTCCTTTTAGATCCTTCAATTTTATCGTCTCTTCCCAAGCTCCATTGATCAACTTAGATCGGTTTTCAGCTTGATATCGCGTAAAATAAATTGCTGCTGCTCTGAGAACTACTACAAGAAAATATAAATTACTGGTGGACAAGTATCTGTCACCAACGGTTTGGTAATCCAATAAGAAGAACGCTTGCGACTAAGTGCAAGAGAGTTATGAGTCATGTGATAGAGATTGGTTAGAGGCGGTAGTATCTTCCCTAAAACTTGCCTAAAACTGCAAACCATTGCAATCTCAAATCACCATTTGCATTTTGGGAGACGATCTGTTGGGCTTCACGTTTTTATAACGGTCGGCACAACTCACAGACCATATGTACCCTGCTTACACACTGAGAGCTCCTGTAGCTAAGCCCACTCATCACCGATCCTCCATTCAAATCTACGCAATTGTATTTCTATCATAGATTTTAATTTGAGACTTTAGTACTTTGTCCAACTACAAAGATTGTAAATTTAAAATACCTTACATAGTTTATCTGCGAGGCAAATTCAAAAAGTAGGAGCCGTTCGGTCATAAAAACAATGATATCCGTCAGATATACACAATCCATACACTTCTGAGCAGTTTTCGTAACGTTTCTCCAGGTTCTTTATTCCCGAGAATCCCGTGCCAACATAAGGAAATTCATCGGTTAGAGCTAATCGTCTTTTGTACGATTTCATCAGTCTTGATACGGGGCTTACCACTCCGTTGTTAAGCATACATATTTGCGCGACCACTTTGAAAGTCTCGGCACCATAGTCTAACGCTTTGTAAACAAAGATCGATTTTAACAATGAGCAGCCATTCTGTAGTGCATTCACCAACCGTCAAACAACTACTACGTTGAAACTATGACACCAATCAATCAGTAGAAGGCGCTGAAACTTTTCGGAATCGCCAACATCTGAATATAAACAAACGGCCCTTACTTTCCGAACTTGCCCCGTATATTCGACTTAAATTTGTATAAGTTTTGGACAATGATTTTGAGTATCAGAATATGGTACCAGAAAATATGTTGCCGCGGCTCAGTGGTCCATCGATAACGGGGCTGCTTCCAACAGTGACTCGTTAAGGGCGCACGTTCAACTCCTCCCATGCACAATTTTAGACAGTAGTACTAGTACCCATTCAGCTACTCACCACACCTCGAAACCAATGGGGCAGTGTTACTATTAAAACTTAAAAAGCTCATTTTATTAGAACAAGTCATATGAGGAAGAAGGTAACACCTATGAACGCATAAATCCCCTTTTAATAAGATAAAGAGGGTACCAAAATAATTTCCCTTAGTAGTAGCATTTATATATTACCTCTTACCACATCTATAAGGAGGCTTAATTTAAAAAGGTTACCCAAAAATCTAGAAGAATTACCTCACCTAAATATTAATAACTTTAACGTTTTTTTATAAGTGACTTGATGTGTGAGATTTATTTATTTTCTCTTGTTAGTCGAGACCAAAAGGAAATTAAACAATTTTTACTATTCAAAATTACATATCATACAATCATATTCCTTTTAACAAAGGATTGAATTTTTAAACGATAGCTAGTTGAATAGTTTTTAATAAATTTGACTAATTTAAATTTATAATTTAATTTTAAGTGAAATTTTCTCTTTCATTTAGCTGAATAGTAAATGTTAACTCCTGCACACTGACGTTCTTCAATGAATTGAAGTACCTTAGTGCCCGTTCTTATTTTTTTTTTTTGGGATCGAGAATACGCCAGGTTCTAAATCGCATATTTCTTTCTTCAAGTCTTGTTCCGTGAATAACAATTTGGGTGTTAGAAGGTCAAAACGGACTTACTTACCACGAAAACTATTCTTGCATGTGAATAGCAGTATGATTGTCCATGTTCGATGCATTAACACAATTTTGATATGAAGAAATATAATTGAGCTTTACGTAAGTAAATTTCGTTTCTCATTACTGGACTCTTTGTTTTTTAGGAAAAATATCTCTTGTCTACATATATATATACCAGGTGTGTCGGTAATTCTTTTCCGGTTTTTTCGCT